>JAWWEU010000158.1:11292747-11359321 GCA_035583155.1 Acropternis orthonyx
TTTTCCCCCCCCCCCCCCCCCCCCCCCCCTTAAAACAGCTGCATGAGACTCAAGACCAGGTTTTAATGGGTATTGAAGATAAACAAAGACAGTGGCTGCAGAAATGAAGTCTATTAGAGGCAATTGGTTCTTTTTGTTCATTTGGAGAAAAACTATCAAGTTTATGAAAAAAGAGCAAAGCCAGCCAGTGGAATTGTGTTTTAATGTCATTATTTGCAAATCTCCAGACCTAGTTTTGACTGGGTATTTCCCATGTGTCAGGTGGGACCATGCAGTTTCTAGTTTTGTGAAATGAAGCTCATAAACTTTCTTTTCTTTTTCATTTAAACAAACATCAGGGAAAGTCAAACTTCTTAGAGATGTTTTGTGTATATTTTTGTTATTTTGGGGGTTTTTTTAAGAGGTTCGTCCTGGTTTTATACACAGTCCTGTGGATTTCAGTGGGATGATTTCTGCATATATTTCTGAAATAATGGCCCTATAGTTAAAGTTACTGTAATTGAATCGAACACCAAGTCTGTTTGTTATGCTAAATTGGGCACTGGTGAATGCTGTGAGCTTCTAAACAGGCTTTCCTCATTACCCCTGCTCTGTGCTCCAGTGTGGCTGGATGAGTGGCCTGCGTTTGAAACATTTCTAGGTGGAAGATGAGGAGGAGCTTGGAGCATTTTACAGGGAATGTATTTGTGGATCAAATTGTCTGGACACTTGTGCCACTTTGAAAATCTTGGTTTAATGTAGTTCTGTGAATAAACTAATATATGTGAGAGCCTGAGGCATATAATTCTAATATTTACATTGAATAATTAGTATTTGTTAGGCTGTATCTGGATGTATTAACCTCTTTTCTCATATGCACATAGGATATATCAAAGCTTGAAGTGTTTGGTGTGTTTCAGAAGAAAGATATTCTGCTTCATAAGCAACAGCAATTAGTGCTCCCCTCACCTTCTCTGTCTTGGAAGGCCCCTCCATGCACTGGGGCTCTGATAAGGATGGGCAGTGATTTTGGAGCTGAAAGTGCCCAGCTGGGGTGGTGATGTCCTGTGATCCCGAGTGCTGGGGACACAGAGCAAGCCCATTGCTAGTCCAGCTGGACTCTTCTGTCAACCGGCTTTTTCTCCAGCAAGTTGTTGCCCAAGCAGATATTCTTCATTTTAAGCTGCAGTTCATACTGAAAGAGCTGGGCAGACGTGGCATGGCTTTCCATGTTGGGTCAGCCTGTCCTCTGTACCCCTACCTGATCCTTTTCTCTCTCCAAGCTAGCGCACAGCTTGTAACCACCACCCTGTACACAGCTTTTTTCAGCTGGTTTTGAACACCCTGTTACAGTGGTGTAGCTAGTTAGCTTGTTCTGTTCTGTTTTGTTTTAAACACAGTTTTCTTTCTGTTGTTGACACCTTTTAGGAAAATAAAAAAAGAATTATTTGGCTCGATGGGTTCAGATCTAATTGAAAAGTTTTGGTTTGGCCCAGGTTGATTTTACACCGTTCCTGCATTTCACTGTCTCAGCCTGTGTTTCTTCTGCAGGGACTGTCACAGGGATAGCCCACCATCCTGCTGACCTTCCACAGTGCATCCCTGGGGCAAGTGGGAAACGGGGCCTGAAGCAGTTGGGGTGTAGCTCCAGTACAGCTTAATTGACCTCAGACTAGTATCAGCCTTCTCTCAGCACACAGAAACTGCCACATTGCAGAACAGCTCACCACATCTAATACTCATGTAACCATGGTCTTTCTGTCACCTTGCACTTTCTCTCGCAATCTTGCAGCTGGCCACCTAATTTGGATTTGACCCCACAGAAACGAAATATTAGTGATTAGATATTTTCTTTCTTCTTGTTGCTTAGCTGAAGTGGAGGTATGTACTATGATGGGGAATGAGAAAGTTGTGGTTTCTGCCCTAATAAAACTTCCCAGGCTGAGGAAGGACAAATAACTTGTCCCAGTCCTCAGAATTCTGGAAACCAAAAATCAGCTGGAGCTCACGGTGTGGCTCAATGTGGAGGTAAAGCACAGAAACAGACCCTTGGATGCTTCTGCCCTGTCTTTCTCTTCCTCTCAGAATTCAGTCATGCACTGCATCCTGAGGATCTCAAGGATATCTGAGGAGGTCTTTTTAAGTTTACTTCCTCAATGCAAATTTTCAAAAATTAGGCACTTTGCTAAATAATCCTGGAAGATTTAGACTGAGTTTTGTTCCGCAGGGCATTCTACAATTTTACAATATGTGGTGTCAAGGCCAGTAAGCTGCAGATAATAAAGTTGCCAAGAGAGATCTGATGGGATAAGTTCTCAAATGTGCCATTTCTGCGTAAGCGGTGGGTTTGATTCCTGCCTGGGACAAGGTTCACTTTGAGCTCTGGTAGCTGTCCTACTGTTATGCTGGACTTCGAGCAAGTTCAGGAAACCTGAAGTACAGTTCTCTAAGACTGAATTTGTATGGTCAATGTAAATTAGCATTCTGTTCAAAACACAGAATGGAGATACACCCTCTCCCAAGTGTAAAAAGAAAAATCCCAAATACTCCAAGCTGGACATGTGATTAAAATGAATGGGAAAAAGACAGGCTAAGGGGAGATAGCAGAGAGCAGACGGTTTTCAGTGAGGCCACTCAGAGCATGGATTTCTCATAGAGCTGTAGAGTTTTTGAGGGAAGGAGATTTGCACTGGTCTTTCCATTGCTTCTAGCTTTCTGAAGTCCGTAGCAACTTCTCAGAATCACCTTTGCCAACCTTGATTGTCTTTCCTTGTCGTGGAATTATAAATAGTGCTCTTTCCTTACCTTATTAGGAGTGCTGTAATGAAAGCCTTAATTCATTCATGTTTGTTGAAGTGCACAAAGTGTACAGAGATGAGTGTTCTGTAGGAATGTTTATAAAATGGAGAAAGGCTTGAAAAGTGTGGGAGCAAATGAATGTGTGTCCTTATGAGGGCAGAAGTGATGTGCGGTGGAAAAAGTTAGAACCAAGAGCTAAGACTTCCTCACAAGCTTTCATTGATAAGCTACAGAGCACTGCTTAACCTGCTGTATTTTATTTTTAAGCTAAAGAGGAACACTCACCATTCCACTCAGTGTATCAGCCATAAACAAAACTCTTCATCATTGATCATGACCGGTAGTTAATGCCCTGCTTGCTGTTAGTCATATATCCTGAAATGAAACCAAGGCCAATTTAACTTCCTAACAAAACAGCTATTCACTGAGTGATTTATTGGAGCTATAAACCAAAACTAACAGTTTATTATCGTAACAGGTCTTAAAAGGACAGAATTTTTCAGCACAGCTGAACAACTGCAACAGTGTTTTGTACCTTTCCAGAGCAGGGTAATTATTAAATACTGGCACTGAAGCCAGTTCTTTTGTGAAAAGTTTGAAAACCAGAACCTTTCAAAGATACTCATAAATATTTCTGGGCTTGTTACATAGTATTGAGGTGTGTGTTTTAAGTAAAATTAGTGGTTTAGTGCTATCTCTGCACCATATAGAACACAGCAAACCAGTGCACAGATAATGATTATCTAAGATTCAACATCAGAGGAATGGCAAGAATATTTCTGCTTTAAAAGTCTTTGAGGTGTGCATAATGTTTTGTTTAGTGAATTTGCACAATTGCTTGTTGTGCTCGAGGTTCTTGCACAATCCAGTAATGCTAATGGTCATGAAGTGTAAATATTCAATAACATTAAGATTGAAATACTTACAGAGATCTGGAAGTACATTTTTGGCGTCTTAGGTTCAGTACTAAATTATTGCATTTGGAAGGGGTCCAAGAGCTCTTTAGCTAGAAAGAGGAGGTAATCACTACACAATTGCACTGTACAGATGACCAGAGAGCACTGGATGGGCTGAGTGTCCAGTGTGGCCATGCAGCAAGGTGTGAAATCCATTCCAGCTCACAGAAGAGCTCACTACCACCAAAGGTTACCATTGTCTGGTCCCAAGTAAGGAGGAGAGCAGTTTCACCATGGGGTTTTGGGTCCTGTGCTGGCTCACTAACACACCTTCATCTATAATGTACAGGTTGAAGCAAGTGTGTCCTTCCTCTTCCAGATCAGTGCTCACCAGGTGAATATTCTCCTGACGGCTTCAAACCGTGTCTGCCGTGTCCCCTTGGAACGTACCAGCCTGAAGCTGGGAGAGTGTCCTGCTTTCCCTGTGGAGGAGGTCTAACAACAAGACATAGCAGTGCATCCTTGTTTCAGGACTGTGAGACCAAAGGTAAGGTCAGGATTTATTTGATGAACCGTGTTACTCCAAGGCAAAGGTAACTGCTCCAAGCAGGGCATTCAGAGAAAGGTCTTTCTCCTTCCAAGGATTAATCCTTCTGGCAGTTCCAGAGCTGGTTGGCCCGGCCTGGCTTCAGGGAAACTCAATAAAGCCTCAATTCTGTCTATAACTGATTTTTATACAAGATTTGAGAAGGGGTTGGGAGATCTATGGAAGTTGATCAACGAAGCTGTTATCTGTGAAGAGTTACATAAAGGAACAACAGGAAGCAAAAGTCTCAAGACAAAAATCAAGACCACTATGCCTTATTGACATTTTGGGGTTTAAGTGTAGCAGCAACATGAAAACATAAAGGAGAGGATTTCACTCCTGGAGGATAAGTAGGAAAATCGTTTCTTGATGTTCATAATGAGAAACTGTCCTGGGTGCCTTGGGCTATACTTAAAAGGTGAGCATTCAGCTTAACACTGTGGCACCTCAGACAGCCCTCTAAATTGATCACAGTGGAGCTGGCATGCAATCAGCTCCCAAAGTTTTCATCATGGGAGTGAAAATCAAATGGCGATCATATTTTTAAAAATGAAGACATTTCGTTAGCATCTTTGGTCTCTAAAATCTAAAAAGCTGCAAGGCAGCTATAAAATTGTCTTTGAAATTGGTGATAAATACATGTGTTTATGGAGAGAGATGAAATGTTCATCGGTATAATGGTTTGCTCAGTGTCCTAAAGCACGGGTAAAAGAAAGTTACTTATAAAAATCACCTGAGGAAAAAGTCTTAATAGAAAATCTACTGCTGCAGAGTGAAAATAAGGCATGGAAATAAGGTCCTGATGGAAACATTTGGTAGTGGTTTGGATTAAGAGATCTGTCTAGTGTCAGTTAAGGTATGTTTACTACTGAGAATTGCAACATACAAGAATTTTGCAATATTAATGTTACTGGTAATTGTGTGCTATCTAATAGATTTCTTCAGAGAAGGATCACTGAATCCACTAATACTGTTGTTTCATACTTAATTTTGAAAAATTGAAGTACTAGAAAACCCCATTAAAACTTTGGATCAAGATAAGAGGAACTGATTTTGGTTTTATTTAATATAAACAAAACCAAGTCTATAAATGAGGTTCAGTTTCCAAATTGGAGTGGAGATTAAAGGAATTTTTTTTCTATTAACTGCAATGAAGAGCTCAGGAATTTCCATGTGGAAGAGGCCATATGAGACATGGAATCACAGATGCAAGAACTATTTGGAACTTGTATCTGAAGCGTTTGGATTGGGGCAGCACGTAGGGAAGGACTCCAGGCTGAGCTAACTTACAAAGCCCAACAAGACTAGCATTATTTAGCAGTAAGCAGAACTTAAAAGGAATAGAAAATAAGGGACTGTGCAGCACAGAAAACTACATTTGATAGTAGCTAGTGAATTATTTTGATGTTGAGCTGAGAGAGGTAAACTTGCCAAATGAGTTACAAGGAATAGGAAAATATTTTACTTTTTTTTTTCTAGCCCCACAAGGAAAAAGAAGCAAGATAGTGATGGAGTTAAGAGCAAAGAAGACATATGGCTGGTGCTCCTGACTGCTTTCTGCTAGGTTTCAGTACAGTTGATGATGGGCATAAATGGAGAATAGCTAAGCAAAAATCAAATGAAAAGCTGCAAATTAGAGATGTAAACAAAGGTGTTTGGAGTCCTGTATTCTCAGACTTCAGTGAGAGAAGGAAATCTCGCCTACATGCAGGGAATTAGGAAAAACTTTGCAAGTCTGCTAGAAAGTATTTTTCCCATGTCTGTCTATCTCATGTCCAAAACTTCCTTAAAGTCTGTTGTGTTTATGGAAGAGTTGGTGCGTTGGAATGGGGCCTCGCTTTGGTGATACAGGAGGTGCTCTCAGCAAGCCCCGTGAGGGCCACAGCTCATGTGTCTTGCTAACATGATGATGTGATGTGATGATGTGATGAAATAAAGTAGCAGCAGAGCTGGTGGAGGCGACTGTACCCTGAGTCAGAGCCTGTTGTTGAAAGACAGGGTGTGATCATGAGAGAAGGCAGCAATATTACCAGTTTAATCACTAATATTGATGCAATGTGCCCCTTGCAGAGGACCAGCATCTCTCACCTCTGCTTGGGCTGAGCTGGTCTCAGGGATCTCCTAAGGTTCAGCAGCAGTGTATGTGTTGCTCAGCATGAGTAGACAGGAAAGAAAGGTTTGGTTAGTATTTCCACACACAGTCCATTTTCCAAGTCAAATGTCTGTGGCTAAACCATTTGGTAAAATGCTATTCTGCTTGGTGTCCTTCTTACCAAATCATTGTGGTTATGCTCACTCCCCCATATCTTTTATTGCTGCTTTAACACAGAACTGCTCTACTGTGTTGCATTTGGGAATTTTGAACTTGCGTAGAATGACCCAATAAACTGAAATTTGTTCAATTACCTCTGCTTTGTTATCCTCATAGTTTATGACTGTGGCATTTCAGTTGCTGAAATCATACTAGGTCCTATACAAATCTATAAAGTCACATTCTAGTATGCTACTGACACTCTTTTAACCATGATGCATATCTAATTACTGTTCAGTTCAGTGTTCACCTGGCCATTTTTATAATACCACAACTCATCGGTGTATTCGCTGTGCAATTGGGACATACCAGCCTGAGTTTGGACAAAATTACTGCATTGCGTGCCCTGGAAACACCACTACTGATTTTGATGGGTCAACAAATATAACACAGTGCAAAAGTAAGTATAGAAAGATGGTTTTGATGCTCTCTTACCATTAATGTTCTGAGTGGCACTAAGGGCAAAACAGCTTTGCTCCAGGGAGCTTGGAGAGAAGGCAGAGGTGTTGCTCCCCTTTTGCTGCCTGTCTGCACTTCTGCTGATTGATTCTATCGTTCTTGTATGGTAAGTGATGATTGCGTCTTGCCAGTTGGTGCTGGGTTGCTCAGGGTCTTGCTGTTAAATCTCCTCCCCTCGTATAGCAGAGTCTGTGTTCTTGACACCCTGATTTGTTCCCCTCCTATTAAAAGGAATGGAAGCTGGCTCACAAAACTTAAAAGCTCTAGTAACCATTTCTTCTTAATAACAGCCTTTGAAAGAGGCAATTACAAATAGAACCACTGTTCTAGATTTATGGTAGCCGTAGTGTGGGAAGCTGAGAGTAAATTAAAGAGGGAAAATAGAGGGCAGAGAGGTGACTGCTCAGAAGCACCTCTGGAGACACATACACACACAGACGTATGTACACGTACCTCCTCAGAAATGTGTTTCTGGAGACTGCATGTCTCTCACTTAAAGAGTCCATTCCCTGGGCATGTCATAGCCACACATCACCACCACAGTGCTGTAGTGCTCAAACCCTTGTGGCTACGCAGAGCTAGGGAGCACTGGCAAAGCATCCTGCACTGGGGTTTACCCTCTGTTACTGCCAGCAATGCTGATCTGTGCAGAGAAAGGGCCTGCTGTACTCCCTGTTTTGTGCTGCTGCAGGCATGGTGCCTGAGCAGAGCACCTCAAAGTCCAGTTTGACCTCAGCTGGTACTTGTATAAAAGTGTTCTGTCTGGTACAAGCAAGTGGAGCATCCTTGCTTTGCCATTTCTGTGCCCTCTTACTACTGCCTTGCAGCTTGGCTATGGCTGTGTTTATAGCACCTGCTGTATTAACAGGGACTACTCTGTGTTTTTATTCCCCAACACTGATAAAAACACCCAGGCAGAAGGAGGCAGCAGTGTGAAGTGAAGCTGGCAAAGAGAATTGTACCTGTCCCAGGTGCAAACAGAAAAGTGTGTCTGTCACCCATGTACCGTTCCTGGCAGTGACTGCAGAGGAGCTGGAGGATGCCCTCACTTCTCCTTGTCTTGCATGCCATGTTTCTTTTTCAGACAGGCAGTGTGGAGGTGAACTGGGAGATTACACTGGATATATTGAATCACCAAACTATCCTGGGGACTACCCTGCAAACACTGAGTGCACTTGGAACATTAACCCACCTCCAAAACGCCGTATTCTGATTGTGGTTCCAGAAATATTCCTACCAATAGAAGATGAGTGTGGAGACTACCTGGTGATGAGAAAAAGTTGTAAGTCTGCAATATCTACAACACAGGCAACACAGTTTTCTCACATGCACGTTCACATAAACTAAATGTAGCCTGGTTGGCCTCTGCTTAAGAGTAGAATTTTCTTTAAATGGCAGATTGAGAAGTCCTGTTTGGTAATGCTGCTCCATAGGTTTGGGTGAAACAAGAGTGCAAGGCTGTGATGTGTCAGTGAACTCTGAGAAGTTGTTAAGAACAGATAGATGGTTCAAGCTAACTAGCCATGCGTTATGCTGAGCAGTTCTAGCCTAGATTAGGAAAGAGGAAATGCTTGCCAATCCCCTGCTGGTGCCTGATGTGTGAATAAACAGCTTTCTAGTATAGGCACGTCCTTCAAACAGTAGACTATTTTTTAGGAAAAGGGAAGATATTCCTTGACCAAGAAGTCACTCATTGATGGTCTGCCACATTTTGAGGAGTTTTCTTAACACCAACAAGATTTTTGTCATGGTAGTGTAACCTATTCTCTAATTGTTTGTTAGTATGAAGCGTTTTCAGATAACTCTCTTTTGTGTCTTTTCTTTGAAAGCCTCTTCCAACTCAGTGACCACGTATGAAACCTGTCAAACCTACGAACGGCCTATAGCTTTCACTTCTAGGTCTAAGAAACTGTGGATCCAGTTCAAGTCAAACGAAGGGAACAGTGCCAAAGGATTCCAAGTCCCTTATGTAACGTATGATGGTAAGTGGGTGTGAGCAGCTGAGCCTGGGTGGACCAATGCAGCTGCAGCAGTGCAGAACTATGAGCTGCTTACAGTAGGTGTTTTCATATCAAGCTAGTTCAAGCAATTCTACATCGCACTGCGGTTGTAAGTGCCACTGTATTTCCAGTCTTCCACAAACCTAAGAAAGAGGCTGGGGTTCTGGGCTCTGGCCTGCAAATTGCAGAGCTCAGAACTAGAATCTAAGTTTTGTGCACTTTTGTGCCTTCCCAGTTCTGGGGTTGCTTCAGGTGGCATTAGAGTGCCCCCAGTTAGAAAGCAGGCAGAGCCCAAGTACCTCTGATTTATTGTGTTGCTGCCACCATTTCTGATCTGGTACCAGACAGCAACATACCTATAATGAAAACAAGCTTGAGGGGAAAGATTTTTGCCTAGTCCTTGTCAGAATAATCAGGAGTGAAACTGGAGCTGAGGCCTTGCTCTTTGGCATAAGTGAAGTGATAACTGTATATTCTGTTCACACTGGATTAGTTGTGAAGGAGTCATCTTTGCTGTGGTCTTCAGAGTCCCATCAACTGTGGATAATTAATTTTCCAGGGGGGATGTCTCCCTTTTGAAACATTTAAAGTTTTGATTGAGCAGGAGGTTACCTTTCAAGAAAGCTTCCTCTTACCTCTGTTTTTTTCCCCCCTTTTTCCTGTAGAAAAAAGACAATTGCAGGTTGTGGGTGTTTACAGGTGGGTTCTTGCAGTGCAGGTTTAATCAGGTTACTTGATTACTGCATGCACCACAATCTTAGGTGCTTGATGATTTCTTTTGCTTTTGACAGATTGTCGCTGAGCAGCTCAGCAGAGTACACTGTTCTCATAGTAAATAGTATTTGCAGTTTCTTTACAGAAAAGCACGTGTAATATTTTCTGACTGCTAATATGAGGGCAAAGTACCACTGGCTGTTCTGGGGGTAGAGTTTGCCTGTGTAACCAAGGGAAGTATTGAGCATGTAAGTGAAGTGAACCTGCAAATTACTCTCTTGTGCATTCCCCACAGAGGATTACCAAGAACTAATAGAAGACATTGTTCGGGATGGTAGACTTTATGCATCTGAAAATCATCAAGAAATACTTAAGGTACATTCCTTCCACTAAACATGTTGGTTTTGATTGAAAATGACATTATTTGATGCGAGTGAGTTTGCTTCCTGCTCTGCATCGGGTCTGTTCCTTGATGCATTAGACATGTGCTGCTCCAGGGAAATGGGGTCAATCAGCAGATCCTGATTGTGCAGAGCGATGGATATGAGACCCTTTGCCCAGGGGGATTTAAGGTGGATCAGGCCTATGAGGGAAGCCTGTGGTAACAATAACTCCTTGACTCTCACGTAGACTGTGCTGAAAGGAATCAATGAAGCAAATTGAGGGACATGGCATTTAATTTCTTGGGGAAGCACTTGGTGCTGCTACTGGAGCCTGTAGATCAGCAAAGGCTTTTCCTCTCTGTGTGAATAATATCTCTGTGGATTTCTCTGACCTTGGTTAGGGGACTTGCATAGACAAGTTGAGTGCATGTCATCCCAAGTAAACCTTCATTTTGCTCGATATAAGATCATGTGTGAGTTTGTTTTGTGGTTTGCTTGTTTGCTGTTCTTGGAAGTATGAGGAGGGAAGAAATCCTGGTGCTGCTAATGTGAAACTCCAGTGACTTCCCTGCGGCCTGAACGTCAGCCTGGCTCCACTGGTTTCCAAGGCTTAGTTGAAATGTAAAATGAAAAGTAAAATGCCCATAATCTTTTATGAGTTAACAGTCATTAAACTCTGGTAATACTGACCTTAACTCCTCTCTGGAATTACTGTAAAGTTTGCTTTCCTTTTTCTAGGACAAGAAGCTGATAAAAGCACTGTTTGACGTGTTGGCGCATCCACAGAACTACTTCAAGTACACAGCCCAAGAGTCGAGAGAGATGTTCCCAAGATCCTTCATTCGGCTGCTGCGCTCGAAAGTTTCCAGATTTCTGAGGCCTTACAAATAGTTGGCACTGTACTTAAAAGCTAAACGAGCCCTGGGCAAGCACAGAGGGGTTGTGGTAGGTGGGGGGTGCTTTCTGTGTTTCACACACTGGCAGAGACACTCCAGGGAAACTCGCCAGCTCCGTTCTTGGCAGAGTTTGGCTTTCTCAGCTAATATAAATATTTTGGTGAACAGAATTTTGATTCCTTTCCAGATAATACCTTTTGGGTACCAAGGATACTTCATGGGTCTCTGAATTAGAGGCTGCCCATAATTTCTGTAACAAGCAGAAGTTTGTAGAGCTCTGCCCTGTTGCTTCATCGGTGACGCTAAAAGCTAATGAGGACAGACAGGATAAGTAGTGTGGTTTGGGATGAACCCTGGGCTCACATTAATGCATGTTACCTCAACAAAGCTGGGTTCATATTTGGTCTCACTGAAAGTGAGAACAGGATTGATGTCTCTCTTAACTTCTGCTATGCAGGAAATTCAGAGCTAAGATTGACATAGTTTTAATTCAAACCAGTGAGTCCAGGAATTGCACAAGGTGTAATTTTTCTCGGAACTATACGTTGTTTGAGGCATATGGAGGAATAAGCAAAGGCTTGAATATTAGCTTGAGTGTTCGGGGCCTGGCTCATGCCATGCCCATGCTAATGACCTATTTGTATAAATGGAGTCATACCCGAATAAACTAAGGGCACCACAGCAATGGAAAACAGGCCCACTGGACATTTCCATTTTGGGCTGTCTACAACTGTTAAAACAGATCAGAACCTATGATAAATCCCAGTGCTGTCCCTGGGCATAGGCCTGGGACAGCACAAGGTATCTTCTAAGTAATGTAAAACTCAGTCCTCTGAGCACCTGCAGTCAAACACAGAAGCCTCATTTTAAAAGCAGGCTTTGCATAGACTGTGCTTTTGTACATCGCTGTTTAAACCTGGCTAAGGTTCTTTTATGAACCTCAACCCTTATATTCCTTGCCTTGTCTGAGCACCTTGCAATGGCCTTGTTGAGCAGATTAAAAACTGCTTTCCCTGTCCGGCCAGAGAGGAGAGATGCAATGACTCAGCCAGACTGTGGCCACAGAAGTCATCTATGGCAAAATGCTGTTCAAGATTCCCGAACTCTGTGTCCTTTGCCTCAGGTTGTGTTTTCTATGTGAGAGAAGGCTATTTTGAGAGGACCTGTAGTGAGAACTGTGTTATCAAAATGTTGTCTCAGTGCTTTTTTGTCCACACTTACATGTCCCCTGGCCATGCAATCCATTCCCTCAAAACACCTTCTGCCCTGAAAGATGCTGGCTGCAGTCTGACACATTTGGAAATGGACTTATGACTTCTGTTTTTTGATCACTGGCTGCGCCAAGGGGTGCGGTGGGCACCAAACTCCCTCTCTGTGCCACCTTGGGAAAGGTATTGACACCTCACAGGGTAGCCAGGACAAATGCTCCCTTTCCTAGGGTGTGGAGTCAGATCTCCTGGGTTTCACTGCATTGGTATGTGGTATTTAGCTGTTGTATGTGAATAATACCACATCCACAGTGTGACAGAGGAAACCCTCATCAAGAGCTGGGGCCTGAGTCTCTCCCCTACACTGCTGGGAGCAAATGTGTCCTCCCAAATGCAGCCTTGCCATGGCAGCCCTGCTCTGTGGCGTGGGAGGCAATGCAGCCTCTGTGTGGTGAGGACATTCTTGGCCATGGTGTGGTGGGAAGGGGCAATGGCTTTGGCCACAGCTGGGCAGCAGAGCCTCTCAGGATGGCGCAGTGTGACACCGTGTTCCTCTTGCTGCTGCTGTGGAGGAATTGCCATGGCCTGGGCAGAGGAGGAAAATGGTTTGTTCTGCCGCTAAGACAGGGAGAGCTGTGTCCTACCTGGGGCTCCAGCAGGTGCTGGTGGGTTTCTGCAGCAGGGTGGTGAATGCCCATTCCAGGAATGGGGCTGCCACGCCGGCAGCAAAAGAAGCAAACGGGCTTGAGCAGGAGGAGTGAGGCAGGGGGAGAATTAGCCCTGGGCAGGGTCCCTGCTGCCTTTGTGGGGAGGGGGGACAGGGGCTATCTGGAGGAAGGGATGAGGCAGTATGATTGTGAGTGGGATGGCTGAGGAATGCCAGAACAGGAGGAAGGGTGGTGAGAAGGCTTTGCTGTGGTGACGTGTGCTGTGGAGGGGAGGTCCCAGGCAGGTATTTCAGGAGCTTCCCTCTGGCTGCACAGCCCTTACCCCTCCGCTGTCAGAGGCTTCCCACGCCAGATGCAGGGTGTCAGTGAGACCTGATGACCCAGCAGCCATCTCTGTGTGGCAGAGGAGCACTCTGAAGTGGCTGAGGTGCTGCAGGTCTGCCCTGGCGGTGGGGCACTGTGGGGAGAGGACCATGGTGTGCCAGCTTTGGAGTGGCTTTGGTGTGGTCTGTGTGTGCTCACTGCCAAGGGAAGCCGGACAGTTCTTGCTGTGTTCCCTCTTGGCAAGGCTACAGATCTGAACAGTTCTCTTGCATGTAGCTGAGTGACACACAAATCAGTGATTGGTTTCAACAGGAGTTCAAGAATAACCAAAGCTGTGGGACATTCAAATATTTCTACTTGGTGAAATAGGGCTTTCTTGCTCTGGGTTCGTTGCACCACACCTCCTCTTGTAGTCCCACTGCTCCAGCTGTGCACAGCTGCCTGGGACCCACGGCTCGCCTCGGGTCTGTGCTGTGGATCTCGGCTTTGCTTCTCTGCTGCCCCAGAGCACAAGGCATTTTTGCTGCTGTCTGTGGAAGGAGAGGAGTGTGTACATGTGGTGTATGGTCTGAGGCTGAGGGCGAAACCTGCCCTTTCTTGAAGAAGAATCCTTATTGTTCCACAGCCCTGTTTGTTTTCTACATTTAAAGTAAATGACTCAGAAGCACTTCTCTTACCCTTTGTCTAACATTATGGATAAAATTTTCCCCTTTTACTGTAGTTCCTCTGTGTACAGTAAAAAGTGAAGAGGGAATTTTTGCTCTCATAAATGCTGGGAGAAGTGATCACTCGCAGAATGTTGTAAACACTTGGCATTGTATCTTCATAGTGATGGTAGCGGCTCTGTAGAAATTTTAATTTCTACTTTCTGTGTGGTTGTAGACTGTTGTGTTTTGGCAACAAATAATTCAAAAAATGTTTAACCTTATAAAACAAGATTTAATTTTTGAAATAATAAGTAGCGTTAACTGGATGGCTTCATGTCACCTACATGAGATAAACATAAAGATCTTTTTCATGATTGTAAATTAATGTAAAATGTTTCAGACTGTTACTCTTGATAAGAGAAATAAACCAGTGAATTTTTAGCTCCATGAAGTTCTTGGGTAATATTTTTAGTTATCCTGGCTGTGCTAAATAGTAGTGTTGTGACAAAATTAGTGGTTGTGTAGCAAATTGTTGCACACCAGATAGACTTTGTCCTGGGATCAACGGCTTACCATAGCATTCTGTTTCATGTAATATATTACCAGTATTATTCTGGTATTTATTCTAATCAGTATTCTAAAAGTGTCTCATATATGATAAGCTGGAGTCACTTGGTTTGTTGTAACAAGCTGTATGAAGAGAGAATAAACAAAGTAACTCCAAAGTAATTTATTACTTTGTAGATTAATCTGATTTTTTTCCTTAAAAAAATAACTGAATACAAATAAATAAAAAACCCACTAAACTGCCTTGTTTAAACCTAAAAAAATAAACCAAAATGAAGAAAACAGAGAGAAAACCTGTGTTAAAACACAAGTTCCCAGGATATTTTTAAGATTAAAACACAGTGTCATTAAATGTGAAATGTCTTCATTTCTTAGAATTAAAAGATAAAACTGAGTCACAGGAAACTGTAAATGAGTCAATCTGTAATAATAATTTTTAACACTGTTTTTCTGGGGTTTGGGATTTTTTGGTATGTTGAGATTATTAGTTGTAGTCAGTCTGTCAGACTTATAAAAGTAATCCCAATATCTTCTCCTTAATTTATTCAATTGCTTATTTGACCCTTAGATTCCTTTGACCCCAGTGACAAGATCTGAGCTGTATGACACTGAATGTAGCCACCCGGGCTCATTCGGTGTGCTTTTGGAAGGCACAACTGTGTCATTCAGCTGTTTGCTGTAGAAAGGTGACATTGGTTTATGTGGCAAAGACAGCAGAGTAAATGACATACGAGAATATAGATGTCATGGAAAAGTATGATGACTACAGGCTAATCACAGCAGAAAACTGTTATTCAAATATTCTTGCTGATACAGTGAATGTTGCCAGTTGTGAGTCTGCAGTGATGGACACACGAGTGCTCAGATACCCTCCGGGACAGGGAATGTCAATAGGAACTGCCTTGTGCGCTCCCAGAACAGTGGGAGCTGAAATTCTGACTGGGATCTTGGGATGTTTACATAATAGAAATAATTAATAGTGAAATATAGAGAGCGAGACTTGAAGCTTGCTTAAATCCAAGGAATCAGAGAAGGTCTGATGTGGGTAAGCAGGAAGGAATGGTATTATGATAATCCTTTGTAACACAATGCAAGGATAGTGCTCCACAAATATTTCTGAATTAAATAAGCTTAAATGCAAATGCTTTTTCTACCATGAACACAGATGACATCCTAAATGCAGTAGATGTGGAACGCAAAACCTGTCAGAACTGAAATGTGTATATACTTCCACTCTTCCTTTGAATGCTGCTCCATTCAAACCGTGCTTGTGCAAGGTTATTGCTGGAGGAGACCAACAGGTACTTCCTAAAGAACTTGAGCCAGGCTCAGGGCTGCTACAAGTAGGTTTGTTTCTGGGGATCCCTGGAACCAGCCTGTCCAACAGCACATCTTGCTGCTGCCCGTTCAGCTTGAACAATTCTTTTGCTCATGGGCAGATTTTCGTTGTCTGCTGTGGAACTCTGCTTTCCACAACATATTTTCTGCTGGCACTGTAGAACACCCATGAGCTGTGATGCAAATATAACACCTGTGGGGAAAACAGAAGGAGACAGAGAACTCAAGGGACAGATTCTGCTCAATAGGTAAGCTCATCTAGTTTTTCTCTAAGTCAGTGCAAATTATGTATGACTTTCTGTATGTTTCTCTTTTAAATTAACTTATTCAATCACTCTTAAGTGTTAAAAAGAAAAAAAAAAAGGCATCTTTCTTTAAAAATGTGCATGTTACTGAAGTTTTTACTCCGAGTAAGCACATTTTGAAGAGTAATGGTTTCTCAAATTCTGTGAAGTAAAGCCTGTTTAGTACACAATGAAAAAAATAGGTCAGAAAAGATGACCTTGAAATCTTTTTCCTTATTGCACATGTCTATAAATACAGAATTCATTAAGAAAACTCCCTCACACTGGCTAGCTGCTAAGCTTGATCTGATGCAACTGAAGCTGTCTTTGTTTCATGGGGAAGTTTATTCAATAGGCAATGTAGACTTAGAAATCATATGCCATGAAACCTCTCATTTGTGACAATTCTAGGAATCAGGAAATAAAGGGTTCATAATTTTAAGGAGAGAAGAAGTTGCATTGGAAGCTGAAATATTCTGAACTGGTCACTTGAGATGCAATTTGTTGTTTAGCAGTTCTTAGTTCAAGTGTTGCATGTTATACCAGGACCACTACAAACATCCACGAAACACGTACAGGGCAAGTTTATGCCGGACTAGAAGCAGAGAAAGCCTTCTGTGCTTGGGTCACACATAGCAGTGATAGCCTGAATGTGGTTTTGTGCATTCTTTCCCTGTTGCTGTGTTAGAAGAAATGGAAGAAAATACTAAGCATGGACAGAAGGCTTGATTGGAGTTGGATGGAGGATCTTTATCTGGAAATAAGATCAGGAGATGGAGAAGTGTAGAGGTCTGTTAAATACACATCTCTGTGTGTGTTTGTATATATACTGTGTATGTATTTTACAGTAAGATAGCCATGTATACAACAGCTGCCATGAAAGGAGAATGCAAAAGAATACAGTTCGTTGAGCAGAAATATATGAGGGAAAGTTTAAAAAAAAAAAGCAGCAAACTGGCCTAGGATGTGAATTTGGGAGGAGTGGGATGCCAGGGAGCGTGGGTGTGGTGGGCTCTACATGGGAGTGCCTGGTGGGGTTAAGTAGAAGAGCAAATGGAGCTTCAAACACACCTCAGATTTCCCTTTAGAGGTACCGAAAGTCCTTTAGTTGTGCCCTGTTTGCTGTCAGTGTGGTGCACAGGGAGCCACAGTTTGCTCTGGATGTAGAGCCAGAGATTGGGAGTTGCTTGTAACTGCATACAGAACAAGTACACCAGGCTCTGTAGCTGTCACTGGGTGGAAGACCTGTTGCAAAATGCCAGCTCACACGGCTTCTGGAGGTGCTGCTGGAGTAAAACCCAGTCGCGGAAAGCAGCTTAAGGTAAGAGAGCAGACCGTGATTTTCGTGAGGTTTAAAGTGGAAATTAAGAAAGCATTTCAGAAAACTGGGAATTCCATATCTCTGTGTCCAGCAGACAAGTCTGCCTGTGACACAACGCCGCTCATGAGTTTTGGGTGGCCCTGTTTGCTGTTACTGATGTAGTGCTGGTCTGAGGAGCTGTGTGGAAAAGCTGAGAGGTACCAGTTATTAAAAACAGGACTGGCAGAAAAGTGCTCAGGGGGCCTGTCTGGCTTACATAGCACAGCTATTGTGCCCCGGCTCCCGTAGGTGCTAATTCTCTCAGCAAACTTACGAAAATAAAACCCTGAAAAGGCTCATCCATGCTGAGAACAGCAACTTCATTCAGTGGGAGAGGGAAGCTTAGCTCTAGGAACTGAATGCTCAACACTGCAGGCATTGCTGTCTTCCTCAGCTGGTCCAGAAAGCCCTGCAGCCAGTGCCTGTGCTATGAGATGGATGTAGCAGTGCTGAAATAAGTACATCACAAATACCTGTCCCAGCTCTGTGCAGGACACATGTTTCAACTTGACCATTTGCTCTTGGAGTGGATGTCCCGGCAGGATATGTTTCCACAGGCAGGAATGGAGAAGTAAAATCTGATGAAGAAGATGGTCTGGCTTAGGGGTGTTCTGGACACATACTCTGGTACATCTTCATGTGAGATACTAGAGCCTCATCCCTCCCTCAGACATCTCTCAGGGTCTGTTCTTGCCTGGGATATTGGGGAGGGGCTCAAATAAGGACGTTTTCGAGGGTTTGGGAAGCTGTGATAAAGAGGCATCGGCTGTGCTGGCCCTACGTGGGGCTGTTGGCAGCCCACAGCTCCTGTGGTGCTGTGCCCAGGCAGCAGGGTACCATGGGCAGGGCTTCCCACGAGAGGGCAGCATGTGGCCCCAAGAAAGATAAAACCTGCTAAAATCCGTGCTGACAAACAGTGCTTGGGTTTGGATGGCTCTTCTGCAGCAGGAGGCCCAATGCAGACAATTGGCTGTACGTGGCTACGTTACCTCAGTAGCTCTTGGTCCCAACCACTGCCTCGGATCAATCTTTTTGAAGAGCAGAGAGTGATTTTGTAAATGACTTTGTATTTTGAGTTATTCTATATTTACGAAATACAAATACAAGGCCTAAAAAGACACATGCTGCTGAGCCAGGTGTTGCTGTCACTTCAGGTTGCAGTGGAAGGGGACCCTCTTCTGAACTGAATTCTGGCTGTTGGTCAAGGCCATTCCCCCTTCTTTTCCAAGTTACTAGTGAGGAAATGTGCGGGTTGAAAATTGTTGATTTCCAGGCAGAATAAAAACCTCAAAAGAAGCTGGAGGAAATGGGCTGTGAATGTGTAACTTCAGTTACTGTTATTTACTTCTGAGAACAGTGAGTGATTCTGGCACTCTGCCTGACCCCATCACTCTCATGACTCGGTTCTTACAGATGTCAATAATGGACTTTGGACATTTGTCTTTGAAAATGAAATTGTGTGTGTAGTCAGCTACTGATTTCCTCCATCATTTGGTTGCTCAGCTTGATCGCAGCTTGACTCCTATCAGTGGTTGGACAGATGATCCTGCTGTAAGTTATACCCCCGGTAGAGCAGAAACACCACTGAGCACCCTGTGTCTCATCACTCATACCCACAGTGCTCCTGCTCCTGCTCTCCTGGGGCAGCTGCCTTCCTTTCTGGGCATAGCGTGAGCTGAAGTATCTTTCAGCTGACTAGACTAGAAGGTGGAGCTATTTAACTAAATCACAACATGGCAAACACAACCTCTGTGTTAGGAGAGCTACACTGAAGTACTGCTGATGATTCTGTGTGTGAGCAAATATTAGCACTGAGTATCCAGTAACATGTCTGACTAAATCTCACCTGTTAGGGATTGCTGCAGTTCCGCATGTGCCATGGGAGGAGGGTACAATGGCAGCTCAATTAAACTTGCAGCACTTGAGAGCGCTGGAGTCTTGGCTTTATAAAATAAACATAAGGGCTCCACAGAGGTGAGAGATCCTGTGTTTGACTAACACTGTGGTGACCTCCTCTCTAATGCTGATGTAAACCATAATTTTATCTTAAAAGGATTTGTAAATAGCTTAGGCTTGTGTTTTGATTTTTCTGAAAGTTCAAAAATAAAGATATTTTGATACATTTGATGAACTCATAATTTGAATGTTTTAAGTTCCATATGTATATATATATATACTTACAGCATTCAAATCCTGAGTCCATTGAATATTGGTCTGTTGTGAAAACAGAACAAATCCAGACTTGATAAAGAGCCTATACAAAACAAGCCACCCCCTCCTCTTCTCTTCTGAGGGAGAGGTGCAAAGCTGTCCTAGATCTGAGCTCCATAAGAAGGTGGAAATATTTGTCAAATGAAAACCCTCTATGAATAGTCCTTTAGCTGGGAGCAGCAGAAGAGGTTCACAGTCAGTCTTTTAAAAAGTATAGTAAGAATGTTGTTCCTTGGTGAATCCCACATTGGCACGAGTTGAAGTAAGCACCTGTTCTCAGGGCTTTTGCAGAAGAGCTGGGAAATTCCAATTCTGTTCAACTCACTTGCTTACTTCATCACTGGAGTTTGTTATTTTTGTCACCATCACCTGGTAAACTGGGCAAGCTGTACAGGAACCTTTCAAAAGGCATCACTGTTTTAGGGCTGACCCGTCCTCGTCCTGTTCCAGAGACAGAGTGATCTTTTTTTTTTTTTTTTTGCAAGGTTTTAAATTATGTTCTGAGATTTGTGTTCTCCGTGAGGTAAATTCCACAGAGCTTGCCTCAGGAGTTCCCCCTCCTTCTCCCCAGCTACTGCTATTTAGGAATCATACCACTCCAAACCATCTGGAATGAGAAATGCCTTTGCAGCACATTTATACTTGGCCAGAGGGAAGTTCTCTAGCTAGAAAGCCAGAAAAAACAGAAAGCTTTAAAAAAGTTTGGATAACTCCTTTCAGGACTAAGAGTTCCCCCCTGTGGCAGGGAGTTTTCAGATACCTGTGCCAGCTCTAAACTTATCACCCAAAGACAGGAGATTTGGAAGACCCTTTCTGCTGTACAAGCTGCCAGACTTTTCTGATCTTGCTCGTGCTTGGGCTGCCTCAGTTGGCTGTCATCCCCAGTCCAGGTTTCAGCAATTACTTCAGTCCTGTCATTGCATGGTGAGAGCAGAGGGCTGAGTCTGTGGCTCCACACGGTTTCATAACTTCCATCTTTTATCCTGGAGCCAGCATGCACTGCACACTGATGAAGACATGGTGTTATGGGAAAGAAAACCCTGGACATAAGCACCTCAGCTATCAGGATCTCAGTGGAAAATGAATGTGATGTGGTCTTCTCTTGGTCCGTTGTGGGCACTTGCCCATGGTGCCAGTTGTTTCTGGGAATAATTTATTGGTTTTAAAAGAAAGTAAAAGGGAGAAAATGACAACCTGTTGTTCCGTGTTTGCAGCAATTGATGGGCAAATATTTAAAACTTCTTGCTGCCAGGTTAGGATTGGGTTAGTAGATTACTTCCATAACTGTAGCTAGGCACGGATGTCATCCTGGGCATCATGGATCCACACTGTATCTCCACTAATGTTCGAGGTGTTGACTGAAGGAAAAATTTGGCCAGCTGCCTTATTATTAATTAGCCACACAGATCTAAAAGCAAACACAGATGCACCAAGTATTCAAGAGTAATATATACTTTAAGCACTGAAAAGGCTTTGCTTCACTACTGTTGCTCGAACAAATATCACATGCGATTTTGTTTGCGTAGTGATATTTTGTGTACTTAGGGAGTGACTTTTCACCATGCTGGGAAGGAGATATTTTGCCCAAAGAGCTGCCGGCTTGTAATTCCCATTGAGCAAAGCGTTTAAGCGGGTACTTAAATGTGTTGGTGGATAGAAATGGATTGTTGTATTGGAGTAGTTAGACCAAGAACAGACTCCTCTGTGGCCACAAATCACTAAAAGGTTGCTAGCTGCTAGAATGGCTGGGCTTTGTAATGGCCTCTGTGCAGAGCCTTTGTCACTTGGGCTGAAGAAAGGGAGAAAATTGCTAATAGGACATGGAAAATGCGAGTGAAAACAATGGCACATCTGCGTTGCAGAAAACTGGGTGCTCTGGCTCTTGCAATGGCTGTTTATCGATGTCTTGGGCACTCTGCTTTTCAGGCGTCATCAGTCCCATGGCTAATGACGGGGAAAGCATCTCACAGCTCCCTTGGTGCGGGGAGCCCATAATCCCCTTGTTATGGTCTGCTGTGAACTATTTCAGGCGGCAAACAGGAGCGGGCTCAGCCGAGTTCCGCCTGTGGGGTGGTTGCTGTTCAGTCCAGCGTGCTCCCTGGGTACCATCTCTGGATTTTGCAGTTCGTTGTCAAGCTCTGCTTTGTCCAGGCTCTCTGAGCTGAGTCTGGGGAGACACACGGAATGCAGCTATTACACAACAGCATTCATTAGCTCTAGGAGGAGCCCAGGGCATTCCAACCACGTTGCTTGATCATACGTGCGATCTTTTTCATTGCGGAACGCAGTGATAAACCTTTGTCTCCTGGGTCTCCCTGCCCTCTCCTACCCCTCAGAGCCAGCCTCTCATCCCACCAGCCCCGTGGCTTTCGGGGTGCAACAGGCTCCCTGCTATTTCTTAGCAGTTCCTGCTGGACTAACATAGACCCCGATGGGAAGAAGAGCAGCGCCCTCTTTCTTCCTCCTGCCTTTCAGAGCTCGTAAATACTGAGCAGCAGCAGCAGCATTCCTGCGTATCCAGCCCTCGGGCTCCTTGGTCTCCAAATGTCAGGCTTCTGGAAAGTTAGAAACAAGCGAGCAAACCGTGCCTGTGTAGTGTGAAACGACTCGCAGTGATTTAGCCTTAACGAGATCCCCCCTATATCTTTAATGACCTGAATGTAAAATTTACGGTCTGGAACGCCCAGCAGCAGAGGAAGCCTTTAGCACACCAGCTGCCTTTTGCAGGATGGGAGAAGTGAAATCCCCTGACGTTTGGGAAGTCTGAGTGATGTAGTTATGACTGGCACTTTGAATATATGTGTGGATTACTTCAAAACAAATATTTGCAGTTCAACTCTAACATAGGTATGGGAGGGTGAGAACTAGCATGTATTAATGTTTCTTTAATCATTTTGAAAATTTTATATGGAAATTTTACTATTGTACATAATAAAAAGAGGTTGGTGTGGGTACATACTGGAAGAAACATCACCTGCCCTCTATGTACACCATTCCCTGCCCAGGTGAAGTTCCTGAAGAAAAACATACAAGAGACATTTGGGGAGAGAGATATGAATTTGTCTTTCTGCTTGAGAGAAAAATTCCCTGGTGTCTTCAGCTCCGTGGGAAACTCAGTGGCCATGTCTGCGCTTGTGCATGCAGCTTGTTCTGTAGCAGCACCATGTTCTGAGTTGTGCCTGGAGCTTGTCTTGGAGGAAACCTCACTCTTTTCCCTCACCTTTGAGCAGGAGCAGTGCAGTTCAATGCACAGCAGCCACTGTCACCTCTGTTAAGGGCTGTGGATTTTTTCTGACGGGTACAAGATGTGGAGGTTGGAGGGTCAGGCTTTCTGTCTGCCATGCCAGCCCCTGTGACTACTGTCCTCTTATCCCTTCCCCAGTGCTTGACAGGTCACCTGCCAGCTTTTCCCTTTCCTGTTTGCACCCTGTCCCAAATCCCTCATCTGCCCCTTTGCTGGCTCTCACACGTGGAACCCACAGCTTCTTCCCTGCTTCAGGTGGGTCCTGGAAGGGGCTCAGCCAGTTTTTCCAGTGCAGCACATTTGCCAGTGAGGCCTTGCAAACTCCAGAGGCAAGACCTCCGTCTGCCACAAACAGCTCCTAGAGAGAAGTTAGCTGTCACTGAGGTACGTGATAGAAGATGCTAGAAAATGTACCATTTGTTTCCCTGACCAACTCTTCCTGTGCTTTTATATATATATATATATTTTAGAAGCATGTTTCAGCCTCTTTAAAACAGGAAAAATAAAGGTAAAGGACCTCTTGCCATTTTAATCTCTTGGTTTGACATGTGCAGCTTTTGTGTTCCTGAAACTATCACCCAACTCCTGCCTCTGTATATGAAGAGAACGAGACAGATAAATTCAGTTCAGCCTCCTGAGAGAAGCTGTGCAATATCTGATTCCCAAAAGCAGTGTGATCTGTGCCCCCGCTCCATGCTTGCTGCCACCAGCTCAGGCACCACACAGAACATGGGAAACGGGGGAAAGGAGGCTGGAGCTGCACCAAGGACAAATGGGGAGAGCAGCCCTGGGAACAGTTGTCTCCATGAAGTGCTCATGCTTGTGATGGAGCCCATATCCCAGCCCAGGAGATCCTTTCCCTTGGTCAGCACTGGAAATATAGAAGGTGAGTGTGGAGTTACTGTACAAAATGGGCCACATCTCTCAGGAATATCAAACTGACTCTACCTTTGTATTTTAGGAGATTTCTCCATCTCTCTCTGTAGTTTTTGTCTTGCCACAAAGGATGATTATGAAGCCCTCTAAATCCTTCTGGATTTTTGTAACCAACCTTTTTATAAAGGACTGGTTTAGTAATTTCCAAATTATTCCAGTTATTTGCCTGAATATGCTACATCTGATTCACCTTGCTGATTCACTGATGGACAGAATGGCGTATTTTTCTACATCAACTATTGTGGCTTCATTTTCTCGAGCTCTTCAGCCTTTTCTGTGGAAACTGATTCTCTAAAGTTTTCTCTATTTGTTGGGGTAAATTATTCCTTTTGGACCTACTGCTGGTTCTGTTTTTGTTAAATTGTACTCCTCTGTCTTTCTGAGTTTTGTGGGGCATCTCAGCATTTCTTCAGGATATGGCAACTACTAACAAATCACTTCTTTTTAGGGAATGATGTGAAACCAAGGAAAAGAAAAAAAAAAAAGGACTGACCCACTTCCTGCACTGCCTGCTGCAGCTTTCCTCTTCACCGAGAGAAGAGAAGAAATGGGGGTGTGAACAAAATTCGGCAGCTCCTCTTTCCTTACGCTGATTAAGTCGCAAGCGTGACTGGGTTCTAAGCCAGTATAAACCGGCTGTAAATGGGGGTATAACGTGGCTGGGGTTTAGCTCAGCCTCCATCACATGTAAAGCAAATTGCATTTGCAGGCAGGACTGGTGTTGCTTTGTCTGCCGTGTAGGGTGGCTGATAAGCTCAGGAAAGTTGCTCATCCTCTCGCCTCCCTCCAAGGGTGCTTGTGCTGCCCTTTGGTGCTGCCTTCCCTGTCCCCAGCTGTGATGGCAAAGGGTGTGTTGGAAAGTCCAGGGAAAGCAGCATTTCCCTCTGTTTGCTCTTTGCAAAGGGTTTGAAAACTTATGACAAAAGCTGCCCTGTCCTGGCTTTGGTGGGCCCCAGGCACAGGACAGAGCCCACTTCAAACCTGCAGCAGCTCTGCTGGCACCTGCAAGGCCACCTGCCTCTGGTCTCCAGCAGAATGTGCCACCCATTCCTGCTGGCAGCAACTGGCACTTCAGCTTTTCCAGCAGGGCCAGCCTGCCCTGGAGGGAAGGACCAAATCCCGGGCTGCAAGGGTTTTCTCCATCGCAGCCTTGTGAAGCTTCTTTTTGACATTGGCCTTGATGTCACCTGGAGATGCAGAGGAACACTCCATGCTGCTCTGGAGGCAGGAAAGAGCGAGAAAAGTGATTCTATTCCTTGGAGCTTTTCTTCAGTGAGGGACAGTGATCATGCACAGGCCTAACTCCAGTGAGCAGATGGGAATTTTTCTGAAATGTGCCCCTATCATATGGGGAGGGAAAGATATATTTCTGGCTAATCTAACCAACTTGAGAGTTAACCACTGGGTTTGAGTTCTTCAACCTGAACCCCTCTTTCAGTGTAGATCCTGCATAACTTGGGCAGATGACTTACTGTTTCTGCTTTCCTCTTTCCCAGGATTAAAAATCAAGAGGGGAATTAGGCCTTTATCTCATTTGTTAGTCTTGAGCATTGAGCAGATTTTCTTCTGATCTGTTGTCACAATGTGCATTTATAACATAGAGCAGGAGTGAGATTGCAGGGCTCAGACAAAATGCTGGTGTGCTGAATGGAAATGCAGGCTGCAGCCTCAGAGCTGCTGTGTGAGGGGGCTTGTCATGCTCCACTCTGCTTGAAGCTTTACTCTTCCTGCCACAAGCCAGAGCTCAAGGGGCACTTGCTAGTACATCAGGTAGAGTGCTGCTACTCCATGGATCTTTTATATTAAAAATTGGCTCCTGGTTTCAGTGGCAGTCCTTCTTCATCCTTCTGTGCCTTCTTGCCTTCAGGAGAGTTCAAATGTAGTCATATATCTTTATTTAATCAGGTGGGAAAGTGCCAAATAGCTCCCAAGGTGAAAAATAAGGTGCTTTTATCCTCCAGGCTATGTGTGCCCATAGTGGAACAATGGTCCTGTCATGTAATGAGCTGAGTCAGCACAGGGAATAAAAATTATATCCCCCTTCAGCTGTCAGCCCTGTTATCCTTCTGCATGCTGACATGCTCACCGAGCTTGGCCTGGCTCATGGGAAATGACCTTTATGTGAGGCTATGAAATAACGGGCTTGGCTTTTATGACATTCTGCATCCTCATCTGAATTTTCCCCCCCCTCTCTCTTGGGTCACGTGAGGAGAGGTTGGATGTACACAGCCTGTCTGTGGCTGCAGAGCTCAGATGTGTAAGTTTACTCAGAGAATGTTGCTGCTTTGGCATCACTGCAGCCTCTGACATCTGCCCTGCTCAGTGCCAGCCCTGTTCCCCACACCAGGAGTGGGAGCTGTGGGCTGCCCGTGGTGTGGGCAGTGCTGTCAGTGATCGTCCTGCAAAGGGGCCACTGTCAGCCTTCAGCCTGCTCATGTCTGATGAGATTTACACTTGAAATGTGCTGAGATAAAGGAATAGGTGGTTGGTCTGTGCTCTTGGGGCTGGGTGAAGGTGAGCAGGCAGGGCTGGCTGCAGCTCATGGCTGTTGGGGGTCAGAGCCTGCCTGGCCACTTCCCTGCTCAGGGGCTTTGCAGCAGTGTGCAGGGAAGGGAGGAAGGAGAAGCTGGTGCTGCAGTTTAAAGCAACTCTGCCTACTTGTCATTTTCATTGTTTTCATTTATTTAGTTTCCTATATATCTCAGTTGCTGCAAAGGGAATGTCTTTCCCTGGCTGCTTTCAGGGGAACCCCTCCTTTCTGTCTCTGTGTTCCACGATACTTTGGGTCTCCTTCCAAAGTATTTTTCCCTGGCCTATCCTGTCCCTTTCGTGTCAGAAACAAGAGTGGTTCCCTGCTACTGGCCAAAGGCTGGTGGTGTCCTGGTGAGTGGAAAGTGTGAGTTCAGGCTCTGTTGGTGGGGGAGAGCAAAATAGGGTCAGTGCCCCAGCTCCTCACAAAGGTAGCAGAGCCCTGGAAGTCAGGCTTGGCACAAATCGTGGGCTAAGGTCTGCTTTTCTTGTGCTTTACCTAGCGCATCAAAGTTCTCTGTTTAACGAGAACCAAACCCATGCAGCGTGTTTCCAGATCTGCACTGTCTCTCTGAGGCAGGGCTGCATTTTTATTGCACCTATTCCCTGTAACAAATTACTTGGAAAGCAGTAAGTACAAGTGAGCACCTGCTGCCCTCACTCACTGCTGTAGTGACAGAAACCCACGTGTGCCGTGAGTCCTGTTAAGAAATATCCCTTCTCTTGCTATTGTATCAACCAGTCTTTATAGAATGAAAGTGTATTAAGTTTGTTAATGTGTATTAGTTCATGTTGTGCACTGTAATGTAAAGAGGTAGTGGAATTTTACCGGAGGCTGTGGTATTGGTTGTGCTTAAAAAAAACAAATTAAAGAACAGCCTGGCCCCAGAAAGGCCTTGTCTTCTTGGAAGCCTAGAGGTGCCCATGAAGAATAACAATACCCCTGGATAGCCATGGTAACGCCAGCATCATCATTTTCTAAGATGTCTTTGAAACCCTCCCAGCATTTTCTCAGCTCAGAGGTAGAGTAACTAGAGAAAGACTGACTCCAGCAACATCTGGATCATTAGACAAGCAGCAAGAAAGCCACAAAACTATAGCTGCTTTGTCAAGTTTTACTCTGATTAGTGATCAGTAGTGTGAATACTGGTGGTTAGTTAAATTATTCTGTACCTGAATGTTTTATGGGTATAGGAATCCTGTGTAAAGCTGCATTTAAGGTACCCCAGTTCAGCTGGGACAATTTTTGTGATTGTCTGTCTGGGTCCTTGAGTAGACAGTGATGATCCACATCAATGCTATGATGAGGCCAGGGGCATCCAGAGCCTGCCCTGACCCTTCCAGCCCCAGGCATAAGGTAGCAAAGCTCCGCATGGCCAATTGCACAGTCCATGTGGGGGTAGCATCACCCAGGACCACATGGGTGCTGGGCAGGTGTCACCTGTTGTGACACTTCAGACTCCCTATCCCGGCCAAGGCAGCCGCGCCTGCAGGGGCTGCCTGCAGAGTGTACTGGCTCCTGGGGCCGCTTGCAGCTCTCCAAGCCCCACGCCGGTGCTCCGGTGCTCTTTGCTGTCCATGAGGCTGCTGGAGGGCTTTGAGAGCCGCCGGCTGCCCGTGGCTAATCGTGCTTTCCGGAGAGGCAGCGGGGCGGGAGGACGGGCGCCGATTTATTCCCTTAGACCGAGCCTGAGCTCAGCCGCCGCTGTGTGTGCGGCGTATTGCGATGTGCCCAACCCCTCCTTCCCTCGGCGCCGGCCCGAGCACCTGCCGGTCTCTGAACGTCACCAGGCTCCGGGTATAAAGGGCAGCCGATAAAGCATCTCCCCGGCTCCATCTCTCCGAGAGGCGCATCTTCAAGAAGCCAGCCACACGCGGGTGCAAAGATGTTCTATTCGGGTATCCTGACAGAGCCGAGTAGAAAAGAAGTGGAGATAAGGGAAGCGGCATCCCTCCGCCAGCAGAGGAGGATGAAACAGGCCGTTCAGTTTATTCACAAGGATTCTGCGGATCTCCTCCCTCTGGATGGGCTGAAGAAGCTGGGCACTTCGAAGGATACTGTAAGGCGTTTTGTGTTTACTTGAAAGAGACTAAGAAGCTGGTAGGGCAGTGTCTGTATTTTATCTTCGTGCCATTTTTCTGTTAGGAGGAGAAGTTGGTTGTTTGTGGAAACTAATTTAAAAAAAATGAGACTTTTACATGTGAAAAGAATGGAGTACAAATATGATGCTAGTTATAAGCAGAGTTGCTTTTTTCTAGTAGGTGCTTTCAGACACCTGGCACTCGATCTAAAAGCTTTTAATTTTTACTTTTTTTTTTAACTTTTGCATGAAAATGAGATACCATTTGCAGTACAAAAATCCTCTCTGAATCAGAGTAAGCCAAAATGGCTTCATATAATACCCACATGCAAACACATGTGTTTGCCTGGGATGTGTATGTATGCACAACACATAATCACAAACGTTCAGTAAAGTGCAATCACTATTATTTCAAAACAAAACTGTCAAGATCATGCTTTGATAAAGGCTTATGCATGTATGGGTAGTTTGTGGGTTTTTTTTAAAGATACATAATTTTAGGTTTAAAATATTTCTATCTACCGTGATCCATGTGATCCTGTACTTGACATGTTATTCATCATGTCCAGGGGCTGGAGACCATTTCTAAATACTTACATATGCAAATATTTGAGCTTTCTTTAATGGGAAGAATACTTAAATGTAACCTCAAAAGTTCTGACATAAGGAACAAAATCTAGAAAATATATCCTACTGAGGAAAGCTTCTTTATTTTTTTTCCCAATTGTTGCAAAATTATTGCACGTTGTAAAACAGTATTTGTTTCTTCAGTGCTTGATGCGGGTTTTATGGATAAAAAAAGTGAATCTTTGTATTTTTAGTGGCGTAGTTTTGTTCTGCCACAGACTTCCTGCTCAGCTGGGTTAGGCTTGGCTCTGCCTGCCTGAGACAAGTGGAATGAGTTGGCTGTTCTCTGCAGTGCGCATGGAGGTGATTTTACTGATATCCCAAAGATTATACAGTTGTAGGAAGTGAAGCTCCTGCCCAGAGAAAGGCTCTAAAGGAGCTTTCCTGGTTACCACTGAATTTATCTCCAGTGGGGACCTACAAAGTGCCTTCCAGAGCTTGATGGTGTTGTTATTACTATTATCTTCAGAGTCTAAATAACATCTCATGGCTCAGTGACCCACAGTGTGGGGAGCTGAGTTCCTGGTGACAGGTTTCTGCTCTGCCCAGACAAGAAGCAACAGGTAGCAGGAGCCAGGGGCACTGAGCACTGATGTCCTTGGCCCTGCAGCAGCAAGGACCAGGTTTCATCCCAGCACCAGAGGTAGAGCACGGGGCTCCTTATCCCCACCTTGGTCCCAGAATTGGCACCGGAGGTTTCCTCCCTGCTCCTGTGCCCACTCTGGCTGAGCCATGGCCGCAGCATCACCCCTGCTGCACCCACAGCCCCTGCAAGGAGGGTCTACATGGGGGGCCCTCTCCAGGGATATGCCAAAGCCCTGGAGAGATCCGCAGCTCCTGATCCCCTCCAAGGACAAAAAAGAGGTGTGGCGTGGCACTGCCCATCCTGGCTGCCCTGGCTGTGGTGAGTCTGTGCCTCGGGATGGGGTGGGAACCAAGCTGATATGGGCCAACCCACTGCAAAAAGCCCCTTGTCCCCACACCACAGCAGAAGGTAACGGGACAGTGGGTACAGGTGGCCAGGACTCCTTTGGACACAGCCTTCTGCCCCATGGACTGTGGGGAGTCCCCAAGGTGACAGCACTGGCACCTGCTCAGGCCCCTTCCCACAGCCCTAGAGGAGGTACCATGAATTTCAGGGATGTGGCAGTGGGTCGTGTCGCAGTGAAGCGACGCTGCCGGCACTGCTGCTCTCAGACCAGACGCAGCTGGGACGGCACATTGCTGCGAGAGGACCCACGCTGTGTCCCCACTGCCGTGGCTGCCTGCATGTCACAAGAGTTGTCCCCAGGAGCAGGAGACTGTGCATCTCTGAGACTGGGTAAGCACCCTCCAAAATACGGGACCCCACCTTGTCATGGCCCCAGATTGAGAAGTCCACATCCAGAGGGGCTGAGGTGCATGGTCAGGAGGCTCAGGGTATCAAACGACTTTGCCCAAGGCATTTACACTCCTTTCTTGTGAATAACTGCACACCTCCTCACAGACCAGCACGTTCTCATGCCTAGAGCTGTGCGACGGCTGTGGTGACGTGGGCGGAGGGGCTTCTGACGTGACCAGCGTTATTAATGCAGGGTTTCCCGAGGGGGTTTTCCAGCAGCCTTCACAGGAGAAGGAGGTAACAGCTCCCTGGAGACAGGGACAGGTGGTGAGAACAGATCCTGCCTGTCGGAGTGGCAGCTGGCAGCAAACACTGATTTTGGGGAGAAATCCCCTTTCATTTAGCCACAGAGCACGGGGGTGCTGTGCACAGTGAAGCTGTGGAGGGTCACCAGGGTGGGTGCACTGGTGCCTTCCAGTTTGTGTGCCATTACTCAGCTCCTGAAGCATTTCTCCTGCTGATGCCATGTACAGACAAGTTTGATAAATACTTGTAATGATCTGTGTTAAGGCTATGATAATTTCCAGTGTATTACTCTGGCTCAGATCAAAGTCTAGCTGCTCACTCCCTATACGTGCTCCACTCTGCCTAGTGTAAGACTGAACTATACCATAGCATTGCCTACACTGAATTTGACAAATGTAGGGCGGGATATACAGAGCAGAAATGTTTTTGTTTTAATGCCTACTGCCCTCTTCCCTGAAGCCCAGAAAACTGACACAATATGGTCCTTAGCTGGGGTGTGAGCTTCCCGATGGTAGCCGTGACCCCCTTCCCAGCTTGGACAGGGTGTGCTGGCTGTTGGCAGCTCCTCCCGGTGCTCTCACACTTCTCCCTCGCCCTGAGAGCCGCTGAACCAGTTTGAAGGGGCTTTGCCTGAAGCAGTCCTGCATCTCTTCACAGCCTGGGAAACAAAGTTATAAATAGCAACAACAACAACAAAAAGCATTCCCCCCCTCCAGCATACCCTCAGAGCCTCCCCTGGGCATCCTGAGCACAACTCTGGGTACCCCCGTGGCCCCAGCCCCAGCTCCTGTCGCTACTGCAACACTGCTGTTAATTGCAGTGCATTCAGTTGTCCCCACTTTCCCACTGTGCACACCCCAGGATGTGCTGTGTCTTGGCTGAAATACAAAAGCTTTGATGTTACATGCACTGTCTTGCTCAGAGAGCTGGCTGCTGCCTGGGCAAACAGGGGTGCAGGGGGCAGCTCTGATCTCACCTCACCCCTCTGCGAGAGGGATCCCCAGCACACAAGCACAGGATGCTGGTAGAAGAAACAAGTTTGGACGAAGGATGGGAAGAAGAGAGAGAAGTTGGTTAATTCTTGGGATGAGCTCCATTGGTGCATTAAAACTCCTTTTTCCTCCCCTATTGTTTAGGTACAGAAGAGAGGGCAAACCCCCTGAGATGGGTTTGAGGAGGGGAACAGCCAGCATCGCCCCTGACTTTCATTTCCACCTGAATGAAACTGTTGATGGGTCTTGTTATCCCCAGATCTAGAAGCCAAAATAGTGGGAAGCCTGCCAGCGAGAGAGATTCTGCAAACCACAGCAATGTACTTGCTTATACATCAGAGAGGAACAAAAATGGGCAGAATTATTTGTGGCTTTGATAGTGGTAAATAGCTTCAGCAGAAGCTGGTGTCTCCACTCGCTTCCTTAGGTTTCTACTATGACATTTGTAGGGGATTACAGGTTTTTGCAAAATCTGACTTGGAAAGGGAGATATGAAAAAAATCCTGGTTTGTATTTACATGGTGCTGAATGATATCAGGAAATATTTTTGCACTAACATGACGAAATGTAACATTTTGTATCTTATAAAACATTCAACAGTTTTGTGCAATGCAACGGAGTACAGTGCCAGATAATCTGGGTTACTTCAAACATTGGTCCTGGCTGTGTGGCCGGCCCATGCTGGAGGGACAATACAGCTGCCTTCTCCACTACTGTCACAGAGATTTTTTCTCCTTTCCCTCCCTCCCAGACATGGTCCACTTGCAGTTTGCCAGCAAAATATGCATTTGCAAATGTTCCCTGACACATTATCTGTTTACCAAGTACGTATCCATCACTTGAGTCATCTCCGTGACTAACATCCCTCACTCTGTTGCACACAAGAGTCAAGGGATATACAAGTTAAAGCTAACTAATTAATAGCCTGAGACAGGATGGTGCTGCAGGGAACATTTTCAGCCTCCTCTTGCTAGATTATTTCCATACTGGAGCACAACGTAAGGAATATTTGTACCCTCATAGGCAGGATTTGTTGTGGTTTTCAGAAGAGCAAGTGACAACAAAAGACAATCCTTTTTGTGGTGGTAACTCATGCTCACTGAGTGATGGAGTTTTTCCTTTTGATGATGGATCCCACATAGGATTCATAAAACCAGGGTCTGAGAAAACCCATGTATGTTACTGGTGAACAATCCATAGGAGAACTTGTAGCTAAAAAAATTAGGTTTAATTCAAGGGTAGATGACAGTTAAAGTATTAATGAAGAGTGTGCTGGTGACTGAGGCTGGGCAGATCAGGAGAGTATCCAGACTGTGCTGGATGATGCCATTCAGAAATGTTGCTTGGTCCTAGCTGAGTGGAGCTGGGTGTGAGGGGGTGACCATTGTGTGCCAGGCTGTCTTCTGGTCAGCTGGGTGAACTTCACCCATCTACTTTTACAGTTCAATATCCCCTCCTTTTTTTTTCCCACTTTTTTTTTTTGAGTGATGCAAGGAATTAGTCCTCCAGATGTGTTCCTGACCTGCAGGCAAACACAAAGGGTAAGAAGGATGTCCCATCTACTGTCAGCAAACCCTGGCTTGCATTTTCGCTCAGATGTGGAGCATTGGAGGCAATCACATTGCTGACTGTGCATCTCAACTTCTGCCTCATATAAGGGAGTCCTCTCTTCCAAACTGATTTACTTATCCCTGCAGAAGGGTCCATTATTAGTCCAGCCAGTCTGCCTGCCTCTAATCTAATGAAGTGACACTGGTTCCTGCTGTTTGATCTCACTGGGAAGGCAGTGGTCACCAGAGCAGGGCATGAAGGAGGCAGCACAGTGTCAGATCTGAGTCCTCCCCATCACGACTGTGGCTGTGTTATTGCCTGCACACAGGACATGCTCTCTGTCGTGGTGCTCAGACACAGCACCTGCAGCCCAAAATGGTAGTGGAATTTCATTTCAAGTCACAGGTTGCATGCAGAAACAAGAACAGTGAAAAGTGGGGACAAGAGGAGATGACGTGTCCCGGTGAGCACTGGTGCTGGCTGCATCTGCCTGACCTCATCAGTCAGGTCCAGCTTAACGGCCCATGGTGTGCCTACAGCAGGATCTGAAGCACCAACATGGCTGCGGTTATTTTAGGATGATGCCAGGTTGCATTAGAGTTCTGTAAATGCTGTTATTTAACATGCTGCACAGACTAGATGCTGTGCACAAGGGTCTGCGCTGGCCAGCTCAGGGAGCCATGGCCCCGGGTTTTCAAAGTTATCCTGACTCTGAAATCCACTTGGGATAAGGAGGTTTGCTGGTTCAGATGTCTCTGCAGACACACAGGCTTATTTAATTTGAATGCAAAACTTCAGGAATAAGCCGGTAAGAATGTCTCACTGTGGACAAATTAAAATCAGAAGGAAAGGCAGTAATGGGGAGGGCAGATTAGCTGGGCAGAGAAATGAGCAGATAATCAAGCAGAGTCATTTCACCTCCAGCAGAGTATGTTCATCCATGCATGACAAACATTAAACATAAAAAGGATTTTGGGAAAGTGGTTGGAGGAGATTTTGAGGCAACATGCTTGTCACAGAGCAAATGAAAACAACAGAGAAAGTAAGAAGCTGCTGCATGAAACACTGGGGGTTCCTGGGAGAATACCTACCTACCTACCTCTCACGCTCCTCTCACTTTGCTCCTGTGGCATGGCCCTCAGGATTCGTCCCATTTACTCACCCTTAGCAGCTAAAATGGAGGGAAGAGACACATAGGACAATTTTAGACCAGGTCATAGACTATCGTCATACTTGGGTGGTTAATGTAATTGGAAGGGTAATTTGTTACATCTTAATTTTTCATATCACTACAGAATTCTTAATATCCTAATCAACAGATGAAGGCAATTATGGCTGAAACACCCGCTTGAAAAACCTGGACTTGTTTTGATTTCCTATATGCGATCTAATCTTGAGTTTGGAAAAAGAAAGGCATCCTTTCAAGTTGTGGTTAATATTTTGGAAGTATTATCCCCTTGACAACACAAAGTAGTTCTCCTTAGTCAAAGCCAGGTAAGCCAGAGCTGGCTGGGAAGAGTATTTGTAGTCTGAGAATCAGGGAGAGTGAGACTTGAAGGCAACCCTCCTGTGAGAGCAGTGCTGGCCCATGGGCACTACAGGCAGGCTGGTGATGCAGGTCAGTGTGGCTTTCCTCTGACTTCACCCTGCTCTTCTGTGCATGTTCTTTCTTAAAGCAACCACATAACATCCTGCAGAAACGCCTGATGGAGACAAATTTATCAAAGTTACGAAGCAGCAGAGGCAGTTGGTCTCCAAAGGGTGATATCCCATCACAGACCAACAAGCTGAATCAAACCAAACTGGGAAGCTCAGGAAAAACAGAGGATGAAGAGCTCATAGTGGTGAGCTGCCAGGTAATAGTCCCTCCCCAGTCTTTTGGGGGTTTTTCCCCCCAGATTTTATTTCATACACCCTCAAGCTGTGCTCTTGTTGTCCATGTTTCCCAGTTCAGGCTGTGCTCCCCCGGGACTGTCACAGCTGTGGGGATACATTCTCTCTGCAGCTCTGGGCTGTTATCCTCAAGTGCCATCCCTCTTTTCTTTCCCAAGAATAATTTCACATTTCTCTTCATTATCCTTGTGATCTTTTGTATTTTCCACTCTCCACAATATCTCCTCCTGCCTGGGGCTGCCCCTTCTGCTCTCTGTAGGGTCAAATGAGCCAGGAAGGGCTTAGGACACAACACACATCTAAGTGTGTGGTAGAGCAGGGATGGGCTGGCATGAGGAGATTTGATGGGCACTAGTGTGTGTCGAGAGGAGACCCTGGACACCCTGTGCTCATCCTGCACCCCACACACCATCTCCTATATCTTCTTTCTATTACAGTGTGCAGGGACGGAGCTGAAGGCTGTGGTGGACACTGGCTCACAGCACAACCTCATGTCGTCTGCCTGCCTGGACAGGCTAGGGTAAGTATCCAGCTGGATTTCTGTTTTGTGGGAATGTGGCACCTGGCTGCACAGGCAGTGCTTCTGGGGCTGAGGCTTTGCTCATCTCAGTGATGACCTTTCTGGAAGGGAGCGCTCTGGGCTGTGCATGGGCAAGTTCCTGAGCCCCCTGTTACAAAAAAGTACTGGCCCAGTCTTAAATGGCAGGGAGATAAAATAGAAATCCACCAGTACCATCCTATTCACCTTGGAGCGAATCCCTTCAGAGGCTGAAAGCATTTGTATTTTTTCAGTGACTGCCTGTTCGTCATTCAGTGCCTCATGAATAGCTGAACATTCCCCTGCCTTTTGTGACCCTGGGGCAGGTTTGGGGTTGTAGCTTTGCAGGTCCCTATGGCAAGGCAGGGACCCGGCTGCTGGACATGCTTCCATCATGTGCCTGCAGCACTACTGGCCCCAGCACCCAGTGTAAAGGAGCTGTGTGGATGCATGTGCTTGGAATTTAGTGTCTGATGCTGCTCCCAACAACAAATCGCTTCTGGTTAAAGGAAAATGAAATGTATTTATGGAGTGTTAGGGAGGTGACTGCCAGATATTTGCAGCAAAACTCCCTCTGATCTTGGAGGAGCAAGGCATCAGCTCACAGGGTATCAAGGCGATTTTGGCACTTTATTCCCATGGAGTCATTGCTCTTTGTAGCTAACTTGCAGTGATTATGCAAAAAACAATTGCAGCTGCTCCCACCCGAGCACTGCTGAATGAATGGTGCCAACACTAATCACTTCTTTGCACAACAGCGTTTAGTGACTGGAAGGTGGCTGTGCTTACTACAACCTTGTCACAATCCGCAGAGCGGCTCAGCCAAGCTTAGGGATGGCCACAGTGCATTTGGAGGGGTCTCATCTCACAGGATGACGTACTGGCTGCTCTACCCCTCTGAGACTCACAGTGATGTGTGTGACAGTTCACCTGCTCCCTGTGTTACTTACGTGTGGCCAGTGTAGTTCTTGCAGCACCAATCTGCTGCAGCTGTGCAGCCTTTCAAAGACCGCTGAAGAAATAGGGTATAGCCTGTTTCTGCTGTCAGGTTTTGGGGATTCCCTCCTGATCTGAGTGAGACCACTCTTGTAGCAATCAGCCAGGCAGCTGCGGTTACAAGGCCCATGTCCCTCCCTGGTGTTACTCATCAGTGATGAGCGAGCTGTGGTTCCTGCAGGCTGGGACCCCCAGGGGCACCAGCGTGTGCCAGAGCCTCACTGCATCTGCAGGCAGGGGGACGCCCATCCCACATGGGCTGCCAGCCAGGGCGTGCAGCAGGCAGGGATACCTCACAGGCAGCTGCCTTCAGCTCTTTTGCTATCTGTGTTTGTGGGGACAGAAGCTAAAGCCAGATTAGCAAAGTGGGTTAAAACCAGGGCTTTGATGCCTGGCTCGCTCTGCTGTCACTGTGGTAGGTCCTGTGCGACAACAGGCACTGCTCCAGCATGTTTTACTTCAAAGCAGTCCAGTGGCAAGGATGAAACATGAGTTATGTTTAAATCCAGCCCTGGAAAGCAGCAGGGAAGAGGCATGCTGGGTGATTCTGTGTTTGGGGGCAGGAAGAAGCCCTGCTTTGTGCTTTGCTGGGTGCTGCAGGTGGGGCTCAGCAGCTCTGGGGGTGGGCTCAGCTGCCCAGGTCTCTGGGGACTCAGCGCCTAAAAGCAGTCTGTGTGTCTGAGGCTCAGGCTCAACTCCTCCTTTCTCTTTCAAAAATCTTTTTGCATCTTGTTATGATGCCACTCAAGCTCTCTCTCCCCCATCCTGAGGAAAGCACTGGGGTAAGCTCATAGGTTGCCACAGTGTGAGAAAACTCCTGTGGAGCTGTAGGTCCAGGAGGAGGCAAGGAAACTCATAAACTTCTCATTGATATATTCCCACTGATTTTTAAGGCCAGTCCCTAAGAAAGCCACAGAGGGGATTCAGCTCCTTCTCCCTGCTACCTCTCCCAGTCCCTGTACCTGTGCCAAATGGTGTGGGCAATGCCCACCTCAGTCCCAGGGCCTCTGCTTCTGAGAGGGCTGGTGCCCCCAGGACAGACAGACACATGCATGCACACTCTCACTGCTGCAATGCGGCTCAGCAGGAAGGCACCTCAAATAGCTGAAAAGCGATACGGCTTTTATCCAAGAGATCAGCGTCTCAAACTGTCTTTCCATTAGATTTTTGTTCAGTTTAAAGGAGAAACTGAAGCTAAATAATTAATCGGTATTGTCAGAGTGGTTCACAGGGTGTAGATAGAAGAAACAACTGCACCTGAGGTATTTCTGACATCCTTTTTTCCTTTCTTTGGGCTGAATGTGATTGATCTGTCCTCATTTCCCCTGAACAAACCCAGCAGCAGCACCTAACAAACTAACAAACGTGTTGGGTGTGCTGGCCCAGCTGTGAGACATGTTGTTTAGCTTGGAGAAAAGGAGGCTCGGGGGGGACTTTATCACTCTCTACAACTCTCTGAAAGGAGGGTTTAGTTAGTGAGAGTCGGTCTCTTCTCGCAGGTAACAAGTGGCACAACCAGAGGAAATGGCCCCAAGGTTGTGCCATGGGAGGTTTATATTGGACATTAGGAAAAATTCTTCACTGAAAGGGTGGTCTGGCCTTGGAACAAGTTGCCTAAGATAGTGGTGGCATCATCATCCATAGAAGTGTTCCAAAAATGTGTGGCTGTGGCACTTGGGGACATGGTTTAGTGGTGGGCTTGGCAGTGCTGGGTAAACAGGTAGACTTGATGATCTTAGAGTTCTGCTCTAACATTAACAATACTATGATTCCATGGGGACATAGTGTTGTCAGCTCCACTGGTGGAAACTGGAGCAGACTACCCCATCCTTACATCCACACTGCATTAGGACCAATTTTATATCCACAGCTCCCTCAAGTCTTGAGGAAATGTAGGAAAAAGATTCCTCAGGTAAAAACCAAAATTCAGTACAGAGCTGTGCTCGGGGCAGCCCCAGAGCTGCACCGTGGTTTGTGCTGTGGTCTGACACAGGTTTAGGCTGCTGGCTGCCTGCAGAGCATCCACAGAGGACCTGCCAGGGAAGCAGCTTCCCAATAACAGCATGGCAATATGAGCGAGCTAAGAGCACTTCAGGTGTAAGTACCCTCCAAACACTGTTTGCTCCTTGCTGGAGCAGCCAAACCATGGCTGTTTGATGTTGGAAGTGTTTTCAATGCACAGGTTAAAGGAGCATCTCAAAGCACTCCCTGGTGAAGACGAGATGGTTTCACTGCCGAACAAGGTGAAAGTGATCGGCCAGATCGAGCACCTCACCCTCACAGTGGGAGCGGTCCCTGTGGAGTGCACTGCCCTCGTCGTGGGTGAGTGTGTGTGTGTGCGCTCCTCTGGCCCTCTGGGTTCTACTCCCTCTTAGCCCAGCATGAAAAATGAAGCTTTAGAAATATGTTAAAATTAAAATAAAGTCCCTGTTTGGCCCTTCAGAGAGAGGCAGGGAGGGAGGATGTATTCAGCAGGGCTGTGCTGGCCGCAGCAGGCTTGGCTTGTGCTCTGCCATGCTGATGGAGCAACCCCTGCATCTCCCTGCAGGTGCATCCGCCTGACCTTTTCTGATCATCTTCTCTGGAATCACTCAGTCCCTTTCCAAAGAGGGTTTTATTTAGCAGAGCAGCCACGAAGGAGGGATGGAGTCACTGACAAAAAGCATAGGAGGGCATTTTGCATGTATAAATCTGAATGGTCCTGTTTTTTCAGAAGACAGCGAGAAACCCTTCTCCTTCGGGCTGCAGACACTGAAGTCTCTGAAGGTAGGGGTTTTCCAGCAGGGCACTTACCTGTGCTGGTGGGGGAGCTGGGGCCAGTATGAACTGCAGTTTTCCCTCTTACCTAAAGGCATTTATTCTCCACAGTGTGTCATAAACATGGAGAAGCACCACCTTGTTCTGGGGAAGATGGACAGGGAAGAAATCCCCTTTGTGGGCAGCGACAGCACTGCGTCAGGAGAGCAGTAAGTTGGCTGGGGAGATGAGGTGCATGTGCACCCCTGAGCCTCGTGGCCATACAGGAGCCCCCAGACCACTGCAGCAGGAGAGAGAGAGCTCATTGACCCTGGCAGAAATTGTTTTCAACAGCTCGTTGAGTTTTGAAAGGGGAGTCCCTGGCTTTTCCAGTAGCCTTTGTCAGCTTTTGGTGCTTTTTTTCTAGTAAACATTGTACACCAAAGGGAGTGTCTGAAAAGACATGCACAGGGAAATGCCTTACGAAATGTACTTTTTGGAGGTCAGTAGGAAGGCTCCTTGAGTTCTGCTTTGACACTGTTCCCAAACAAAACTTTTCCTGGAAAATTATTTACGGAGCAAGGCTGATAAGCCCATATGAGTGTTTGAAAAAGAGATCCTGCCTGGAGATAACGGTGTTGCCACTTCTTCCCACATTACTCCAGCTGGCCTCCTGCCAGCTGTTCCTGGTGTCCCAGACTTTTTCAACCTTATCTCTCTAAAGAAAGATAAATGTGTGCTATACCTCCTAAATGTGTATAGCTGTGGTGGCTGGCTCTGCAGGCACGCAGGCAACAGGCAGGGCAAACCCCCTCCTTGCAGGTACAGCATCAGGCTCCTTCTCACTTGAGTGCTGCGAAAAAGAGATGTGTCATTGACTCCTGCCTCTGGCTTATGAAACCAGCAGTGTCTGAGGGGGGAATTTGCACTTAATGTGCAGTGCCTGTGGTTGCTGAGTGATGAGGAACCTAAAAAAATGTGTGCTCACTGCTTAAGAAAGCATCTCTGGCAGATAATATAGATCAGCATCTTCTTTAGCTTGCCTTGTCACAACCAGCCCCAGTCACTTTGGATGTCCTGCAGCCCCCATGCAGGTCCAGCCTGCTGTGCTGGGCACCGCTGAGCTCGAGGAGCCTGGGTGGGAGGGGGAAGGAGCACACCTTCCTCAGCTGGTTGTATTTATGGTCTGTGGGGAGCGCATGAGGACTGGTGCAGGGAGTCAGGATGCGAGTGCCCACAGACCTGCCCTGAGCCCTGGACAGCCGATGGCCATGGCTGCCGGTAGTGTGGGACCCCAGGGAGTGCCAGGCGCAGCACTGTGGGGGGGACCATGCAAAACCACTGGATGTTTTCCCTGTCTCCTTTGAAACATGAGATGCAAGAGATGCAGCGTAGTTCTGTCGCCACTGCAGTCATAAATTGTTTTTTAATCCTGTGTTCAAGGCCAAACTAGACCTCCTTTTTTTTTTTTTTTTTTTTTTTCTCTGTGAAAAATGCCTATTTTATTCAATGTCTTTTCCCTCCTGTTTCAGCAGTTTGGAGGCGTAAAGAGAAATTGAAACACCATCCACACACAAGAGCTTGACATCAACGAAATCCTGTGCAGCTGTTCCAGATGAAACAGCAGCATGCTGCTTTGAAAACATTTATACTAGGCTACAGTTTGAGTAGAGCTAAATGAAATCCTGTTTGTAGCCAGTAATTTAGAGATATTGTCATGTTTATCTATGGGTTTTGAGAAACAAATGTGTGCTTATTTTCTGGACTTTTCTATATAGTGTCTTCTTTATTACAAACACTTGGGAAAACCTTATGAATTTCTTCTGATGAGAAAAATACTTTTTATAGTGGCCTCATATGAGTAATTATATTTAGCTGTGATTAGAGGCAATCAAAATGAGATTTTTATTAATGATTTTTCCAGGGACTAAGCATTTGTATTCACTTAATTGATATTGCCACATTGAAATGGCCATTACCAGGAAGTTACTCAGAGTAAAATAAGAATGTTAATACCACCTAGGAACTATAGCTCATCCCGTTAGCATAGTATTGTTGCCATGTAATTAGGCATGCAACTGCTGGCTTGATGAGCAAGAGCAATTGCAGAATTACTAATGGGTTATAGGGTTCTCTGCAGTGGTGTGGCAGAAGCACAGAAACAGGGTTTGGGAGGGCTCCCAGGGTGATCTCCTGCATCCCTCAGCTCGCTGTGGGGTTGGCACAGGGGCAGCTCTCTGGGGCTCAAAACCCACTGAGGAGGGATCCTCTGGGCAAGGCTTGGCTGTCTGCCTATGGGGGTAGTCAAGAAAACTAATCATTGTATTGAGCCTAAAAGCAACAAACAAGCACAAAAGTATGTTGTCAGGCAAGCAGGAGATACAGAGCCTCATCAGTACATCAGGACCCAAATGGCCCCAGCGTGCCCTTGGTTCTCCCCTGCCACCAGGACTGGTGCCTCTGCCTGCCCAGCACCTCACCTGAAGCACCCGCAGCACCCAGCCTGTGCGCTACTGTGGGTTATCAGCTCCTGTTGGACTTCAGTGCTGCTGCCAGAAACGGCATATTTTTTATATGTATCTACAAATTGCCTGGGATCTTAGGTACAATACTAACCTTGATCCATCCTCAGGGCGAGGTGGGAGTTTTTGCCCTGACAAGCATTTCATTTGGTGTTACTGTCCTGTAGCAGCAGGGTTGCTACTTCCTGTGCCACTTGCTTGCAGACCAGAACAAACCTATGGTGTTGCTTGGGGGAGCCTGGCCTTGCACAAAAGCAGCTTTCTAGATTTTTAAAAGCTAATTAATCATTGTCATCTGCTGAAAAGGCATCTTTAAAATTCAGAATAATATCCTTGTGATGTTGTGCATCTGCTGACAGCCAGCCCCCTGCTGCAGCCGGATCCGCAAGGGCTGGCTGTGCTGTGGGAACAGGAATGCTGCTCCGGGAGCTCTGCCTTAGCACAAGCCCTTTGGCCCGGTGGGCAGAAGCCGCAGGGTGGCTCGGCTGGGCTGGGGGGACTCCTGCAGGATCCAGGCAGCTGCTTGTGCCCCTAAGCCTTCCCACATACATGGATGCACCATGTGCCCAGGCATCGCTCCAGGCAGAGCATCAGCCCCAAGTACTCGCAGCACTGCTGGCATTCCCACTTGGGAAGTATCTTGGTGGTCCTGGGTGAGGACCAGTAACTCTTGTCACCTTGTGGCCATCAGCTCAGGTCCAGAGCCTGTCCCACCAACCAGGCTCCTGCCAGTTTCAGCCAGTCTGTGCCCATTCATGCCATCTCATACCTGCCAGGGCATCAAAGTTGGAGCTTTATATCCTGCAGTGAATTTGAACCCCTTTTCAATATTGGGTGTGTCTAGCAAATCTGAGCTATCTGTATTTTGAGCTGTTTTCTATTTTGGTGATAAGCTTCAGTGCTTTCTCTACACACAATATTTTATAAAACACAGATATATATATATATATATATATATATGTATGTATATTTACAAGATTGGGCTGTCCAGGTCAGTCCCATTGATGTGTAGTAGAAATATTTCAGTAAATATGAAATATATTTGATTATTTTATATGCTATGAGTTTGGTATTTTGGTATTTTTTTTTCTTTCTGTGCTTATTACTGTGCTAAATGTCAAATTAAATCTAAATAAAGTTACATTGATATTGCTGTTTATTTGCTTGAACGTTGGATTTGCTGGGCTTTTTTGCTTTCAGTGCACTTCTCTGTTGAGAACAGGAATTAATTTCACTCTTTAGTCTGATGGGGCTCCACACTGGTTTTAGAAATGCTGTTGGGAATTGCCGTCAGATGAAAGGAGAGAAGCGGTGGAGGTGCAGTAACCAGGCAGGCTAAATGGGACATGGCATTTGGGGTAAAATGTGAGCACTTGAAATCTCAGCCTTTTGTTGCCATGTGTCTCCCTCCCAAAGGAGGTGTGAGAAAGCTGATTATGTGTGCTGTGTTTGGCTATAGGTCGCTGGGGGAATTGCAATGGCAGCCAATGCAGGCGATTAGGAAGGCCCTCTGTAAACTCTGGGAAACTAGGAAAAGACAGTGGTCACAACAAAAGACAGGTGAGGTATGTGTGCAATAGCTATGTGACCACAGACAGAAGAGCACAAGCCTGAGATTAGGGTCTTCCCCAAAGGTTTGAATGTGGATTTGAGGACTTGCTCTGTGCAGAAGAAATGAGAAGCAACGTCTCGTGCTTCCTGGAGCTGCTACAGGTTTCTAGATGTACTCGGAGTGTTCCTGAGCTACAGAGCAGAGTCCCAGCACATGCAAATGAAGAATCAGTGGGCAAAATTCGGTTCATTCTGTGCAGAGCAGGGCTAGCCCTGGTGCTGGTGGCCTTTCAGAGATGTCTCCCATGAACAGGATGCTCTGTAAGATGACAGCTGCTACAGGAGACAGGCGCTCACCTCAGTCCAGAGGCATTATAGACTATGGGAAGTAACATCAGGTCTCTGTACCTACACAAGCACTTGCATGGCCACAGAGGTAAATGGTAAAGCAGCTGAGTGTTACAGACCAGCTCAGTAAGCCCTGGGCGCTTGGTCCTGCTTATCTCCAGCACAGCTGTGTGTTGTACCTCTGGCAACCTATTCCCGACATGGGTTTTCAGGAAGGCCAAGGCATGACCTTGTAATTGAGGGACCTGCTGCCTCTTGGCAGGTGGCCGGGAGGAGACAGCAATGCCTGAAACCATCTGGGATAGGACGGACTCAGGAGATAAAAAGACAGCTGTGACAGAATGTTACTAGAAGCCTCTGGGATGGTAGAGGGTTTTGTTGAATGACTTATGGTTCAGCTGATTAACATTGTCATGCTTCACACAAACTGCTCACAGCTGAGGGCAAGCACAGCCCCCCACCCCCAAGCAGCGTCAGGGGAAGTGAGTCAACTTCTCCTTAGCCAATGGGCACCCCGGGACTGTCCCTTGTGCTCATGTGGTCAGCAAAGCATGGTGGGACAAAACACCTTTCCTCCTTCCTACATTTTGTCTTCATTTTGGTCATGTGTAAAGTGGAGACAAAGCCCTCAAAGAAGAAGATGTTAAATAGAAGCCTTAGTGGGTCCACCACAGAGCTCCAAAAGCTGGTGGAACACGCAGGATCATGATGCTTGGGTTCTTGCAATTAAGATGGCCCATGTGAATAAGACATCAACACTTGCTGTAAACTTTAGAGACCCAGAGATCTGGTGGAGAGTGGCTGTGTGGCTCCCAGTGCATGTCTATATTTCATTGCAAGTGATGCACCCGAGGGCAGGTGGGCAGGCAATAACAGAGGAGGAGCAACCTTGGGGCTGCAGAGTGGGGCTCTCCCCATGATGCCACCACCTTCTGCCACATCAGTCCAAACAGCTACGAAGCTGACCACCAGTTTAACTTGTTCTGGGCTGGCCACTGTGAAGCAGCACTTGTTGCTGATCCAAGCAGAAAGGCCTAGGCCATTGCCAGGAGTAACCCTACAGCAATTATTCACATGCATTTTGTGTCCTGCTATGATCCACTAACATTGTTTCATCACCTCTACCAGTGGAGCAGCTGATTAGATGAGACCTGCTGGGGAGTCTTTTCACAGTTATCTCCAGGGTAATCTGCTATCTAATAGTTCTTTGAGGAGGTCCTTTTTATGGGTTTTTCTATTAGTGATGGTAACATGATGCTCAACATGTTGTGAAAACAAATCTGATTGGTATGTCTCAGATAGATGACTTATTTTGATATAAACATATGTTTTAGGGCTGTGTATTGCTGGGTTTATTTTTACGGAGCAAACATCAGTTGAGGTCTGTATTGCTTTATCACCTGCTCACTTAATAAATGGAGGTGAGGTATCAGGTTTCTATCAATTGAAAGTCTGTTCCTTTTCCTAAGGTAAGTTTTCTCTTTTCTTTCTTTTTCATAGGCTGTGCACTGCTGGGGTAGCTTAGCCTTGTGCTGGTCTCCTCTTTGTTCTCTGTTAACAACTGCATGGCTGACGAAAGGCTACAGCCTCTGGAATTGACACTGTAGGTGTCAGCGACATTTCACCAGAGATGGCATTGCTGAAAAGGCAATTGATTTAATGATTTTGTTACTAGAGTGGTGCTGCCACAACTTCCCCAGGATGAGATCTCATCACTCTCCAAGTGGGTGTGAAGACAGTCAACAACCTAAAAATATCAGTTTAGGAATGACAGGAAGCCACAGCAGCAGGAGAGCTAGCTGGGGATGCTGCAGGGACTTTCTCCCTTTCTTTTTCTGAGTGTGGTAGGATCAATGCCTGGGGCTCGTGGGTGCCCACTCTGTGAGACGCGTTCGGACTCTCCAGAAAAGCTTCTCAACTTGCACAAGGGGAAGTGGTGCAAAGCTATGTGCTCATTAAATGTAAAGCCACTCGGGGCGGGGGGGGGGGTTACCTGCAGAAGATGGGGAGCTCTTAGTGCCTTCTCAGCCCCTTGTGTCTCATCTCTGCTGTCCACCTGTCCCCCCCACACAGTGGCAGGGCCAGCACTGATTTACTGCTCACCACCTCCCACCGCTCTTCCTCAAAGACCAGGAGAAACAACCTCCTCCCTGCAATGGAACGCAGACACCACTATCGCAGGTGAGAAAACCCCACCTAACACTTCAAGGTGCCTCCAGGGAGTTCACTGCCTGTGGGGCTGGCACAGTCTGCCCAGGCCTTGTGCTGTGGGGTCTGGCAGTGCTGCACTACTGTTTGTGCTTGGATTGGCTGAGCTGGCCTGGGCTGGAGCTGCAGGGACCGTGCTGGGACGCAGCAGCCTACAGTGTCCCTGTGCTCTTGCTGGGCAGCAGCACCGCAGTTGACATGGGGGCTGCAGAAAGCCAGTGCCCCAGCTTGGTGGCAGAAGAAAGGCTTCCTAATGAATTAAGCACTAAGAGAGGACTGCCAGCAAGATTGGGGTGGGGGATCTGGACCCAAACACCTAAAAGCTCTCTCTGCTGGAAGGAAACAATAGGCGGGGCCAAGTACCACTGCAACCCAGGGGTGCACAGCTGGACACATCATTTTCCAGATGTTGCCAGCTGGGAAGCATCTCCATGTCATTTCTGGCAAAGGCAGCATTGAAAAATACTGCTTAAGGGAAGGAGCAATATTGAGACCTGTGACCCCAGTGAGAATCCAATATATTACGAAGTGTTGCTATAAACCCCAGTACTCTGTTCCTCCACAAACAGATCAGACAGAGCGAGGCAAGTGAACAGGCACTTGATAAATGCAAAACATACTGAGTGATGGAGAACAAGGGTAAAGAGAAACTGTGCAACCCCAGACAGCAGTGGCGATTAATTTGAAAATAAAAATGTAATTGGGAGTTAATCATTGGTCTTTCTTGGATCACAAGTCAAAAAACCACTTCCAAACCCCTGTGTGGGAGACAAAGCCCAGCACGAGTGCATTGCAGCCCAGTGACCTGGTTTTATCTAGGCCAGTAGAGATCAGGACATATGAAAAATGGTTAGGGCTTTGCCAATAGCCTTTTAGGGTGCTGGCAGAGAAGGAGAAACCCCACAATTGGGCAAAATGTGTCTTGGAGCTGGTGTAACAGGGAAACTGGGCCTCAACAGTGCAGTCATCTGAGAACCTAGTTAAATGGGTCTGCTGTGAGTGGTGTCCTGGGAAGGCTGTTTGGCCTTCTGTTTCGCAGGTTTAGAGAGGAAATCTGTGGATTTTAAGCTCCTACTCACAGAGGGTGTCTCTACTGAAAGCATCGTGAGGCTTCTCTGTTTAAGCTTCAATGACATTTTTCGGATTGACTTATAAGGCTAACAGAAGGAGAAATGGGCTCTAGTTCCTCCAGAAGGAGAAGACAGTGTATTTTTAAAAGCAAATTATGCATGAGGACTAATTAACTTGGCATTTACAGCTTAGCATTCTCCTGGAAAAATTTTCTCCAACTGAGACCACGTTTTGTTGCAAGAAAACTTCTGCCTAGCACCTCTTTCCTCCTGCTGCTTTGTATGCTGTGATATTAAGGTCACGAGCCATCTTCCAGTGTCCTGCTCAGTGACTTCCAATTAAGTAAGGAGTAAAGTGAAGATCTCAGGTATGGTTTAGCTGTAAGGGCTGAGACATGTCTCAGTGGGGACATCTCTCTTTATGATCCTGGTCACTGTTTTAACAGCTATAAAGTGCCTAGTGGAACAGGCTCCTAGAGGAGCTTGCTACAGAGCAGTGATTTAACAGCAGAGATGTTGTTGTTTCTGCTCATCATACTAATGAGGAAAAGGAGACTATGAGGGTAAGGAATTTATCTCTTCCTCTGGTGCTAAGGCCTTGTGAAATAATTTGCTCTTCTGAGCATGCTGTTGTTATGGTTTGCAGGGAGAAGGAATGGACAGCCCAGATGCATGGGCAGGATGAAGCAGGCAAAAAGCTCTTGTCCTTACTGCTGTACCCAAGTCCCTACCATGGTGTGCAGGGCACACTCATCAGCAACCTGTCCCACCACAGAGGCTCAAAAATCCTGTTTGCTTGTGCTTCAGGGCTATGTGGCACAATGGGGCAGTGCTCACTCCACTTGGGGGGAGGTGCAGCTGAAGAGAGAAAGCTTAAGCTTGTGGTGGCTTTATGTTGATAATATTTGGGTGTAATCTAACTCTCAGCAAAGTCTTCCTTCTCCTGCCAAGATCATTTTCCACCCCAGGGAGCATCCCCTGCCCTCAGGAGAGCATTCGACTGTACACTACTGGGAATTCACTCACTACCTAAGTAATTCTTGTAAAGAAGGGAAAACGGGTTCTCCTGTACCTATCCAAAGAACATCTGAGCACTGTGGCAGCGTCACAAACCTACTTGGAGAAAGATCTAACATAATGAATCACTGTGGTCTTTACAAAGGGAGTTAATATGATACTCTCGTTCAAAAATTGTATTAGAAGACATTGATGACAATGAGCTCACATCAGTTGTTCTCCCTGCACTTCCGCTCTCTGCCATCACAAATCAAGTTAAGGTGATCCAGATGCACCTCTTATTGCTTTAGGAGAAAAATATGGCTTGTTTTTCTCCTGAGGGTCACAGGTAACTGATGCAATAGAAGCCAGGCACAGCAAAGGCAAAGCCCCATCACTGCCACTGTGAGCACAGTGAGGTCAGTGTGGTATCCCCAGGGCCCACCTTCAGGAGAGAAGGTCTCAGGACTCTGTGTGACAGGATGAAGGGATAATGTGCACCAGCCGTAAGACTGGTTTGTGGGAGCGCTGCAGATCTGCACAACTACATGCTTGTGTGCAAACAGAAATCTCAAATTTCCTTCACTCTCTTAGATTTTAGTCTCTTGAATTTTAAGCCTGAATTGACATGTCTTTGACTAGCAAGGTCAGTTATTCACTTTCTCCACTATTCCCACAATACCAAACTATAAGCATAAGTGGTGGTGGTGGTGGGTAAACAAACAGACCCAACAGACACAAACACAAAACTCAAACAAAACACTCAGTTGTAAAGCCAAGAAGCTCTAATAAGAGGTCCAGTATGTTAAACATGACACAAACAAAATGGACTGAGTCCAGCCCTTGAGGCTGGTGAGTTACAATTAGGGCAACCTGGCATGACAAGAAAACAGGGGGGATGGCAAAAGGAAGGACATGAGGCTTTAGTAGAATTAACTGCATGGTAAGATAATCCTTAGAAGACTGGTGTTAATAACCAGCTCTCCCCACAGCTCTCCTGTGTGGAATATGCTGCTTACCTGAAAGCCCACCACAGTTGCATTTAGGTGGTGTAGAAGCAGCCTCTTGGGGAGTGCTGCTCAGAATGGACTGTCTCCAGGTAAGCACCACTCTGGGAAGAAAATTAAGGTTATGTATTTAGTAGAGTCACTTACATGTATTTATTGACCTCTCCAGAGATCATGGCTGCTCACCAACACTAAACTGCAGGCTGGTCCAAACAGCTTTCAAAGAAAGCCAGTCCACTCTGTTTCAAAAGGCTCCAGATTTTGAACTTTTAACTGATGCAGCAAATCTTTCTGTCCTTGAGCTGAGAGAAGTGCTCTTGTCAAGCAGAGAACAACCAGAAGCACATCTCTGAAGTACATGATGTACTGAACTCTCTGGAGACTGCTAATGATGTTTGATTAATTTTCATTATCAGTGTGAGCAAGCTTTGAGCTCTCTCTGCATCTGTCTTATTTAGAGTTGTCTTTTCTTTCTTAGTTAAACAGCAGCTTCTACAGACAGTGATCTAATTGTTCCTCAGCACCTGCTTGAAAATGTCCAAGTTAAGGATGGACATTGTGTAATTTGCAGTATGTGATTTGGTTTTTAAGGCTCAGATCAAATGAAATAGAATAGCAGATTAGCCAGTAATTGAGTGGAAGGTACTGTGCAGGCTGATGTTGGGGTCACAGAAATGCTTGGGCTGGACAATACTGCTTAATGGACTGAACCAAAATATGCATGTTGTAGTTACCAAGAAGCAGGACCAACAGGCTTTTGGTGGACACCCTGAGCTCATAACCTACTGAATGCTTTCTGTCTATGAGGGCAATGAGCTCATGCAGTGGATTTTATACTGAGTCTTTGCAGTGCTATAAAACTCAGCAGTCAGGGCACACTGTGTTCAGTTGCTGCTGGTGAGGCAAATGCCCAGGCTGGGTTATGTGCTGTCACCTGTGGACCCGTCAGCATCCCAGTGCCATGCAGGGAGCACCTCAGGGTGGGCCCTGTGAGGGTGAACCCAGCTCCAGAGTTGGGTAGGGCAAGCCTTTCAAGTCACACCCAGAGGCATGAGGCAAGGGATGCTCAGAGCACTGTGGTCAGAGGAAGGGTGCACAGGGTCCATTTTGCTGATGCAGCAATGGTGTCCCTCTTACAGGCATTTGCCACTCCAGGACATCAAAGGTGGTAAGTCAGACCATTGCTCACACCTCAGTAATCTGTCCTTGGTATGACTGTGGCCATGCCAGGACAGAGCACTTGCCAGCCCCAGAATTGTTCATGTGCCAGAAAGGGTATAAACTTGCCAGCATTCAGCTGCAAGTTCCTCTCAGCTGGGTAGTCTCGGAGGAATCCTTTTGTAGGCTCCAATCCTTTGGTGAGTCCCAGTAAGGAACCCAGCCACTTCTTGGTTATCAAGCCTAATTGTGATTCCCTCCTATCCAGGCAACACCATGCACTCATTGAGGCAAATACTGAGCAACTGGAAGTGGTACAGCCAAAGCCAGAGACTGAGCTCTCCATCTACCTATGAAAAATGAAGCAAACTTAGAATCTGTACTGGAAAAAAAAATATTTAAATGTATTTTTAAATTAAAAATAAAAAATTCACCCTTCACCTTACTATAACACTACACTAAAACTTCGCCCAGTTTTCTCCACTGCCACCCAGCTTCAATGCCCTGAACTCATCTTTATGCTTCACATTTCTCAGTTACACAGTCTAAAGCATCAGCTCCAAAGGCTTCTGCCTGGACAGCTGCTGGCTTGACCAATCTGTATTTGGCCCAAGGCTTCACTCTTGTGGTGCCAGGAGGCACACAGCTTTTGGAGGACTGGCAGGAAAAGGTTCACCCTCAACAAAAGCAGATCTTCCTCTCCAGAATATTAGTCCAAGCAACCCTTTGCCATCTACTATATGAAATCAGGAGTTACCTGAAGTGCTGTTAGATATTAATTCACTTCAGCATACTTGGAGAAGCAGCACCCATGGAAAAGAAATACAGTCCCTGGAGCAAAACCAAAACTCATTCCCGAATAAATTACCAAGCAGCAGTGTGCAGTGTAAATGACAAATGAAATGCAGCCATTCTTCCTGTGTTTGGGTGACGGAGAGCTTAATACCTCTGCTCTGACGATCAAAACATCACTATTTCAAATAGATCTTTTTTCTTTGTAAAACGCTCTTTGTTAATTGAAGGAAGAGGCGTTGTCTGGGTTGAAAGTCAGAGCCTGGGCACGCTGTCAGATGCGATGAGGCAGTCAGGGGGAAGCTCGCAGGGAGCTGCTTCGCAGGGTGTTGTCATGGGAACGGAGCAAGTAGGGCATCAGCCGCTCGGCATCCTCCGCACAAACCCTGGCGATGCGGTTGCATAAAATCAATGCCGTTAGCAGCACTAGGAGAGCCAGCTCTGGTTGTCTCCAGTAGAGGTTTAATCTGAATGAAGCACAAAGGCCAGAATCTCCCTTTGTATGAAAGTGGTGTTGCTCCTTCTGATCTGAATGGAGCAAGAGTTCACGCCACTCGAGGGAGCACCAAGGCACAGACATCAGTGAGGAAAGACCGACATTAAAAATACCTTGTGGAACCACAGTTTCTGCTAATATCCCTCCAAAATAAGGTCATCTTAGAAAGCAGTTACTCAGGGCCTAGTTTACTTAGATGACTTCACTTGATTTTCAGTGTTTGTGCACATTTTAGTTGCCTATGAATTTGACATCTGTAATGGTTCCGGGCAGCAGATAAAGGGTTGATCATGGTCAGAATGTACACCACCATGGCGCACAAGCTCAGAATACAAAATACTGCCATTGTGTCCATATTTGTGGTCATCTGAAGTGTCTGACTCACAAAGCTGTCTTTGAATGCAACTTACCTTCTCTGTGCAGGTCTATGTATGTGGAATTATTGGAATTTCTTGATAAGAAATACCTTGTGTGATACCATGGTTGCTAGGGATAAGCAATGGTTATGAATGGTTTCCTGGATAAAGAATACAGAGATTTCTGCTCTTGCAATTATAAGGGATGAAGTATCTCAAAGAAAAAGAATAATGTTAATGTTACAGAGACCAGTGGAAGTAGAATCAAATGGAATAGGTAAGCCAAGATCTGAGAAAGGTTGAAAATGCTAACTGAAAAAAGGTTAAAAGAGTAAAATGCAATTTGTTGCCTCCAAGCTTTCATTTTGTCTTGCCCAGGTCTGCTGGCAAAGTACAAACCTCCTAATTAAAGCAGGCATCTGCAGCGTAACTGCATTGCTGCCCAGGCCAGCAAGATGCTGAGTGCACACTCCTCATTTCCTATCAACACCGAAGTGTGAATGAGGGACCCACATCCATCCAGGGCTTGCTTGATGTGTGCTTTGGAAAAGCGACCAAAATAGCAGGGAAAGGAAGGAAATGGAGCCAATGCATGGAGGGGTTCCCAGTTTTCTTGTTGAAGTTATTGATTAAAGCCCCTCTGCTTAGCAACAAGTTTGAGAAAAGTAATGATAAACTTTACCACAAAAAGGCCTTGTGTTGTATCACAAACATAACCTTACCTTGCCTTTAACATATCTTTCGCTGGCTATGGTGTTTCCATGCAGGCTGCAGCAAAGATTGGAATGAAATGGCTGGCACAGGATAGAGCATGTTCTGGATTCATAGTGACTTCCCTTTTAGTGCTGATCCATTTGAATACAAAACAGGCAGCACAGATTTATTAGAGTGTGGGAAGAAAACTGTAGTTCATTTTTGGGCATGGTTGCTTCTGTGCCTTCTGGGGGAGAAGAACAAGGAGTACAAGACAAAGTGTGTGGAGCAGCACCAACCTTGTCTCTTCCAAGGGCGATGCATACAGGGTGTCCGAGGTCCTGCTGGGTCAGGGCTGGTGGAAGTTATTAATAAATTTTGGATTAAACAAATGAATGCAGACGCTGTTCTTCATGCTGCAAGGGATGAAGTCAGAGTTGGGGGTTACAGATTGTGGTTAAAGAACTGAAGCTCCCTTCTCACCTACAAGCTGCTGTTCCTTGTATTTGCAGCGTGTCTCCTTCACTGAAGGATGGGACATGCATCAGGAATTGCATTGATAAGAGCACAACAGAAGTCACTAATTCAAACCATATGCAGAACACAGCAAGCTCCCCATGTATGCAATATGGGGAGTCAGCTGCTCCAGTGCGAGAGTACCGGCTGACCTTGCATTAGCAGGGAGGGACCTTGAACTCTTGCAGCCCGCAGAAAAGTCGAGAGTGGATTCACTGAGACAGAAAGATAAAATAAACACAGAGCTCTTTCAGCACTTCCCTCCATTTGCTTTGTATCATAAATATCAATACAGATATAGAAATACAGAGGTAAACAGTTTGCCTAGCTCTGTCCTTTCCATATGCATGCATTTCTGCTGTGAAAGGCTTTATGTAACTCCTAACAGCAGATTGCAAAATAATGCCTTGGTTATGGAAGGAAGCCACGAGCCATTACATTGCATTACTGTAATGTAATGGGTCTCTGAGATGAACTATATTGGGAGAGCTTTTCCTTTTATTGTAAACCTTGTACCCCATCCACCCCGATGGCATCGATTTCTCTTTGTGATCTCCTGAGACCAGAGACCACAAGACAAGAATACCAGACAGACCTGAACTGACCCATTGGGGTTTTGGCCCAAAACAGAAACTCATGAGACAAAACTGCACGGTTTATTTTAAGGGATGCAATACCAGTGACAGAACATATTCGAACAGATGCTGACAACCGATCTGCTGAAAGGTGATTTTCTCATTAACTTAGAGCAGCTGACGTTGTAATTAATCACTTCCCATGTTTTTTTGCTAAGTAAGGCCTGGTATAATTTTAATTTTTTAAATGAAAATAGGGAATGGACCAAAAAGAATCTATTTACTTTGTTTTTCTTCTGTGCAACTGTCACGTGGCTTTCCTGTTGGCAGTGACTGCAAAAGTGCTGATTCAACCACTTATTTACATAATCCCCTCAGATTTTTCTTTTATATCATTGTTGGTAATGAAAAGATTTTCTCAGCTGGGAAAAAGAAGGGAAGCAGCCAAGTTCTGAATGTGAATAGGCTGAACTGACATAAAAAGATGGTAATTTGCATTAGTAAAAACCAATCACAATGCAGATGATTGAAATTATGGTAAATACAGTCTATCCCTACCTGCCCTTAGGAACACCCACCCTGTGACAGTGAAGGCACATTCAGCTGCAGAGTGTGAAGTGACCCTACACCAATTGTTTGAAATAGCACAATGGAGTGCAATGTAACTACCACTTAGTGCATAAAGGTACTTTGCAGGGAAAAGGTTTTAAAATACCCATATTCACATGTGGGTCAGTGCAGCACAGTAAGGAGAGGCAGAGACACAGATTAGTGCACTGCTGGCTACAGAGATGATGTGACTTTAGGAAGGCTCCTGCAACAGGAAAGGAAATGCAGAAGCTCACTCTGCACGTACAGTGCCTGGAAATATAAAGCTCTTTATAGGGTATTTTTATAAGATGACTGAGCAGGAAAGATGCCCCCCTGGATGCCTAGGGGCTGTGAAGACACTGCTGTCCTGTGTCTTCGTTACAGTCTTGATTCTTGCTCCCAAAAGCCTGGCTCAGTGCCCCAGTGTCCAAGGGGGATTTGCTGCACCCTGTGAGGGCTCAACCCCTCTGTGGCCAGGGTGGGACCAGGACTTCACCTTCCCAGAGCGTCAGAGACAGAGACTCTGAATGATAAAAAGCACTGCCAGCAGCTCTTGGGGTGTGTCTGTGTGTGTGTGTGTGTGTGTGTGTGTGGGGACTCAGTGTGTGAGTATTGATGATGGAGACAAAGGTGAGAGCAACTACAAAATTGTAAACATTCTAATTCAACACAGTGCACTGACAGCAAAGCACAAGGTTTAGCTAGGAGAGGCCACCAACTCTCAAAACAAATCTTGCTATTAAAGCACAGCCTATGTTAATTTTAAAAAGCAAATTAGATGTGAGAACTCAGCTCCATTAACTTGAAAAGAGTTAGTCCATTAAGGACAGACTTAGCAGTGCAGGGTACATCCTGCACACCACTAAAGCTCAGACTCCACCAACGATCCAGTGAGAGCTCTCTTGAAACCCATCCTCAACCATTCTGGAAGATTAGCTAGCTGCAAAGCAGTTATGGTCAGGGCAATAATTGAATAATTTTCTTAAAATCACCTTTCATTTGCATTTTTTAGCTGTCTTTTCCCTTTTTTTCAAACTCTAACAGTATTGCTTATGATACTGGTGAGCTGATAAATAAATTTAAAAAAAACCTGAAAAAATTCTAAATGTTAAGATAGTAACTTCCAGTACTCTTTTCTTAATAATTCATCAGCAGTTTAGCTTACTAAATCCCTGCTTATAGTTTTCTAGGGCAAGATTGGACTTGTCTTCTAGAAGAAGCAATCTCTTGCAGCCCCAAGAGCCTGTGGCTCACAGGTACCCATTTAATTTTTTTGTGTCCCTGGATTTGAGAAAGCTCCAAGACTGGGCTTGAAGGTCCCAAAGGCTGTTTCAGCCATCTAAGTAAAAGTGTATTTATTGCCCGTGTATCAGAAATTAGTTTATTGGGCTGTCTTTTCCGAATGCAGTGATGCCTCTGAAACTGCTTATTATTTATTTCAGCTCAGAATGTGATCTGTGTTTTTCTAAAGATTCAGCATGTTTTTCAACTCAGCAGTCAATCTGCCCATCGTAGACTGTGACTGTGGGTGGTGGGGAAGACACTGAACCACCTTCAGCTTCAAAACACTTTCGTTGCAGATACAGTCATTAAATAGACAAATTGTTTGGCTAAGGCTGAAACCTGATGTACGCTCATTATAGTCTGCTGGCAATTCCCCCTGAATTTTAAATAAGGGTGTTTTGTGTTTCCATAGTAACCCAACCTGCTTTACCGATGTGCTGTTAGTATTATACAACTCATTGTATTAAAATGAAGTCAATAGCACAATTGAAAAGTATATGGCATCTATTATGAAATTATAGCCAGTAACGTGGGCTGGGGAAGGAGAGGGAACAGACCAGCTTTTGGCAATGTACACTTTTGCTACAGTTTAGACAGAAAATCATAGAATCACAGAATAGTTTGGGTTGGAAGGGTCACTAAGGATCCTTCTAGTTCCAGCCCCCCCCCCAGGATCTGTGACACCTTCCACCAGACCAGGTTGCTCACAGCTCCATCCGATGTGGCCTTGAACACCGTCAGGAATGGGGCATCCACAACTTCTCGGGGCAACATGTGCCAGTGCCACAGCAGCCCTGGCAGTACAGGGAGGATTTGGGGGTCCTACACACGTAGGAAAGACTCATAGACCGCTTGATCTGCCAGGACCTGTCGTAGGGACCACAGCTGGAAGTGCTGCTTCTCACAAAGGCTGGGCTGCCCTCTGCAAGCAGTTGTTGGGCAGAAATAAGTAACAATCACACAGTGAATGAGGAATATTGCTGGATTTTAGTGATGTCTTCTCAGAGAAACATCTGCCTATAAAATGCCTGAAGATTTATATAATTTATATCACTGTACATTCAGATGTGGAAAAAGTGGATGATGTGCTGCTTGGACATCTCATTTAGAGTCCTACTGATCGTCACTTCTAACCCATTTCAATAGGGCCGTGATCTGGGGAACTACAGGCCTGTCACCCCAACCTTGTTTCTGGGCAAGGGTATGAAAGAGACCATCCTGAGTGCCATTACACTACCCAGAATTGAGCCCAGCCAACACAGACTTATGAAAGGCATGTCCTTGACCAACCTGACCTCCTTCTGTGACAAAGTGACCCGCTTAGCAGACCAGGGGAAGCCTGTGGATGTGTCTATCCAGCCTTCAGTAAAGCGCTGGACACTGTCTCCCACAGCCTCCTCCAGGAAAGCCGCCCGGCTCCTGGTTTGGGTGGGTGGCCTCTTGGGTGGGTAAAGAACTGGCTGAACTGCGGGGCCCGGAGAGCTGTGGGGATGGAGCTCCACGGCGCTGGGCGATGCGGGTTAGTGGCTGCAGTGCCTGCAGTGGCAGCGCTGGGTCGGTGCCTGAACGAACTGAAAGACCTTTAAAAGCCTCTCCCGGCCCGGGTCATTCCCGCCCCGCGCCCCGGAACCGTCCTGCGGCGGCGGCGTTCCCGCGGTGCCGCCATCGCGGCCGGACGGCGCCTCACGTGAGGGCGGCGGCAGGCGGAAGTGATGGCGGCGGGCGGCGGCGGCGGCGGCCCCGCGGCGATAGAGCGGCGATAGAGCGGCGACGGAGCGGCGACATGGCGGCCCGCGGGGCGCGTCTCTGCTCGCTGCTGGCGCTGGCCGCGCTGGCGGGGCTGGGCGCCGAGGCCAAGGTGAGCGGGGCGGGGGGAGCGTGGGCCCGGCGGCCGGGCCTCGGCGCCAGCCTGCGGCTCGTGGCGGTCGGTGTCGCTCTGTCGCGATGCCGGGGACACGCAGCGCTGCTCGCGAGGCTGCCGGGGCTGGGCCGGGCTCGCCGCGGTACCGGGGGCTCGGCGGCCGCACCCGCCCCGCCGGTGGTCCCTCTGGGCCCGTATTTGGAACGGATAACCTTTCCTGGTTTGTCCCTGGCCGAGAATGTCGTGTCTCCTGTTAGTTAAGAGCGTTTCCTGTTGTCAGAGTTCCTGCCTCTCTGAATTTTCTCGTTTTTAGCGGCAATCAGCCGTTTGACTTTTCTGTGGTGAGACCGTAAGTGACTCGGTTTATAATGTGTATCTGCTCCGCTCTGGTGAGACCCCACCTGGAGTAATGTGTCCAGCTCTGGAGCCCCCGGCACAGGAAGGACATGGACCTGTTGGAGCGAGCCCAGAGCAGGCCGTGAAGATGATCACAGGGCTGGGGAGCCTCTCCCGTGAGGAAAGGCTTGTTCAGCCTGGAGAAGAGGAGGCTCCCGGGTGACCTGATTGCGGCCTGCCAGTACCTGAAAGGAGCCTACAAGAAAGCTGGAGAGCTGTTTACATGGGTGTGGAGTGGCAGGACAAGGGGAGTAGTGTTAAACTGAAGGAGGATAGGTTTAGATTAGCTATTAGAAAAAATTCTTGACTGTGAGTGTGGTGAAGCACTGGAACAGGTTGCCCAGAGAAGCTGTGGGTGCTCCATCCCTGACAGTGTTCCAGGCTGGGTTGGGTGGAGTTCTGAGCAACCTGGTCTAGTGAAAGGTGTCCCTGCCTGTGAATGCAGTGGAGTTGGAACTAGGTTATTTTTAAGGTCTCTTCCAACCCAGATCGTTCTATGACAATGCAGTCAAGGTTTTCCTGACACACAACTGACCTTGTGCCCACTTAGTGTTACTCTGACTTGATTATGCAGTGTAGAAGTTTGTTACTAATACTTGTTCACGCTTCCTTTTGTAATGCTGCTAGAAATTGTCTTGAACTTTAGATAAGCCATGTTTATCCTCTGTTTCTTATTGCTTGCTTAAATAAGGTACTCTGCTTTGGGTTTGAGAATGCTTTTGTCTGTAACCCCTTGCTGACCATCTGTGTTCTCTCCATAGGGTCTTCTATTCATGTGCAATTTGGGAAAGGCATGAATTATCCTATTTTAATGCACTAGACAAAGTAATCTTTTCCTGAAATTCCGTTTTCCCCAGCAGCAATCTAAATGTTTTGGGTGCTGCTTCTTTCTCACTGTTCATAACAGTCTGTAGCTCACTTCTTTCTGCAGTGCCTATTATAGGTTATGCAAGTGTTAATTTGTTTCTCTAAAACTTACTTTTACAAGTTTTTGTAGTTTTTCACATTTAACTTGCCTTTGTTTGGAATTCCTGTTTTGTAATTGTTTCTCTACTTCACAATAACCTGCTGCTGTTGAAGACAAGAAGACCATTAGTTGCACTAGTCCCTCCAGTAGTTTTCCTTACAGAGTTGTTTCTCTTGTGGCCAGGAAGGACAGAATTATCCACGGAGGTTTCTTTGCAACTTCCATTTGGGTTTAGTATTCTTTCATTTTGTTCATTATAAGTTCATGACTGTGTTTGTTATGCATAAGCTGAAGAGTTGAGTAACCAGCATCATCAGCAGCTTCTGCATGTGTTTTTTTTTTCTAAAAAGAAGAATGAGCTTAAATTTCAGATTTTTCTCTAGAAGAACATATTTCTATCTCAAATAATAGTGTTATTTGACAAACTGCTTTGCTTGATTAGTAATTTTGAAGGGTTGTTCTTAAACTTGTAGGAAATCCTGAGTAAGACTTTAAAGATAGTTACAAGTAGCTTGTGCTAACTATGTCACATATTATGTGAAGAGTGCTTTCTGTATCCTTGTTTTCTGATGATAATTTGTTCTAAGCATGTTGTTTACTTTACAGAATTCTGAAGATGTTCGGTGTAAATGCATCTGCCCTCCTTACAAGGACCATTCGGGCCATATTTACAACAAAAATGTTTCACAGAAAGACTGGTAAGTGTGTATGCCATACAAAATTTTAATAAGTCTTACTGGTTAAAGACTTGTTCAGTGGTGAATATATGTGACTCTCCTATGGTGGTGCCAAGAGAAATTACATCTCTTTCATAACTTACTGGAACTTTTCTTTCACAAGTACTCCAGAATTCGGCTCTAGCAAGGGACAAGGCTTGAAATCCATGGGTTTTGCCCTGTCTTCTGTTTTGGTTTGCTTGCTTGCATCTTTAGTTGTTTATTTAGAGTTGAAAGTAGTAGAAGGGAGGAAGGTGGTGTATTTTGCATCCAGTGATTTGAAATGGTGTAAAGCCAAGGAAGCACAGACTTGGAGCTGGGGCTTCAGCGTGCTGTCTCTGCCTGCTCCACTCTTCAAATCCATCCAGTCATTTAGACACTGTTGTTTCTGAAGTTCTGTGTCGCTCAGAATTGCAGCCAGAGAGTGCAGTTACATGATGTGGCCTGAGCAATCTACCAACGCTTTTTCTCAGAGAGAAAGAGAAAGGTTTTGCATCTCTGTGCCTTGTCAGTGTGATCTGTTGTATCATTTAGGCCAGCTATGGCATGTCAGACTCTTCTCCAAGCTGAGGACTGATGTGTGTGGCCATGGATGAGGGAGATGACAGTGCTTTGTTACATAGCTCCCATGTATAATTTCACTTGGAGTATTATTCCCTATGCGAATCATACAATTAAAACACCTTGTTTTACAGCTGTGTTGTTCTTGGAAGTGCTCAGAGATTCTTAGGTCAGCCTATAAAAGTGTGACGTACTTCTTGATGTATTGATCTTCTTCTGTTGTATTAAGAATTTATTAGAGACTTTTCAATCTGATGAGTAGCAGCCGGTTGCTATCTTGATTATGAAAATCTCATGCTCCTCAGTAGGCCCTCAAAAATAATTGTAGGAATAAAATCAGTAATACAGAGATATGGAGAGCTGTGCCTTGACTTATTAAATTACTTGCAGAAGAACTGAGAGAAACAGTTCCGAACTAATAAACACAATAACTGTTCTGAACTAATAAACATAAAACATACTGTCCAATTAAAATGACTATTTTTGTCCCACATGATTAGTTTAACATCATTAGTCCTACTATGACAAATTAAGGTTCAGCAATGAAACATGCTGGTAGAATTCCAGCTGCAGCAGGCATTTCAGAGTAGCAGTGTTACTGGTTTTATTGTTAACTCCTGCTCTGCAAATGAAAATGGACCTTTTTTTTTATCAGTGGGTACTGCTTAGTATGGACCTTACTAGCAGAAAAGACCCTGTTTCCCATTAAATCAATATTAGTACTCATTGAAATAAAAATTACCTTTGAAGGCTTGACTAATTTTATGATGACGTACTGTTGGATACAGAATCTCAAAAATCGATTTTGTTATCTTAAATCTTGTTTTGTTGAGATTATTTAAGTAACCACGTGGGAATGCTTTATGGCTTTGATCTTCTGTTTGAGATTCTTCTTGCCACTTGTAAAAGACTTGATTGCTAGTTTATGTGCAATAGAATCAAAAAATTCTGTGCTCTGCTTTGGCTTATGCATCAGTGCAAGTGATTAGTTACTGAACAGAAATGACTGGTGTGCACCATCCTTTAGATATTTAGATCAGTTAGTCCTGAGACAAGCCAGATCAATTTTTAGTGTCTTCATGAATTATGTACAGTATAATGATTACTTAGTGGTGGCTTGTCCAGACATAAAATGAAAATCTAATTTTTAGTGTTGAGCCTGTTGAGTGCATCATGATACTCTTATTTAGATGTTTCAGTTCTGTCACTTGGAATGGTCTTGGCTTCAGGCTGGCAAACAGCATGTTATGTGAACATCAATACGGGCTGGAGTGCTCTGACACCACTGAAAACACTGACCCTTCTGGGGTCAGATTTGGAACTGTTTCAGGCAATCCCATCCTGTGCTGGGCAAGCAGAGTGGTGCCTATATGTCTATAGGGTTAAATAACCCGCTTCCAAGGCTCAAAGTACAAACACCCACATTCTCCAGGCCCTGGTGTAGAGGCCTGGAGTGGTGTCATGGACATGGGGGCAGGGAGGACACTCCCTGTGGATGAGCTGCTCTCCTGACATGCCCAGCTTGCCTTGGAAGAACTGCTTCCTTGGTGCTGTTTACTGTGTGTGCAAAGGACAAGGTAGTAATGTTGAGGCAGGTGAGTGGGAAAACAGAGAAGTGTCAGCCTTTTCTGTATTTTCCTCTAAAATTGCCCTGGAATCACAGTCCAAGAAAACACATGATCACAATTCTACGGTTCTGATAGATTTTACACTTCCTAACAACTTTAAACACTGAACTGGAGGGAAAAAAATGTTGATACTAATTTTTTTTATATTCTCAATAACAGACTTACTACTGTACTAAAGCTACGTACAAGATTTCTGCTGTACTTCAGCATATTGATGCAAACTTCCAGTCATAGGAACAGCATTTGCACAGACTATAATTTGCATGTGTTTTTGGTTTTGCAGCTTGAATGCTGCACTCTTCCACAGAGGAGAATGTACTTCTGCTTTCACATAAATAAGAAAAATAAACCTTCCACTCCCCTCCAGAGGCTGTGACTTGCCACTCAGTAGTTGTACTTGTGAAGAAATAAAACAAAGAAAACAGTGCCTGGCCGTGTGTTTGCAGCACTGTAATTTAGCTCAGCAGAGTGTTGAGTTCTAGGCTGCTGCTGTCACTTCAGACATTTTGTTTTGTTACCTGCTGCTGACTGTGCTAACACTGAGGTAACCAGGATAAAGGTGAAACAGGATTTTGGTTCTGTCAGTGGTCTGCAGGCACCCTGGGGTCTGAACTCTGAATAACCAGCCTGAGTCAGCAGAAAAACTAAAATGACCTAAGTTGTTGTTAAAAGCAGTTATCTCATGGCAGCTGGGTTTTAGTGCTGTGGTATTAGAGCACCCATAACATTGTCAACCACTCTCCCATGTGGGACTGGCTTACATTTCGTAATCTTTTAACTCAAGTTATGCTTTTGGAGAAAGCTGAAGGTTCTTTATTCACTATCTTGTTGCTTAGAGAAACAACCCATCTGACTTCCTTTTCTTCTTTTTTTTCCTTTCAATGCCTGTACCTTGTGATGGCAAGAAAAAAGATCTTCAGTTCATGAATGTCAGAGAGAGGTTAATCTCCCTTTAGATAGTGGAAAGATAGAATAAGGCTCTTGAGTATGGTGAAGACAGAAGTGGAATTAATAGCTGGAATTTACTTCTATCCATGATGTTGGTGTCAAATGATGCATTTGTGTTGGATTCATATCCTTGAACTTGTTCTGCTAACAGCTTTAATACTTTCATGAAAAATGAAAACAACTGTATTGATTTGGAAGGGTCTTAAAACTTGTTTAGCAGCTTGTCAACAGCTGAATTTCTTGTTTAAGTGAAATAATTGTGGAGTAGTGATTTAGTTATACCTCCAGTTTACAACAACTGGACTTAAGCAGTTGAAAGGTGGCTTCTCAGCTCCTGCCGCATAGCAGAACAGCCAAGCTAAAACCAGCTCAGAACTGACTGGACAGTTTCTGTCTTTCTTCAGTGATTGCCTTCATGTGGTGGAGCCTATGCCTGTCCCTGGGCCCGATGTAGAAGCATACTGCTTACGTTGTGAGTGCAAGTATGAAGAGAGAAGCTCTGTCACAATTAAGGTAAATGTAATTTTGTTGGCATGTATTAAATACTTCAACTGTTTAGTAAATATGTCTGGTCTTAGACGTTGTCTTTAGAACATTTCTTTTAGACAAATATTCTTTTTAAAGGGAAAACTTTTCTCGTGCAGCCTAAGAGTTAACTTTTTTTCACAATAGTTGCTCACAATTTGTCTTGAGTGGTAACAGTAGTGTCAAACTATAGCTGAAGAAGCAAACTTGAGACCCTTTATTGAAGATCTCTACTTTTGAGGTTAGGCTTTACACCTTGCTAAAATTCTGAGTGTTCTAAGGCATTTTGTCAAGCTTTGGGCTTTGCTTTTCTTGTTATTTTAAAGGGCCTCTCATTACTCATCTGTCTTAGTTGCTTACTATAAATTTCCTTTGTACATTCGCAAGGTAAAAAGAGCAAAATTGTCTATGTTTATTCTAACAGATGTTTTCTGTGTTCTTTACATTCTTATTCTATCAGAGCCATTGAGCCGTGGCCTGGGTGAATAGATTGTGCAAGGTATCTTACGGTCCTTGATAATACAGACCACTTTTTTTGGTATTTTAGGAATTTGGTATTTTGTTTTGCCTTCCCATGTTGCTTGGTGACTGTTTGAATGCAGATCTGTTCTAGAGAATGGACATCATGGGGTGATGCCCCAAATCAGTAACCCCACTGTAATGGTCAGACTGAACAGTTGTCTTGGTTGAGGTGAGATTTGTAACACTGAAGTGTTTTAAGAGGGACAGTATAAGATTTTTTGGAAGGTCTCACTAAGAGGAACTGTTTCAAGCTTATACACGTCTGCCCCAAACTGTCTTAATACCAGGTTGTTGTTTGTTGGTTTTCCTCTCTTTGTGAGTTTTAAGGCATCTGGTGACACTACCAAAGGTCAGACTTTGGGTGTACTCTTCTTTTGGTCCTTGCTACCTTTTGTGAGACTGTGGGGGGAATGTCACAATTCTGACACAAACTGTGCTTACCTGGTGTAGGTAACAATCATCATATACCTGTCTATTTTGGGCCTACTTCTTCTGTACATGGTGTACCTCACACTGGTGGAACCTATACTGAAGAGACGTCTCCTTGGACATTCACAGCTCATACAAAGTGATGAAGACATTGGGGTGAGTTCACCAGTGTTTGTGTTCTTGGTGAGCGTAAAGATTGGGATGGTTGGTTGATAAAAAATTATTTGTAATGAGAAGCTTTTTTTGCCAGGCAGTGTAAATGCTTTCCCTGAAAGGAGAGGGAAAAAAAAAGCTGTGCGATGACTTCTGTGAAGCCACTTTTTCATTTTTCACTGGACTAGGAAGTAGTAAGGGGAGGACTGCTTCAGTTATCCCAGCTCTAGGCACAGATTATTTTCATAGAGAAGCAACAGAGTAGGAATGGAGGCAAGTGTGTATAGGAGTACAACTTCCTAAGTGTTAGTGATCCAGAGTCTTGCTGGTGATCACATTTATGCAAATTGCTTCCTGCTTAGATTGCTCTGTGCAAAAAGAAAGAGTAGTTGCATCTGCTTTTGCTCCAGTTCGAGTTTGTTGATGCTAAAAATTCAAGAAGAAGTTGCTGTAATGAAGTAAAATAGCAATTGATGCTGAAATAATTTCTTAGTATTACAGCTAGAAATCAAAATGTGACAGTGTATTGCAACAGATCAGAATGGCCTTTTTTGGGAGGAAAAGGGGAGTAGTCCCTTAGTGATGCAATTCCTGTCATTACTGGCCTTCCTAATCTCCAGCACTGGGTAGCAATCATATTTTTGCTGTGAAATCAAGGCACATAAAGAAAGCACAGCTGATTAAAACTATTCTCTATAAAAATGCTTAATTTTGTATATTTAATAACCCTGTAGCAGAACAGAAACATCTTTTAAAGCGAAGATGGCTGATGATTATCTCCCACTGTTTCTGAACTTCCATGTGGATTACATGTAGACACGTTCCAACTGTCTTTGTTTTGACAAAGATTTTGCCAGTCACTTCTAGGAGGATTTTGGGTTGAGGTTTTTTGTTTTGCTTTGTTTTGTTGGGCTTTTTTTGAAAGGAAGAGTTTGAATGACCTTTTTCTCTGTCAAAGAGAATTCCTGTATCGAACTGGGCAGTTCCTACTTGAATTAAGTGAAGTTGTGCTGTATGCTATACCTCAGACAAATTTGTACCTTAGAAAAATGATATTAATACCTCCAAATCTGTCCTCTTTAAATTCTTTTTCTGCATTTTGTCTACATAGAAACTGAGAGTAACTAGCATTTGAGCTGAGATTCTTGTTTATCAGGAAGGCCAGTACCATCTAGCTTGTCTTGTGTTCTCCCACTACCTCTTTTGTGGTAGAATTGTGTTGCTGTTATGATTTTGTTTCTTTGTGAATGACATGATCTGTCATGTGTTAAGTGCCCATTCTAGGTATATCCAACTGTATAACATGTTATGGTGAGATTATAGCTCTTCTGGTCAGGGATTGTTTCTTGTTCTCTGGGCATAGTTCTTTGAGGCTCATGTGTGGCTTTGGGACTTGCAGCAATCGCTTCTATAGATATCATTAATGATAATCTCTGTACAACTAAGAACTGTCATTAAGCTGCTCTACACAGTCATGTCACAAATGAAGTACCCAGTAATGTAAATGTCTACAAAAGTGTTCTGAAAAGAAAAAGACTATGAAATCTAGGCATACAAAAAGACAATTATTTAACACAGGACATAATTACATATTTTTCATTATGTGTTGCATATATGATGCTTTCTGACATAACTTTAGCAGCATGACTTTGTCCAAAACAGTTTGATAGCCAAACAAGAAGTTCAGTTCCAACTTTCACTGTTTATAGCTTGATTATATTTGCTAGAAGAAAATAAAGCTTTGCACGTACTGTGAGAAAACAAAGTAAATGTAAAACAAGCACTCTGCTTGTTGAGCTCTATCACTTAAACAGCTGTATTGACACTGTACTTTTAGACAGCTCAGTACAATAGGCTTAGTTTGGTAAACATCAGAGTGTGTTGGTTTTATATAGAAGCTGTGTGTGAACATCCTGAACTGCCTGTCAGCAAATGCCCAAGAGCTGGCAGAGAACTGACTCTTAGATTCAGTTTTAAAGTGAAGTACATTCAGGACAGTAACGGGAGGCTCGCAGTGCCTGGGTCTGTCCCACCAGCTGTTAATGGATGCTTCTGATCCTGCTCTGCTTCTGGTCCTGCAGCACTTCTGGTCCTGCAGCTCACCGTGATGTCTCTGGGCATCAGGTGATTGTTTGACAGTACAGTGAAGTGTGGTCTATTTTGGAAACCTGTGGAAGTTACTGTGAATGAGAAATTGAAGTACAGTCCTAGCCACTCAAAAACTTGCTTGGTCATTATTGCCGATGTGCTTGTTGAAACAGCGTGTTTATCCTAAAAAAAAAAAAAAAAAAAAAAAAAAAAAAAAAAAAAAAAAAAAAAAAAAAA
>JAWWEU010000158.1:11359421-11380858 GCA_035583155.1 Acropternis orthonyx
CAAAGAACCTAGAAGGCTAAACCACTAAAGGTAATGACTGTTATTTGAGAGTCTCACAGTCATTACATGAAAAAAAAGACAAAACCAAAACAAACCCCATGTCCTTTGGAATGTAACAACACAGAAGACTAATGTGGTTGCTCTTTGGAATTGTTGAGGTCTAACTATTAACTTTTGCTGTTGCAGGATCACCAGCCTTTTGCAAATGCCCACGATGTGCTGGCTCGTTCTCGGAGCCGTGCCAACGTGCTGAACAAAGTGGAATACGCCCAGCAGCGCTGGAAGCTGCAGGTCCAAGAGCAGCGCAAGTCTGTCTTTGACCATCACGTTGTGCTGAGTTAATTGTGTCTCAGTAAAATAACTCCAGGGAAGTAAAGTGGACTAATGGAAAGAGCTGTCATGTCTTCCTGATCCTGCCAATTCAGAAGAGTTTTCTTGAATGATTCGTTACTGATTTTAAAAAAAAAATAAAGAAAAATAGTATTTGAACTTTGAAGGAATGTACTGGAGTGGAAGCAGTTTAAAAGGATTAGTTAACCAAAAGCTAACATCTTTACATTTTCAAATGGCTTTTACTAATGAAACTGAAAAGAAAACAAACCTAAGATACCTTGGGTTGCCACTGTGGTACATTATTTACAGTTGTGACTTTATGGTGGTTTTTAACTATATATTTCTCTCTACTATTTATGTGGTTAAAAAGTACCTGGAAACACAGTAATTGCTTACAACTCACTAATCACTTTATGTAAAGACCTTTTGTAAATATACTTGGATTTTCTGCTGATTAATGCTAGGTACTGGAAGTCAAAGTCTTGCAGTGTAGTTTTCGTATCAGAGAATGAAATCCTGGTTGGCTGTATTCATCATTTGGTTTCTTGCACTCGTACCTTCAAGATGCTTGTATGGCAAGTGATGTCTGCAGATTTAAGGTAAAACATAATGGACACTGACTCTTTGAGCTGCATATTTCAAGTACTGTGATGTAGATAAATTCAAATGCAGTGCACATCAAGACAGTGTTATTTTGTTCTATTTTGCTTTAATAGCTTAATATATTGTAGGTATATGATAGCTCTTAAAAAATATTTCCCTTTCTTTTCATGGGTAAAGTCTCAGGAGTTAGTATATGATGAAATATTTATTATAAAAATCTTCCTGCATTTGTCTGGATTGATGGTGTAAGGCACATACTTTCTCTAGCACCTGTCATCTTGAGAGTTAGGTGTATTTTTTTATCTGTGACTCTGTACTCATCTCTCTTAAGAGGTATACAGTTGCTAGATGACTAACTTTCATATATCCCCTTTGGAATGTAACAATTAAAGATAAAACTGATTTTTGAAAAATGGATCTGCATTATCATTTTGTCATCATTTTTCTCCCTCATTATGCTCCATATAAATCCCATCTATAAAAGCCCGTCTAAAAATGCTTCAGAGTACAAAATACGCAGTTGTTCAGTGATTAGATAAATAAATGCTCATCAAATTGTTAATTGAAAAAAAAAATTAATCCCAGACTCAAATGTAGCTGTTCATATGTAGTTAGATTATTTTCAGTTCCTGTGTGGAAGAAAACGGTACATGGAATGTGCTGTATGTTTCTGAGTGCAGTTTTGCTTGCTTAGTCCACAGCCTGGGGGACAGACTGTACCTGTATTGCTCTGCCACATCAGGGATGGAGACACAGTTGTCCCGTAAGATCTGCACTTACTGAGCTTCATTGTCATGTCAGTCCTGTAGTCTTCCAAAACTGAGTTCATCTGGAGGGATGGCTAATTACTGGATGCAGAGGATTCTTGCTTTAAATAAAAACCAAACAAACCCCACAAGGATTGACAGGAAAAGAAAAGTAAATCCAGGCTTGGGTTCAGATACTGTGATCAATATCCCGCCCTGATGAGTGGAATATTGATCAGTTGATGGTGTTCCATGACTGGTTACAAAAGTGATGTACCCACGGTCACCTAAAGACAAAACACAGTTTGTGTACTGAGTATATGCCTCTGTACCAGTCCTAGTGGATGTTCTACCTCTTGGCTGCCTTTCTGAGGAGGCCAGAAGCTGCCTTGGGATGGAGAGTGCCAAATACAGCATTGTGGCCCCACACAAGTGCAGCAGCAGAATGTTTCCTGGATGGCTGACAGTCTCAAGAAGATAAGACTGAGTGTATGTAGCTCTCTTGGTAGTAGATCAAGCGTTTCTAATCCTACAGTGTCTTTGAAATTTTTAAGCTAAACTGGTTTTTGGGGCTGCATAGTAAATAATCTAAAGTGTCAAAGTAATCCTGTAAAATGTGGGAATTTTGAGGATAGGTGTCCTATTTACTTGCATCTGTACAGCAGGACAACTTTATACTGATATATGTAGCATCTATATACCTGTATACATGGGATTATACAGACTGATTGCTCCATACTATGTAAGTTTAAGCAAAACGTCAAAATATTTGTCTTGCTACTAATGGCTCTCTGTATTCAAATCTTATCTCTTCTTACATACATCCACCTTTTATATGGTGTTATACTTCCTAACACTAAAGGAATTTCCCAAAATTACAGGAGAATTAAGATTAAATTTGAGGTTATTAAGCTCACTCTTATGTGTCCTCACCTCTAGTGGAGACAAATCCATCACGAGTTTCTTCTTAATAAATGCTGTTTTTCTGTGTTTAAAATGAAGCTATGAAAATTTGCTTATGCCTTGATGGTGAATAGTTACCTCAATTCTAGATGATTGTTATATTTAGACATTGAAGTATGAAATACCAGTAAATGAAAATACTGCTTTAGTAAACTGTAACAGAATATATACTGGAAGTAAACAAAGTATGTTCCTGATTACTTTTTCAGGTAATCTGGATGTGTTCAATAACAGTTTCAAAATTTCTAGCCCTTAATGCCAAGTTTTGTTGCCATCATAGCTGTGGTGTGGGTGGAAAAGCCCAACCAGAAATGAGCAGATCTAACTGTAAGCTACTTTGCATGTTGTCAATTGACTATAAATTGCAGCAGTCATTGACTCAGCGGAACAAGCTACGTAATTCAGGTGAGAGACTTGCATGTTGCTGTATCTAGCTGCAGATCTTCACTGAATATCAAATGCTTTCGGAAATATCTTCTACCAGCCATTCACTCACAAGGCTTCCATAGGTTTTTAATGAATCCTATTTAATATGATCTCTTATTTAATAAGGTGTAAGGAAAATGGAACATTAATTTATTTTTTTTTTAATATCATTCAGGTATTTTCAGGTATTCGTCACTCTTAAAATAGCACATCTTGTTTCCTTGGATTTTACTTTCATCTGAAGATTGGTGAGTCACTGGTCTAAAAGGAAAATGTTCTTAACACTTGCATTTTGCACTCGACACAGGTAGTATGGCAGTAGGTAACTTTTATGTAATGCTGTTATGCAGCAGAAGTGTCACTGCTAAGCAACAAATATTGCAAGTGTCTTCTCTTGAGGAGTTGTGTCGGTTTTGGTTTCTTGCTCTGAAAGGATGTTTTGCTATAGAATTGGTTTTTGCTATGTAGCAGACCTTTTTCCTCAGTGTTTTTAAGTTGTTAGCAGTGGAAAGTTTTTAGACAGCAACACATGTAAGTAGAAAACGGAAAGATGTGGGGCTACTACTATTTTCATTTTATGATGAGTGTATATTCACCCGATTTTTTGTGAAGTGGATGTGTGTTCATGCTTTCAGACTACCTACAGGAGTACTTGTTTAAGATGCATGTGACTCACTCATGTCTAACAGCATGCTATAAATGAATTTTTAACTCCTAGGATTTCTGTTATGAAATCTATGTGCATTAGAAAAAGAGATAACACTGCACCCAGAGGTATTTTCATAGAACGTGTTGTGAGGACAGGTCCATACACAGCAAAAATTCTGTCTGTATAAATGTGGCAGGTATGAAGTCCTTAGAAAACATGACAATATCCCCATATACTTGTGAAGGATTAAGGAGATCCTGTTTTTATTATGGAGCTGTGATCAGAACATACGAAGCTTTGCAAGATTTTTGTGAGTATGGAATGTAGGTGTTTGTAGTAACCTGTCTGAGTATTCAGGTGTGGTTTCCATTTTAGAGGATGTAGTATACCCTAAGTGCTTTAGACAGCAGTGTATAGATGTGCAAGTGGGTGGTGAATAAGAGCATCTTTGGATAAATTCTGTGTAGGCAAGTATTGCCTTCAAGCTGTAAGGATGGCTCACAGTAATTCTTTAAAAATTAACTAGTTACTTAAAATGTATTTTGAGTAGCTCTTAGGTGGCAATCATTACATTGTCAGCACTTAAGCTGATATTCAGCTGTTTGAATAATGATATTGAGGAGACACTATAACATAACTTCCTATAAACCACTGCAAGATTATCTTTGTAATAAATATGTAAGGATGATTTGAGTAGTTATGCCTGTTGTAATGCTGCTCTAAAAAGAAGGTATGGAGTTTTAGAAGGTCAGTCTGGGTTACAGCAGTGCCTCAAAAACTGTGTACAGTCCTTTCCTAGTATTACTAGGACATTCATTTTTTTCCTTTAATAAATTGATTATTTTATAGTCCTCTATCAGTAGGATTGTATTTAGTATTTTATGTCTGTGTTTAATCTGCAAGGGAGAGCATGAGGACCCAAGATGATGTTAGATTTAGCAGAAATTCTCTCTTCTTTCTAAATTCTCTAAATTTCTTGTGAATCTTTTTATGTTGAATGGATGTAATACCTGAGAGATAAGAAATTATGATTGAGATCCATTCTCTGCACAGGTTTTTCATCTAATAAAGACAGTGTAGTGAATGAGATCAAAGGAACAGAGAGAAGAAATAATTTGGCTTTGAAGGCTTTTTGGTATGAATAGGGAGTCTTTTACTGAAATTGTAGATTTAATTTTTTCCAAGAGGAAGGTGAAGAGAAGCTCAAATGTTGGCCTGTTTTGTTTATTGTCTGTTGTCATGTGGGTTTTGGTGGATTTGGAGCAAGATAGACCTGTGTGGAGTACACGGATTGTCTTAATTTCTTCATCCAAGTTGAAAGGAGACTGCTTGCTGAATTATTTTAATCAGTGTCGTTGGCTTATACTTTCTGTATTTTCAAATGGGAAATTGTCTGCTGTGTCTAATGATCTTCTAACACCATTCTGAAATGTCACAAATGCATTCAAAATCTCGTCTGGAAAAAGCCAGTGATGCCAAATATTGGTAAGTCTGGATGAGGTTTTTTCTACTGTTCAGTACAAGTTGTTTAAACTATTATGTAATTTTGTATTTCCAGGTTAAATGCAGAACATGATGGATGGCAAAAGCTACTGTAACCTCATCTGTGCTGAGACTCAGCGCATGCAGCTGGCCCGGCCTTTCTGTGCCGACCCCCTGGTCACGTTTCACATGTACCCAGAGACACCAAGCCAGGTCACTTGCTCTGAAGATTTGTCCTTCCTTCCTTTCACGTCTGAGCATCTCATCACAGAGAACTTCTACAGTGAGCCCTGCAGCTTTCCCTACCAAATGCCCCATTCCAATTTCCACCGAAGTGAGTACTCCTATGGGCCAGCCTTCATCAGGAAGAGGAACGAGAGGGAAAGGCAGCGGGTTAAGTGTGTCAATGAAGGCTATGCTAAGCTGAGGCATCACCTACCGAAGGAATACTTGGAGAAACGGCTCAGCAAAGTAGAGACCCTCCGTGCTGCAATAAAATACATTAGGTACCTACAGTCTGTGCTGTACAGTGATTCTGTAGTGGCAGGAAAAAATGTCAGGGAGCCAAGCCAAGCACCTAAAGCCTTTAACAAACAGAACCAGTTTTTGAAGACGATCTAAGGTGTTCCAATGGAAGCAACAAGTATAGTGTCTGGGAACGTAGTAGCCACTCTGCCAATGACGTGCGTGTTCGTGGCACATCTTGGGAGCAGCTCGTAGCACACGTCAGTATCAGCCCACACGAGCTTCAATTTTGCAAATAGTAACTACAGTTCAATATGAAAAAGATCACTGGGAAAATCTCAGCTGAATGACTTAAGTTAGTTCCTGAAAATCAGAAAACATTTCTAAATTTGTCACCAAGCTAAAAATTTAACACCTAAAGTGTGAAGTAAATATGTATGTATCATCACAACCTGCATGCTTTAAAATAAAGTCTTTCTACTGATGGGACTGAGATTCTTCTTGTTTTCTGTAATGTGAGTGGTTTACTCTCACATACACTTTATTAGAAGATTCATGATTGCCAGTGTTTCTCTTAAAAGACCCTTTTAAAGGTTCCAAGGAGCGTTGTTAGATGCCAACACAAAGGATAATTTAGTTTAAAAGGGAGAAAATAGAGTAGCAGCTCTCTGAAGCACAGTTACTGAACATAGGAAGAGCATAAAAAGTTTTGCAAGTGCTGTTTCATTGTTTTCTTACTAATATTTTAATCACATTGAAAACTGTTGACTTCGCCTAATATTTGTTGAAAATTGGATTCTTATTCAGATGTCACTGCCCTTAAAAATTGTTAGGACTGCTCACACAATACAAAGAAGGCTGGAGGGAGGGAAATAAGCCTGTAATAGAAATTTTTCAGGACTTTGACTGATAATGGTTGAGGTCTGGGGTGGTCTTCCTTGACCTCCCAGTCTGTTCCTCTGTATTATTGGTGATTTCAGTTAAGTGTTGTAGACTAAATTTATGTGAGGATGATGAAGAGAGCTTAGCTCATTACTGGTAAAAGTGTTACATTTGCTCTATGTAGGGGGAATCATTTTATTGATATTAGACAACAATTTTGCTGACAGCATGAGAGCATGTAGTCTGTGCAGTAGAATGTACAAAGAAATGATTACAGACTTCTTAAATGATATATCCTTGTCCCCAATTGCAGCTGTGCCCCTTGTAACATTGTTTTTATATCAGTGAATTGAAAAATGCCTACAAAAGGCAATTAAGCATTCCAGACACACACCCTTCAAAAACCCCCCCAAAACACAAAACCAAACATACAAAAAATCAAACCCCAATTGTTAACTCTGTCTTTATTTTAGGGAGGAAATGAAGATTATGGATCACAGCAGAGATTAACAGGTAGATTTATGCATTTTCCTGTCATGTTTTTGATAGGCACTTTGTAGGATAGGGGTAGAATTCATTAATCCTTCCCCCTTAGTGTGAAAAGAGAAAGTTGTAAAGCTGTTTGTCCTTGGTTTGTCTCAGCTTCAACCTTTCTGTTCTTATTTCAAACCTGTTCATTTGTCATGCCCTGTCGTGGTGGGCTTTTTTCCCCCCCTAAATCTGAACTGTAGCTTTGATGCTGTTTTTTTGCCCTGCAGGAGTAGGCCAGGAGGACACTGAACCCTCTTAGAACCTCTCCTCTGCCCCTGCAGTCTTTCAGAGCAGTATCTAAATCCACAGGGAGCTGAAAAGGGAGTGAATGTGTGGCAGACAAACAGTCCTCTCTGCAGTCCTGTTGCACTGTTTTTTAACTGGTAAGGTCAAGATGTCAGATCCTGGATGGAACAACTGTGGCAACCTCCACAGCAACTGGGAAACACTGGCAGCAAAAGGCTTCCAGTGTCCAACAGGTGAAAGGGCAAGATTTCTGCATTTGGACTAAATCCAAATTGAACAGGTAGTGTTACCTGGTAAGTTTGAAACACTGCTGTTTCAAGGTATTTGGAGTTATCCTGAAAAAAATGTCACCGTGTAGTTGCCTTTGTCAGTGTCCTGCTGTGTACAGAAATAGGGGTCCCTGCCCTCAGCAGTAACAGGCTGAATGGCTTTAAAATGTGCTTTCATGTAGAAGTATTACTGCTCCTATTTTGTTTTGATTTTATAACAGGGGAGTTTGTGTAGTTGTGAAACAAGTGGATATATTGTGTTGATTTGCTGACTTAAAGATGCATTTTGCTTCTTGCTGGGTTTCCTCTGCTAGTTTTCTGAAATTACATATTTCTGGGAGTCTCCATAAAAAAGACTTCCAGATCATATTTCTTAGAAAAGAGACAAAAATATCACCTAAACAAAAATTACTTCACAAATTTCTGAAACTGCATTTCGTAAAATAACACAATTAAAACTTTTGTTGAATTTCCATGCAAATTTTACCCTAAGCATGCTAAATGTTTCTAAGCAGTATTAAAAAAAAAAAGAAAGAAGGAAAATGAATGGAAGCTTGTCTACTACATCTTTTGAAATCACCAGAGATAGCATCACATAATTGATCTTACCATGACAGCCTCTGAATAGTTATCACTTGTCAGATCTGAGCGTCTCATTCTTTCTCATTGCAAGCCATAATCCTACTGTTATAAAACATGACAGGACAGCTGAGAGATCAAAATATTTTCCTCTTAATATATCACTATAAATAAATAACAGGCAGCTGTAATCGAACATCACGTTCAAAAACTGTCACATTTACTCAGCTTGTCAACTTCAGCTGTAAATTTTGTCTCGGCTTGTAAAACAGTGAAGGTTTAGCTGGGACTGTGTACAGGAAAGCTTTAAAGCAGAGTGTAGGTATAAGAAAATAGACCTGGGTGTTACAGAGGGAAGCAAATGCTGGAGTGAGGTGAAAGTTATTATTTTTCTGGAGATTTCCACAGCATTTGTAGTTTCCTTGGGTGTTTCTGTCCCTCTTTAAGGTCGGGATTTGGGTGACTGAATATCGCAAGTCAGTTGATTCATCTGGCCAAATGCCAGCCTGAATATTCTGAATTCAGTGTTTCTAACTAAAAATAAAGAACTAATCAAAATTACTGAGTTCCTAAGGTACCCTGGAAAGCATTTGCTTGTGTTAGAAATGCCAATACTTTGTCTCTTTTCTATCAACAGATCACAACCGAGTCCTGTAGGTCACTGCCTTGGCAAGAACGGCTCATTTGGAAGGGTTCCTGCCCACGGGTCACAGGTATTGCAGGGTGAGGACAGCTCTGGACAAGTTCTCATGTTCCAGCATTGTAGCTACCATTAACCCCTGCTGCAGGGGGTCTTTTGTAGTGTATCGTGCCTGGATCGCTGAGCCCCTCACCGCCTAGAGGTAAAATCAAGTTCCTGTTTGAGTCTGTGGCTTGTTTTTTTCCATGATACCTAATAGGATAAACCAGGCTGTCATGTCAGATTAATAAATTAGCAGTTTGAACATCATTTGAGCTTTCCCACCCCTGCACTGACAGATTTTTAGATGGTGTTAACTAAAGTCATTTGCTACCTTGAAGTTTATGAAAAGCAAAGCCTGAGTAAGCCTCCTATCAAAGAAACATGCCTATGATATTATTTGGACAAAAGAAAGCATCTTGTGATAGCAGCCATCTTCTGTGAAATGTTTCTAATGCTTTGTGACAGGGGATTATTTTCCCGGTTTTTAACTGGAACCTGTCATCAACCAGCAGCTTAGTTGTTTACTTCTTTGCTTTGCTGTTCTCTCAATACTTAGTGTAAACCATCAGCTACAGCACTCTTGAGCACACCTACGCTGTGCTCTGTGCTGGAGAAGGGTTGGATTGTCTTGCCACGTAAACAACAAAGGGGTAATGCAGGTAATGCTGGCCCAGGATTCCAGCAGACTACTGTCTCACTTCCTGTAAACTCCAAACCAAAGAAATCTGGGTAAAAGCAGGCACTGATGTGTTTTTCAAGATCAAGGAACTGTTCCAGCACTAGCAAGTTTTTTGTTTCTTCCCACATTCTTTGGCCTGTGGGAGTGCTACAAAATGAGTTGGAGTGATCCAGTTCTTAATTCTTACAGGACTTTTTTTTCATGACCTACAGAAGCTTTTCTCTCAGTGTTGACCCACTTTCCTTTCCTCGAGATGCCAATGGATTAGCCATGGCCTCCTCTCCCCTGGCCTGGCATGGAAGATATTGGGAAGAGCAGTGGGCATTAACAGCAACATACCTGGCTGGTGAGAAGGGAACAAGATGGATTTTATTACCGTGGTACAGTAAAAGAGGAGATAGAGGTGAGTGGTAGTTGCTGTGTGGTAATGTGGGTGTGTGTAATAAGGGGCAGTCCTCACATAACACCCGAGTTCAGTGTAGCAGTTTTTGATTCAGCTGGTGCATGAATTAGAGAACAATCCCCAGGACAGCTGGTGCTTGTGATTATATCGATTCATAAAGCTCCCAACATGCCCGATTTCAGGTTGTCCTCACCTTCTGCTGCCAAACATACCATGCGAGCCTCTTGCGTGCAGCACAGCCTGAGACACCAGTAAACTAACAAAAGATCAGAACTGTGCTCTGCTCAGCCTCCTTTACCGAGTCCATTCCTAGCAGTGAGCAGCTGTGTTTCAGGGTCCCTCACCTTGTGCAGAAAATGGGTGCCCCCAAACTCTCAGGTCCTGCTGAAAGCAGCGTTGTGCACCTTGCAAGAGCAGCCCTCTGCCGGTGCTGGACACTGAGCCAGGCTCAGACAGCCTGAGTGCCGTTGCAAGCAGTGTAAGGGGCTGCTGTTGTGTGTAGACACATAGCCATCAACAGCACAGGAAAAGGGTTAGTGTTTTATGTACACACATCCAGCTTGAGTCAGCTACAGACCAATGGCTCAGGGTCTTTCCAGAAATGTCAGTGAAAGCTTTAATTCATTAGTTTGTTAGCACTTCAAACTTAACACAAAAAAGAGCCTATTCTTTCTCAAGAACAGGGAAGTGCCTTATTTCATTGTTGATGGAAAGCCTCTTGACAGGCTTGAGTGTAAAAGAAAATAAAAATTCCCAACAATGCCCGCAAAAAGCAGAGTGAGTGTTGTATGTAATGAGGAAGGACACGGGCATGACTGAAGAACAGGTCTGAATGGCTTCAGTGTCCCTTGTTACTTGGCACACATGGTGTGGTTTGTGAAATCCAGTTATGCTTGCCTATAGTTTTTCTCTTGGGAAAGAAAATACAGATCCTAGTGGCAGTGACTTTGTACATATACTTTGCTCATCCTTCTTTCTGGTGAGCCTCACAGAGGTTTTTCTGGCTGTCTCAATGCTGGACTAACACCACACACTATTTAGCTGCTGTTCAGGTTTGTTTTGGCCTAGTCACATAGGCACAGGGATGGCCTCTGACTGAAGGTTGCATGACCTGAGGTATTATAGACTGTTTTTCAGTGGAATTGTTATTTTGTTCTTGGTGACAGAGTGAAAGAGACATGTTCCTGGCAGAGGTTGCTAAACCACTTGTGTCACATGGAAAGCATCCAGTGTGTGTGCAAAACAACCAAGGATGACACTCTGGAATATGTGAATGGGATGAAGCACTCTTTACTCCCTGGAGACAAAGTGCTGGCACCCTGGGAGCCAGATATGGCCAGGTATGGCCCAGGAACCCTCCTCACGGGCATTGAGACAAGGGACCCCTTACGAGGTAAGAAGGGTGTTGCCCTCTTGTCCTTGTCTTATTCTGGAACACGAGTGAGACTGTCAGGAAAAACCCTTGTCATGATAAACTTGTCACAATGCTATTGCCAGAGAAGTAACACTGCACAGAGTACAATTTAGTGTTGCTTAAAACTTGCAGGAGCTGATGGATATCTGTGTGTAACATCATCAGTCTGACCCTGAGGAAGTTGTGACCCACGAAAATGTCATGTTCTGTGTCTGTGGGTGTTGCTGGGACAAGGCTATGTCTGCCATATGCAGGACTGTGGCCTTTTCATGAGGGATACAAGTGAGATAACTTTCAGGAAGTCTCCATCTGAGCTTAAATGCTCAATCTGTAACAAATGGTGCATCTGGGGGTGATTTTGTAGGAGATTTCAACAGCTCATTCATTTTTCCCATGTCTGACTGTCAAGCTCCACTGACTTACCAAAATACTTTTTTCAGAGCATTGCTGCTAACTTTGGCAGTAACAACAAAGATTACTCAGTCAACATTTTCTTGTTCATCTGATGACAAACAGTGAGAGGAAAGATGCTGCCAGGCCTGCTGTTTTAGTGATGGTGCCCCAGCTGCCCACTCCATCCCCCTTTGGGGGTGAGATGGTATAGAGGGGTGATACTTGATCCTGCTGCTTGACAGGAGTAGAAAGTGTACAAAGATGCAAAGCTTGACCTGTGTATGTGCACTGCACAGGCAGGCCAGCTGCTTTATGGCTGCTTACTTTTTCTCTTAGCAGTCTCAGAAGATGAAAAAATTATAGTCCAGTTCTGGAATGACAAGAAAGTGAAACCCTCACGTAATGTGGCTCTGTGGATCCCTCCTAGCCTGTGGGAAAGGTTTGTAAAGATGACCCACATGCCCTTCACCAGCAGGGTGAAGCCCAGAGAAAGTCCAGATGCTAATTCTTGTATTTCTCCCTGCAGCCCTAAACCAGCCCTGATTCCTGTTTGTGCTGTAGGTGGCTCTGCCAGGCACTGCTTGCTCTGCTCACCCTGCTGGCCACATTTCCAGTACCACTGTGGTGGTGGCATGTGCTGTTCATCAGTGTGTGTGAGGTCCATCTGCTCCTGTCACCCCCGTGTTGATGCCTGGTGGCCTCTTCCATCCGGGTCTCTGGTCTCTACAAACAAACCTGAAGAGGCACAGTCCAGCAGTGAGCCCTTTCCATGCCTTCTAGAACTGAAAGGCACAAAACAAGAAGCAGCTGCAGCTGTGGCAACATCTTCCTCCTCCTCTGATTCGGAGTGGGACCTGTAACCATTCCCCACTAAGAGTACTATGGTGCACAGTGCTCTTAACAGAGGCTATGGCTGTCTTGAAAAGCCCAAGCTAAAGGATTCTGCAACATCTGAGTGGAAATACTGGAAAAGAAGCCACCACAAGTCACATTCCAGTCATTCAGGCACCTTTTAACACCCCCACAGGGAAGCAGCAGTCAGAGGGAACAAAACGAATTGTGCTCTGGGTAGGGCAGTCACTTTGCCTGTAAGTTATTGCTATTAATACTATAAATTTGCATATCAGTCTGATACAATACTTGCCACTCCCCGGTGTTTCTGCTGCCTGATCTGGCATGCTAGCTCTTCTTTTAGCAACTCATCTTATGAAAAATTACTGCAATTAATCTCATTTGGAAGCACAGATATCCCTCTCTGTTTCCCATAATTTTCTGATGCCTTCTATGATGCTAATGTCTTCATTAACCTGTGTAGCTAGTCCATGCAGAATAACCTGAAATAATTCCTTTCAGGCTTAAATTGCATTTTTCTCTCTTCTGAAATGAATGTTTTTCCATTTCAGTTCTGGTTTCTCTCTTAGACACAACTTTACTCCTTCCCAGGACTCAGCAGCACATGCACAAAGAGCAAGCTGGAATCCCAAGCCATCTCCATTAGGGACGCATGCCATGTGGCCCCAACTAATTGGAGTGCAATGTTTGAAACCATCGGGCAGTCTCCCAGAGGGCAACTCACAGTGAAAGAAATCCTAAGAGATGAAGATTTCAAGCTGTCATTGGGGGTAAGTTAATCTGTATTAATGCTGTAGTTATATAAGCATGAGGTTTGTTTGAATGGAAAAAATATTGTAGTTACTGGTCTGGGACCTCGCAGGAAAAATACATTGCTTCTAACTTAACTGCTTGCTAAGGCCATCACCAGCTTTGTGATAGGTAGGAAACTTCTCCACTAACACAAAAGTCCCCAAATTCTAAGGAAGGGCTGAAGCTACTTGGTAAAATAGAAACGGTTATGCCAATAACCATGTGAGCATTCAATAATGCAGATTTCAATTCAGAAACCTGCCAAATGCCCATTGACATCAACGCGATGAAGTCCTATGGAAGTAGAGACCTACATGAGTGGCCCTGGAAATGGACAGATGTGACTGTCAGCAGCAATAAAACACAAGGAAAGGCTCGATCTGGAAAGGTGCCGAACTCTGCCAGTCAAATTCTAACAGTCATGATCTGTCTCTGAAAGATAAAAGCAGAATCTTTAGTAAACAGTTCTTGCAGAGTTTCTTCTCTTCCTCCCTTGCAAGGAGCAAGCAGTTTAAACAGCAGATTCCCTACCCTGAAGCTGGAGGATACAGAAGTAAGCAAAGTGTGTCACAGCTAGGAACAAGGACAACATCCTGGTTTTTAGGTCTGGTTTCTGCTGGCCATGGTGCCCTCCTGCTTTAGAAAAACTTGGGAAAAAAGTAATCAGAATATGAATGCTAAAAAAAGCAAGCACAGAAAAGAGGAATAAAAAAAGCTTACAGGAAGAAGTGGAAGATGAATGTCAGCACAAGAGCATCTAGGGTACAATTAATAAATTATATATCAGAAATCAAATATTAGCTCCTCTGTACCTTCCTGCTCTTGCTGCTGTGAGCTTACTGCAAAAAACATTGAACATTCTAAACTTGCACATTTAGGAGAAGGCGAATCTGCTGATGACATGTTTTACTGAACAGAGAATATACTAAAGACGTCTTATATTCTCACAATTATATGCATTCATTTTAAGCAAATGCTTACCAACTTTTTAATTGTATGGTTCCTACTTCCTATTTCTAGTCTACTTTATTATTTAAATAATCATAATTACACCCCTTTGTAATTGATTTCCTAGGAATTTACAAGCTAGTATGGGAGCTCCAGGCAGGGATGCTCTATCTTAGCAATGGCTACATCTGTGCACTGAAGTGACATGATTTGCTTTTTGGTAAAACTAATAAAACAGAATTGTTTCATTCTAGCCCCAAACTTGCATCATAAACCACAGCAGTGGACAGAATGTGGTAATACAGAGTATAATCACATACTTTTATTCATGTAAAATAGCCCTTGGTGATTTTAAACCCAGAAGATACATTGCTACTCTCTGAGATAGCTGAAGCACTTTTATCATATGATACAGACCTCATCAGAAGTGACTTGCAGCAAACAAGTGAAGCTAGACAGTAGGCTTCCCAGAGGTGCTCTCTCTGCAGTCAACAAAAATCCTAACTTCTAAAGTAGCAAAGTTTTTAATCAAAGCCTAACAGCTCCTGAAAACCCTTTGGTCTTACCGTACAGTTCTGTGTTTCAGCAGTAAAGTTTGTATTAGCACAGAAAATACACCATCATTAAATCTACGTGAGGCAGAGTACAGCTAGGAAAGCAGCAGTTAACAAAGACAGTCATGCTTTTTTTAGCCTAGATTTTCAAGGGATTTGTTTTCTGCCCTCCAGGAAGAAGGTTTTGCAGCACCAGAAAAACAAAGATACAAAACAGTGTCATATGATAATGTAAACCGACTTGCATTGGAGATGACAAACCTGATGTTACAGACCATGTCAGAGCTCACTTGCAACAAAGCAAGAGAGACACGATCAACCAGAATTCAGTATATGTACAACTGATGAAATTCAAGGGCTGAAATTTCAGGTAAACTGCTTATACTCTATCGTTGTTATATTTATTAAGCAAATCAAGTTCTGATTTAGGTACTGTCTCAGTAGAATATCTTTATGGATGACTATATAATTTTAATACTCAGAAACTCTTATTTTCACACACATAAAACTTCAGCATCCTCATTCTTTACTCCAAGGTGTTGTATTAAATTCCTAACTATTTGGACTTGACTTTACAATTCTGGAGAGATCAGATGAACTAGTATGAGCACTAAAAGCCTGAAAAGATGCACAGGAAGAGTCAAATAAACCTCCAGTTTGTCTGCAGTTCTCTGGAGTGGCCAGAGGAATTCAGCAAAGCAATTTGTTTGCAGAAAGCCAGAAGAAATGTAGAAACAATACAAGATGACAGTTGAAAGTATTTTTTCAGGATTAAAGCAGAAGAGAAAGTAGCCAGAGGGTAAAAGACCTGCTACTGTAGATACAAACAACAAAATGCTTAGAGATCCATCATTCAAGTCACTGAGTTTTATGTTGTGATGAAAATTCACTGAAACCTTAATACATCCGCTACTAAAAGATGACAGATATATGTAGGTCGCATCACTAATTCTAAAGGTGGAACCTGTTCCTTTGGGAGAGGTAAGCATCCAGGTAGTTTTGTTAGCAAGACTGATCATGTTTAAAGCATATGAACTTGGCCATAACCTGCAGCATGCAGTTGCTCTGCAGTACTTTTTGCCTGCAGGAAACAGGATAATTCAGGATACCCCACCGCCCTCAGAAAAGGCAGCTAACTGGGGTTAGCCTGGTCTGCAAGAGCCTGCAAAGAGAGAGACAGGACTTGAAGGGTCAATAGTTTATGTGCCTCTACTGAACACCTGACACCTATTCAAGCACCTTTCTGAGTTGGGGTCCTAGATAGTGAATTCCATTTAGATTTTATTTATCAGAATAGTAAAAGCACAGATAAGAGAATGGATTTTGAGCCAGCTGCTTTAAAATTGGTGCTGTCCTACAGAGCTGATGTACATCTATGTTCATACCATGTGGATCATGCTTTCTGTGGTCAGCAATGTGACAAGGAGGCTCTGTCTGAAGAGAATATAAAAGTGGCAGTCGTCACAAAGGCTTGATCATGTATTTTATTCCACTGATTGTATCTTTAATTGTTTAAAGCAGAAGAATCTGGAATTATACAGTTACATAATTGGATTTAAAAGGCACACAATGTACAAATATTTATAAAATCAGTGTACAAAGTGGGCTGCATATAATTGCATTAAGCAGAAAACAAATATACAGGCCATAAAAATGGAGTCCCAAAGAGGAAGCTACTATTGAAGTGCTAACAAAAAAAGGCTATTTATAGTTCATTACATGCATTAAAAAGAGCTTTGTATTTTATTCCTGGGATGTCAAGAAACAGCAAACATCACAGAACAAAAGTTAAATCAACACTTTGTCCTGCACTGACATCTACTACGTGGGTTTGTTGCACCATGTCCTCTGAGACTGCTGTGACAGAATAGATGCCAGGAGAAACTTCAATATAGAAATCTTTGGAAGCTTGTCTGATCTTTGAGAGGAAAAAAAAAAAAAAGCTTCATTACTGATTAGTCATCTTAGATTTCCTACAAAAATAAAAATTTTGAATTTGGATAAAGAAGTTACATTTCAGCTGCTATATAAACATACTAAGATTTTTCAAAATCAACATGGACAAAACTGTACAATTTTTCTTGTTAGTACAAAAATTAGCAAGTGCTGTACTGGAATTATTTCCTCTCATGTTTGGGTCAGTGGGAGTAATCACTGTGCTGTAATCTATGTCTCACAAAACTGAAAATTACCAACCTAGACAGTTTTGAACATAAACCTGGAAAACATTCCATATGACAAGGGTGCTCCCGCTAATTTGTACTGTGGTACAGAGTCTGTGATTCTGGTCTTTTGTAGCTTAGAGGTTTCTGAAATTGATTTGGTGAGGTGCTAGGGTTTTAAAAATAAAACCAACTTTCTTCTCCTTGAGGAACAGGAGTCTACAGAGAGCCTGTATGAAGGCCAAGGATAAGTGGCTAAGCAAGTGCTGTGTGCCTTGCTGCACCCTTTTCCTCAAGGAGCACAAGCCAGGTGAGACTGGAGAACCGATGCCTTATTGCTGCTGATGCAATTCACAAAAGCCTAGAGCTTTATCGGTGTTTGACATTCTGTACCAGTCTATGTGGTACAGACTCTTAACTGGTTATGTGGCAGAATGCCACAATCTGGTTTCTAACTAAGTGCAAGTCTCTGTATGCCCATTTTACTGTCTATACACGTTAGGATTGTGAATGCACCACTGGTTAATCTTCTGTGCCATCAAATTCTCCACATCTGTCACAATTTTTAACCAGCTTGATGCAAAATGATAAAGAAATGCTATCGAACACCTCCATTTAAAAACAAAGTATTCTATAAACTTACACGTTGCTGGCAGGTTTGAGGTTGACTGGGTGCTTCGGAAGCTTCAGTCCTCTGGAGAGAAAAAGATACTGTTTTCTAATGATACAACACACAATGCAAATCCAGCCCAAGTGAGGTCATGTGTTATGTGTGTGAAATCTTCCCCTCCACAAAAGGATTGATATGACACTGATTGGTGCCACCAGAAGTTACTCTGCCTTGCCCCCACCCAACAGAGGGCTTAGATCAGTCCAGGTGTTCCTAAGTCCATAATGTCAAGCTACATACATTAGTGTGTCACAGACACTAGATGGATAATTATCCCACAGCAAGGGAAGGAATAACCTTTAATCAAACCCAAAAGTACCTACTTACCCCTTCTTCCATGGACTCCATCCCTCTTTCACTTGTTTGCCTGCCATGGTATTTGCAGATGTGTCTCATTTCATGCTCTTTGCATCTAGGGGCTGCCACGCAGCTATAGTACTTCTGGACAACAATAGAAACACAGAATATTATGTGGGGAGGCATCAAAGCCATACTCACAGCTACTGCAGATTTACAGTTGAAAGTGGAACTGCACATCTACTGATTTTCTGTATTAATTGGCTGGTTTGTTCTCTTGTGAGGATGAAAACAATGCCTGGATGTCACAGGACACCTGCCTGATGTCACAAGACTGTCAGCCTTGATTTTAGAAGCCTGTCTCCTGACACAATACATAGGGTAGGGACTCTGACACCTCAGAAATGAATTAATGAAAATGTCAGAAAGAATACTCTGAAAATACCTGCCTGATCAGGCTCATCAAGAAAAGCTCTGGTGGAAAAAGGAATAGTTTATGGGTCCTTAATAGAACGTACATGCAATCTAGGTGCTTTGCAACCTAGGCAGTGAAGACTTGTTCTGCAGGGCACGTGCATGAGCAGAACATATTAATACTGAAAAATGAGTCAGTCAAGAAGCTAAAGTGCCTTCAAGAGTGGTACCAGCAGCACAGCAGTTTTGAGAACTGTAAAGTCCACAGCAGCCCTCTTCTGTTTCCACTGCAAAGACACTGGAACCTTCCTCACTGCAAGTTAAATATTTGAGTACAGCTCTGCTGCCATCTGTTGTCAACAGATAACTCCTCCCAGGGTTACGTTTTTGATCACAGGGACCAAAAAGTTCCAAACTACCTATTTTATTTGACTTATGTTTTCTTTGACCCTCACTGTCAGGACTAAACATAACAAAAATAAGGCCAATAGCAATACTTATTTTCAGACCTGCTGCTATGCTTTATTGCTTGAGCTTCTGCACAAATGAACAGATCTGGTTGCTTGTATTGTGGTTTCTGTGGAGCTATGTCCCAAAACACATCAAATGCTTCACAGCACATCTATCACAGGAGGTGAGCTGTATTCTTTTACGTGATGGCACAGAGCAAAGAAATTAAATCAAACTTTTGGTGAGTAATGAGGGTAAACTTTGGTGCCTTAGTAACTCCAAACAGTTCATCTTAAATCACAGTTTTAATTATTTGCATTTAAGTGCCTAAATGATTATGCTCAGCTGGAGATTTTTATTTGGACTCTTTAAAGTTTATCCATGAACTTATGGGTCTGACAATTGTCCCCTTTTATGACTCTTCTTCTCTAGAGAAATGACTGAAGCAGTACTGTCTTGGCTGATGCGTAAGTGTGGAAGTCATTCACTGCTTTTCCAGCTCTAAAGCTCTTCACAGGCCATAAGACAGACCCATAGAATAATTTAGGTGGGAAAACACTCTTAAGGTCATACAGTCCAACCATAAACTTAGCACTGCCAGTCCACTGCTAAGGATGAATCTGTAGACACTTGTACTTTTGGCTCAGCATTGGTAAAAATCTCTTCTGCCTGAGTTGGTTTTAGGATGAACTGGTTACTGTGTATGTAGTGCTTTGAAATGATAGAGGAGTTGCTTAAGATCTCATAATTTGGTGTGATGACCTAGTGTTTTCTCTAATTGCAGACTGAGCCTGTGTTATTAACTCTGTTGGGTTATGGTAACAGCTCCCGAGGGGCACAGCCGGTGTGAACTGCAGTGGAGTTCACAGAGACTTCAGTGCAGCAGCTGGGCTGCAGGGCTGTGCTCACAAGTCTGAGCTGGCAGAGGTTGGCTCCTGGTCCATCTACCCGGTAGAACAATGACACCTGGCAGCCAGAGCCAGCATGAAAGCAGTGGAGCTCTGCATCTGTAAGCCATACCCTCTCCATTTCTACTTTTCACAAAGATATGGTGCTGCTCTGAACTTGAGCCCACAGTCCTTACCCAGTGGCAACACCCCAAACTGAGTTTGGTCTCATCTGGGAATGGAGTTAGTTTTCTTCCTAGTAGCTGTTACAGTTTTGTTTCGGATTTAGTACAAGTACAACGTCGATAACACGCTGATGTTGTTGAACAGTGTTTACCCTAATTCAAGGACTTTTAGGTGTCTCATGCTCTGCCAGCAGGAAGGTGTACAAAAAAATGAGGGAGCATAGCCAGGACAGCTGATCCAAACCTGGCAAAAGGATATTCCATACCATGGACTGTCATGCTCTGTATATAAACTGGGAGAGTTGGCCAGGGATGGCTGACTGCTGTTTGGGGACTGGCTGGGCATTGGTGGTGAACACCTGTATTGTGCATCACTTGTTCTTCATGGGTTTCATTTGTCTCGCTCCTTTTCATTACAGTTAGTATTGTTATGATCATTAGTATTATTATATTTTACTTTGTTTCAATTATTAAACTGTTCTCTCAATTTTCTCCTGATTCTCCTCCCACCCCACCAGGGTAGGGAGGTAGGGAAGGGAGTGAGCTGTATGGTACTTAGTTGCTGACTGGGGTTAAATCACAATACTGGGGAGGGTAACTCTAAATTCAAGGAGAACATGGAGTACGAAACAATCTCTCTGCTCCAGATGCAAACTCTCCAGCATGAGTGGTTCACACTGAAAACGAAGGGTTACTATGGCATAAAGCCACTCCACTTTAAAGTCACTTTGGAGCACTGGAAACACCCTTATACGTTGTGACACTGAAGCCAGCACAGGGGCCGACACAAAGTAACTTGTGATGTCACCCGACATTTCTGCCTCTCTGACCACACTGCCTTTCCACCCAGAGATGGAGAAACCCTCTGCTAAAACCTGTACCGGGCTACTGGTGCTGTCTATGGGAAATGCTGATAGCGGCGTTTATCAGCCGGTCAGGTGGAACTTGCCGTGTGCCCGCACGGTGGGGAACGCCCCACATTTTTTTCATGTAGGCCGGCATCAGAGGCTTACCGGCTGAACCCTTGCCGTGCAAACGAGTCCAATTCTTTCAGGGGAAAATGCCGGGCACATCAGAGCCATCCCCCTCCCTCCGCACGGGCCGGGGGCGGAACCTCACCTCGCACTCCTTGGAGGCCCGGCCCAGCAGCTTCACGATCGAGTCGAATGCCGCGCTGAGGCGCTCGGAGTCGTCCTCCTGCAACGGAAGGCAGCCTCTGTAACCCGTTTATGTGCGTGTATGTGTTGTGTGTATGTGCGTGTGTGTATGTGTGCGTGTGCGTGTGTGTGTGTATGTGTGTGTATGTGTGTGTGTGTGTGTGTGTGTGCGTGTGTGTATGTATGTGTGTGTGTGTATGGGTGTGTGTGTGGGTGTGTGGGTGTGTGTATGTATGGGTGTGTGTGTGTGTGTGTGTGTGTGTGTGTGTGTGTATGGGTGTGTGTGTGTGTATGTGAGTGTATGTATGTGTGTGTGTGTGTGTG
>JAWWEU010000158.1:11382002-11408552 GCA_035583155.1 Acropternis orthonyx
GGGGGCGCTGCCGCCCCCGCCCCGGCCCCGGCCCCGGCCCGCCCTCACGTTCGGTGCGCGGCTCGACTGGAGGCAGCCGAACATCGTTTGTGCATCGTTACTTGCTAGCAGTGATCCCCCGGAGAGGCCGGGTGGGTTTGTTATCTCGCGGCCCTTGTGAAACACACTTGAAAAGGCCCTCCTATGTCGTTTTCGTGACAGGGAAGGGAAACGATTCATTCGCTGCTCCCACCAGGTATTTGTAGCAGTAGCTTTGCTGTTCAGGAGGTAAATTATTCCTTGTATGTTGAAATTTAAACTCCCACCGTTTTTTTATGTACTCCTTTTGCAGCTGAGTAAATACATCTGTCCCAAGGAGGCCAACTGCTGAAACAGCCTTTGCTTTGAAACACATTAACATCAGAGTCCAGATGAGAGCTACCCTTATTTCCTGTACATTCACTCTTTTGAAATATAAAGGAGGTTTGTGAAATGCTGGGCATTTACGCCAGATTCCTTGTTGTGTGGGATGATGGATCAGAATATCTCAAGACAATATATTTAGTTTTGCTGATGAGGGAGCAAAAGCCAAGAATGGTTTATCCTGAGCTCTTGGTTCTGGGCTCAGAGAAGTATCCTGGTGTAGGAAACCTCACAAGCATTTGCCTAATGTGGAACACTAATTTGCTTCCATTTCAGTCAACAGAAAGTCAGCAACTGCTTAAAGTTCAAGAAATGTGTAGCGCTGCAATTTGTATTTCAAGTTGCAGAATGCAGGTGTGTAGCTCTTTTCTTTCCTTCTGTACCAAGTATCATTTGGTTAAGTATATTGGGAGGGGAGTTTTTTTATAAATGCCTAGATAATACTTCACGGTCTAGGAGCAGTCTCTGTATTTTACAATATTCACGGTCCTGCTAACAGCCCGTATCCTGCCCCTTGTGCAGGTTCCCCATCTGCCCAACCATCAGAAGCCACGGGCACATGTGCCAGGGAGCTGGCCCGCACCCTGCTGGTGGTGGCCCGAGTGCAGCACGTGCTTTATGGATTGTGCCACAGAGAGACCGCCTTCGATCCCCGGTATATGCAATGCCCTGTGTCCCGGCGTGCGGGGGGCTCTGGATGGGCCGTGCCAACGGGACACCTCCCCAGGGAGCAGGGCATTCCAAATTGCTGCCGGAAACTGCTCCCAGTAGGCTGGGTCCGAACCCAGGTACCCGGAATGAAGTCCAGAGGCACGCCGCTGCCTCCCTCCGCCCTCCTTGTTCTCCATGGCTGCGGGTACAGCGAGCTCGGGAAAGGGGCCGGGGGCTCTCCCGCTCCCGGCGATGGGATGGGATCCCTCTGCCCCGCTCCTGGCTCAGGAAGCGCGCTTCCCGCTCCTCTCCTTCCTTCCGCTCTGCCCCGCAAGCGGCTCCTCTCCCAAAGGAGCCCCGCGCCCGGGGTGTTTTAAATAAAGCATAAGCGGTATCGCCCCTCCGGGCCAGAGGGAGGAGGAAGGGGCTGTCAGGCGGGGGGCTCGGTTCTCCCCTCCTCCTCCTCTGCCCATCGCGTTTCCCCGCAGATCGGCCGGCCCTTCCCGACCCACCGTGCCGCTCCCCTCCCTCCCTCCCTCCCTCCCTCCCGCCTGGCCGGGACCCGGGTTTGGGGCCGGAGCCGGGCGGGAGCGGGGCTCAGGCTCCGGGAGCTGGTTTCTTTGTTGGCTGCTGGGTGACTGGTTCCCATTAATCTCCCGCACTGGCCGTGGCCGTCTCCACTTCCTGCCTTTGCATACTTCTCTCCCTCGATCTCAGTCCCTTCCCTCCCCTTTCCCTCCCCCCCTTTCTTTCCCTCTTCTCAGCTTCTCCAAAAAAGCTGCAGCCGCCCGAGCTGCGGGACGGGGGCTGCAGGCGGCCGGCGGAGGGAGCACATCCCTGCGCTCCTCGGTAAGGGCCGGGGAGCCGCGCTGCGGGGCGGTGGTCGCCCCTGGGGACCCGGGCAGGGGAGCGGGACTGGGGGGGAAGCGGTCGACCGTGATCCGGATCGCCGTCCCCGCTCCGAGAGCCGAGCGCAGCGGGGCGGGCCGGGGATGCGCGGCGGGGGCTCCCCGGGTCCCCTGGACTGCGGAGCGCCCGGGGCAGCGGAGCCCCCGGAGGTCGTGCCGGTGCGGGTCGGCCCCGCAATCCTTTCGAGACCCTGCCCTGCCCGGGGGGAGCGCAGATGGGCGCGGGGTCCCTGCACACGGCGGTGCGGAGACTCGGTGCCCCGCGGGACGCTGAGTTTTGCGTGGGTGGCGCGGGCAGAGGCACCGCGGAGGGGCAGATTCCCGGAGACCACCTCGGCGGGACGGGGTTAAGTCCATTCCGCCTGGGAGCCAGCGTGCCGAGCGCGGGGCTCTGATCCCGGGAGACACGGGGAGCTGCGGCACCTCTTTTCCCTTCCAATGCGCGCCCGCATCGTCCGCCCAGCCGGCTGCTGGGTTTGCGTGCGTGTTGAAAAGAGCAGAGGAGCCACCTGGACTCCGGCGGAAGGCTTTAGGATCCCAGAACAGATCTGGCTGAAGAGCTAAGGGAGCTGCTTCAGCAGTTCACTTGGTGGGAAAATCAGATGTACTGCTCTTGGCTTGGTACCAAACGCTTGCAGTACTAAGGTCACTGCAATCAAAGAGTAGTGGCCACATATGAGGGAGCCTTCTTGTGTACACTTCAGCTTTATCACTCAAATGTACTTTGAATTTAGTAGTCAAAATTAATGAAACTGGACGCATAGTATTATTGCATGGAGAATGCCAGTAACAGTGTGTTCCACACTCTTATTTTACTCTTGTACTGAGTTTAAGGAATGGGTTTTCTTTCATTTTTATGCTGGGTAGTCAGACTTTAACTTCTATTGAATAATCTAATAAAAACTATCTAGAATGATCCAAACCTGTGGAAGATGAAGGATGAAACCATTAGTTGTAGTCTTACTTTTGATAAGGTGAAATGAGGTTGATTTGCCTTTAACACTTGATAGTGTTTTGTTTATACGTGATTAATTTATAGTTAGTAGACAAAAATATTCCATATAGTGGAAAGGTAAGTTAATAAAGCAAAGGTGAGATTTGAGAAAATCATGTGTGTTTTAGGAACATCAAAATTTAACTTTCATTGTGGTGATCAGGCTATGTAGGTGGCATAGTGAAAATCTGTAACCAGGTTGACAGGTAAGAATAAGATTTATGAATTTGACCATTCATTTCCCTCTTGCTTTAAGATTAGTTATTTAAAGGAAAACTGTGGCACATTTAAGCAGTTGTGATGACTTTAACAAGCTACCTAAGAGTATAGTCAAGCATCTTTTAAAGTTAGCTACAGTCTATACACTGTTAAGAGCAATTAGAGTGACAAAACTGGTGTCTTCCTTCTGGGGTGGAACCAGTTTCCTCTGAGGTCATGGAGTGAGAAGTGGGACTTCTTGGGAAGGGGTGATTGAGATGGTAGTTCTGGGCCTCAGTGGGGCATGCAGACTGTCCTGATCCTAAAATTATATAGTGTGTGTTCTCCTCTCGTATGCAGAAATAAGAGAACCCTACCCAGCCTGGCTTTCTGCTGCTCCCTTCAGGGTGCTAAACTCCCCCAGCCAGCTTGCAGAGTGTAGTCACTGCCCTTCCTGGCTCAGGGGTGCCTTCTGTCCTCTCCTACTCCCGCAGCATGTTTGTGCTGTGGCTGCCAGAATGTGCTCCAAGATGCTCAGGACCAAGTGTTGCTCTTTCCCTTTAAGCAAGTGACTTTAAGGAGTGTGTGACCCCTTATTACCGGTGACCCTGTAAACCATTCTGTAATCTGTTGACTGTAACATACCATGCCAATTTATCCTTGGTTGGGAAGTCTTGCCAAGGACTTGACGGAATAGCATGATTTTATCCACTTTATTGTTTTCATTGTGTTTCATAAACATCTAAGACCCTCTGGGAAGAATCACTGGGGCAGCTGGGCCTCCTTTTTTTAATTGCTGGTTAAATAAATGTTGCCAGTTTTAAAAAAACTAAAGTGGTATGCAGGATCTCAGAATGCCTGGAACTGCAAAGCACTCATGTTTAGGAAGGAGGACTATTTTTAGTGTAGGGGCATTTAAAGAAATGATACTAGCCCCTTGTGAATAGGTCACTGTGAAGTGTGCCGAAGAGCCTGCTTTTAACTGGAAAGCAAAACCAAGTTTCCCACAGTTGAGTGAAGCGAAAGAAGCAGATTTGTTCTTTTCCCACTTAAGAGGGAAAGGATGGATTTTTTTTTTTTGTTAGTTTACAGTAGTGGGAGTGAGGAGGCCCGGATTCTTATCATTTTAAAAAGAAAAGAAAAAAAATCCTGGTCGTGATGTGACCCTTGCCTTTCTGATTCCCTCCAGTGAGTATCTGCAATGGAGCTGCAGGACTGAAAGACATTTAACACTTTCTGAGAAGAGCTGGGAACTGCAAGCTGAGAATACGGTGTATCTCTTGGGATCTCTGTTTGTGGGAGCTCAAAAGTCCCGAGTTGCCATCCTTATCTATACCTAAAAGAACTGAGGTAAATCTTAAAAAAAAAGAAAAAGGCATAGGTGTTGAGAACTCCAGGTGATTTGTGATCCTAAAATCAATTCTGAATATGGGACCAAGGTTGCTAAATAAATTACTGTGGAACCAGAGAAATCTTTCCTCAGTTCATCTGCCTGAAAAATGGAAGCACTTGCTTTGGATGGCTTAAGAGAATATGGTTTAGGGCAAAGTTACCACTGTGTGCTAGAGCCATCATGCTATCCATGAGGTCTTGAGTAATCTAGCTATGGTTAATGTAACCCAGTCTCCTGCAGGGTAGAGGATCAACATCTGGGCTGATCAGACTTTCAAAATATACCAAATGATAATGGAGTTGAGTATTGGCCAAACTTCATTAATGTCTTGTTTAACATAGAATCAGTTTAGATTATGAATTAGGATTACCACCCCCACCCCACCCCACCCCCGCTTTCCAGTGCTGAGTGCCTTGTGTGTGAGTTTTGTCTGTGTGCTGTAAAGTGTGTGCAACTGTTGCTTTTCAGATTTTTTGGTCTACAGTTGGGATTTAGTTGGCAGTGCAGATAGAGGCAAGTTTGGGAAACTGAATCCAAATATTTACATTCTGAATTTGGCCTAGTTCTTGTGCTTGTAAACACTCATAGTCATACTGAACTTTGGTGAGGTTGTAAGTGGCTTTGCCAAGCCTTGGAGAGTCACACCCTACAAGACCTGAAATTCCCCTTTTCGGGAAGAGTTTTGGGTATGTTTTTTAGTGGTACATACATCAGCTGAGAGTTAGTACTCATCATTTTTACCCCTTATTTGGCTTTCCCCATATGTTGCTTTTTATCATGTAGAAATACTTCATGCTGGTGAGATGTGTCAGCTTAAATGTCATGAAAGAGAAGTTCTGCCCACCTATAAGGTGCTGTGCAGGTTCTGAAAATCCTGGTCTCCTGTGCTGCTCTAGATCTCTAACCTGGTAGAGAGGGGCCATGGTGAAGATTCCCCTCCCTCTGTAGCTAACCTTTACCTGGTCCTTGATGTTTGGGTGTACAGAAATAAAGTCTGAAGACTGATTTGAGCAATGAGGATGCTCGATTATGGAGTTTCAGATTTAAATCCTATTTTCATTCATATAGACTTTAAACGGCTGTCAGATTTTGTTGGAAACTTTATTCACAGGTGACTGAGCCTGGAAGATTTATTCTGCATTAGCAATTGAACTTTCTGAAATCAACAGTACTACAAACTGGGGATAGGAATTGGCTAGTACATTAATTCTTCATGGCCAAACCACCCTCTTGATTGGGTGTGCCTTTGTGTTTGGGGCTGTTGCTGTTAACCAGAGTTTGAACTTAGGATCTTTTAGTTACAGAGAGGTGGGGACTATAGGTAGAGGTGATCGAGTTGCAGTGAGTTAGTTCCCGCTCATCAGCTGAGGTCTGTAGCTTTGTATCGTTAGCCAACCCAGTTCGGACTGCATTGGCTCAATACACAGTGAACATGTTCATAGTAATGTAACTTGTTCTCCATCTAGAGTGTATCCTCAGATAGTTAGAGCTGTTCAGGTAAATGAATGGTAAAATTATTACAGCCAGTGCTTTTGATATGTTCTGCTGTAAACTTCTGACCCTGGAGATGTGCTTGTTGGGTTGAGAAAGATAGGACAAGAGTCGGTGTTAATTTTTAATGCCACCTTCCACCATTCTTTGAAGGTACGTTTGTTTGAACTGTATCTGTATGCTGAAAACCTGTCAGCGGTTGCAGTGTAGCTGAGACTTCAGTGAATTTGAAGAAATGGAGAAGTCCTTTTGCAGAAATCCTTTAAGGACACAGTGAAAGCACAGTGAGAGTTTGTCAGGACAAGATGTTATTTCAGTTTGAATATATCTGTCTCTTAATTTCTCTTTAAAGGAAGATGTTAAAATGCTTGTTGTGTTACCATTTAGTGTTAGGACTGATGCCAACACAGGAAACCAGGTCTTTGAGTTGAAACTTAACATTATTCTCTAACTCCCACGTTATTAAAAACAGTTGCTGCATAAAGTTTTAAAACCATTATTCGTTTCATCATTTTGATGGGGTTGTCACACTGAATTACTGGTTTGCATTTTTTCCCCTCAAGAAAAAGATTATTTGTCTTCATGGGACATCCAGTCAAATTCACAGGGGACAGAGGCTGACTAGGACTGTGCAAAGCTCTGCTCAGCCTGCTATTCCAAGTATTAGGGCAGAGAACAAAGACTTTAGGAGAGCTGGCCTGGAAGAGTTTGCAACTGGTCTTCAGCGAGGAGCAGATGTTCCAAACACAGGCTCTGCTCACTGTTCTGGGAAGTCCTTCAAGTCAGGAGATGAATCTGTCTCTTAACATTTTTGCTTTCAACATTGTTACTACTTGAGGGAGTAAAAACAGTTTTTTGCAATATGGGGTGAAATGCATGATGAGTTCTATGATTTTGATCCTTTGTCCTGATGAAAACTTCTGTCACTCAAGGTCATTGAAAAGGACCTGAACTCATGTTTCTTTCTACGTGGGCACAACATGCTAAAGAGAACTGAGGCATATTGACTTGCTGTGTGTCAAAGTGCTTCTCATTTGTGCTACAGGATTGTAATGATTCAAGGTTCCAGTTTTCCTCATATCTTAATCCTGGCTCTGGGCTCACAAGATCCTCTTAGACAGTGCTGTTCAAATGAGCTTTATGAGCTGGGAATATTGTTTTGAAGATATGGCAGATCAGCAAAATGCAAAAGCTTACCAAATAATCAGTAAGTTCTGATTATTTCCACTGTTAAATTGCAAATTGGGCAGCAATTCCATATAACAGCTTGTATTTTACTCCCTGCTATATCCTACTATATTGTTAACTTAATCTTTGAGCAGAAATCCCCTGTGCCACTCAAACTGTGTAAGAAATTACTGACTTGAAAGAAAGGTGAGATCAGGGTAGGAAAGAAAGGGGTTGTAAAGAAGAGGCATAAAATCATCTGCACCTCCCTGAAGACCATTTGTAAAGATGACTTACTTAACAATCTCCAAAATTGTTGCAACAGCATTCAGTTCTCATCAATTCATGCACCTTTAGGTTAGTGTACATGTTTCTGTTTGTTTTTATGGCTGTATCTACCACCATTTCTCTTGTAGAAATGAATACATATCTGAAATTATTTAATTGTAATGCCAGCAAAAACAAGGACAAGCACAGGGAGCTCCTTCTTGGCACCAGTCTTGTCTGAGAGTCCATGTGACGCTCGTGAGCTTTAATGGCATGATGCTGATTGTATGGTTTTGGTATTACCTGACCTCGGGGTATCTTCTAAGCCTCCCTCCCCCCTTTCACAGGTGCTGTACTTCAGCTCTGCCCTCCCCAGTGCTAGGGATTGGTGCAGAGAGGTTTCCTGCTGATTGGCTCAGTGCTTAATTATCCTCTGAAGTAGGACCATTTGAGGCTTTTGCTGTTGTAGTGGCAGAGCAACTGGTCTTTCTCTCCAGAGATGTATTCAGGCCTGGGAAGCAAAGTGTGATGGATATTGCCAAGTGATAGAGCTACCTTCTCATCTGGAGCCAAGGTGAGCTGGGGATAATCTTTGCTGGTCTGCTCTGCTTTTCCCATGGGAACAGAACTTAGACAACATAGATAACTCTCTAGGAAAAATAAATTCAGGAGAGGAAAGACTCTTGCTGTTTTACCTACAAGAAAAGCTTCATCTAAACTGTTGTGTTTTGGGGAAACTTGCCTGTTGGATCCCAGAAAAGTGCTTGAAATTCTTTTCTCTTGCTTAGTGTGGTGCTTTTCTTTCTCCTTTTAGCCCTTGGCTTCCCTCTCAAAGCACTCCAAACCCAGCAGCTGAGCTCTAATGACCTGTACGTCTCACACCCTTTAGTTTTGCTGCTGCATCTATGCTGTATGTGGACGTGGGATCTAGATTTTGTGGATGCTGCTTTCACTGTGGCTTGGGGTTCATTAGGCTCTAAAAAGGGGACAAATGGTGACAGATTCATCATTTGCTTTTGAATTGAGACTTCTGTCTTTTGAAGATTAATGATTCAAATTCAATCTGTTTTCATTATTTTTATCAGAGAGCATTATGACATGCAAAGAATTACATAAGATGAACCTCGTTGTGATTTTTGGCATACTAATGTTGACCCAGAACTGATGTGATGGATGAAAGAATGTGGCCTATGCTGAAGTTTGGAGAGATAGTAGAAAGCTTTGCTCTGTAGAAGTGTAGTTGAGCTACTGAGCTGGAGGTGTTCTCGGGAAGCAGGATAATTAAGTAGCACCTTCATGTCAGAGATTAAAATATGCGTTGAATTTTGAGGGATATGCATATTCACGAGCATCATAATGGATAAAACAGCAGGCATCCAGTCTTGGATAACCTAGTGCTTTGTGTTGAACAAAAAACTTCCTTTTCCCTTTCCTGTATGCTTTGCAGCAGGACAGGTTGGCAACCACATCAACCCAGACAAACACGTAGTGAGAAGGTTAGCTGGGGTGGAGGCCACACAGCACAGCTGATTTGGACCAGGTGAATTATCCCCGCATACAGACAGTGTCTACTCACCTCTCACTCACCTGGCACTGTATTCTGGCTGTGACTTTTCAAGCTGTTTCTCAATCCAGGTTTGGTTTTTTTTTTTTAAAACTTTCCCCTCCTAGTTAGGCAAAGAGTAAAAGGGAAGTACACGCTAGCTGGTTTGCAAGAAAGTGGTTTTTTCTTGTGGAGACTTAGCATGACCCTGAATGTTAGATATTGTGAGAGACTTTTCGATACAAGATTCATGGACATAAATTTTTTTTTTTCCCCCAATGCACAACAAAGTCCTACCTCCATAACTTCTGAAAGCTTAATGCAGGAATCCTATACCTGGGGCTAATGCAGGTGTATTATTTTCATCTCTAGGTTTTATCATGTGGATATTAAAAATCTGAATGATGAGGGCCTCTGAATCGAGTTAGAATTAGTGGTTTCTGGAGTAGGGGAAATGACAATAAAAACCAGGAGCTGAATTCAGACAGTGCCAGAAAGATGAGGTATTGCAGCAGTGTAGCATCTTTCATTTGTAAATATAAAAGCACTCAACAAAATGTGAATGAAGAATGAGAGACTGCATCTGACTTTTGTATAGGAGGGAAACATCATTACAGATGAGAAGGACCAGAAGGCTAATCCTGGGAACAGATAAAACCTTTTTTCTCCATCTTTAAGTTTAGCTCTTAGGAAAACCGGACTATTTTCTTTTGTCTTGAACTGTAAATAAGCACCCGGATTAGTGCTTTCTAGATGACAGTACTCTACTGCCCTTCAGTGTTTCAAAAGGCTTCCTCCCCCCACCCCCCAAATGTAATTTCAAGTTACCTTACTTCAAAATTTGTATGATCAGGTGGTGAGACTAGCAGGATAATTTAGGTTTTTAATACCATGTTTCTTAACTATGTAATCTCAAATATTTATTAATGGATGAATATATATCTAGAGATATGATGTTGTACTTTTTTTTTCTTGAAAAGCATGAGTTCTTCTGTATCTATGTATGTTTGATTTTTGAGACTTAGTCATAACCACTCTTTCTGGTTACAAGGTAGGAGTTTTTTTGCATCTGGTGTCCTCATCCATCCTCTCAACTATTAACCTGTCACAAGAGGGAAATATACATTCTGGTACATCAATGTGGAGCTCAGGTTTACATCTTACGTAGAGTCTATTTATCATGACTATTCAAAATATATTAATTTACCCATTTCACATCACAAATACTAAAAGCAGGGGTTTCTGTTTGCAGATTAAATTAGCTGTAACCTCCTTTTTATTGAGGTAAACAAGCTTTGATACACAAGCTACCACAGCAGATGCTTCAGTTATCCTTAAACTTCATTTTGGCCAGGGAGCAGAGGACATAAAGACCTCCTCTGCCTTCACAGTTTCTGATCTTTATTAATTGGTTCTCAGCTCTCTATAAAGCCTTAACCAGGCTAGATTCAAATAGAATAAAAAGTTCTGGCTTTTTGTACAACCCTGCTGAGATTTTCTAAGTCACTTTTGAGAGTTAGATGCTCATTTTCCATTAAAGTCAGTTTGAACCAAATACAAAAATCCTCAGTGTGGCTTTGGCCTAATTGCTTAACAATAAAACATTCACATGCTCCTCTTAGAGGGAACTCAGGATCTTTACATTAGGAATGTACAAGCAAAAGGCAGCAACTTATTGTTTCAGTGTTCTCCTCATATTAAAGATACTTGGACATGTCTGTATATATCTCTATTGAACCAGAAAAGTACCTCTTTTTTTAAAAACAATTTTACCTCAAAATATTTGCTTTACTTCCGTTCTCACACTTGAAATAAAACAGGGTTGCTATGCAATGTTTGTTTCTGTACTCTTCTCCCTTTGATTTTTATCCACTCTGGGAATAATTGCCCATAAATAAGGACGTGTTGATCTGTCTCCAAAAGAGAACTTGTTTTTCAGAAGCAACTATAAAGAACAATGTCTATGGAAAGACATAAACCTGGGTAAAGAGATACTAACTTGCAAACCTCTTGTCCGTTTCCCTGCTTTGTTTTTCACTCATTCAGAAATCCTTTAAGTCATTCCTGTACCTGCATCCTCAGTTTCCCTGTGCGTCTGTAAAACAATAAGTGATATCTCTGCACATATTCCTGAGATTTGAACATTAAATAAGAAAAAGCTACTAGATCTTTGTATTAAGCTGTTTTTTATGACGTGTACCTTTGCAGTTTGTGGCACTTTTTTTGTAACCTGGAACAGTTTTGATGGACTGAAATGGCACTCTGAGGGGTGATGGCAGCTTTCCTATAAAGGCTCAGTGAGCTAAATACTGAGCCTGAGTGGTGCATGTGGCTTGGGGAGCTCTGAATGTGGGGAGGCTGTTTTGCACTGACACCTCTAGCCAAGCAAAGAAAAGGTGTTGTTGTTGGAAGGAGCTGCAGCCTATGCACCTTTGCCAAGTATGAGGTGAAGCCCTGAAGGGAAGGAATAGCAGTGATGCGTGACCCAACAAAGAGGGTTCAAGACTACTCCCTCGAAGTAGCTGGACCCTCCAAGTCACGTGAAAACTCACCATCTGCCAGCCAGGCATCCTTAGAGGCTCAAAGCATCTGGGTTTTATATGCCAGTTGAAGCAGGAAGTTGGAAGGGCGCTGTTACATTATTTTTTGTGATGCAGCAGGAGTTCTGACTTCTTTTACTCCTCCCATTTCCCATTGTCCAGTAATTGTAGCATCTCTCAGGTTACACTTCCATTGAAACAAACTGCTACAAATATGCTTACACTTAAGCATGCTACATAAATACCTTATTTTGCTGCTTTATTAAATGTGTGACAAATCTGTTTGGCAGCCACCTGGTAGGAAATGGTGTACAGCTCTCTGTTGCACATTTTACAGGGCTCTAAAGTTTTCAGGTTAAATTGGGTTTTAGATAACACTTTCTCTGAAAAAACTTTTCAAATAACCTTATTTCTTTCTCAGTCTCTTGGATTCTGTAGGAACTCTTATTTTTTTATACATGCTGCCTGCTTGAATTAACCTGAGCCCCTTGAAGCAAATATTGCGGCAACTTTTCCAAAATTCTCTTTTATGTAAATAGATGGCATTTGGGTCAATTACTTTTTTTTTTTAAATTTATTTTAAGCTATGTGCATAAAATATAAAAGGGGAAGAATAAGCAGGTAACAGCAGACTTATTTATATCCTCAACTGTGCTTTGGTTTCACAGTGTCTTTATACGTGTGTTTGGTACCACAGCAGTCAGTTTTTCTCCTGTCCCCTCAGCTGTGGAGGGGATGCTGGCTGGCTCAGCGAGCTACTCTCTTTCCCCTCCACAGTATTTTTTCTGGTCCTTTTCTACATTCATGTAGACATTTCCACAGAGCTTCAATCGTGTTAGCTGATCTTTCATGACAGACCTTCATTGTATTTACCAAAAAGTTTCTTTCAGTGCCATGTTAAAGTTTTGCTACTCTAGAAACTCTCTCCATTCCCTGGAAACTGGTGGTGGGAGTTTAAACAAGAGACCAGGCCGGCTGGCAATTTCTGACTCAGATGGAGGAAGAAGGAACTCTAAAAGGACAGAAAGTACTTTCAGCTTGTGTATCCTCCGACTGAATGGAGGTGACTTTAGTAGATATTCTGCTTGTTTTCCTCAGAGCTCTCCTCTGTCCTAAGGGAATCACTCCTGCAAAGTTGCCTTGGTTTAGGCTGTTGGTGACCTACCCCCTGGTCCCACAGCTGCTCCATCCTCAGGCGATTTGGGCATGTCTGTACACCGGGCCAAATGCCAATTGCATATTTGGGACTGAAACCCTATCTTGACTTTTTCTTTTTTTTTGAGCCAGAAAAAAAAAAAATCCTGAAAATGTGTCTGTTTTTCATATTTTGTGAAGTATGTTGTTGACAACAGGGGAAATGGAAGTCTAAACCTTGAAGTACATCAACATGCTTGCATTTTGCTGAGGTAACTCAAGTTTTTAAGTGAATGCAAACAGCATGATACCGTGTTTCTTAGAAGAGGATTATGAAGTAATGGTAAAAACTCTCAACAAGGTGAAAGTTAACTTATACCTTCCCAGTGGTTTTGTTTCCTCCTTGGGAACCTGATCCATTGATTGTTTTCTGTACTGTGCTTAGCAGCAACAGCAAGTGAACTGAAAAGCAGGGACAAGCATCTGTTTTTCCATAGCTGATACTTAACAAGAACAGATTATATATCCTTCTCTAAGGCTGAGTGATGCCCATTTGTTGTCAACCTAAAAGCACAGTTGTAAAAAAACCCCGGATGCTTTTAATCTATTGGTTTTCTGGTCCATTTGTTTAGAAAGCCACTCCTGGGGTCTTGCTGCACTGTGAGCAGCATCCTTCTGGTTGGGATGACCACCTGTAGTGCCCTTCCTTACTGTAAGTATGAATGTCAGTCTCTTCTGCAATGATGTTTGAAATACTGATGAAGAAAAGTAGTCTGCATCCCACTCCCCTGCTTCTCACGGTCTTTCTTACTCTGTTTAATGTAAAAGGGTCAAAAAAAAAATCCAGTATGATAGTGTTTTACCCCTGCTTAAAGAAGAAGGCTGAAATTTTTTGGCAGGCTTGGAAGAAGTGTGGAATCTGCCTTTGAATTAGGATGACTGGGTTTGGCAAAGCAAGGCATGTGATGTGAGACTGATTTTTGCAAGGTCCTTTAAAACTTTCTGACTAAACAGTTTCTTGTAGGCTAAACAGTACTGGGAATGGCTCACTATGTGGGTAGGAGACCTCCCAAGAGCATGTTTGGTTCTGTGATTCAGTGTATGGCATCTGTCCCCTGAACAGAGATGTGTGTCAATGGTCTAGGAAGTTGCTGAGGGCATAGTCTTGCTGGAGATCATGGTATTCAAATGAGATGTGGATCGGGTGCTGGACCTAACACTTGTGCCTCTCTACCTGAGGAATTATTGCATCACTTAGATTTAAGCAATTATTCAAGGCAGTCTGAGCTCACAGGAATGTAATAATAATTGCCCTGCAACATTAAAGTGTCATCTAAAGATAACATGAGATCAGCCCACCAACACTGTTAAACAATCATAAACTGTACAGATTGAGTTAGCCAGTAAATCAAACCAAGAAAACCCTCCCTTCTGCCCTTACCAACCCCTACAAAGATTTGTTGCTTTTGACTCCTCCATGGAAGATTTACCAAATTTGGAAATGTGGGCTGTTTTTGATCAATTTGGCGTCAAGAAAAGGATGCTATTTAAGTGCTTTTATTTTAGTTTAGTTTGGTTTACTGCACTTTTGCCTCCACAAACTTCCTCTTTTGCTCTAAATGGATACAATAATTTTTTTTCCTTTGTGCCCTCTATACTTCTGCAGCTTTGTACTGTTAAAAGAGTATTATGTTTTGCTCTAGAAACAACTGTATTTCAGCAGATGAAGCAATTTGTGTGAGTGCCTACTGTTTCATTATTTTTTTCCCAAAGGTGTTGCAAGGTTATTAATTGTTAAAGGATTGAACATCTTCCTTGAGGAATAGCATATGATTTGAGGCAGTGTTTAAGTCAATGAAGACATAAAGATGTTGCTTATGTGTATTTTGAGGTCTCCAACTTGTATTTGTGTAAGTGATAATAATACCTAGCTCTGATACTGTAAGTTTCACTGTAGTTCTCCAAAGTGCTTTCAAAGCTGGTCAGAGCCGTTGCTAGAGCTAATTGAAAGGTTTTAATTCAAAGAAGCATGATTAAAATATGCTGTTTTGGTTATGTTGAACACTTTCTGGAATTCATTTGATGCTAGGAGAGCTTTCTAAGGAGCCAGAGTGGGCTAGAGGCCAGACTGGAACAGAAACCAACCCAGCAACTGCTTTTTGTGGGAAAATGGGCACATCAGCACAAGCTTATTGTGCAATGTGAGGGTTTTTTTTGTTGTTGTTTGTTTCATTCAACCATGAGATAAAAACAAGGAATGAGACTGTGATTATTGTAATGTTCTTGAATAATTTTAGCCAGTGTCTCCATCTTGTAGATTAAGAAATCAAAGCGGAGGAAAATAAAATCGCTTGTGTGACTGGAAGTGCCCAGTATGCCAAAGATGGAGCTGGGGCTTTGGGTCCTCTGGCCACAGAGCTGCCTCTGAAGCTTTACTGGAGTTTAACAAGGCACTTGCTTTACCACATCTGCATAAAAACTATTATTTCTTCCAGAAATTAAACTTACAGTTCCAAGCAAAGTGAAGTGTGTGGATAAATAATAACAGTGAATTTTCGCCTGGTCGTAGAAAAGGGAAGTTATGCCCACCTTTAGCTTTAAATGTTTATGCTATAAATGAGAACAGAACATTAACTATTTCACTGCTAATATATTGCAATAGTTCTGAATTTTTTGGAATATAATAGGAGTTTGGGAGCAGAGATGGAACTGGATTTAATTTCCTCAGATGATAGAAAATAAAATGGATTCCTGCTGTTTATTGGTATCTCTAACAATGTACCTGTTAAGACACTATAGATTAGATGACAAAAAAATTCTGAGATATACCTGTGGCAGGATGGATTTCAACTTGAAATTTTTGAAGGTAATTGATCCAGCCAGGTATTGTTGTGCTGCCCCACTTTGTCTAGGTCGTCATGACAGACAAGGCTTGCTCTGCATTGCTTTGCTGTTTGCGAGGTGAAAACAAGGTACTGTCTCCAAGTCAGAAAAGGCTGTCCTCTAACAGACTGCAGAGGTTCAATGCCCCATTTATTGTCTTGACATTTTGTTTTATTGTTCCAGTTTGCAGAGCGGTCTCCAGAGGTTTCTAAAGTATGCATGAATAAGAGAGAAAAATGAACTCCTAGTTTCTTTAGGGAATTTTAGCTTGGAGACAGGCCTGTCTATCTAAAACCATCTCTTGTTCCTATTGGCATTGGCAGGAATCTGGGTGGCATGGTACCCTCCTACCTCACCTTCTACTTTTTCTCTATACTTACCTTCATTGTCCATGCCATGCTGTTTGCTAACAAGTCTGCAGTCTCCTCAGATTTGTTTTTCTCATTGGCTGCCTTTTATTACTTTTATTCATATTCCATTGTTGTTTACAAGCACCATTTAGTGATTGAAGCCAGATTGCTTGGTCTTTCTACATGCATAAACTGTGTGTGTAAGCAGTAACAAAGGTCCCTTTTTGATGTGAAAAAGGCAGATATAATAAGTGGACAGGAAGAGCAGAAATACATGTTAGTGTTCATCCATTTAATGGTAATATACTAAAAAGCGATCAAATGCGTCACTCACTAAAAATTCTCAAAGGTTGTGGGGTTTCTGGGCTATAAGCAGGTTTATGCAGTGTTGGTCTTGAAAAATTATGTATGGGAATCTTCATCACATATGGGAGAGAAGTTATGTTTATATCCCAGAATATAAATGAGATGCTAACTGGAATAGCTTTGTAGCATGGAATGTCTCTTTCCTTCATAGCTTTACATAGTTCAGTGCTTCCCCTTCATGTCCTCATGACTAAAGAATGCAGACAAATAGCTGAAAAAGGTTTGTCTTAGTGCTGTTAGGTCATTAGGGTTCTTGGCCAAAAAATATCCCTGACCTTCCTGGTCAGAGGAAACTGCATCAGTGGCAGTAGTTTTAGGGAGATTACAGCTAGTGTGTCTCAGCTGTTGTGCATGAGGGCTAAGGGTGCTGAAGGGGATAGACCAAAACCTGCTGTAACCCTTGTTCTCATCCTTTAGCATGTGTCTAGTGAAAACCTTTATGCTTCATTTTGTGCAAGGAGAATGCCTGCAGAAGATAGAGAGAACCATTCCTGCTGTGTCCATATTTTTGTAAAACTTCAGGACACTTCCCCTGAGAACAGAGGGCCTGTTGGCCTCTCCAGATGAAGAAATTCAGCTCTTTGAAGGAGCTGGGCATCAATTATGGCAGTGTGTAATTAACGCTGAACTGATTGTACCACAAGTTTTTTGCCTTTCAAATTTCAGAGCAAAATATTTCCAAAAAATTATGTGTGTGGACATGATGTATTTTCACTTTTCTGTTGGGGGAACAATCAGCACAGCTTTCTGCTGTACTGCTAATGCCTCTGGCAAACTTTCTCTGAACTGGAGCTGCCTTGCAGCACCAATGAACTTGGCTGGTGTGATGTGAGAGAGCCTGTTTATGACAAGCACTGGAAATGTTGTCAGGATGGCATAAAAAGAGCACCTGAAAAGCTAATACTTGAAGAGAAGTATCAAGAGCCAAATCCCAGGATCTTGAGTTCCAGCCAGCAGATGGAATTCTACAGGAAGCAATGCAAACATCTTGTGGAATATTCTATGTTCTGATTGCATTAGAGCCAGCTGTTTCTGTATTTCTGAATATAATCAAGTAACCTGAAATAGAACCTTAGAATCCTTTAGGTTGGATAACACCTCTAAGGTCATCAAGTCCAGCCATTTACTTGGTTCTGCCAAGTCCACCGCTAAACCATATCACCAAGTGCCACATCTACACAGCTTTTAAATACCTCCAGGGATGGTGACTCAACCACTTCCCTGGGCAGACTGTTGCAATGCTTGACAACCCTCTTGGTGGAATAATTTTTTCCCATATTGAAACTAAATCTCCTCTGGTGCAACACGAGACTATTTCCTGTCAATCCTGTTGCTTGTTACCTGGGGGTAGGAATCAACTCCCAGCTTGCTACAGTCTCCTTTCAGGTAGTTGTAGAGAGTGAATCTTCCTGCTTCTTTAGAAAAGGTCACATCAAAGCACTTCATCTTGTGAAAAGTGGAACACACTGATTGTGTATAAACTGAGCCTTCAGTAGAGAGTCCTCTGATGCTGGGAATCCTTTTCCATTGTCCCTCTGAGGAACATGAGAAGAGCAGTAGTTGAAGAATATGTATCTTAAATCCAAATCAATGTGCAACTCATATCTGTTACTTGACAGTGTAGTGCTTCACCCTTTCTGATAAAGAACCCGTATATGGGGAGTTGACATAATCTTCCTCAAATCATTAGTAGCTGACTGGTTTCAGATAAAGTTTTTCTTGCAGTTATTGTTGTTATTCATGGTCTCAGCCTTTCCTGTGTTGTGAACCTCAGCTTTCATTATAGGGCCAGGCTAATTTTGCCACATCCAGAAACTTAATGATTTAAACTTCTGGATTCATTTCCAAATGACCTATGTTCCCATAAGGCATGTGTTCATTGCTGAGCATTGTTTTATGTACTTGCTTAATTACATTAAAACTTACGAATGTGTTCACCATTATGTACAAGTATCTGCAGAACTCAATGTCCTTTGGGAAAGCTGAATTTTGGTTCTTTTAGCAAGCCTAATTTTTGAAGTGCAATGGAGACTTATTTTAGACCCCTAAAGTTTTACTCATGAAGAGAACATATAGGTTCTCTCTTCTTCCTCCTGGAAACCTGGACTACCTATGGGACTCCCAGGACACCCATCCCACTCTGTTTTTGTGCTTTATTATCTCATATTGTCCTTGCACATGTTCTCAGAACATGAGTGTGTCTTTTGTAGGCATGTGGACCAGAATGATCACCAAAGGCTCAAAAGGCCACTGCTGGGGAGCAAAATCCCCTCTTTAACTTCTGGGGACTCAAAAAACCCCAACCACAATCTCTCCTCCAAAAGAACTCCCGCAACCCTCCCCGCAAGAAACCCCCAGAATATGTAGGCAGTGACACTGCAAGAGCTTTTGCTTAGCTTATTTAGGGAGAACAATGGTTGGGCATGGGGTGAGGTTTGAATATGGGTGGAATCAAATAATGCAGGTAGCTTATTTAGAAAGTAGAGAGTTGTATGTAAAATGGTGCCTCTCCCGAAACAAAATTATCTATATGCAGAAGTTGTATCTTGGTTTGCTGCTGACATATAGCATAGGAAGCCACTATGAAGGTGCCTAACAGTTGGTACCATTTTGGGAAAAAACCCTCAAACCAACAGGTTTGAAACTCACATGTGTAATTTCTCTGTTGATCATATGGCTTGTTTCTGGCTTGTGTTAGTTTTGAACACTACCATGTCATTGTGCAGAACCTGCAATAACTTCTGAAGTTTGTACAGTGCACCTGGTTCTTGGTTTCTGTCCTTAGTAAAAATTAGCTCCCTGGATTTCACTGCCTTTATGTATGAACAGAGGGAAAAAAAGGTTTTTTAAAGTTTTGTTGAAAGGATGCTATGTATAGAGGAGGAGTGAATCTCCAAGACCAAAAATGAAACAGCTCCAAAACCAGACTCCAGTTTTCTTCCAGTGCCTCCATCCTGTGCTTCCAGCATGCAGAGAGTAAGGTGAGGCTGGAGTGCTCACAAGGGTTGCTGCATATCCTGAGGAAGAGTCTCTGTTGAGGTTCTAGTTTGGCTGTAGGACTGCAAGGATGCTCCCTTGCCATGATGCATTTAGTGAAAGTGGCAGAAGCTTTTGGCAATTTGTTTCTCTGGGAATAGCAAATTTATTTTAAGTTTTTGTTTTTATCCTCCGGCTAGCTAGGAGAATCTGGATAGCTGAGAACCTTGCTAGGTGTGAATAATCGAATTTACCCATTGGCACTTTTTGTGAGCAGGACACTCTGTTTCTGTGATGTGGTGTTTCTGTTTGAAGGAAAGATGACAGCTTGCAAAAGTGCCTGTCCTGTTCATACATCTGATTGTATAAGAAGGGATGTTTTGAACTCTGTCTGAACCAGATTGGTATCTTACTCTGAAATTAATCACCAGGAAAACCAGTGATGTGGTTCTCCAAAGCTGCTCTGATACCAGCATTGCTGCTTACTTCATAAGCTTTTCTATGGGTCAAAACCAAGGTGCTGAATGCCTCTGAAAAAAATGTTCTGATATTTCTGATGTTTGTTCCTTCATCCAAAATTCACCTTTAATGCCAGCCCCTGGCTATCCTGTGATGCTTGTCCTAAACATGATGCATGACCTATCAAGCCAGGGAGGATGACCAGCAAATGCAAACAGTGTGGTGTGCACAGTGCTGTCAGGGAGCAGAGAGGAAAGGATGAGCCCGGGAGCTGAGGGTGACCACAGCACAGGTAGGACAATGTTGTTGCTGACCACAGCCAAGTCCCACAGCACCCAAGTGGGACCAGGTTAGTGACCATAACAGATTTCACTGTCAATCCGGTGATCTCTGGGCAGATGCAAAGGGAAGGGCTGGGACCAAGTTCAAGCCATACAGCAAGGACAGGCAGGGGTGGGTGAACCTGCAGCATGGCTGAGCCTGAGCTTTAACCAGGCTTCTGGTCCCTTGGCAGTGGCTATGTGGGTGCAAATCTCAGGTCTGGCAGGACAGGGCATTTAAGTTCTGTCAGTCCACTTGGAGCCGTGGCAGCTGCTGCATAGTTTTTTACTGTATAAGAATCCTGGGTACTGTGAGACAGCTCAGTGATTAAAGTGCTGAGTGTGAGTAAGGAACAGTAGGCCTTCCTTTCAGAGAGTTATGAGTATACCCTAAGCCAAAGCAAGGGAGAGTCCAACATTTCCCTTCCTGAGGAGGAGACTGAGAAATTGATTGAGTCTTGATGGGCTGGAGCTGCTATTTCCTACCTGGTGAAGTCCCCTGCAGTCTCAGGATAAAGCTGAGGTGGCCATTTCTGTGTTAATGAAGACTTTAGGTGAATATATGTTTTGGAAAAGGGGCAAAAAAAGTGTTTTCTCAGAATCTGTTTCTTTAGGACCAATTGACATTCTGCCTATACACTAAAGGAACATAAAACCACAACTGGTTCAGGGTATGGTTTAGTTTTGAATATTCAATAGAACTACTGAAATGCCCAGGTTCAGAAGCCATGTGGATGAGAAAGCTGGGAAAGGAGAAGTGCAATCTACTGACCAAACATTGCCTCTGAGGTGGCCTTTCCACTCTGATACCAACTCCAACGCTGGCTTCATTAACACATGACAAATTTCCAATGGCTGGTGTTTCCAAGCTCAGAAAACAGTATCTCTTTGCTCCAGTGCTGTCTTCTTGGATGTTTGATACGCAGTGCTCACGAGCTGTCTGGGCAGGGAGGGCTCAGTGTATGGTGAGATCAGGTTCCCATGGTGGGGAAGTTACCTGCATGTCCTGCAGCAGTGCAGTGATGCCTCAGGTGTCAACATCCCTGGGATGCGCTCTCGGGCACTCAGAGCCAATGCCTTGCTATTGGGATATGGCTGTATCCCCTTTAAATGATGCGGCAGCTACCCAGTGGTTAGAAACAGTTTTCTAATTTCCAGCCTAGGACTATTCATGGCCAGTCTCTGCCTAATTCATCCTTGTGTCAGGGAGAAGAAGAGGAATGCAGTGAGTGCAGTGAATGAGGTTTGCCTTGAGGGCTTGTGGAAAAAGCTGGCTGAGCAGGTCACCCTCCTGGTCCGCAGCACTAGGCTGGTGGCTCGACGCTTGTCTGAAAATACTCAGTGCCCTTCTAATGTCCTTTAAAATGAAGGATTGTGGGTCTGGTCCCAAGCTTGGTGAAGCCTGTGGAAAGGCCCATGTTGTCTTCAGTGGTCTTGAGAATTAAGCTGTACAAGGTTTGTGTAGAGCTGGTGCCAGATGCTTCTCCCGCCCACAGTTCAGGCAAGGAACATGTGTGCACGAGGCTGGTGCAGTTATGGTGGAGTTCAAAGGGAGCTATACATCCAAGGAGAAATATTCATATACTTCCCCACGGCCTCCATAGTGTGGGGCCTCCCCAGAGAGGGGTACCTCAGACTCACCCTAGTCCCCCCGGGGTTGAGTTACATTCACATGTTCCCTTGCATGTGCATGTGGGGTTCCTGTGTATTTATTTTGTCCAAGTCTTGCAGCTTGCTTGCTTGCAGTTTGATCTGTAAGAAAGGTCTGTGGTAGCATGTGCTTTTTGCAATCAACACATATTTTTGGGGAGTGAAGCTGAAGTCTAGGCAGGAGTAGGAAACAGCAATTGCAGGAGTTGCTATGGAGTGGGTTACAAGCAGAGCTAGTGAATGAGATGATGTTCTCAAACACCATGACCTGTAGAGATAAGCCTGATGTGCAGATGAATATGGTGATATTTACTCCAAGAAAATACCAGAAAGTTAGGATGGTGTGAAACCTTGTGCCTTGGGTTGGTGGATCCCATCTAAGTTGTTCTTGTTTTTCATCTGCAGAAGAATTTTTGAGGTATGAATTCCTCTGGTTTCTCAAACACAGCAGGTGTGGGGCAGAGAAGAGTTGACCTTCAGTGGGTAGGATGTGGTGGGTTTTGTCACATCCTGAATCTGTCTCCCCAGGGACACTACAGCTGTGTCACACCCCCAACAGTGGCTGTATTCTGCAAGAAGTAGTTGTCAGCTTTCTCTTAGAGAGACAAAGCAATAACTGGAACATCAGATGGTTATAGAATGTCCCTCATTTGTGTCATTAGAGGTAGTATTGTAGAAATTGGGTCAAGGTGTACTGGTCTGGCCTTCTGTATTCAAATTCTGGACTGGTTGATTTCTTTCTTCATCTTTATGCGTCCTTTAAGGGCTGCCACGTTGTGGTCCAGATGCTGCTGTGTTTTGTGAGCAAATGAAGCATTTCTTGTTTGCTCTGTATACAATTACAGTGACTAAGGAATTTTGAAGAGAGATCTAGAAGTGTCACAGTGTGGTTTTGCTCAATGTGATGGTGTGGGAGGCAGTGGGTGATAAATGCAAAAGACAAATCAACAATTTGCTTTCTTACTCTTGTCAACCCTACCAATTTTAGTGTAGGATTTTCTTTTTTTTAATATCAGTTTGGCTTTTTAATTCCTTCTTTTAAGGCCAAGATATCTGGAGTTAAATGACTATTAGAAATCTTGACCTTCTCTGGCTTTTATAGCTACATGGGAAAGCTTGAAAACATGGGTCCCAAAAGGCTTGAAATCTGTAAAGCTAACGGAAGGAGTTCAAACTCTATTTACATCTAAAATTTTGTGATTTATTTTGGTAGTGTCAGAGCATCTCAGGGACATGTCAAGGCATTGAAGTACTCAAATCCAGTAGTGCGATTTTCTTTGTGTTTTCAGTGTTCACTTGCTGTGTGGTGTTGCAGGGAGAGGAGGAGATGACTCTGTGGATCAGCCCTTCTCCCAGTGAGCTGACAGGCATGACAGAAGAAAATTGCATCTACCTGGTGTGGTCAGAGTTCAGTGATCACTAAATGGAAAGAAACTGGCCCTTTGGCTCAGAGTGAAGGTCTGTCTTCCATTATCCTTCACACAGCTGATTATCTGTAAGGGATGGACAAAACTACACCTTTGTGTGACTGTTGTTATTTACAGCACAGTTACTTTCCTACTGATGTCACTAGAAACATATTTAGTATTGCTACTACTTCTAAGCATGGCAAAGTTCTTTACCAGAAGAGAATCCAGTACTCCAGAATTGCAGCTCTGTGTAAAGAAACAAGTATTTTGGTAAATCCCTGAGAATGGAACCTGGGGGTCTTAGTACTACAAGGAAACCCATCAAAAATGGATTTGTTGTTTTACATTTGATTTTAGTAAAAGACAACTTTCCAAGCAGAGGGATTGCAAATACTGTAAGCAATTCCCCTAAAGAATACTTTCTCTGGAAAGCAAGGGGAAGAGGAGAAAAGGAGTAACTTTTCAGAGATATTTTCCTGCTGCTTTTGTCTTCCATTTAAAAAGAGATGCTAAGTTATAAGCTAAAAGCTTTCTCCTGCATCAGCTTTATGACCATGCTCTCCAGTTTGCTCCCGTTACAGTAACTGCACTGAAGGCTGCAGTGAAGATGGGCAGGGCTGTTGGACCAGGGCTGTTTGCTACCCCGGCACTCCGCTCCTGTAACACCTGCTTTTCAGAGCAGAGCTTTGCAGGAAGTCAGATGTGATTGTGCACTGAGACTTTGTTTTCATGCCAGCTACACCGATGAGGCCAGACTCATTGGCTTCCAAAGCTTTTAATAGGGAACGAAGCATTTAGAAGTTTCATTGTCAGACCCTTGGAGGTGTGATTGTCCCTTGGCATTTTTCACTGCCCATCCAGTTTTATTTGGTAGAATGCAAACAGGATGAGAGCATTCAACTATCAAAAAAAAAAAAAAAAAAAATTCCAATCTTCCTCCAACACTCTTACTCCTTAAACCCTTCTAGGGTTTGAAATTTCATAGAAGCTTGCCTGTTTTCTCAGACAGCATGGTGTGCAGGAGTAAGGTGTTTGCATCAGTGATAACCAAATTGAGTGGCTGTAGCTCATCACTCTGCTGCATGGTTTTTGGGTGTCCTGTTATTTGACTGCATTGTTACAGCTCTAAAACTGGGCAGATTATCAGGGTCCTGTATATATTTAAATAGCTGTATGCTCTTGGTCATCTTTGGAGCCCTGAGGCTGGTATGGTGTTTGCATTTTTGTGTTTGCATTCAGGACAGGAGCACTCAGTTGCTGTCAAATGTCTGTGGATAGAGTTTCTTATCATTTATTTCAGCACCTGATTAGTAGGTTAAAATGGTTTTTAAACTTTGGTTAAATGAACTGTGCTTTCAAAACTAGATACTGCCCACTTAATGAAGCAGCTTCTGTTTGGTAGGTGCTGTGTGCAGAGTGCTAGCACAGCTTTCCTTGCATTACCTTAAGGTTACAAGGTTAAACTTACATTGCCTAATGCATGTTTGCTTTGTTTCAAATAACTTTTACAGGGCATTACTTGTTTCCTTGCTGGTCTCAGTCTGCCGGTAGTAGTCACAGCTTTATAGACATCAGAGGAGCATTAGTAATCTGCAAATAGTAACAATCTGATTGTTCATAAACTGCATCTTTATGATAACCCATGAATTAGGCAAACAAGTGTTATAATCCTGCAGTGAGGCATTCAGATTTTCATGTAACTTTGGGTAGGGCAGTGGTACCATGTTAAAATGAAGCTTAGGCTTTAGAAGGCATTCATCTTCCCATGCTGTCACTGCTAGGCAACAGGCTGCACCTGCAGTGACGTGATGTGCCCTTGTGGGCAGGCAGCAGAAGCCAGTGAGAACAGGACTGGCAGTGCCTGGCTCCAAGCTTGCTTTCAGGTGACCTTTCTTTCTAATTGAGGCTATAGAATCTCTTTCTTCTGACATCTACCACTCAATAATTTTAAGGAAAAGAGGCAGAAGATCAAGAGAGTTAAAATAAGTTAGATATAGCTTAGTTGGGAATAAGAATGGCTTTACTTTGCCAGAGAAGAGTCATGCTTGACAGGTGAATGATCTTCTTTTGACCTAAACTTAAACCATGAGTTTGGAGAACAACCAGTTATAGAGTTGGTTAGGTCTGTAATTCACTGTGTGAATAACAGGATGGTCTGAAAGAGAAAACAAAGATCGCTACTTCTTCATTTTGTGTCTCTGCTGAGACTATCAAATTTTCTTGGGTTTTCTTGTTGCTACTTGTGTTTTTAGTTTCTTTGTTTTTTTTCTTCTTCCTCATGGAGCAGAGTTGTTGAGGTTTCAGAAATACTTTCAGTTGGTGTAAAGCATTTCCTATTGTGGTTGGCAGCTGTTCTCTCAGTGATTGCAGATCAGGGACACAGCAGCACTCCTTAAGAAACAATTGCTTCTGAAGAACAGATGGATCTGAGGTGCTGGTTAAGGGAGAATGCACCCCTATAAATTGCTGCATTATTCTATATCAGAATACTTTTGTAGTCTGTCACTGAAGCAACCATTGAGTGGGATTCTGCATCCCACACTTGAAAATGGTCTCAGCCCAGCCAAATACTTGAGCATGTGCTGAAAGCTCAGCATTGAGTGAGTTGGGCCATGAGTTGCTCTGAGTGCACTGGTTGTGAGATGTGATGTTGCTGCGTGCGTGACGTGACACAGCGGCAAAGGTGACAAGGAGCAAGGGAACCAAATCAAAAGATATGAGGATTGACTAATGCTCTTGATTTTTCACACCACCATCCCAAGACTTGTAACATGTGACTAATTCAAAGCCTGCTAGGCAGTCTGCTGCAGGGATGACGTGCCTTAGTCACAGTGTCTCACCCTGAAGGGGCTGAGATGTGGTATTACTGTGCTGGGTATGGATATTGCTGTAGCGAACTTATTTTCTTTCCTCCACAGTGTTGTTTTATAGTGTTTTTTAGGAGGAAAAGCACTACAACAGTCTCAGCATATTGATGACAGTTAGTTACTGTGATGGGTAGGAAGCTGGTGATGGCTGGGTTTGTGCAGTTGCAGTGTAGGAGATTGACTGTAACCTATTGAGCGCAGCTATGCTGACTCTGGCTTTTGTACAGATTGCTGGGAGATCAAATTCATGATGCTTGTTTGTTCCTTCTGTATTGATTCAGCATGCAAAAGTGAAGAGAGTTCTATACAGAGATAATAAAGAGGAAAAAACAAATCTGACAGACATTTTGTCAGTTTTGGCAAAAATAAATAACAAGTTTGCAGAGCTGTACAGCCCTGCCTTTGTGTTTTGAGAGTGCACATGATTTACTGCAGGAATCAGTTTGGCATAGCGTAACTGTGCCGATTCAGCAGGACCTACCATTATCTTGTCATGTTATTTAGCAAATGGACTTTTACAAGGCAGCAATTCAAAAACATGAAAGAGAACTGTGCTCAGCAACCCAGCCCGTCGGGGGGGGG
>JAWWEU010000158.1:11408562-11420879 GCA_035583155.1 Acropternis orthonyx
AACCCATCCCTTCTTGGCCCCCCCCCCCCCATCCAATGTGTGCTGGCGAATCTGCCACAGTTGTACCCACGGGTATGGTGGTGCTCGGCTCCCTTGCTTGCAGGCTTTGGGCGTTCCGTGTTCGTGAGCTGGTGTGGGTCTCGATCTTTATTGCTGTGCTCCCAAACTCCCAAGCTGCTGACTTTTCAGCTCAGTGCAACAGTGCATACATGGCTTTCTGTCCTGTTCCGCTTTACAGACTTTATAGGATTTTAGCGGTACAACAGCAGTAACAAAAGCACTATTAGCAGCATTTTGCAAATCTTGCTGCTTTTTCAGCTCTGCTCACCCACAGCTTGCAGTCTCCCACAGACAAAGAAGAATGGCCAGAAAGCAGCTCAGTTCCTGGGCTTGCCCTGACTAGCACTGCTTTTCACTGCCTCTGAAGCAGAGCATTGAGCTACAGGCACTGTAGCCCAGAAGGGCATTTTCAGTGTTTTTAAAGTATGTCTATTCCAGTCTTATCCCTGAAGTAGCCATGGATACAGTACTTCTGCATTCTCAGATGTTTGGCAAATGGGCATGGATTTTGTTTATTTTTAAGGGGTTAATTTAAACTGTGTAAAACTTCCCTGCCTTCTGGGAAATCGGGAGGTTCAGCCCTATGTATGCCTCAGCAAATGGCTTGCTAAATAACATCTTTGTATATTATCATTGAGAGATGGCTATCTTGGAGAGCTAATCTGTGGATGAGCCCAAGGGTGAAAAAAGAATAAAAAAGTAAGATGGAGAGAAGATGGGAGAAGGAAAGTTCTTTGTTTGTGCAGGTTTTTCTCATTAGATAATGTGTGGGAAGGGTAGGGGTGGAGAAGCTTCAAGGAGCTTTCTGAGAATACAAAATAGCTTGTTTAGGTAACCAGGATTGAAATGAAAGCCCTGCCCATCCTTCTTTCTCGCTCTTCTCTGAACTAACCAGTGCTCAAGGAGCAGCGTTTGTGTTTGGAGCAGGAATGTGCACAGCTCCTTTTCCTCTTCCCTTGGGTTTTGAGGTGAGACTACAGGGCTAGTGATGTTTTCCCTCCAGCTCCTCAGCTTAGCAACTTCTGTCTGAAAGCCAATAAAACTGTGAGCTCCTCACGTTTTGACAGGTCCTCTGGCACCAGGTGTGCCTGTGTGTCACCACATCCCATGAACCTGCTCCACAAACCCTGTCTCAAGACACAGACGTCATTTTCTTCAAGATACGACTATTTTCTCAACACAGCTTTCCTCTGTAGAAAGTACTTGTTTCCTTTCCTCTTCAGAAAGTCTTTGTCACTGAAAAGACCCATCTGGTTTTGAAGATTAGCCAGGCACACCAGAGAAGCCAGTGAGGGAGACCCATCCTGCAGCCGGTTTTAGATCTCACTGCAGCCCATCACTTATGTAGGTTTTACTTCCTCTCTCAAGTAATGTCTTAAAATCTTCTGAATGACTCACTCAATTGAAAAAAACTCTACTCTGTACTAATGGTTATTGGGTCTTTCTAGCAGATGTAAAATCCAGTGAAACATACACAGTTTCTTTAGTTTTAAGAGGAACAGATGATTTAATAAGCAGCTATAAATCTCTTGGGAATTTACAGACATAGTCAAACAGCGCACTTCTGCCAGATTTTTCACTGACTAGACTTATAGCCTGTGAGTCATAGCGGTCTGCTCTACTCTCCACCTCAACTGCCTGTTGTTGTTTTGGCTTTTAGAGGTGCTCTGTGCTGCACATGAGTTTTTTATCACCTTTTCCTGTTAATGGACTTGCTCATTCATCCAGAAGACAGCCTCCAAGCAGTTGAGGCTTATTCTCTGTGAGTGCATGACAATGCATGATGTTTCTTTTCCATTCCCTAGCTCAGCTTGTGATGTTAAAATTCTAGAGTGAAAATGTTTGAGGATTATATTAACACAGCCTCTTAAACGGGCTTAGTAGTAGGAATCCAGTTAAATTAAGAGAGGTAGTCGGACTTTTTTCTTAATATAGTAAGGCTTTCCTTCCAGCAGTCTGTGGCCAACTTAAGAAGTTTAATAAATTTATTCTAACAGTATTTCTAATAGATTCAGTTATTATAAGCTCTTTATAGATAAGAAAACAGACTGAAAGCAGAAAGTTGTTTCAGTTACCTGTGGCTGATGATGAATTGCAGGGGAGAGTTGTATTTTCTAAAGGATCAAGGTGCCATTACAAATGGATGTCAAATGGCACTGTGCTTTACAAATGTCTTCTTATATTGTGCTGGTCTGCTGGCTTTCTAGGAGTGTCTTAGACATCCAGAAACTAGGGCTGCAAGCTCCTCTTTGATTTTACAGTTGTTTCACAAGCCATGTGAATTGTACTTGGGAGCCACTCTAGAGAGTTGCTAGATTTGCTCCAGGTCACACCTTGGCAAACCAGAGATAAAAGTAGTGATAAGACACAAGCCTTAGTGTGGCATTTTTAACTATTGAGTATTTTGCAATACTTTTTGTAATTTTGCGGCTTATTTTGAATGTATCTGGATGGGAGAGGATTTTAAAGATTACTTGAAACATAGGGGGTTTTTGGGTTTTTTTTGTGGTGTATGATGGGGGGTTTTTTTATTTGTTTGATTGGGGTTTTTTCTTTTTACTCTTGCAGCATAGCTATCTATTATTTTAGAGTGTGATCAGATACAGAAATCTAAGAAAAATTGCCCGAAGTTCTGACTTTGTCATAAACAGGCAGATTCAGTGGCACAGGACTGTTATTTGTGTTTGTTGTTCTCTGGAACTGTGTAACACGTGAGGAAAAATTCTTATTTCAGTGGTACGGGTGATGAAGAAACCTGTTTGTGTTTGCCCTTTTTCAGGCTGGAGGGAATATCAAAAATGCAGGTTAAGAAACTGGACGCAGTCTTAGATGTTGTTTAATGTACAGAATTGTATAACATGATCAAAGACACATTGTTTGAAGTTCATGGTGGGATTACAATTTACTGCATCATTCCAACACTGTTTGCTGCTGATTACTCAGTGCTGCAGAAAGCCAAACAGGTCCTGTGTTACTAGGCAAAGGCTATCCAAGGTTATATACCTGGATGGTGTCAGAATCAAGAATAGCATTTGACTCTTCTGACTCCTTATTAGGTCTCTCCACACAGCACAGGAGGAAGAGCAGTTTTTCAACAGCATGCATATGTACAAGAGAGCCCTTTCCAGCTCTTGCTGGCAAACTCAGAGCGTTGCTTTATGCTTTCAGTAAGCACAGAGCTCTCATGTTTACTGATGGGACTTTCACACGTCAGGAAATCCGAAAACTGGAGACGTAATCAGCATGTCTGTTCTTGAATGGGGAATTTTCCCCAAAGCAAGTTGTGATGCGTGCTCCTAATGATTTGCATCTTATGGTTCAGGCTTTCCATAAGCTGCTTCCAGCACTGTAGGCATTAACTTGTGTTTGCAGTGAACATACACACACCCAACTGCGAGGGTAACAGCCACAACTTACGTGTTTAAGTCTTGGCTTTACTCTGTGTGATTAATTGGGAATGTCCAATTCCACTGGAAGTCTGGACCAACTGCAGGGTTCAGGTGGCAGATGCTGGTACAACATTCGGTGCTTGTGCTGTTGCAGGCCAGGTTGGGCTAAACTAGAAATCGAGGCTTTTAGCAGAGCTTTTGCTAGCACTTCTTCGCTGGCAGCAAGGTCTTTTGCAAACTTGCTGGTGTGTGGTCTTTGCACACTGAATGGCTGACACTGAGCCTGTGCTGTGGGATTTCACCACTTTCATAGTATGAACAGCAAGCAGCAATGGTTCCAGGGAGTGAATTGAGTTGTCCATCCCCTTAAAGCAATGTACAAAGCTATGGGGAACATCATGTGACTACGTGGACCTTATCCAGGGTTTTAAAGGAAAAATATCTGTAACAGTGTCCTGGCCTATGCAAGCTGTATAGTTTTACCAGACTTGGAAGAAAAGCACTGGTACTTGCCCAAGTTCTGCCCTTTCCAGTTTGATTAAAAAAAAAAAAAAATTTGGTTCTTGCTTTCCTTTTGTCTCTAAAAGGGGAAATAATTTAATTAAAAGAACAAATTATGCATTTTCATGGTGAAAGGTAAAATCTTATCTGAGTCATCTGTTTTACTAAGAATAAAGCAGTATGTGTACTTTTTCTTTAAGTAATAGTCTATGCTGCTAATGGTGAAGAGGAGGCAGGTAGGGGTGTGATTCCCCAGCAGCCTAGATGTGGATGTTAGGACCGTCCTTCCTTGGGTGTGGGGCTGGTTTGAGAAACATCCCCCAGCTCTGTTAGGAAGAATGCACAGAATCGAAGGAGGAGGAATGACTTTGCTTTTAAGGCATTCATCTGGAACATGGGTGCTGGAAGCTGAATTCCCAGTGCTGGGACTGGCTTCCTCTGTGGTCTGCAGTATGTTGTCAGGGGATGTCTGTGCCACACAAATGGAGCTCAGCACAGAGAGCCCCGAAGCAGTCTGCACCACCCTGCAGCCAGTGGGACACTGGAGAGGCATGACCCCTTTCCCCAAACACCCAGCTGCACCAGTTCAAGCACTGCTTTGTGCTGGTGGAGCTGTGCTACTTCCAGTCCTGTAGTTAGGATGGCTGTGGCTCATTTGGACATCTCTGTACCACACTCCATTGCTGAACCCAGGCAGCACTGAGGTACTGAGAAACAGAGTTCACAATGCTTTTGAACTGTGTCCATGGTCTGGTTTTGGATTTCTTTTGTTTTGCACAAGCTTGTCCTAGTCACTCCACTGTCACTGACTTTCATTCCATCTGCGGTACTGGAAACCAGCTAGAAGAAAAGCTTCATTTCAGCTGTTTCCCATGCCCAAATTGTTTTCCAGAAGAAAACAAGTTCTGATATCTCTTGGAGTTCAGCTGACCCCAGTTGCCTTCTAGGTTTTAACTATGGCCTCGGAGGAGGCAGCAGAGCGTGGTGCTCAGAACAGGGTTGGTCACACACTGTTTCTGAAGGGCCACTGTGCAGAGTTACACACAAAGCCATTTAACTCCTCTTTTCCAAGCAGCCACACAGGAGTGACATTTACTGGGCTTTGTAAAGCACCCCGAGCGCCATGAATGAAAGGAGCTGTGCATATTCAAAGCAATATTTTGTTTATCTGTTCTATCCAAAATGGAGAAGAAAATAGCTTTATTGTCTGCAGCTTGAAAAATCTGCCTGCTGTGATGTTTTTGACAGTAGGAAAGACAAACTTGCTATATGCCTGAGAAAACACATGCTGCTCCTGACTTTGATTTCAATAGGGTGTAGGTGATGGGAGTAGTGCTGTGCCAGCGCTTGCATTATCTGTCCTCCACAGAGATGAGAAGTGGGGCTCATGGGCATCCCCCCATCATGTTAGCAGCAGTTCACAGGGTGTCCAGGCCAGCTTGGAGGTTCAACGCACGAATAAAATAAAGAAAGCCAAACTGGAGCACACAGATAAGGAATTGCTTTTTGTCCAAAGGAACATGAGGCTGACACTTTATTCTTGGAGTCTCTGGGCTCATAATATTTGGAAGATAAGATCTATCTAGTCAGAGGGGGTTGCATAAACTTCCTGTGAACTTTCATAGTTGATGATCAAAAGGAATCACAAAACATGTTGTCATTATTTATCTATTTATTTATCTATTTAGGAGTTCAAGGAGTGTACCATGCTATTGGTTGTGATTTTTTTTTTTCCTAATATAAACAAAGTGATATCATACTGGATGCATAGCCTTAGACCCACATTTTCCATTCTGAGTTTAAAGTAAGAGCTCTTTTGCTCTGGAAAGGCATTTTTTAGGGGGGAAAATGCAACCACCACCCATATTTTGCTCCAGAAACCATCCCTGCCTTATTGAATATATCTTTCCTTGTGTCCATTGCTTTGCTAGAAGATCCTCTTCCCTTTGATAGCTTTGTATAGCCACTGTAACAATAGACATTGTTCCCAACAACATCTTCCTTGTCCCACTACCTGGATGCAAGTACAGGAAGGGCTACTTTGACAATGATTTGAAAAGCTCTCCTTTAGGTGGGGATTTGGCTTAAAGGATCTATATTTCCATAATTGATGTGCTCTGAGAAGGATTCTGGCCCTCTGTTCCCATTGAGTCAAAGCTTTGCAGCCCTTGCTCAGATTCATGCACGATTTAGTCCTCCCAGAATGATGTTCTTGTGTGTCCTGCTTCAGTGCAATTTCAGGTGTGAGAACATCTGTTTAAGATGCCTTCTAGTTCCATGTACAGCATCTTGTGTTGCAGGAGGTATACTGTGAACAGGGGCAACAGAAACTTGTCCTTTGGCTTTAACTTAAATGAAACACCGGTGAACTAAGACCAATTGAAATAATCTTGCATTCATATAAGGTCAAATCAGAAATCCTGTGGAATTTCAAGCAACTCATTGACATCTCTCCTGATATGGCTAGTTCACAGAGGAAGCCTGCTTGTCTGATTTGCCCCTCTTCTTGGAAAATAAATCCATGCTTGGAAAAAAAAGGTATAGTAAGAGACTAACACCTATAAAGGGCAAAATCTCCTTCTTTTTGTAGAGACAGGACAAATAGCCTCTCATTGGGGGCTTCTGCCCTCCATCAATTTTGGTCCTGCAGATTCCTGTCTTTCCTTTATGGGCATGCCTGGGTTGCATCGCAGCTATGCAAGGAAGGGTGTTGACTGGAGTGCAGATGGGTTGCAGACAGGGCGGGCTCTGGAGAGTTAAGGAGCAGAAGGACTTATTTACATGAGGTTTCCACCTTTTGGTTATCCCTCTGGCTTGGCTTGTGCCTTGGCCTGGTGCCACCTGACACAGTTTGTAGCACTGGGATGTTGAGGGCTGGCTGCATTGGCTGCCTGGGCCCAGAGCCAGCTTGTATGGCTTGTTTGGCTTTGCCCTGCTTTTCTAGCAGGGTGAGCTGTAACATGTGTCTCCTGTCATGAATCAGGTCTTAGGTATGGATAATTCTCAAACTAGGCATTTGCCTGAGTTAATTCCACAATGTTCATGTTTAAAGTTGTTTTATTAAGGAATTATTCAGCTTATTGCTCAGGAAATTTTCAACCTTATTAGTAGGTTTAGCATGGGGATTGTGTCCCAGTATGACCAAACAATGTCTTAAAGTTTTAATTGCCAAATAAAAACTCTGTCTCTCTTTTGTGAAATATACAACATTGCTAAACCACCACTTTGGTAAAATATTGTAGCACATGTTTGGTATATTTTTAAATTCTTTTGAAGTCAATGTCTAAGTGCTTTGCTGAATCAGGGCCTAAACCAATAATAGCCACAAAGTTAAGCCACTTTATTTCTGAATGAGCGTTTGCACAGTAGTCGAAGGTATGTCAGCTTCGTGTCATGACCCCCCAGGTACAGATATCCTCTTAGTTTTACTGAATCACCCAGAAACTTTTTCAAATTGCTGCCTTGCATCCAGTTACGTACAATGTCAGGGTCAGAGCCAAGTATGGCAGGCTTTCATTTGCAGAATGAGATCAAACTGAAACGGGATATAGGGCCATAAAGGGATTGGCAGCCTCTCAAAGAGTGCACAGCTATGATTAGTCATTTCCTACATACATGCTGTATATATACTCTGTATATACATACACATACTCTTTTGAAACCAGTACTGTGCTGCAAACATGATCCTCATTGGACTATTAAGAAGGTCATGGAAACTTTTAGTTCTCCTGTTAGAAGAGATTTGTGGATATACTATAGGTAATGGATCTGATGCTGAAATGGGGGAAGAAAACAAGCCCATAGCTGACTGATCTTAGACCTACCCCTGTGCAGTCCCATTGTAACTGGAGGACTCATATGTTGTGTGAACTCTTTTGCTATTGTTTGCAAGGCTACAATATACTTTTGTGCTGCTTGCTTTGATACCACAATCCTAGCAAAACATGCAGTGAGGCAAAATTGAACTTAACGTGCCACTGAAGTCAGTGGAAGGTTTAATCACGTCAGTAAAAATATGCTTTGGGGGTCAGAGGTGTTACCTTGTGCCAGTTGCTTTACTGCTGTGCTCTTATACCATCATGTTGGAGTGTTAACTATAAAGGCCAGTGCTCTGGACTGCTACCTCAAAGAGCTCAGGGGTGTTGTGCTTCAGAGGGCATGGTGGCTGCTGTCCTGAATGTCATTGTCTCGTCCCACCTGGTAGTCACAGAATGCCCTACGCAAAATTATTGAGCACTGAGTCTCTAAAACAAGAGTGAAGAACACAGTTTTTGTAGTGCATGTGTGCTTTATATTGTTAGCTGACTGGGCCCATATTTCCATACCTCTGTAAGTCACTGCCTGGTGATGAGGAAGTGCTGCTCCCAGGCTCCCTGCCTCTTCCAGTGAGGTCAGCAGGAGCTGCAGGCACTTGCAGCAGTATTGAGTTAGAAATACAGTGGGACAGGGTATGTAACTGTCACTGTTTGTTGTTGTGTCTTAAATGACTGAATTTCAAACAAAAACATACCTGTTGAGGGCACTGGAAAGATGGTCAATAAATGTGTAGAGATGACAGGAGAATAAGAGTAATAAGGTGGTCATCTTCAATGGGAAAGGGGAAGAAGTCCTTTCAAAGGGCAGAAAGTTATTTGAGGAGGGGAAGAATCCTAAGTAATTCTACAAAAGTATTGTTATGTGGAATTTAATTTTATTTAAAAAAGGAAAAGGAAGATGTTACTGAAGTTGGTGCAGTGATTAATTTCCATTTGCACCTACCAGAGATTTGTGCTCCTGTTGTGGGCAGCTTAGGCTGTGGCTCATCTCCAGCTTTGTCTTTTTAAATCTCAAAGTTAATGTTGTGTTTTCACCTACTGAAAGTGATAAAATTTCATGAGTTACTTAAAAATAAGTCTGATTTTTTGTTTTCCCTCCTGTTGCTGATGAAGGCTGCCTGGTTTGGAAAGGATTCAGTAAAGAATCTCAGAGCAGGCAGCTTGTGGGGAGAGCAGCTCAGGTTTCCCTCTGCAGTCTCCAGGGCAGGGATGCCAGGTGTGCCCTGTTGAGGACTCCTTTTGTGCTCCTCCTGCTCAGTGCATGCCCTCTCCTGCATGTGCCACGTGGCTGCTGCATCCTGTGCCTGTGGCCATGGAGCATAGGAAGGAGTGTGTTCAACCAGACAGAAATGGGAAGTGTATCGGAAATAAGAAACTAAACATCAGCTGTGTGTGAGTAATGGATTGCCTGTCTCCTGCAGGGGATGAGGGTATATACTCTAATGCCTTTTGATCACAACGTAGCCATGATACTGTAATTAATGCAATATCAGCTGTTAGTCATGTCCACTGTTTATGATCCCAAACTCTGTCCTGTTCATAAATTGTGTTCTGAGGTATTGATGTGCTCAAATAAAAGCCCAGTGAGAAAAAAGTAACGCGTGGGAATGGTCCTTGTTTCAGTGGGGTCAAGCTAAGCAAAGTATGTCACCTTTTGGCAAGGAACAGATTAGCAGTGTATTCGTGAGGCTTGGAATAGAAATGTGCTTGTCTGAGGGCTTGTGTGGTAGTCACCTGTCTGAGACCAAAGCTCAGGTCATGGTTTTACTACTGTGCTTTGTTCCTACATATGCTTAATATATTTTAATGACTTCATTTGCTTTGCTTGAAACTTTGAACTGTAACTGAGTGTATATGTAACACACTGAGCATTTTCCATTATTTTTAAGTGCTAGCTTGCATGTTCCTCCAGATCCTTGCCATATATGCAGATGTGGTCACCTCATGAAGTGCCACAGAGCCTGGAGATAAACACTGGAGTGGGATGGGTGCAGATGGTTGGTACATACTCCATGCTACTAGTAATGGGGTCTATAGGAATTCTGAGACTGATCAGCCATTTTGCTTGTCCATGGATCAATTTCTATGTTGTTTTTGAATGCTCCCTCTGCTGTGATGTAGCATAAAACATTACTTTCTTGGGAGGAGCAAGCCTTCCCTCTTTCCCCTCTTTCCTCAGTCACAGTGCTGAAACTGTGCCCGCTTGCAGCATGTGATGGCTTTACCTCAGTCATACATCAAAGGGAATTTTTCGGGACAAAAACATGTCATAATTTTTCGTCTTTGGTTCTCATGGCTCTGCTGAGTTTTACTAGTGCATTCTTAAGGGAACTTACTGTGAAATTGCAAACTTAGCGTGTGGCGCTTTCATATCTAGGAACTGTTTTGTTTCAGCATCTTCTGGATTCATGACCACTGAAGTGGCTGTTTTGCTTATTTATTTGCCTGTGAATAGTCTGCACACAGTTTTTGGTAATAGTGTAAAATATGCCTCATGTGCATGCTTTTGTGTGAGGTTTCTGCTAAAAGGAGAGGTGGTATGAGCGTTCAGTCTGCTGGGAGCTCTGTTACTCCCAACATGTAGGGTTTTCTGAAGTACAGTCAATAATACACTCCAGTGTAGTTTATATCTAACAATGGCTATATGGAGAGACAGATGTTCCCATCTTGGCTATCTGACTAAGTCTTTTTTCTAAACTCACCTTTGCTGTCATGGTACAAACACAACCAGAAGAGTAATATGTTGGAACTTTTTAATCTCCTTATGTGTAAACCTGGTTACGTTGACTATGTAATGTACATTTCCTTGAGTTCAGCTCCCTAAATAACATATGAAGGTTTCATATGCTAATTTTAAGTTTTAAATGCAGGGGTGGAATATCATAGCAGCATAATGAAGTGGCTGACAGAGAAAGAGATTGATTTCCCTCTTAGTATGGCATAGGCAGCTTTGCAATTTTCTGCCCGCTAGAGGGACTGTTGCTTGTACTGCTTGTTGCAGAACCCGGAGTCATGTAGTCCCTTCAGGATCTTTTATGAAGTTTTAAAACTTTGAATGACTGAGTCTGGTTAAATCCTCTAAAAAAATAAGTCTCCAAGGTATTTCTCAAAGTGTAAAAATCTTTAGGCACAGTGCTCTTCTCTTGAGTCCAAATACTTTCTAACTGAATTTTCTTACTGAATGTTCTTTCTTTTTTATAAAGTATTTTCTGTTCTCTTGATTTATCAGTCCAGACTTTCCTATATGACGTTGGTGGGGATTAGTTTAGATTTTTTTTGTCAAGGAAAAAATGTTGTATGTCTTTATTTATGTTTGGAGTAAGTTTTGTTTTGCAACCATGGTGCCAGTGAATATGGTAAACTAATCATTTCTTTTATTCTCAAATGTCATTGAAATGGGTTTCTCCTTTAACTGGGAGATAGTGAGTTTTGGGTAAGACAAACTTAAACTTCTAGTCAGTATGCAGAAAAATTCCAGATGTATCTGTGCATTCTTGTTTAGCTGTTTGGTTTTTTTTCCTGTTTGTTTGAGTTGCATGTTCCTGACCTGCCCATTTTTCTTTTTTTGTTACAGAAACATGAAAGAATACAGGAAGTTCTGCATGACCGTGATGAATACCTGTGCTAATTAAACCACCAGCTTGGCACTGGGAGAACAGCAAGGTAAGCACTCAGGCCATGCCAGAAGCATTTTTTGTAATCTGTGTGATTGTGTTTTGACAAAGTCTCAGTGCTTTCAGATATCAAATTCATAACAGGGCAGGCAAAGACAAACAGCCTGCAGTTTTGAATGCTATAGATTTAGTTCAAAGCTTTGGTGAGAAAACATCTCTGTTTCCCTTCCTGAGAAAGGGGAAAAATGTACAAGTTCTGCGGTTGTTTTCTCTTTTTTAAAAGGCCGTATCTCTAATATCAACAATCGATTCATGACCAAAGCTCAGCTTCCTGGGCTGACTCCAGGGAGTGGTTGGAGGAGGGGTGGAATGTTTCAAAAACTTCGCTGATGAAAAGGCATGCTGTTTTGTGGATGCCTCCCAGAATTGTTTAAATCTGTGTGTGTGCGCGCGCGCTTATGAAAAGGGGGAGAGAGAGATCTCCATGACAACTGGCCTGGCCAGTCTGTGTTCTCTGCAATCATTTTAGCTGGAATCAGTGCTGCGAAAGGTCATATGAAGGAGTTATGGGAAGCACAGCAGGTATTAGACACTAAACGACTGGTTTTCTGATTGCCTCACATAATAAGACAGTTTTGTCTGGGAAATACAAATCTGAGAATGGAGTGGAAAGGGAAGTGCTCCAAATTTCAGGTAACAAAAATTGTTTTTTTAACGTTATGTCCTTCCCATTGTTAAGTTTGATGGTGGGTTTTTTTGGGGGATTCTTTTTTTTTTTTCCCCCCTCTGTGGTGTTTACTCCCAGCCGAGTGTCGGAGTGAGCTTGGATTCCCTAGCTCTGGGGAATGATGTCATGCAGCAACAGTTGGATTCTATTAGCCAGGGAAAGAGGAAACATCCTGCATTTTTTGTTTGGGGATGGGGGGGGGGGGGGGGGA
>JAWWEU010000158.1:11420979-11478503 GCA_035583155.1 Acropternis orthonyx
GGCGGGGGCAAGGGAGGTACTTTGGCTGTTTATTGAATCTTGTGCAAAGTCTACAAGAAGTGTTACAAAAAAAAGTTTATAACTAATTAACTCCCAGAAAATTTCATTAAGGACCTAGACAGCATGAATCTTTAAAACCACTACAACAATTACTCCTATATGCAAGAAAATTATCATGGAAGTGTTACAGAAATCAGAAGATATTTCTTTAATTTTGAATGCTCATATATGCATCTTTAATGAGAAAATTAATTACACTACAATTAAGCAGAGGATTGGGAGCCCTGACTCACTTGGGATCCTCTGACAATTGTTTGGAGAATGTGCTGCTGAGTTTCTTCTGGGTTGGGCTCTTTCTCAAACTTCTGCTTGTGAATAGATGATGCTGGCAGCATTGTTCTTAATAAAGTTTTCAGTCCTGGACTCTGTATTTCATAGCTTTCATCCAGCCTTTTTGGGACAGGCTAGTGAGGAAAGAAAGCGAAAAAAGTCATAATTTCACCAATTTGAAAGGTACTTTTCCCCCTCTCTTTCCTCAGAGACTTTTGCTAAGCGCTGTATTAAACATGGAGTGTTAGGATAGCATGCATAGGATTTTAAGCAGAATACCTCATGATGAATGTACAACTGCTATACTCTGGTGAAAAGACTTCCAAATTTTATACAATCCTACTTCCTCAAACATCACAAAAATACACTGTACCGGCAACCATGATGAACAGACTGGGTCACCCCTGTGCTGTGTAAATCCCCCTGTAGCAGATGCTCATTTCCACTGCTGCTGCTTTGTTCCCTTCGTGCATTTCAGGCATGATGCAAAGCTTGCTGGAGTCCACGGGAGCTTTCCCGTCAACTTCAAAGGGCTTCGGGTCAGCCTCTGCCTGAGAACTTCCCAGCCTCTGCTTCGGTCTTTTGACTGCAGGACCAGGCCACAGGCTCTCCGTTTTCTTTCTTGAACTTTCCAAACAGAAGGTCTTTTGTGTTCCTCCAAACAATGCCAGGCGCTGCTGACTGGCCTCGGCGTGGCTGTTAACACACGCCGGAGATAATGGTGATGCTGATTTCCCCTTTCTCCTCCTAATACCGTCCTGGAGGGGGAAAGTGCAGCGAATGGAAATCGGATCCTTCCATCCCACCTCCCCTCCTCCCAAATGGCTGTTGTTTACGGGGGTGTGAGTGTCTATGTGTGCGAACTGGCCCTTTTTTAAAGGGCAGGATCGGCTGTGCTTCAAGGATGGGAGTTCTTTGGGGACAAAACGCTGGTACAGCTGCGCTCTGCCCCAGGGCACCATGCGGGACAAGCAGGCTGTCCTGGAGCAGCGCTGGCAGCTGTCATGTGCAAACTGAGGGCTCGTCAGCACTGCTTAACACTTTGTGTCCCCCTCTTGCCTACCAGATATTGATTCTATAAATAAATAAATTACTGCTGTTATAATATCAGTAACCTGGTTTGGGAAAAAATTAGTTTATCTCTTTGTTGGCTGGGAGCAGTTTAATAAGAAATCCTTGTGCCATTCTTGACTAGAAACGAAGTAACTGTGGGGTGCTAATTTGAACCATCTCCCTCCTTAAGAAGGAGCACTGTGATGATTACACAAGTTTAGGGCTCACTTTGTGGGGAAAATGCTATTAGTCCCTGAAATTTCTGAGACAGTCAGGCCTTATGATTTTCAACATCACTGCTTTTAAGTGCTTACATTTTACGGATGATCATCTTTGGAATCCTGAAAGATGTCTGCATGGTGTTGCAAACTGGGCATTCCAAAAGCAACGGTGGGGTTTTGGTGTTTATCTGTTGTGTGGTGTGATGCTGCAGGAAGCCTGGGGAATTCTCGCCTGAAGTTTGTGGATGAGTGGCATTCCCCTTAATGGTCTGTGCTGTAGCAATTGCATGTTACTTTGAAAAGTGATACAAGGCATCATTCCCATAGTCCTTTAAGATAATTTCCATATGTTCCAGCATTCTGAATGGTTCCAAATGAAGTTTTCATATGTTATATACTACATATATCTTACTAGTAGGAAATTAAAAAAAAAAATCATAATGTATTTGTAACTACAATCATAACAAGATACCTCATAGCTGACCTGCTATGGTTGGGCATAAACATAACCAGCAGCACATAGGCATTGTGTTTTTTATCTATTAAGGGAGTAAGCAATTCCAGAAGGCTGCCGGTATGGCTGGTGATACACATGGAGTTCTTGCAATTCTCTGTGCAGGTGCAGTGGCTCTGTGCTCAACACAGCACCTCTGGACAGGTCCTTAGTTTAGCATTTACAGACTGCTATAGTTACTTTTTAAGTGCATTCATTTCTGTATCTCAAAGAAAGTTGCTCTGTGTCATCCTGACATAAATATCCTTGTTGGTCCTGTGTGTCCTCCATGTTTCTGCCAGTGCCTGTGTGTCCACATTGTGTCTGTGGATAGTCAGTGGCTCTGAGATTTACAGAGAGATCAGTGTCGTTTTTGATGGGATTAGTTGCTCTGTCTCATTGTACTTAGGAGAAAAGTGAAGGGACACAGTAGAAATATTTTTTGTTCTCTCTCCTTGACTGTCTAATGAGTAATTTTTATATTCTGAGGTATAATGTTTTTAATTGCTTGTTTTATCTTCCGTAAGATCCTCTTTTGTGTAACAACTGGTGCTCCCCCTACCCATAGGCTGACAGAGTATGTTGCCCCATAGTCTGTGGCAGTGAATTCCAGGTTAATTGCTTCCTTGATGTATTTGTCTTTATTACTTGGAAATACACAGCTTTGTGAATGAGCCGAGCCTATCTAGAAGCCTATGGCTGACTTGGTAGCATTCAATACTTGTTTCTGCTCTTACTCCCTTCTCTAAATAATTCAGTCCTTTCTATTTTTCTTCTTTAAGAAAGTATGTGAGACACTGGAAAAACCCTGTAGTTTTCTCCATTTCTGCTGGTTTTTTTTAAAAGCTGGGTGATCTTCAGAGCACTTGGGGTTACAGTTGTGAACAGATGTACTATTAAATTCTTGAACATGAGATCAGTATTCTTCATTTGTAACCTTATGCTCACCATAGCTTGAATTAACTGATGGAAAACAGTAGTGCTGCATGTTTAGAAGAGTGGCTCATGAGGATGCTCAAATCTTTCCTGATTTTCTGTAAGTTAATTTCAATTCCAGCAGTATGGATGAGTTCTCAGTTGTTTCCTCTCATGTGTTGTTTTCTCATTATGGTGACTGAGTGACCTCCCAAGGTGTAAAAGGTGACATACAAAGATTTGTTCTGAGCAGCTCACACTGGATATGAGTCTGGTTACCTTTAATTACAGCAAGAACCTCAACACGACTGCACTGTCACTCTGCTCTGCAGTGAAGGCTGTCATTAGTGCTAATCAGTGATCTCCCTTCTGCCTGTGCATCTTTGGCCCGGTTACTTTGCTGAACTTAACACAGTTGCCAATGTGACACAAAGCAGACTCTTGGCACAGCCCTGATCACAGAGCAGGGAGAGATCTGGCAACTTTCACACAAATCCATTATAATTAAGGCTTCTGTTCTGGGATTTAAACTACTTCTCTCTCTTAAAAGGCTGAGAGGCATTTTAAAGTATTTTTCAGGCTGAAAATGAGCCTACTGCTGGTGGAGGCAAAGTCCCTTGGTGGTAGTAGCTGTAGCAAACCTGGAAGAAGCAGGTGTTGCTGTGCTTTGTTCATCAGGCTTTGCAAAGGTACTTCCAACCCTGAGTGCTTTTTGAAAAGGGCCTCCCAGTTGTTCCTCAGTTTTATGTGACAACAGCAGAGACCCCTAAGCAGTTAGAGGAGTGTTGCACAGTTGGCTTTCCTCCAGTGCCAGCTTTTATTCTGAGTTCAAGCCTCATGTAGCACTCCTCTCTGCCCACTTGGAGCCAAACTGCTGTAGACAAGGGGCTGTTCAAAGGAGTCCTGTTTCCCCATCCTGTCAAGCCGTGCTCCCCCTTGGAATTATTTTTCCCCATGCTGTTGCAGTTTGATGACAAGAAGATGAATTGGAGGCTAAAACTTCTGCCAATGGCAAGAGCACAATTTGGCACCCTCTGTGCAGCTGGCATCCAAAGGATACAAGTCATCAAATTATCTGTGCTCCTGGTCCAGCTGAGCCTGTTGGTGTATGACCAGAACATCCCTCCTGTCTTTAAGGCATGCTTGAAAGTTAAAGGGCATCACTAAGCATTTACCACATTACTGGCATGCTGAGGACAGTTGGACAATTTTGACAGTACAAAACCTGCTCCCTGCAATGCTGTTTCATGCCTTCTTGTTAGAGAGCAAAAAGCAATTTGAGAGCTGCAGCAGTATGGAAATGTTTGCAGCTGCACAATTGACATTCCCATGTTTCAGTCTCTCACAGGCTCATGCAGACCTTCTATTATTAGTTTTAATAGGAGAATAGCTGGCAGCTGATTAATTTGAATGGTGTATTCCAGAGAGAGCTGTTTTATGACTGTCAAGAATGGCAAGCCAAGGAAATATTGACTGAAGTTACAAAAAGAAATCTCTGACGTAGAGCATAATCCTGTTTATCCAAAAGATTTGTAGGGGACAAAACCATCTTCGTACCACCCTGCTGTGAACATGTTCAAACCCGTACTGGGGAGGTGAGAAGCTGAACAGCTCAGCCTGTTTTGCATTCATCTCCTAGCAGTTTCTGGGAGAGCTCCCTGGGGGTTTCCTGGCATGTTGTCGCAGGGTAGGGGACGTATTTCAACTTGGTCTTTAGAAACTTACCTAAAAATAATTTCAAATGACTCATTCTGGAGTTGGTTTTTGGAGAAGAGTCAAATTGGTTTCAGAGGGAAGAGTGAAAACAAAACCACCTTTGGACAATGGATGTGCTTTGTCTAATCAGCTGATGCTCTGGATTAGAGGTGCTCTGCTGTGCATCAGACTGGGTTCCACTGTTGTACTGACCCTGCTGCACTCATGCTTGGGCAGCAAAGTGGCTTTTGGGAATGTGTAAACCCCTAAGAGCAAACGAAAAAGTTGGTTTTACAGTGCTCTTTTTATTAACAGCAGCACATGACAGTAGGTTGCAAGTTGAGCAGCATCACTTGGGGACATGTGCAGGTGGTACCTGGTCACCCTTTTTGTTCCTGTGGAAAACACTGCCCTTGTGTGCCCTTGTGGCAGCTCTAAGCAAGCAAGACCCTACTGCTAGCCTGGGCAGCTGAGGTACAATTACAATTGTTTGTCCCTGATTTGAGGCTTTAGAAGAGCCAGTCCTGTCCCTGAAGCTGCATAAGAAGATCCATGTAGGTCCTCTGTCTCTTACAGGAACAAGTCTCTCCCATGATACAGTAATGTCACTTGCTTTTGTGGGACTGTTCCCCCTGCCCTTTCTTGAGAGGCTCTATTGTGGCAGGAGTCACAAAAGGCAAGAGTGAAGGGAGGCACAAGGCAAGAAGGCTAAATTGCCTCATGCTGGGCTGGGAAGAGACTGCATGCTTTTTAGTGCAGAGAACTTACATCCTTGAGGGTGCATCAACTGGGCAGGAACACTGTTCCCTTTAGTCAGTTCAGAGCTGCTCTCAAGGCATGGAGGACATGCAGAGACAAGGTCCTTGCAGACCTTGGATGTTGCCATGTGCTGCCTCTGCCCTCTTCTTCCTCGCTTCGGTGTCTATGGAAATAGGAGAAAAAGGTGGCATTGAGAGTGAAACTGTTTCACCTTCATCCAGCAGTTGAGCCTGGGGAGCCCTTTTCAACATAAGTCTCCCTGGAAATGAGATGTCCCCCCCCCCCCATGTAGAGGTTGGATGAAGGCAGAGGTTGAATCCTGTTGCATTTAGAAACATGCACTCATGGCCATGTGTTTGGAGCTCTTTGTGTGGTGAGAGGGCTTCTGTACAAGCTGGTTGTATAGAGAACAGGTTATACTCTCTTCTGTGTCAGTCTCAGGGGATAGTGTAATGTACTGTCAAATTTGACATAGGCATTACAATCTGCTTTCCTTTCTTGTGGAAACATTATCCTGGTTTCTGCTGAAACACATCAAGAGCTAAAGCCCTTGCTGCAACTTATTTGCTACTGGATGATGTTCATGGGCAGTAGAAAACAAATGTAAACATGACTCCGTGCTGTGTGCTACAATAGCACAGAAGGCTTCCTGGGATATGTAACTATCTGGAAGAACACGGCACCCAGGAGGCAGCCCGAGGTCTGGAGTTGCAGCACCTTGTCAGCAGTTCCCAGCGCATTTCCTGTGCCTGTGGCACTGATGGCTCAGATAATGAATGTGCTACCTGTTCTAAAAGTATGGCAAGATCCTCAGGTAGAGGAAAACAGGGGAGTTATGCTAAAAGTTTCCATGATTTTTCTGGAAAGTCTATGCAGTTCATGTCCTGGACAGGGCAGACTGATTTCAAAGTGGCCATTTATCCTGAGATTTCAGGAGTCAGTAAATGGCTGCTCTGGTCAGGCTATGTGATGTGCTGAAATCCTGAACAAATGGCCACATTCCTCTTTCTCCAGCTTCATAATGTTTCCATGTGTAAAACCCAGCTGCATTAGGTGATGCCCTCTTGTGCATCAGCCTCTTTCTGAGTTGCATCAGGTGTGTAATGTTGTTTTGGCATCTGCTGGTGTGATATATGACTTTTCTTACAGTAGCAATGCACATGGGCTTCCTCTCCTCTGACATGTGACATCACATGGGTCCCAGGGACACAGTGACAGGACAGAGTTCAAAATGAACTGCCACTGGTTCCTAAGAAGGATGAGTTCTCGCTACCTGTATTGGTGCTAAATGATACACTGGCTTCTGGAAGTATTAAAATGTTTACTATTAGGAAATGATTTGTCATGAGAAAAGGACAAACCTATTGCTTACAGTGAGGGAACAGTCACCTGCTCCTCAGTCTGGGTGGAAAAAGGAAATGCTGAGAAATAGTTGGCGAAACTATGAGGAAAAAAAAAAGCAGCAGGTGATCTATGAAAGAGGTGAGGAAAACTTGTTAAAAGGTAATGATTTTTCTGGATGAGAGATTGGATTCCTGCAAGGTGGGCAGAAGAGAAGCAAACTCAAAACCCAGGCTTCTGGCTCAGCTTGTCCTTTCAACGCTTATTTCAAGATTTGAAAGCAAAGGAACCAACTGACCCATCACTGTAGACTGGGAATCCTGTAAAATACTTCTTCAGTGTGATGGATGCATGGTGTTCCCAAAACAAGAGAGTCCAGGACACTTGTGGCTGCAGAGCGACATTGAGAGCCTGCTGGGCTGTTTCTCTGCTGCCCACTACTGCAGAGGAGCAGCGACTGTGGGCTCGGACAGATTGCGCTTGTGACAGTGGCTCGTTAATGGCTGTCACATCAGTTATGTTTCCATGACAGCCTCAGGACTGAGAAATGTGGCAAAGCTGTGTTTTATCAGCAGATCCCCCAGCAAAGCCCCTGCGGGCCCTAGTCAGGAAAGCACATGGATAAGGAGAGAAATTACTCTTCCTGCTCTTTGTTACTGACTGATTCTGCCCTTTGTATGTGAAGCAGCCAGCTATGACTAGCTGCATTTCTCTGTAGTTTGCAGTGTCTTCTATAGAGGTCTGAGCCAGTGCTGAACTGATAGATTTTTCCATTTGTTAAGAAGTTTATTAATTGTTTCGCCAAAGCTCGTATTGATGTTTTGGGAATCGAAGCAGAAGCACCAGTGTTCTTCTATAGGGCAGACTTGGGCACCCTTGGATCACACTGGGTCTTTTTCAGAAGTTATAAAGATTCAGGTAGGTATGTTGGCCAGAGATGAACTCCTGGGATAGGCTGTGAGATTTGTTCTTTTGCAGTTGGTTAAAAAATAAAGTTCGGAGCATATTATTTATATTCAACTAATATCTCCCTCAGTGAACACTACAAGATGCACCGTTCTGCAATTGTTTATCTGTAGGTTATCCATTATACCAAATTGCACTCATACATAAAACAAAGAAAAAAAGCCTAAAATTATAGACATGCAGTGTTCTCTTTCTATCATGAACATATCAATCTTGAAATCTAGGAGGATCTGTAATACAAGTCCCTCTTATGCAGGGAACATAAAAGAAGGGTAAAAGTAGTTGTTGTATAAATAAGATAAAATGACAGAAGTAATAAAAAGGAGGAGGGCTCCACAGCTTTTGGAAGTACAACATGATTGCCCTTTCCTGAATAGAATCAGATCTGCTTACAAGCATTCAGTCCATCTCTGTGATGCAAACAGGATGCAGCTTTGCTAATACTGGCAGGCACCGGAGTTCTTTTTAACTGAAGTGGCAGACCCTGGGGCTCTGTATCAGAAGGTCATGAGTTGAATCCTGGTGCTACACACTGCTATTGTGCAGTAGTTGGTAGCTCTGTGTTGCGTGTGCAACATATGTACCTGTGAATGACTGTTCACACTGGTCATCTGCATTAGCTGACGCCAACTCGGAAAACTATCACCAGAAGCATTTTATCTTGTGGTAGAAGCAGTTGCTTGGGAGATGCTAACTCTGACCAAGAGAAGTTTCCAAGACAGTAAAGGCAAACCTCCTTGTTTCAAGGCTGTGTTCTGGGACTGGCCATCTCATGTGAGTGCAGGAAGGCAGTACTCAGTAGTACAGGCAAGTACTGCGTAACGAAATTTCCAGTATTATCTCTGAGAATGGTGTCATTCCAAACTCAAGGGTGATGACTTTGACTGAAACACAGATAGGCTCATATATTTATGTAAAAAAACCCAAGTAGTAAATCTAATAATTATTTATGCAGGTACTGCTATAAATTAAGTCAAATTTCAAGCATTGTTGTAAATTCTGGACAAAGCTACCAAGTGAAACATGTGAACCCTATTTTATAGTTTGTGTCTGCTAGGTGCAGAGCAAGAAGCTGAGTAAAAGGGAGTCAGGATATGTCTCAGAAAGACAAAATTTGTCTTGTATTAATAGCAAATATCTACTCTCCTGATCTCCAAGTGAGCAATGTCAAAGAGAGGGAACATCATCAAAGGGTCAGTTGAATCTGTAAAATCAGCAAGTGGATACAGGACTAGGTGCTGCAGCCAGGGGTTTGGCCACTTAGACCATGGAACTTGCTTTGAGAAACCAGGTCTAGGTTTAGATCAGGTATTAGGAAGAAATTCTTTACTATGAGAGTGGTGAAACCCTGGAACAATGACCCCTCCCTTGAAGTGTTCCAAGCCAGGTTGGATAGGAACTTTGAGAAACCTGCTCTAGTGGAAGGTGTCCCTGACCATGGCAGGGGAGTCAGAATTAAATGATCTTTGAAGGTCCCTTCCCACCCAAACCACGCAATGATTCTATGAACTTTGTGACACACCAAGCACAGTCAGTAGGAAAGTAAAACACAGGGGATGGAAATGTGTTTGTTCTCAAAGAACACCATGTGCCTCAGCACAGCTGGGTATTTTGTGAGGGAATACCTTTTGTTATAAGTGTTTAATGAAATCAAATCTCTATTTTGAGAAAGAAGAAAAAGACTTGTTAAGAAGAGGAAGCTGTTTCTTAATGAATGAAGTATTCTCTGTGAGATTGAAATTCTGTTGTGTCTTTGGCATCCAAAGTAGGAAAAGCAATATTTGAGGACAACCAGTCATAAGGGTTGACAACAATTTTGTACTGTGTGAACTTTGTGGGTAATCAGACTGTCTCTAGAACTTCAGACTTCTGGGGGAGTCACTAGAGCAAGAGCCTTGCAAGGGGAAGCTTTGCTGTGAGCTGAAGGGCTGCTGGTAGCAGTGGTACGCAACGTGATCAACTGTGCTGTATAGTCTTTTTCAAAACTACAGCCAAATGAAGCATTAGCTGACTAACAAACTTTACTGCAAGGTTTTCTTCCTCTCCTGGTAACAACCAGTCCCAGCAAGGCACCTTTTGCATTGCGCCTTTGTATGACGGTGTAAGAAATTGGACGGATAATGCCATAGCAAACTCAAGTTGCTACAGTTTTTGAAGAGAAACTACTTAAGTGAGATTAACATTTTGGGTTTTGTTTGTATAATGCTCAGTATGCTAAGTTCTAATTCATAGCTAGATTTGTGAGGGAGTGGGTGTAATAATAACTGGGTTAATAAAAGTCAGACTTGATAAGCATCACTATTGAATTGACTAGGATACTGCCTTTTTCTAACTGTAACTCCTCAAAAGATACGTGCATTTTGATTTTTCAAGAGCCATTAATTGTCTTTTGGTTAAAAAGAAAGACAAATGAGTCAGTGCATATCCATTTGCTCATTATTCTCTCCCAATCCTGTCACAAATCTGGCTAAAAGTGCAGTACTTACAAAATCTCTCCATCCTGTCTCTCAATGAGAAGTTTGCATTTCTGTTGTTTTTCTACAGCCAGCACGTTCCTGTAGGCAGTGCAGGTGGGGAAGTGGAAAACCAGCTTCTTAGAACTGTGAAAAAGTGCTTGTCTCTTAGCTATCTGCTTCCTGGTTTGCATTTTTAATTCTACCTTGAAAATCTTACCCCAGAAAAATTATTTTGAACTCCAGACAGTATTCCTGTAAAAGCAAATGAGTCATCTTCCTTGGGAATTTTTGTATTTATGTAGTAGCAGGCAAAACAAAAAATGGTGGGACTCCCAGGGAGTAAGGTGGAGAATTAGTATTGACTGTTGTAATGCCAAGTCTTTTTGTCCCTGCAGTAACATATCCTACAGCAGCCAGAGAACAGCCTCAATGTGATGAGCCACTTTGGAGACAAAATCTTTCTTCAAATTCACAAGTACCTTTCCAAGACACTCAGGATCAGTCTTCTGGTGTATTTGAGCACTTGGTTGCACAAGGAGGTTTTAAAATGGTAAAAAAACAGTTTGAAGTCTCATTGAAATAAAAATTAATTTGGTTTGTTGATGGATTTGACAGTTCCGCTGAATGGTCAGATACCCGAAAATCTCCTCTAACTGTGCTTTTGGGGTCTGCGGACAATGTTCTCAGAACTCCTGAGGTCCCACGGACTTCCAAAAATGTTGAAGTCCTGAGTTCTCTGACACCAGAACTCAAATCCAGGAAGCACCTTTGCAATGTGTTCCTGAATGCATATTGTGTTTCCCTGTGGGATAAAGCACTCTGTCTTCAAACTGTTTCTAAAGTTATTGGTCAAACAGAAATTGTATTTACTTTTTTTTCCAGATAGAAAAGTTTGTTTTCTGGTTGTTCATTTTGTAGCTGTTTCAATACATTGAGAAATGTAATAACTTTGCATTTTAAATGCAAGAGAAATTGAAATCAAGTTGTCCTGAGTTATGCATGAGCTGGCTTAGCAAAGGCCAAGTGGATCCATTTGGGAGTTGTGGGGCTTTTAGTTGAGAAACTGGAAAGAAGTGAGAAGAAAACAATAAGACATGGAAAAAAATGAAGCAAACAAAAGGGTAAGGGAGGAGTGTCTGCACCATACAAATTAGGAAGGATGTTGAGTAGAAAAATAGTTGAGAGATTTTCTTTTCCCTCATCATTGAAACCTTCCAACTAATACACTTTTTGAAGCAGTTCATGTTTTACAGTTAAATTTTAGGTTTCCCCTACTTGCACATAGCTAGGTGGATCATATATTTGTAATTTCATATCTGAGGCTATATTAATACTCTTGTGTATTCTGGTAAAAGTATATGTGACAGATATCTTTATGAGGGAGTTAACTTGCCTCTAGATTAGGGACAATAAATTTGTGATGGATGCAAAACAGCAGATCAGGTATCAGAAAACTGTGTCTATGAGTAGTGACTATACAGATTTTTATTCTTCCTCTTTCCCTAGACAAAAAGGAGTATCTCCAAAGGGGCTGTGCAGGACATTGTATTCAGTTTTCTTAATCTGAAAGCTGCTGTGGGTGGGAAAGAAATTGCCTGCACTTTCCAATGGGAAAGATAGGAGGACAAATGCCCTGAAAGGCAAGAGGTGTGTAAGGTTGTGAAGAATTAAGGAAAAGAAAGCCTATAAAACTAATTGAATCATTAGATCTCATTCAAGCAATGATTCACAGAACTTGATCTTGGCTGTCTTTTGGACAGAAACTTTGGAAGAAGCAGTAGCTAAGAGATGAGTGAAAATGCACTGCAGTTCTCCTGGCATATTGCCTTCCAAAATAGGTGGTAAAGCTTCTCATGGAGCTATAGCTGCTGTGTTAAAAATATTTCTTATTGTAGCCACAAACAAAGCTACTCAGAGATGGGTTAAAAAAAAGATATTCTTACAGCAACTCTAGTTAAAGCAGGGTTCATTTTAAATTTTCATCAAAAGCAGTGAGCTCATAGATTGAAATTGGTCATACTGGCCAGTGTTGTTGAATCCCAATTTCCTTTTAATTTGAACATCAAAGGACAGTGATTCCCTAGAGAACCTGGGGAGGTTCCCGCGATAGCTCTGAAAATTTAACTGGTGTAAATATCCCTCTATCTCTGTGGCACATCTCAGCTGTGGAATATGCAATGACTGGGAAGCACTGGTTACTTATTTTGGGGTTTGAAGTTGTCAGGGAGCATTACCCTGATCTTACACAGGAGTAATAGAGCTGGCCTGCTGCACAGACAGTCTAGTGGTAACTTAGAGCTAAAGTGAGTACATTCGAGATCCCACTTATGCTGTTACTAGTGAAAGGACCCTTCTGATGCCTTTCCAGCTTAAACAGTTGAAGCTGTGTGTTCACAGTAGGTTCACTTTTCTTTTAGCCATGTGGTACATAACTGGACTTGCTTCTCTGTGTCTCTGGGCAGTTGGATTCTGCTGTATTTTCCCTTTATGGATGATCCTGGTTGAAAAGTCTGCTGGACTTGACAGGGGAAAAATATTAGGGATATGATTTTGAAACTGAAAAGTGCAGCACTATAATAAATTGTGGGTCTCTGGTTGAACATGAGGATAAAATTCATTCCAGACCCTGTGTTCAAATGGAACAGTTTATGAATGGAAGCACAGCCCCTGGATTGTATTTCAGCATTAATCTCTGGTTTGGAATTGTGCTATTTCCAGCATAGACAAGGATACATATTTTATAAGCTTTCATTCTTCTACTCCTCAGATTGCTTGAGGATAAAATCTCTTGGGCTGGAGGTGGCTGCAGACTATATGCCCTAGGAAAAATATTGTAATTTTTAAAAGAAACAGGTGACTTGTCTGCAGTTTACATGTTGCAAATATCTTTATAATTGGCTGAAGGAGAACTGGCTAATGCTCAGAGGTATCACATTGGTCATACACTAATTCTCATTACCTGTGTCTTGTTCTATGGTTGTCGTCTCTGCCTTAGCTCTGACATCTCTCAGATGGGGTTTTCTGTTAGATGACATCACAGCCATGTGTGTTGCTTGCTGTCATCTGATACAATCAGGTGTGATGAAGGGCACTAGCTGCATTAAGTGTGAATTAGTATTGCTTATATTCAGGTGGACAAGCAATAATGGCAGGCAATAATGGCGTAGTTATCAAAGGAACAACCAAATTAAAAGGAAATGTGCTTAAGTATCATGTATTAGGAAATTAGGAGTCTTGGACTGAAGTCTATAAATGTTCTAGCTCCTGCTGCAGAGAAACAGCAGCTGAGAAATAGATGCTTAATGATGAAGGAGCCAAAATCTCCTCTCAGTTAACATACTGTGGTTTCACCCACTGCTTAAAACTGTTTAGTTTTAAACCTCTCAGATGGTTTATGTTATAATGTTGACAGAAACAAAAATGAGATGCAAAAAGAAAAGCTTAGGGAAAAAGCTTGAGGTGTGATTTTACATCTGCTAACTGGAAACTTAGGGTTTTTTAAATTTATTCTTTCTCACTGGGATATTTAAAGGTGCTGAGCTCCTGTAATGTAAGCTGAAAAAAGGTTACTAAATTATGCTCTGTATTCATTCCCAAAGGATTGAAAGACAATAATGAATATGCCCCATCCTTGAAAGTGTTCAAGGCTGTGTTGGGTGGGACGTTGAGTAACCTGGTCTAGTAAGGAGGTGTCCCTATTCCTGTCAGGGAAGGTAGAAGTATTATAGGGTGGAACCCTATAATATTGTTGACATGATGGGTAAGATTGGCCATTGAAGCAAGAAAAAATACTGGGATAAGAGGCACATGAAAACAACTGTTCCAGCAAAAAACCTCTGGAGATATTCAAAACCCACCTTGATGAAATCCTGTGCAACCTGCTCTAGGTGAAACTGCTTTAGGAGGGGTGTTGGACTAGACAGCTTTCAGAGATCCCTTCTAACTCCAATTATTCTGTGATTCTGTGACTTTTGTGATGTGTTTGGATGTTGCCAAGATAGTATCTGTGTTGCTGAAGAGGAGAATTCAGGTCAGTGATTCTGATCATGATAAACCAACTTGGAGGGAAAGGACATGGGAGTCTTGGAGTTTAAAAGGTAGATTGTGCTGACTAATCTGATAGCTCTATTGCAGAGTCAGAGAAGTGGCAGGTTTGTCCTATTTGGACTTCTGCTTGCTAGCATAGTCACAGTGGGGGCTAAGTGAGAGGCATTTGGAATCAGCAGAGCAACTGGGAAGTCACTTGATGAGGATGTAAAGATAAGACTAGTGTTGAGAGGAAAAATTAATGAACTGTCACATGAGTATGTTGAGACTAGTTTCATCCACCATCTCTGTTAAAATGTACATTAAAAGGAATGTGCAATTAAATATGCAGATCCTTCAGGTCCCTTATTTTCTATGTAGAAGAAACACCCTTCCCTTCAACTGGTGAGTATGACTTAAAATTTTTATTGTTTTCAATTTTAGTTCAGATTCTTTTAGTAGCCCTTACTGGTAAGAATGTGTGCAGGCACCAAAGTGGGAACGGATGTTGCAAGTCTTTTACTGACGCTTTGAAAGTTTTAACACAATTGAGATAAATTAGAAGTACCAATATGCTTGTGAACTGTTCTCAAGAATGTTCTCTTAAAAGAGAGGGTAGGAATCTGGGTCAAATCCATTTGTTAAGTGATGTTTTAAATTTTTTTCTTGTTGCCACAGCATTAGTTTAAAGAGTTATTTGTCTCTATGTTTCTATTTTCTGTTTCTTAATGGAAACATGAGCGTGTATTTTTTTAATGCTTTTCTGTCCATAAACCGTAACTTGAATATTTTCCAAAAGAATTTTTAATCATAGTTTCTGCTGAAACTAGTTCTTGAGGGATCCATTCACCGTCTGATAGAGGTGTGTGTTTCATTGCTTTTTATAGTGCCCAAAGAGAACTTTAGTTTTCACCTCCTCAAACCCCAACAAACCCCATGTTTTGCCCAAGTTCTAAGGGATTCCTGGATGCTTCAGGGAGAAGAGCAGTGGGAAGCAACTGAGACTAAAGGTGCTGACAAACTACTGTCAATTTGTACAGAAAGTAGGAGATTGTTTTAGACTGTCGATTTAAAGTTGTCCGTCGTGGCCTTGGGACTATAAACGTGAAGAACTGCCTGCCTGTCTGCTGTGACTGTGCAAAGCAGGAATGCCGGTGTTTCTACAGCCACGCCTACCTTCACTTGTAATGTGTCCTTAGGAAGACCCTGCCTCACCTCTGCTGCTTCCACGTGCCTGTTTGGAAGCTTTCCCCTCCCCACAGCCCTGAATGAGGGCATATAATGAATCACCACTTGTTGGTGAAGAAGACGATTCAAATTGCTTGGCCAGTCTGAACAGGGTCTTTGGATCCCTTTGTTCAAAGTCAACATTTCTTTCCCCCATCTCAGTTCCTCGTGTTGGTGTTTCTGTTTTTGTTTGGGTGTTTTTTTTTGTTTTTTTTTTTTTTTTGAGCCTGTAGAACTCACTGGTGTTATTTAAAGTAAGCCTTAGAAATAAGATTCAGACTAAAATATGGTGCCCCCTTGGCCTTAAGTCCAGATTCCTGAACTCCCTTTGATTCTTTGTGGAAGCAACAGATGCCCATAATGATTCAGAGAAAACTCTGTTGATTTCAGGAATAAAAGTTCTTCAGGAATATTGGCACAAAAACTGTATTTTTTTGAGAACTTTACTGTCAAGTAGATGTTGAAACAATGCACCTTTCCTACTCTGAAAGTACTATTTTTCACAGGAAAAAAGCTAATAGAAATGCTCCTTCTAATTTTGAGTTAACTGAGAAAGCAGTCTAAAATGCTTGATTTTTTTAAATAAGCTGATTTCCCTGAGCTTTGGGCCTGACAGCTTTATCAGTAAACACAATTATGTAAATTAAAAATCAAGCAGTTCCCAGCTCCCAGGATAGGTGTTTCTCTAATTTTGATTGCGTCCTTTCCCCATCTTTGTCTCTGTAGCTGTTGATTTCTGAAAAGTGAACCTGTAACTTAAACTCAATAACTGATTACAGAAGCAAGGTGCCTTCTGTATAGCCTATTTATAGAGAAGAGTATTTCTAGTTTAGTCTTTGTTTTTCCTTAGAGGGTTGAGTTTCCAGGTGACTGGACAAGTCAGGCAATAGTAAGAACAGAAGATAGAGGGTTTGTACTATATAGTGCTAGATAAAATATAAAAACAATAAAAAGTTGACAAACTTCTTGGGTTTATGTGAAACTAGGAAAACTTTTGACTAAATTAGAACTGAGTAAACACTTTTTACCTCACTTTACCTTGGTCTTACCACAGAATTTTTCATACAACTTACTGTCTTAAATCATCTGTATGATCTATTGACATCAAAGCCATCTTGTCTAACAGCATAATGAGTAACGGGACTTGGCTGAAGCAGGGTAATTTTAAAGGCAAAGATTTAGCTGGCAAATAGCTTTTATTTCTTCCAACTGAAAAAGAAAAAATATTTATTAAAATATATCTGCTTCTCCTTAGCATGGGTAAAGTACCTTGCTGACAGTGCTTTGAAAGGTTTCTGTGATACATTTAAAGGGATTCTTAAGGTGTTTCCTAGTGTGGAATTTTGCCTCCATGTGTTCTGTTTCCACTGGGTGTTCCCTTGTGGAGTTACTCTGAAAAGATGCTATATTGAATGACATACACTTGAAGTCTCCCTCTTGTTTCTGCTAAGAAACATGATTCCTTCTTCCTACCTGAAAGCTTCATTCTGTGAGGCAGGAGGGAAAAATGCCTTTTGAGAAACATGAGGCTCAGCAGATGCTCCCTTCCAAGTGCCTGTGCAGTTATCCCTTGGACTGACTGCTGAACTTAATACTTTTGTGTTGTCTGCTTAAAGCAAATAAGCTCCAGTTTATATCAACTCTGTTGAGGGTGATTCACCTTTTCAAGAGCATCTAAATGACTCACACAGTTGCATGTTGTTGACTTTCAATGATGGTTCAGCTCCTGAGTACACAAACCAGTGCTGGGCATGGGAATAAGATTTCTGTTATGTGTTTCTGAGAATCGTGTGAAGGTAGTGTTTGCAAGCTGCTTGGAGCAGTGGTGTGTGGTAGAAGTCTGTTCTTTCAGCAAGAGAAGAATGGATGTTATGCACCAAATCATACGAGTGGGGAGGAGAAAAAAGCGGGAACAGTGAGAGAGTGGAACAAGTAGAAGTCTGGCCCTATTTCACCCGTAGGCAGATGTGAGCCCATGCACATTCCCTTGATGTCAAGCTGCTGTACTTACCTCTGGATTGTTCAGCCCATACTGTAATTCCTGCACAGGAGGTCCATTTGGTGCTTTGCAAAGCGTCCTTGGTATAGTTCCACATGGAAACTTTACTGTTTGTGCCAGCAACTCAATGACTTCCAAATAGTGTGTGTTTCCTTTCAGGGACCATCTCTTTCCTTTTGGGGAGCACCTCTGTGTTGGCACAGACATACACGTCTCACATGGCACTGAAAATGAACACATGATTGTGCATTGAATCTTCTTTAGTTATAGGTTTAAGTGTTGTGCTGTCATGTAGTGCAGCCATAGTTAGCATCTGAAAGGACTTACTGTCAACAGTCTGTTCAATTTCAACTACGTTATTCATAAGATTCTTTCCTCCCTCCAGCTGTTTCCACAAATTGAAAGACTTTATTTCAGTTTATAAATGCTATTCCCACATTGTTCATGCCCACAGATATTTTCCATGTCCAAATATCTACCCCCCACCACCCAAAAAGAAATCCTGACCCTATAAAAGAAGCCATGTGGAATGATCCCTTTAGGAGAAAGTCCAAAATGGCACAATATTGGACTTGCCATCTGCAAAGTTTCAACAGCTGGTATTCCTCTGTTGTGTATCTGTGGGTGGGGACTTAGGGCACAGAGTGGAATATGAGTGGGGTGTGGTCACATTACCCAAGAGTTCTCATTCTTTGTGTTGTGACTCCAGCTTTCTCGTTAGAACTGTAAGGGTCAAAACTTGCTTGAATGGAGCAGTTGCTTGATGTTTTTTGGTGTTACAGCTATAGTATGAGGTGAATTTATCACTACAGAAACTCCAGCTGTACTGGCTTTTTAATGGAAGGACAGGTCAAAGGGTTAAGAAAATGCAGCTGTCTGAAACAGCAGAGATAATACCTTGAAATTGCCATAAAATTAAGCTGCAGTTTGAAAAAAAGCTCTCAAACTTCAGTCCATCTTCATGCATATTTTCTTTAGAGCTTCACCTGTAATATAGCTTCTGTGAAAAATCAGCTAAATGGAATTTCATGTTTTTCACATCCTTAGACTGCTTAAGATCAGACAAAAGATCCTTAGCATGACTCTTAGATCTAAAACATAGGATAAACAAAAGCTGTTGTATATGGATGTCCCACTGTGCATTCTTCTTTAGACTAAACAAGAGCAGATTTGTCTGGGAATAAGGAAGTAGGAGTTCGGGTATTAGGTATTAGACACCTGCACTGGAAGAGAGAGGCAGTTATTCCATCAGGAAACTTCAGGAGTTCATGCTCTGTAGGAACCTGTGAATCCTGTGCATTTATAACACCTACAAATTTCAAGGCAAATTATCAGATAAAATACCTCCACCCCAAGTCATCAGATGAGTAGATAGTCAGAAAAGATATTTGAAGTAGATTTATAATCTTGTAGATCATTACCTTTTGGAGTTGCAAAAGGCATTTATTTTGTTCTAGCAGAGTAAAATCTGCTGTTAGTCAGCTTTTGCCCACTGTGCACTGGGCACAGGCACAATTGTATCTGCCTCTGTAATACAAATCACCTTCCTGGCATCATAAGACATTTCACAGGTATTTATCTACCTTTTGGAGTACTAGGACTGAATTTTGTATGAACTACATCCAAGTTTGTGGTATCAACTGGAAACCATGTGGAATTTGGCAATGCAGACTTCATGCCGGACAAAACTGTTTAATATCTGTCTTGAATGTTTAGATTTGTTTGTTAATCAAACCCAGGGGAAAAAAACCCATGAAGCTGACACTGAAGAGTTTTTGCATAACAGATTTTATATGCCTCAAAGGCTGTATTTATTTTATGATGATGGAATTTTTAGTAGGAAAGCATTGTTTATACTCTGTGTGTATACTTTTTTCTACTTAATTTACTTATTGGAAGACAAATGTCATTTCTGAAGTTTATTATCAAACTGTGTGTGCAGTGTTGCATAACTGCACCTGTGTATCTGTAGTAGTTTGTCTATTTGTAGATGCACGTTTTCAATTCTCTGCTTACTGGTATTGGAAAGATGGCTGTGCATACAACTGAACGGAAGGAGAGCAGTGAAGGAGACAGGAGACAGATCTGAGATGTAGTTTCTGGTATCATCCTCTATGAACAGTAGCAAAGGAGTGTTGGAAACTAGAGTTTAACTGGCAAGTGCATGAGCATAAATTCCATGAAAGCTGAGTAGAATTCCAGTTTTCCCTTTTGCTAAGTGAGCTATATGTTGTAATTGATCATAAGAAGATCTGCTTTGACGTTTTTGTTGTGAGTAGACAGGTCTAATTCTGAAGGTCAGGTTGATGCAGAGTTACTCTTCTATGATAATCACATTTTAAGAGACAATAGAAGTATTTTTCTATAGGGAGCAGATCCAAATTGGACCTCTGCTTCATTCATCTTAAATCCATAAGATAGAAGAGGAGAAAGATGATGGCCAGCTTCAGTGCCATGGTGTATGATGCTGCCATTCGAGTTTGCTCAAATATGGACTCCCACGACGTGGGGAAAGTTTGAGTCAAGCTTTGCTGTAGGCTCATTCACTTTTGGAGTGAGAGAGCATGTGTGTTCAGATTTTACACCCTGGCCTTGTTGTGGAGAAGATATTTCCATATGGGTGCTATACCAAGTTTACCCTACTGCATGTGTAATGCTCTCTGCCTGGCAAGAGGCCAAAGCGTTCCCTGTAAGGGAGAAGGGACTGAAATTGTATCTGATCAGAGTGTTAATCTGTGTCCCTCAGGCTTATCTTGTGGCTGTTTCTGTGTTGCAAGAGCAATACTGAATATGCCTTTTCAATGAGATCATTGCAAAATCAAATTGCTATTAAATTATGTTTTATTCACAGTTTTGAATTGAGTTGAAGTAGGAACACCAATGTTAAAACTGGGTAGAAATGCTGGTGCTGGAATGACACTCCAAGTACCGTCTGGATAAAGTTAATCATTTCGCACAAATATTTCAAGTTCATGTAACATATTTTAATATTGTTAAACATAAGTGGTAGCATATTGAGACACTGCATCCAACCTGGAGACAAGAAGGAGGATGTTATTCCTGGATGCATCCAGCTGAATGGAAGGGCATGGGATCACACTTTTCTTGGAGCTGTGTTCCCCTGTGCCCTCCCTGGCATTACAGCTGTTAAGGCTTGCAGTGTGAGCAGAGAAGTGGGATTTGGAAAGCCTGGATCTCCCATGGGAGTGGTGTGAGAGGGGGCGGTCTCGGTGGTGGGGCAATGCTGGTCTGACGGCTCTGGGGGTTCCTGGTCCTCTCCAGGCAGGGAATGAAGCAGTTTAGACTGTAACACTGGCCTGTGTCAGGTTTACTCCTGCCCTGAGGACTGTCAAGAAAGATTGTTCCCTCAGCAGGACTCACCAGTACAGTAGTTCTATTCAAGCCTGCATCTGGGAAGATAGTTAGTGCCTCATTTATGAAATTCCTATCATAGAAGTTTAAGTTTTTTGGAACAGCAGCTGGTCTCTTGAGAGGTCTCCAACATGTCATGTATGCAGCAGTATCTAAATCATTTTCATAAAAGGGAAGAGGAGAAGCTTTTTTCAAATCATCAAGTACCATCTCACAACCTAAAGAGGTTTAAAAGACATTTGAGATCATTCATGGTTTGTTTATGGATTTGTTTTTTTGCGTCTAAAACCCCCTGGATCCCTTCTGCCACTCTGAATGCAGCGTACATGGGAACAGAGCTAGTGTTTGTGTGGTTGCTCCCTGGTTTCACAGCCCTGCTGGGAATGGCTGTTGTTCCAGGAAGCCTCAACAGAGACTCTTCATTGGCAGGAGCCGCAGTCCGTAGCGATTTGGTGGCTGCAGTTGGTTCCAGGGGGTGGGCAGGAAGGTGTTCCGCTGCCTCCTTCTACAAGGAATGTTAAAACAGGTTTAAGTGTTTCCAGTTGTTTCACTGGCTAGTGGTTGGAGGCCTGATGAAAGGTGATTTATAACACTTGCGCTTGTGGTAGCCTGTTGAAACTTTCCTTTCATGCAGATGACAAAGGTCAGTCCTGTGGGAGCTGAACTCTTTACGTGGGAAAAGCGCCTCTTCTGACGGCTGCATGCACCTGTGCCTGAGCCATGGCTGGGAAGACACTCTCTTCAAATTCCTAGTCAGCTTGTGACATTAAGGGATAAAAGCTTATTTACATGGTAGTTATAAAGCCAGTGGATATCACTGAGGACCGTGGTACCATTTTGTCTGCCATAGATTCAGTTCTTCCTCATTTTATCTTATAAAAATATCCTTTCTAGGAAGAAACAGCTCCTTCTCTATTGAATCTTATTGGTGTTTTTTACATTTGTGAAGGGAAACTCTTGAAATTCCTTATATTTCTTCTAATGGCTTTTCAGTGTAGATTCACACTTTCCTTTTTCTTTTTTGCTTTAGAGTGGAAGAGTGAAATTCCAGCAAAGCTGACTTAGTGAAAATTGAATTAGTGTTGATGGCTAGAAAGAAATGTAACTTGATCTTCTGTCTCCAGTGCTTGAATCAGGAACTGATATAATTGTTCTAAGACCCTGGTCAAGTTGCCAGAAAACGGAGCGGTGCTTCTGCCAGATGGTCACCGCAGAAGTGCCAGACATTCCTCCCCTCTTTGAGCTTGCAAGTGTGTGTTTTTGAGAAGGAAAATACACACAGGCAGCAGGGAACTGAAATGCTTTTCTCTCTGAGATGCTTGCTGAGTGTGCAGTGCCATGGGCCATGTCCATGGAGATATCAGAGTGTGATGGCTGGCAAGGGATCTGTGCACAAACACTCAAGCACAGGAGTTTTCTGTGTAGAGCAGGGACATTGGTTGCTCTATCACAGGGCTTGACAGAGAATATGAGGTAAAGCCACCAGAAATGGGACTGCAGGACATGTCATACAGCAAGAAAAGCTAGTTCAGTCCTTGAAGAAATCATGGCTCACTGGAAGAGATGATGTTGCCTGCCAGCTACTAAGCCCTACTAGTTAATGATTGGTGCCTTTAATTGAAACCATTGTGCACTACCACAGCCCTGCCTTGTGGGAGTTGCTGGTGCAATAAATCTTGATTTTTTCCGTATTAGAAAGCTGTGTTCTTTGGGGATTTTTTAAAGTCTCAAGTTTTTTTGTTCCCTGTCCCTCTTTCTGTTGCTATAGCTACTATAATTTTTGCTAACAGAGGGAATAAGAAGTAGTTTGCTTTGCTTAGTTTGTTATTGTCCTTCTGCTATAGCTGTCAATATTCTCTCAGTCCTTTCTCCTCTCCTCCTTTCACCCCCACCCCACCACTTTCCTCCCCTGAACCGGTTCTGTAAAGGAACTGCAGAAGTCTGGGAACTGCTGGTCTCCTGCAGTCACTCCAGGCCTGTATGTGCATGGGGGTGGAAGCTTCTTCTCATGAATCAGGTACTCAAAAGCTTGCATTTAGATTTGAGTTTGGGCTTGTGTATCAAATAAGCATCTACGCAGAGTTTGGACGCTTCTCACTCTCATAGACTGGCACCTGTTTTGCAGGACTGCAGGAATTTCTGTCTCTTTTGGTGAAGTTTCATGTCAGGTTACCACAGTATTGCAGATTAATTTTTCTTGAAGTATCTTCTGGAAAATTCAAAATTTATTCCATGAGGAAGATTTTAGCCATGGAATGAAAACACGCCTGATTATGAGGAAAGACAGACTGGCTTCTCTGGGAGACAGAAAGTGTGTTCCTAGCCTGGAGAGGAAGAATGGGAGTGTTTTTCTTCCCACCTGGGATTTCTTATTACCTTTTTATCTTTCTAAAAAATTTCTTCACTTTCTAGTTTTCCGCCTGTGTTTTTCTCATAGTGTATTAACTCTCCTTCCTCTCACCTTTGCTCTACCAGTCCTCAACTTAGGTCTAATGTTTGTCTGGACCTCACCCTTCCTCCCTCTTTCTTCTTTAGCATGTGTCCTCTGTTTCAGTGGCACAGCTAGGAGGAAGGTTGGGGTTCACTCCTTTTGCCAGATCCGTGCTTCTCTCCCATATTTGTGTTTAGTTGTCTGAGGTGGGAGGTGGAGCTTAGGCAGGCAGGGCATGGACTGCAGCCTCTCAGCCAGGCTGCTCGCAGCTCATTGTAGTTTATCCCAGGAGCACAGGGGACTTGGGTTTGCTTGTTTTGGCTTAGAACGTGTAGCCAAAATGTTCATAGACATGAGGGGAATCTGAAGCAGAAAACCACTGTGCATGAGACAAGTCCTCATTGCCCCAGGAGAGGCCAGTTTACAGGAAGGCCACGGGAGTCAGAAGACGGTTTTTGTGACTGCAGAAGTTGGGAAGCAATGGCTTGTCTCTTTTGCTGTTGTGTTTCCCATTGGTGATAACCCTGTGTCTGGGCTCCACCTTGTTTCTGGAGAACTTGAACTTAATAAATAACAGGTCCTCACTGCTTGTGTGTGAGCTAAATCATAGTTACTCCTGGTCTATATCACCATTCCAAGTAGGCCAGTGATATTTGGACATATCAAACCATAGATGTCTAGAATGGGAAAAATAGGAGTAGCTTTGGGAAAATAAGCCATTCAACCAAATGCCAGAATGTGGGTGATGGGCTTTACTCTCTGGCACTGAATTTGAGGATCTCACCTCTAAGCAGGTTTCCTAAGACTGCAAAAGAAATCCATGTCAGAGCTCAAATGCAGCTCAGAGCTCCTGTATCCTGCAGATGTTGCTTTAAGTGCAAGAACATAATTTCTAGATGTAAACAGGTACCTCTCCTGAAAGATTCTTGCACAAATCCTTAATATAAACAATGGACTTAATTGCCATCCCATTTGTTCCTGCTAATGTCTGTGTCCAGATGTACTTCTCAATGTACTTTGGATACAGGGGAATTAAGATCTTTTCTGTGCCTTCCTACAGATTCTCTGGGTAACTGCCAAGAGCTAAAGAGACAGACCCAAGGTTGTTCTCATATCTTTGTACAAGCCAAGACAGCTTTGGCCAGTATTTTCTACTTACGTGCATGAGGTCTCCAGCCCATACCTCATCCTCCCAGGATGCTTTTATATCATCATATTGAGACAATCCATGGAAATTAGTAGTTGCTTCACTAACCCCGTTATTACTGGCAGCCTGGGTATCACGAACAGGACCTGTTTCTGGGAGATACTGACTCAGAGCAGTAACACAGTTTTTAGGACATAGTGATCTAACAAGGAGATTCACAGTATCACCTCATATCAGTTCTTGAGTTTACCGAGGCACAGGTATTCAAATGTGACCTACTGCTGCTGTAGAATGTGTTTCCCACACTGTCACAATTGCAGTTGCAAAAGGATAGGCTATTTAGAGCAAACTGGGTGTCAACTTCACTGCTGTCATTTGTGGTGTTGGAGAAGCTCAAGGGTCTGTAAGCACAGGCAATGGGAAGCCAAGTTACTAATTTATAGCTCGCTACCAGCTCTTAGATAATCCACTGACTATACCCTAACTTCTAAGCATGGCCTTATACAAGGTAATTTGGAAAGTGTGTTACCTGAGGTAAATGTACTTTAAACATCTGCATGGGGACTACATGTGGACTATTTAGAATGCTGTCAATTCTCCTCTGTGTGGGCACAAGTTCTGACTTGTTTCTGCTTTATAGAGTACAAATCAATACATGAAAATGAAGGTCACTTGTCTTCTCTGGGAAGTTGAATCATGTTTAAAGCACAATATAATAGAGATCTTGTGAAGTTGTCCTTTCAATAGCTGAGTGTACTTCAGATGTTTCTGGGTAGCACAGCTTGCTTCTAGAAAAGGTGTCCATGCAGAGGAGTAGTCCTGGCATAACTCAGTGACTCATAAGAAATGTATGGCAAATGAAGGCTTAATCTCTTTCAAGTCTCTATACAGCTGCATCGAGATTCCCTTTCCTCCCGTCATGTGTTATGAAAACATTACACAAGGCATATAAGTGGTAATAGCTTTGCAGTTTGCACTTTGGTGGTGTTCTGAGTTCTGAGTGGGAGCCACGTGTGCCTGGCAGGCAGGAGGAGAGCTGTGCTGACAACACTGGGCGTAACAGCTGGATCTGTGTTATAGCTGTGACCTGTGTTTTGCCTCACATCATGCTCTAACAAATCAAAACCTACAGCAGCTGCAAAGCCAGGATGCTTCTCAGCTGTCTGGCAGACTGTCAGTCAGCCTTAGGGTGAGGAAGGTTCCGTCTTTGGTGTCAGCTCAACAGGGAGGTTGCTTTTAAGACTTAATAAGACTTTCATCTTGGTTTATCCAGCCTGTGTCTACTCCACAGCGTGTGCTCCCAGGCAATGAGTCCCATGAACTGTGATTTGAATTGCACTGGGATGTTTTTAGGGACTGGTGGCGCCCTGCGGGAAATATCCAAGGACATTCTATTTCCTCATTTATCACATTCTCTGTGACACAAAAAATATTAATGAAAAAGAATCTTAGTTCCTTAAAGCTAACCTACACTCAGTCCTTAGCAAATTTTTAACTTGGCTATTGTGGCACGAGAAACTGTTCATTATTGTGCTAATGATGTTGGTGTTGCTGTTAGGGGACTATGACTTCACTGAGGAATAAGCAACAGAAGCAGGTGAGCTCCTGAGGCTTGGCTGGTTGTTTTTTATGCAAAAATCCTGAGGATGAAGGGAAGGAACAAAGGAAGAATAATACCAAGGAATTGTGATATATGTTGAGCACAATTTCTACATAGGCTGTTTTCATAGCGATGTCTGGTCATTGTTGAAATGTTTGTATTGTAAATGCTAAAATATATATGCCTCTGATGATTTTGTTCTAAGTCTTTATTGCAAAATGTGGTTACTAAGGGTTTTCAACAAATCAGTGTTCAGTAAGTTTATTATAGGGCTGGTTGAGAGGACTTACCAGATTGTGACTGACACTGAAGTACAGCAGAAGGAAACCAGAAGACACCCTTTTGTAGTAAAGTGATCCAGATCTCAGGTGCACATGTGTTTTGTTTGCTGAAGCCATTTGAGAGTAATGTAGATGCTTTGCATCTGAATCTAAATTCTAGTGTATGAAATCTAGGAGGTTTTGCTACATTAAATACATGAGTTTCTGCTGCATTCGTATCAGACAAAAGGTGCTCTTGATGAATCTTTTTATCCTTTTTGTCTTTTTTTTTTTTTTTCCTCAAAAAATAGCTTGCATGTTTGCAAGACTAAAATAGTATTTTATACACTGTAGGAACATGTAACACTTAGTGTTGTCTGCTATCAAAAAGATTTCTGTCTCAAAGGGAAAGCACACAAATTTAGTTTTAAGTAACATATATTTTAAAGCCATTTTTAAGGTGTGTTTTCTTGATAGTCCAGAATAATCCAAATGAATGACTGAAAATCAGCCTCAAGAGAAGAAAAAAGTCACACAGTTGGTTTTCAGATGAATTCAGATGAATGAGCTCCCTGAAAGAGATAGTTGTATGAGTGATGGGGTGAGAATGTGTTGTATTATAAACTTTCTACCCTAATGTCTCAAATCAAGATAATTGAGCTTGAAATAGTCAATGTATTTTTTTAAAAAAGGCATACCTTTTCTTCAGCCTACACAGGGAAATACCAACTTCTGATTCAATAACAGGCATATATTTTCTCTTGATATCTCCTTCTTGCTTCCCTGGGGAGCAGTTGGTTTTTAAAGGAGCCTTTAATTTAATCCAGTTTGATTCATCAATAGATGAGAACTTCTTATATTCAGTGAGACCTCTTTAATCACTCATTTAGCACAAGTGAGTTGGTAGCAGTCACAGTGAAGTTACTTCCCTGTTGGTAGAGCATGACTGTAATTTATCTCAGTTGGAAGGAAGACTTGTATGGGCTACTACCTAGGTAAGAAGGGCTGTTGTTTACTGTACTAGATGTGGCAAAAATCAATATGTCTCTCCTGTATGCAGAAAGGAAGAAAGATTCAACTCACAGGCTGGATTCACTCTATACAAGCTGAAATACAATTCCAGTGATGTAATGGAGCAAGGCACAAACAAACCCTTATTGGTAATTTTTAATATTGAAGCAAGCAAGGTAAAGCAAACACCATAAGTGCCAGAGAATTCCTGTAGTTACATTTGGAAGTTTTTCAAACACACTGTGCTCTCCATAACCTGAGAAACAGGGTCACACCCAGTATTGGTGAAAATTCCTTCCTAAAAGATGAATGCAAATGCACGGTAGCACTGGTCTCTTTGACTTTCCTGTTGTTTCCCTTCTGTTTGGAGCTGTGATTGCCCTAGCAGTGCTAAGGATAACAGAGGGGCTTGGCAATGAATTCTTACCTTTGGCCACTAGTTTTGGACTGTGGTGTGTTTCAAGTGAGGTCTGCTCTTTCCACCACGTATTACCCATTTTCAAATCAAGGGGAAAAAAACCAGCTCGAGGGAAGACAAATGAAGTAATAAGAAGGTAAAGAAGAGTGAGGGAGACAAATGATTAAGGCAGAACATAAGCACGTGCAAGAATATCAGAAAAGGGAAAAGCATTTTAGGTGGCAGACAAACAGGAAAGGAGGGTGAGGGGGGAGTTGAGAGCTGTCCCTGTTCTTGGCGGGTGTGCATACTTTTCACCTGCTTGGTTCTGCAGCCACCCAGGTCTGCCAGCCTACACTGAGAGGAGGTAACTTCTTTCCCCTCCAGTAAGTGCTGAAACATCAGTTTCCTTGTAGTACTGGTTCAGTTCAGTGGGGACTGATCTGCTGAGAGGGTGGGTTGGCATTGCAAGAGTCAATGACAACCAAGTCCACCACCCCCTGTTGGTTATACCAGGAAATTTGTGCTAGAGGTAAACTTGTCTGGCGGTGGAAGTTTAGCAGAGAGACTGCTCATTCATTTGATTGGAAACAATCTGTAGATTGTAAGGAGGGAAACTTTGGATGCGACTGTGGAGTTAAAGCAGTTAAGATCTGTGCCTTTTCCAGTGTCATAAAGATGAGAAGTTTGATAAACCCTCTTCTTTTGGTTCTCTTATCCACTAACAGAATCATCAAGGTTGGAAGAGACATTCAAGGTCATCTAGTCCAACTGTCAACCATAATCACCCCTAAATCATATCCCCTAAATACCATATCCAGACACCTCTTGAACACTTCCAGAGATCATGACTCTACTAACCTTCCTGGACAACTTATTCCAATGTCTTACCAATCTTTCAGTGAGAATCGCTTTTCTAACACTTAATTTGAACCTTCCATGGCTCAAATTAAGGCCATTTTCTCCTATCCTTTCACTTGAGACATAGCAGAAGAGACCAACTCCCACCTCACTACAGCCTCCTTTCAGGTAGTTGTAGAGAGCAATGAGGGCACCCTGATCTCCTCTTTTCTAATCTAAACACCCCCAGCTCCCACTGCCACTGCTCATCAGACTTGTGCTCCAGACCCTTCACCAGCTTCATGGCCCTTCTTTGGACACACTCCAGCACCAAAATGTCCTTTTTGAAGTGAGGGGCCCAAAACTATGCACAGTCATAGTCACTTTTTCTCAGTCAGGGACTCAGGTATACATAGTTGTGTGAATGGCTTGATTTTGTTTTCTCATTTAGAGATTATGCTGGAGCTTACAATGACTCAGGCAGGTACACACTGCAGATAGCAGAAGGTCTCTTTTTCCAGCCTTTAGGACCAGCCTTGAAGGTAGTTAATTCTCACGTTTTAAGAAGTGTGTTGGTGTCATCGTGGTCAGTCGGACTGTGTGCTGCGAAGATTAATTTGGGATTAAATAGCTGAATTAATACTTTCTGAATAACTCCACACCTTGCTGAGCAGGTACTTTAGCTGTTTTAGTTTGGATGGTACTGCACAGCTAAACTTAGTGGCCTGACTTAGAGAACAGGCATACCTGACAGAAACATGTAGTTCTTTTAACCATGGTCTTTGGAGTCTCCACAGACACTCTCTCAAGGCAGGAATCTTTAAAAATCTTATTGGGCTTTCCAGTTCATCAGAACTGATATTGTTCTGGGAGGACATGATCTATGTTACTGGTAGGGAATAGGCAAATTGCCACAAAGTAAGCTGTGACTCCTAAACAAAAGCTTAGCTGTATAACATCTCTTGAAATGTGGGTGAGGTTCCCCAAAGCACTCTGAAAAGCATATTAACATGTTAAGCTGACTTCTCAATGTCTATAGACATTCTGTTGCATATACTATTAAGAGAAAAATAAGTAGGCTTATTATTAATATATCTCTGAGAATTTGTATTTATTATAAAGTACTTTTTCAAAAGCATGAGTTTGTCTTAGCAGCCTGTAGTTCTTCCCTGTTATGCCTTTCTGTCTCTGGGTCTCTGCTCTGTAGGGCAGACCAAAGCAGTAATATTTCTCCATATTTTCCAGATCCTAGGTCAGTGGAATTTCAAGACAAAAATCATATGCCTTAAAAGACTTCAGATTTCAAGATCGCAAGAAGATCTCAAAAATCCAAATTAGACTTTACAAATGACACTGATTACAACACAGATTAACCTGCACTTTACTATCCTAAACTGAACTAATCTTTGCAACATGAGTCAACAAGGACTTTACATACAGTGAACTGTCACTGACAAACATTTCTCAAAAGTAACAGCAGAACTCCGGAACAGAGAAGTCTTAAGAATGCAGCTGACATTCTTGCTGGACATGCACATTTTCTTTGTAGAACTTGCACCCATTCTAGTGATAATGTCAGGAGAAAGATCAGGCACCTGTGTTCAGAGACTGCCTTCTCAAGTCATTAGACACCCTGAACAAATTCTTCTTTGCCACCTTCTAACTTGATCTGCTCTGTTCTGCAGCCTGGGTCCAGGTGAGGTCCCGGCTGAGAGGGCCAGAGTCATGTGTGCATTGTCTTTTGCCTGTGGGAGTTCAGTGTTCGTCAGTAAGCAGCAGAATCTGGATTCTTCTTCATTAAGTTGCCAGAATAACAGTTCTTGTGTTCCCGACGTTCAGAAAACTGGCTTTGAAGCATGGCAACATACTCAAAGGACTTACTGAAATTGTATATTTAATGAGAATAATGCTTTAGAAATGAGTGTAGAAAATGCAGTGCAATGAATTTGTTTCAAGACGTAGGGAGGGAAAAGAATCATATGGATAGGAAGTGATAATGAGCACAATATTAAAAACATCAAAACAAACCCCCAGCAAACAAACAAACAAAAAAAATGCATGCTTGTTGACTGAATAAATTTCAATTGAAAAGCCCCCTTCTGCTCCCATTATATTAAAGAGAATGTAAGATATCTTGATTCAGATTCTGAAAATGTTTTCTCTAAAACATGTTGATCTACGACACTTTATATAGACAGTGCTTAAGGCATCTGAGCGTAGACATGAATAACTAGGTTCAGCATTATTCACCTTCCACAGAAGAAGAGCAGGGAATCAGTTCTTTGAGTGTGCTGACTGATGGACAGAAGCTGAGACCTTGGGAGGCTGTAAAGAGTGAATAAACCGCTCTTGGTTGCCTTGACTTTTCAGTTGCCTACTCCAAGCCTCACTCTCATTCACTTGTGGTGGCACTAAGAATGGGTACTTCCAAAGTGTTGGGATGCTTTGGGAAATTGAAAAAAATTTTAAACTGCAGTGCGGAGGAGCCCAGGATTTCCCCCTCCCCTGCTAACACTTATTAATGGAATTAGAGATTCAATTATGCCATAAGGTTCATTAGCCCAAAGTATGATGGCTTTCAGTGCCTTGTCTATCCATAAAAAAGCTCCAGGCTATGCTTTAATTTTAAAAATGTAAGGATACTGTTAAGAGCAGGGCAGATGGCCCATAAGGAATATTGTGTCTTTGGGGCTTCCTGCAATGATAAAAATCTGTTAGGAAATATCTGCAGTGCAGCAGCCACTTTCAGACAGGAGGCTGAACCTTGCCTGGCAAAGCTACTGATCCCATGTTGCCATCACACCATGTTTTGTATTTGTCTGTCATCCTTACTTTTTGATCCTGATAAATGGTTTGTGGAGGTTTTAATCAAAATTGATGTAATAATGAAGAACACCCAGGTTCTACCATCTGGGCTCATTAAATTGCCAGTTGGAGAGCTGTCCTAGTGAAATTAGTGAGACCATGTCTGGAGTAAAGCACAAATTATAGCTAAATAAGGGTTTCAGAGGAACTCTATAAACTTTGTCTAAAAATGAAGAATTCTGTTTTATTTGTAAATGTAGTTAGATGGTTTACTAGGCAATGTGGAATCTGTGTGACATGACTATTTTTGGATATGTTCTTAACAGTATGTCACAATACTTGAGAGATTTTGGTTTTCATTGCTCTGTGAAGAATAATTTGCAAATGCTGTATTGAAGAACGCTCTCAGCCAAGCCCAAGGGATGTGATCCTTACCATACAATGATTCCACAAACTTGCAGGGGTGTCAGACTCATTTGTAGACTCTAAAATAACCTATCACACGACCATAAAATTGAGTTTAGGTTTCTTTTCTTTGTCTCTGTTTGTTTTGTTTTGGATTTTTTTGGGGGAGGGAGGGTTGGGAGGAGTATTGGGGTTTTGATTTGGGGGGGGAGGGATGGAGGCGTATAAGCCCTTGCTTCCAGGCACCTCTGCAAATTGGTGATTGAATACTTCTCTGTCATGTTCAGGTTGTTTGCATTTTCCCTGCATATGCTGGGGTGATACCAGCATCACCCACAGTAAAATATTCATCCAAAATAAGCATTAAAGAAAAACTGCATACAAAAGTCAGCTGATATCACCATATATACTGGAGTCTCAACTGCATGGGAGGAAATACACTTATCTCATTGAATTTGAAGTACCTTGCAAAATTGTATTTTAGAACTCAGTTCCTCTTTTGCTGAAAACAAATCAGTTTGGTCTGTTTGACATGTAAGGTAGCTTTGAAATGTCAGATTTAAATAATCACTTGTTTTAAATATTGACCACAGTGATTTTTATCAAGCTTTGATGTACTTCCCCCCACCCCCCCATTGGATTTTGGATATGGGAAAAGTGGGCTCTTAGAAAACAATAACATAAAAGCATGCTATTTTTTTTTTTAAAACTTATTTATTTTTTTTGTAATATGTATGTCAGTATCCCATCTTTTTAAGGGTTTCTTGAGCTTATTTTTGTCTTGAACAGAAAAGTAAATCTTGGAAAATTAATACAATGTGTGCATGCTAGCAGTTATTATTCCCCTTATACCACGTTTGTCTCTGATTTTTCTCATATTAATCATTAATATGTGATTTAGACAGATTTAACACAGTAAAAGTATTGAACCTGTGAGTGGAAAACATTAAAAATACTGCCTGCTCCCTGTGGAATGTACAGTCCTAGAAAGCTTGGCCAGCATCAGCAGGCTTCCTTTCTTGTCCCAAGCAATTATTTTCCAGTCGGAACAGGCAGTTCTGTAACAGTCCTATTATCTTGATAATGTAACACTAACAATAACAATGAGACTCCGGAGGAATTTGGGGAGCTTCAGTGTAGAAAAAATGCTACCAACTGGGGGAAAAAATCTCCGGTTAATCTGTGAGAATTGATATAAGACATCGGAGAAGGACAAGTAGACCTGGAGTCTGTGGTCAGCATGATTGACTCTGCCTCTGGAGCTGCAATCTGCAGATTTTCTGACTGTGTTTGCGGCAGAACTGTTTGGAACGAAGTGGTTTAGAGAATGCCCTCCTCACTGCCGTGGCTCTGTTAGGATAGGGATTTTTAGCTTGCTTTTCAGCATCGTATTACAGTGGCTTCTCAGGCAGCCTGGACTTACTGTGGGTTTGAGTAAACAAGAAGTTTCGTAACACTCCTTATTTTTGCATTAGCTATGCCATTAATGGTCGTAAAACATGGTAGCTCTGGTCAGACCCTGGGTGGCAGTGCTGTAAACCATGGTAGATATTGTAGCTTGTAAACTAAGGAGCATCTCAGAAACCACTCAGAGTGGTGCCAGCAGAGCTACAGAATCCTGGGTGACTCCTTTAGCATCAGATGCAATAAGTACTGTTCCATTTCTTTCTCAAGGGACTCTGTTGGCATTGTAGAAATCTTATCATGACATGAAAATACTTTCCTCCCTCATTTTGAAAAATATTTCTCAAGAGATTGCAGTGACAGAGGAAGTGGACACTAAGAGCTGTGCTCTACACCGGAGAAACATGGGATATAGTCAGCAGAGGGGCATGACACTTTTGTGTCCCTCAGATTATATCCTGTCCTATATCCATATCATACTCTCCCTTCAGTCACAGCACGATATTCCTATTAAGATCGTGAGATGAAGGCAAAATAAATCCTGGTACTGGGCTGCTTCTTTGCCAATGTTGCAGCAGTGTCACAGAAGTAAGACCTGTCTTTTGAGCACTTAACTGGATATACAGGGCTGAAATTAAATGCACAGATTTTGGGATTACCATACTGGTAAAGCTTCATTATAGTACCTGAGGTTTTAAAAGTGTCCTAATGCAGTTTTACTTAGAGAATCTTGAGGCCAGAGAAAACAATTTGTGATATTTTCATATCACAGGCAAATTTGAAAATTATAGTCAACAAATCCACTATTGAATAAATTTCACAGTTAGAAAATATTTCCGTAGTAGAGCTGCACTTTAAAATTGAGAAAGCTTTCTTCATTCCTTGGAACAGCTTTTGTGTGGTCAAAATGCCAATCATAGCTATAGTATTTGCAAGTGTCACGCAGTGCTGTGAGTGGGTTCTCCACATACACTGAGGGATGGAAGAACCACACCAAACCTGCGATATTTAAGGAACTTGTTTCAAGCTCTGGTCATCAGACTGGTCAGAACCTGAAGCACGCACCTAATTCCCATAAGATATTTCCCTTTATAGCACTGGGCTCTGACAAATTTGGCTGTGGACATGGAAGAGCAGCAGTAGAGAGGTAGGGATTTTTCAGGATTGTAACTAGGCTGATTGCATTTTATAGAATGAAAAGCAACCTGGAGTTCTGCCTTTACGTGGCATAGTAGTTCTAGCAGTTGATTATCATTTGGGCTTGTTGAAGCTTAATTGACTTTTTTTCTCACAGATAGCCACATTTCTAGAAAGCAGAAATGACCATGACTGCCAACAAGAATGCCAGTGTCAACAGCAGAGCTGGAGGGAGTAAAGTGCCTCAGGACACCCTGGATAGGTAAGTGCAAGATTTGTGGATTCTGAGGTTTGTCTGTGGTTGGAACAAAATTGCTGTTTGAAGGTAAGCAACCTCTCTTCTGACACAGAGAGAGCTTTGCTTGGCTGAGATTAGTTTTTTGTAGGGACAGGAGTAACTGAGGTATAAAGAAAGGTCTGGTTTTGGTGTATTTCCGTTGAGCTATTGCTGCTTGCCAGCTGGTTATTGCAAGGAAGGACCTGTGTGGAAGGTGCTGTGTAGGCCTCAGGGGATTTGGGCCAAATTTCTCAGCCATGTGACTGCGTGTCAGTCACCAGTTTGTATTTTGTATTGGTTTTTGTCATATTTTCTCTGCTGTATCTGCCTTCACAGACTGTGGTCAGACTGTCTCATGTGGCAGATCAGGCAGGGAGTGGGAAAGGGCTGAATGCAAAGTACAAGGCACATCTCTGTTGCTTTGCTGATTTGTCCTTTCTGTAGCATTAAAGTAATCTGCAAAATCAGTCCTTCACAGTTAGGGGAAAACTGTAGCCAAGGACACCTTAAGCCCCCAAACCTGGCAATCCTGAGGAAATAATTCTGTTTAGACTAGATCAGAAATCAAAGTGCTCTTGCAAATTTGTGCATGTTTACTTGTGCCTAAGAAACACTCCCCAAATGAAGCTCCAGTCTGTCACAGGGATGTCACATGACTGCACGCAGTGCTGCTCATGCCTTTAAATAACAGATGCCTTCCACGTGTAAGTTAGTAAAGTGAAATGGCAAGAAGGGTAGAGTCAGTTATTGCTCCCTGGTCCTCCAGTTTACGCTGATCAAAGGTAGTGTTCTGAGGACAAGAAAGGACGTTTTCCTCAGGCAATATTACTTTGGTATGCAAGTAGGCAACTCACCTGCAGCTGACAGGGTCTCCTACCATGTCAGAAGGAATCTTATTCTCAGCCACAGCCTTGGCAAAGTAATGCTGACTGATTCAGCCTGTGGTCTTCATGCGGGACAAGCCCACCAGGTGTTCTAGTTCTGGGACTGACTGACTGCTGTAACCCCCTCATTTAAGTTTGCTGTCCCACTGTGCAGCCTCGCTGTGCTTTGGCTAGGAAAGTTTAGACAACTATCAGGTTAAAGAACCTCTGAGTAAAACACTTGATCACAGGAGCAAAGCTCTAGACTTTGGTTGTCATCTTAGTGAAGTGAGCAGAAAGACACACAAACTGTGAAGGGCCTTTCCTAAAATGCATGAAGTGCCTGTTGACATATCTCTCAGTCCTTGCTGTACCATTTAGTCTAGCTCTGCAGGGGATTCTTGCATGGATATATTGCCCTGTTTTGATTTAAAGGGTTGTTCTATTCTGTGTTACACAATAACATGCCAGTACCTTAATTTTTTGTGTTTTGTCTCAAGACTTTTACCCTGTTATAAACAGCACAGGGGAGGAATAGCTTGCCCTAACCTTATAGAGCCTCTGTACTGCAATAATACTCCAATATGCTACATATTGGATATGGAAACAAGGAGGTTACTCCTTGCCATACAAAGTCCAACAAGTAACTCTGTAAGGCAGTAAGTAGGCTGCAGTAAATGATTCTGTGCCCAGTCATGGATGTTTCAGAGGAAAAAACGTAGTGGAGGTTCTATTTATTTGCTGGACACTTTGGAATAGGGGTGTGGGTTATACCAATCTCAACAAAGTGCTCCAATCACTTTGACCAGGCCAGATGGCATCTGTTCTAGCCACACTTGGCTTGGGATACCACACCTGATAAACTGCGCCAGGGTTGCTCCTGGCTGACATTGGTACAGTATGGGCACAGGAGGGTTACACTGGGGGAACTTTGCTGTTTCAAATACACTAGTAAACACTGGGAATCAGGTGAGGAGAACACAGAATTACTGTTGGACTTTGTTCACTTGAGAATGAAATGTCAGAGGCAAAAAGTCCCTGTACAGGCAGCTACCAGAATAGCTGGCATAGATGGAGGAGTTTGGACAGAGAAATTGAAGAGTTGGCTTTGATCCTAGAGGAGAGCTGTAAGTCAGCTCTAAAGTGATGTTGAATACTGGCTTGGTTTGTCATACCTTCTTTTGTATTCTGAACTTTTCCAAGCACAAACAATAGAAAAAGGAAAATATAAATTGTATTCGGAGACTTTTCAGGATGGAAAGGATGAAAAATATACTTTGTAACAGTTTATTTATTTTCTGGTTTTATTTAAAGAAAAACCTCTTTTTCATTAAATGTCATTATTTTCATTTAATCACTCTGGGTTTTTTCTCAGTTTGGGTTCTTTCCATATTTCCTTCACATATGGCTGCCTCTGCACTGCCTTTTGTATCTAATAACTTACTTCTGTTTGCCACACCTTCCCACTTACCTACCCATATCATTGAATCACAATAATCCCAGGCAATTTTCCTGAGTTGGATGAAATGGCCTCATCCTGATTACCAAGGGTTAGGCTGGTCTGCAAAGCAGCACTGAATTAACAATCAAGAGCCTTTAGTAAGAACCGTGACCCTAATTCTGTCTGTGCTAGTGACCTCTCCTGTGGTATTGTCACATCCTTCCCATGTCCAAATCAGTCATTGGGTTGATCTGCCTTTCTTCTTGCTGGTGCTGTTCTCCTTTCTCTTTTTAAGATGTGCAGTCAAGTAAAGATATAGATAAGCTGCATTAATTCTAGTGGTTTTTATTAGGCATATGTGTTAAAGCTCGGCAGAGATGGACTTCATATCCTTTTACACATCCCAGTTTGTTAGTTTGTGTTTGATGTCTCTTAGTACAAAACATTAAAAACATAAAGAGGGCCCAGGCTGACTAGAGGAATTTCGAGAGAGATATTCATATGTAGATACTAAAACCAGATCCCTAATGATATCTGTCGTTCTCAAGTTGCTTATCGTCCTTCCATCAGTGCAGACAGATTGGTGCTGGCAGCTTGGGTCTAGATTTTTAGCAAACTTTGGGCCAAGTTTTTTTGTTTTAAAATCTTTTCCATTCTGAATAGTTTAGAAAGTACTCTGGGTTACTAAGTTACTGGATAGTAACTGTCAAATAAACTGTCTTTCCTTATCATCATCATCATCTGTTTTGATTAGAATTTGTCAGGAACAGATTTTGTTAGTACAAGTATGAGGCTGAAGTGAAGGAAAATCTTTGAGTTGCACTTGCACAACAAGTGAAGAGAGGAATAAGTGGTCATGCACCACTTCTCCATCCATTATTTTGCCTTATATAATCTTCTTCAGCTGTCTTTGAGAAACCCTGTAAGAGGATGTTATTTGAGTCAACCACAAGGATTCTTCATTTTAGTCAGACTGTAAATCAGTACTTTCTGAAGCTACCTGAGGTTCCTTCACCAGTTGTTACAGATTTTTGTGTGTTTTAGGTGAGACAAACTTGACTGTGCTCTGAATAGGAAAACTGTTGAATGATGGCAAGGGTGGTTGAAGGTATGGAATGTTTTTACTAAAAGGCTTGAGTAGGTTGATCATGACTCTTCATCCTAGAGAGGAAAGCATTGGAGGGGAAGAGGAGGTAACAGAAGTCTCTGAAATGATATACAGAACAGAGATGATAAATAGGGAAAAACATCTCTTTCCTTTTAAGAACTAGCACAAATCAAATGAAACTAGAAGACAACAGGTTGAAAATCAGTTGAAAAGAGGGCACTTCTCTGCAACATGTTTTTAAACTATGAGACTTAATGGTATGGGATGTCACAATCGGAAAAATTCATGGTAGAAATATCTTCCAAAGTCTTTTAGTCACAGAAACAAAATCTGTGAGTCAACAGACTGCTAAGCTGGTTACATTGCACTGCGTGCTCGTCTTGTTCTTACTCTCTTCTCCAGACACCTGCTAACTGTCCTGGTTGGTGACAGTACCTGGACAGGAGTGCTTTTTGGGTCCAAGCCAGTGGGGACATTCTGATGTTGTTTGGAACAAGAGTCAGTTACAGGAAGCAAACTGGAGAAATTGCAAAAGGATTGTTATGCTTACAAAATGAGACTTTCTGGCTTTTGGTGAACTTCAAAGGCACAACTTTAATCCTTCCTCGTGAGTCACCAAGGAACAGAAGGATAGGAAAGCACCTTATGTGTAGCTGAAAGTGACTTCTTAGCAATTCTGGCAGGAAGCAGCTCTGTGAAATCTTCTCAACTCTTCAACAGTAGACAAAGGAGCCCAGAGCATGCTTTCAGCTAGCGCATGACTTGGTTTGATTGCACCTCAGTTAAGAGGATAGTGTAATTCTGAGGAAACCTTAGGAGAACCAAAGTCAAAGAAAAGCCAAGCAGTGTTTGTAGCTCTCTCTCCCTACAGTGTGGCAAATGATTTAATATTTATCTGAGGTCTTTGTATTTTATGCAGAAACTTAATCTGAATTAATGAGGTATTTGTCCTAATCTTGAGTTTGCTCCAGTGCAAACACAGGTTAAATGTAGAAATGACACTACCACCTCTGACTTAAAAATCACCTCTACACTATACTGTACTAAAACAGGCCTGTAATTATGTCCAAGGTCATGCTCTACTCAACAAAATACAGGTTTCAAATTTGTAGTCTATATAGTGTAATAGAGACAAGAAGAAAAAAATCCTGAACAAAATAGTGATATATTAATATATCATTATATCTTAAGGTTGCAGCTTAGTTTGAGACGCTAAATGCAACAAGGACCAGAGCTGAAAAATGTTTAGAATAAGTGTAAATCATTCCTAATGTCTTTACCGCTGTCTAATATGCCATCTCTTAACTCGGGATCTCAAGGCATTTTATACACTTGAGCCTTCTCACCTGTTGCAGTATATTGCTGGAGTACAGGAAGGGTTTGTTTTTAAAGGACACCACTGATTTACAGTTTTTTACCTGAGGGTGTTGCATGAGGCATAAATAATTTCAGATTTTGGGGATACAGGCTTCTCCCAGTATATTTGTAAGTGACAGAATTTCCCTTTGCCTCTAATATTTTCTCTGGTGCAGTCTGTTCCTTGTATATGAGTCCCACTTTGGAAAATAGGAGAGAGCTTTTGAAAGCTTAAAGACATTGGTATACCATTTACAGTGAACAAAAGTCCAGTTCTCTGCAAGTAAGTATTTTGCTAGCATGGTGACTTTAGTAGTGTGTGTATATATATATATATATATATATATAGTGGGACTGCCATGATGAGCTAGAACAAGCACCTTTCTAGTTTAATGTCTCTGGGCTTAGTTTGGGAAGATAGCCAAAGCAGAAACCAATCCTGATTCCAGTTGTGGAAAAGGACGATGTCTGAGGAAAACTCTTCTCAGAGGCTGTGTGTCTGAGGAAAACTATATCACCAGAATCATACGAGTTTCCCTGCGGACTGGATTTTGTGATGTGGGCTGTTGTCTTTCCACCCAATCTGCACAGGAAAGGTGGTGTCCTCACTAGAGGATGTTGGTGGAGAATGTTCTCCAGCTGAGCAATCATGATTTAAATGGCACCATAAACTGAGGGGGCTAATAGTGGCTGGTATAGCAAGACGCCTTTGTTCTATTAAAGGATTACATCTGCTAATTGCTGTGAGCAAAAAGTTGTAGGCTGCAAGGTGTCTATTTTAGTAACATTCACTAAACTTCTCCTTTCTAAATACTTCTGGATGAACCTTTGAACCAAATATACTCTTAGTTAAAAGTGGAATCTGATATCATGAGTTGCATCTTTCTCCTTGCTTGTGAAGAACTGAGCTGGTTACCCACAAATATCTAAATATAGGCTTTGGTTTTTATCTCCCAGCAGTGTGTGAGGACATTCCTGCTGTCACCAACAATTTGTCAGCTCCGTTAACATAACTGAGATATGCTGAGTTATGTTTGCACTGGCTTTGTGGCTCAGAACTTCTTCCTTCTTCAGGATTTAAGTTAACAGGACAGAATTTTAGTTGGTGGAGCTAGCTTACCTCCAGTGAAGGCAGCAGAGATGCACCAAATAAACGAAATCTGGACTAATATAACTCTAGAGATACCTTACAATTGTTTCACATCAATTGTGTATAATTCTTTAAATATCAAATAAAATAATGACTTGCATTTTTTAACAAAGTGAGCCCCTGGGGCAGTTTATGTCCAGCTCCGAGTGGGGGATTATTTGTTGTTGCTATTCATAGGGAAAATTACAGTTGGAAGTGCATACGGAAGGCTCCTCAAGTAGATGCATTCATATGCTGTTAGCCAAACCACAGGCCAAATCTGGACCTGCATCTGCAGGGCCTTGCCTTCTGTGTAGACATGGTCAGTCACGTAGAGGGGAGGTCAGATACTCCCCTTTGGAATACAAGGTTTTTGCATGTGCTCTGCGCTTGCAGCTTGCTTTTTAAGGTTACAGATGACTGCAGGAGGTACAAGGTTGTGGAGGACTGATTTGTGGTGTTAGCAGAGCCAGGAGAGACCTGGAGTGATATTCCTGACTTCAGTTCCCATTGTTCAGCTTCCAGTATCTGCCTTGAATCTTTTATTGGGAACCTCGTAAATCATCACCACATTTGCCTAAGCAAACAAAACTTCTTGCTTGTTTTAACAGCAGTGTTCTTGATGTCTGAGCATGATGGAACACACCAAAGCTAGGCTGTGTAGAAGTATTGCTTGGGTTGTTTACTAGGGGAAGTGTTGTTTTGGGTTGGTTACTTGTTCTCATCATGTATGCAGCTCCATGCTCAGCTGCTTGATGTGTACATCAAGGTCTTGTCTTTTATTGCTGCCTTTCTCTGACAGCAAAAACAATCTTAGAAAGGTCTTGCAAACGAACAAAACTTTTAGAAAATCTTTGTTAAAAGAAGACTTTGTGCCTGTGTTTCAGCCTTAAAAAACAGAGGTACTGTCACTTCCAAAATCAGTCAAGACAAACTCATTCAGTTTTACAGAAAATGTATTCATTTATTTATTTTAAAGTGAAGTTAATTCTTGGTCCACATTAATAAATCCAACCAAAATAATTTGTTTCCTTTGAAAGGATTATGTGATTGTGGCTCGGGCAGAGGAGTAGAAATATTTTGCCTTAGGAATGGACACCTCCAGAATTCTTAAATGAAGGAATGTGCAGATATGTCTGGTGTTGGGGTCAGGCAGTGCTCTGCTGACAGTGCTGGAGTGTGGGTGGCAGTTGTTTGCTCTGCTGCCTTGTCCTGAGAGTGCTCTATTCTCTTCCTTTTCCACAGTAAATTTTTCATTTCAAAGATGATCTCATGTCGTGAGGAAAAGCCCTCTGTATAGGGAGAAATGTGGTCTTCAGAGAGGCAGTGCCTGTGCAGTACTTGTCTCTCATTTAGAGGCATCCATTCACAGATGCAACTATAGTGCCTTTTGCTGGTGTTACCAGATATGTAACAATATGACTTTAAATTAATTCTTATAAACTCAATTCTTCTGCTATTATAACTCCTAATATAAGAAAAAACCCAAACTAAACCAGCGTTCCTCAGCTCTGTGTTAAACTGTAGGCACTGTCCGAATATATTGTCAGGTAATTCATCCAGATGTGGTCCAGTCTGCCTGCACGGACAATGAATTATCTTGTGACTAATGCAAAAGAGGTGTGTTCTCATCCGTGGTGGATGACTCGAGGGGCAGATAAGGCAGGCTGACCCTGAGCAACTCCTTCCCCGTTATTGTGACAGAGCATGGGGAGGGAGATAACTCTGCATCCACCACGGTGGAGCCCTGATCCTGCTGTAGGAAAAGTATTAACAGTAAGATGAACAAAATGCAGTTAATTGTGTTTATGTATTTCATGTGAATATAAATTTGTAGACTATGAGATTTATTACATGCCCTGAGTTTTCTGAATGGAAAGCATTGTGAAGTATGCAATAACTTGGAAATCAAAGGGTGCATCTTCAACTCTCTGTGTTGGTCTAAAACAGTGAGGTTTTGATTTTATTTGAAATTCTAATGTGTTCAATTTCCCACTAATTTTTAGGTGTGATTGCCATTGCCTTAGCACAATTATGATAAAGTATTCTCTCATCTCTTACTCTTTATTTGCTTAGTATTGTTGTGATTGATAGAAAAGCTACTTCTTTCCCTTGTGGATGTCTGCATTTCATGTACAGGTGAAAGGTGCTCTCTGCCTGGGCTCTACAGTCAGTTGCATGGTTTAAAGGAGTCTCCATAAAACATGGGTAATAGATAGCTATGGAGAGCTGTGCTATTCTTCACACTTGGATAAAATTTCCTCTGTGGATGATGTTCCCAGCCATGCTTAATAGAAAGTTTAGTGGAATGTTTGGGTGCCAATTCAGTTTGTGTTCTAATGATGTGCTATGGGAAAAAATGCTTGGGTGTTTGCTGCTGCCTCAACTGTGAGCTGAAATGCTTATCAAAGCATTACAAGAGTGATGTGTCTCAGTGAAAGGTTTCTCTGGAGAAGACATGCAGGTGTAGATGCAGAAAACAGGAACAGAGAAGGCAGCAAGTCTAGAAGTGGTTGCTGGTTGTTAACAGCTTTTGGGAGATTTGTGCAGGGTTTGGTAAGTTAATGCTTGCTATTTTGTGCATATTTGGGTGTGCAAGTTTTTTTTCCCCAAGGGATTCTGAAGGAGGGAGGAGTGAGACCAGCTTGGAAAGGAGAGTGAGTTATATATGCCTAAAGCAGGAATCCAAGGCCTCATTTCACATATTTTAAAGTAAAATCATCTATTGCCCCATCAGTTGTGGGGTAGCCTGGGCTAAAACATCTGCCAGTTTTCCCAGTCAGAGCAGCCCTCAGGGACTTTGTTAGAGCACCCAGAGAGCAGTGGTGTGACTGAGCTCATGTGCTCTCGGTGTGTCCCAGCCTCTCCACACTGCCTGGGCTGCGGAAGAGCTCCTGGCAGCTGAGTGTGGCTCAAGGCACCAGGGCACTCCACACTGAACTGCTGAGGTGGATTTTCATGCCAAAAGTATTTGTCTGCTGCTCAGAAATACTAGTGAGAACATTTCAAGCTCTTTGTGAACTTGTGAAACAAAACCTGTAGAAAATGTTTGTTACTTTAGAAAAGAATCAAGTTTTAATATTTTGACAGTGAGCTTGAGAATAGGAAGAACGGTGATTTAATAAAATTCCAAGACTTAGCAATATGCTAAGTTATTGGAGCCATGAGGAGATACAGCTTTTTTTTTTCTTTTTTAAATCATCGAGGTTTAGAAAACAGTACAAATACACTTCAGCCAAACAACTGTGAAAACTGAATAACTGATGTGAAATCTGTTAGAAAGTATTGTACTCCTTTACAAGCAGAAACAGCTTGAGCCGGGCAGCTGACAAATTTTTAGCAGGTCAGTTCTCAGCAGTGTAAAGTCACACTTGGTCCAGAAGGGAATAAGAGCTGTTACTTACCCTGTAAGGCTGGAGGTGCATTTGGGACAAAGAGCTCTGGGAGCTCAGCTCTGAACTGGGCCATGGGAGGTGGGAGGGCATCTACTGTCATCAGGAACAGAAACATCTGCAGTGGGAACAAGTCAAAGTGCTGGCTCAAATGACCCTGAAACTGGGGAGAGTTTGAATACAGGCTTTGACTTTATTGCTCTCCTTTATCTCGGTGAGTGGCATTGGTGGTGTGCTGATTTCCGATGGTCTGAGGCAGAACGTTCCCCTCCTTCGCACTGCCCAGCAGTAACCTCGGGGTGGCAGATCAGAGGGAATACTGAACGCTCTGGAAATCACTTCAGCAGGATGGCAGAAGTATTCCTGTAAGTACAGCGGTCTGGAGACATAAGAGAGGAATGGTTTGTAAGATGAGGTAAGAGCTTCTGATTACATCAAGAGACAGAATTGAAGAAATGGACCTACTTTTGGATACATCCTTTTGGCTCCCCCAAACAGTTGGTGGGGGGCAAGGAATTTTGCTATTCCATGCTGGCTGTTTTGTTTCACTCTAATTTTAGAAGTCCACTCAGGAAGAAGCATTACTTGATATGCACTTGTCATCAAACAAATAACTTTTTCTTAGAGGGCAGTTTTATTAATATATCCCTCCCAATTGTACAGGTTTTTAAGAAAAGAACCCCCAACAAACTCTAAAGATTTGATGGAATTTAGCTTCATGCCGCTTCAGATCAAGTTGGATTTATTATTACGTGGAGTCTACAGGAATGTGGTCTTGGTGAATTACTTCCCATTTTATTGTAAGTCTCATAATACTTCAAATGCTTTATGCTTTTATATGGACCAAATCATACCTTATCATTAAAATTCACTTTTCCCTTCTATTCAGGCTTATATTTGCCAAAAGCATTGGAGGAAAAAAAAAAAACAAACCCAACAACCCAAAACCAAACCAAACAAAAAAACACTACAAGAAGAATGTATCAAATCTTTTAAAAAGCAGAGAGATGTAGTAGTTGACAGGTTAGACTAAAAGAGGCATCTTTAATGCCACTCTTGCAGTACAAAGACTACTTCGACTAACACTGCAATGTTTATTAGTTTAATCACCATGTTTACATTACTGTACTCAGTGGTACTAAGACCTGAACTAAATGTTTGTATTTTAGCAGAAATGTTGCTGATGTCTTTCTAGCGCTTTTACTGCACTGAAACATAGTGACTAAAAGCAATGAGCAAGATACATGATAAAACGCTTACAGGAGACTCTACCAGTGCAGTGTCAGAGAATCAGAGCATGAGGCTTATGTGAATTTGTTTTTGGGTGGTGATAAAAAGTGAGACAGAATTCCTCAGGGAATATAGCACAGTAGTCATGTGCACAACATTTTTAGGTTATAATTGGCAGTATTTCAATTTTTCTGGAGGAAGCTGTTCTTAGTAATGAAACTCTGTTGCCTTCTAGACCAGGAAGATGCTGGCAATCTCACTGAAAAAACCAACAAAGATGCAAGTCATGAACATTGCTAATGATATTCCTTGTTCTGTGAATATCTGTCCATTAGGACCTAAGACGCTCATCTCTTTGCACTTGAGCTGTTGAAAAGCCATCACTGTGGGAGAACAATTTCAGTTCTGTGCCCTAGTCAGTCCGGATTTGAATCAGTGGTTTAGTAATGAAAGAGTCTGTGTTGTCTTAATAGTTTGCTCCACTGTCCAGTTGTCCTAAAAAGATATTTTCCACTTGGGCAGGACAGAACATTCAAAGAAGACATGGCAAAATTTGTAAAGAGAAAGGAAGATGTGAATGTAATGAGACAGATATTATATGTTTCTTCCCTGACTGGAAAAGAAACTCATTTGCTTGGAAAAACAAAGCAAGCAGTGCACTGACATAGCATCCTCACAGACCTCATCCTTTAAAAAACATAGTCACTATTCACCAGGTAATACTGTGTGATGAAACTGGGAATTGGCTCAGTGCTTGAGTCAGTCTCCACACTGAGTGTCATACTTAGATTCACACTAGGGGAACAAACTTTAACAGCAATAGAAACTGTAAGCAGATTTGTGCAAGCAGAAGAATAGGAGCTAATGGAAATACGCAGGTGCCATCCCATATTATTACAATATATACATGCAAAAATGCCCATAGTTCCTGGGAGACTTTTCCAAAACTTTTGCCACGATTCACATCATGCATTCTGAGGTTATTTCCATTTATGCCAGCTCCTGCATATAGAGCTGGCAGTGTGCCACAAGGGAATGTGGCTCCCTGGACAACTTCAGTGCTGAAAGCATAACTAAATATAACAATTGTAAAAGATATGATGTTCCTAAGGGCCAAATAGTGCTTAAAAATAAATTGATTTATTGAGTCAATCCATACCATTCTATTATAGTCAATGGGAAGGTCAGTTCCTGTGACAGCCTCACTGGTTTTTTTTCAGAGCCTAAAGATCTTGCAAGTTTGTTATTATTCAGACATGGGAGTTTTTTCCAGTATGCCCAAATGTCGCTCCTGAAGCTCTTTGTGAAAGCAATAATTTTATAAAGGAAATATTTTATGCTTATCATATTAATAATAAGCTTTAATGCAAATATGTGTTAGTATTTTATTATGAGGGAGCTATAGAAAAATGCTGGAGTAAGTGAAAAGTATTGTTTTCTTATCTCCTTAGCTGTAGAAAGTGTTAGGTCTGCAAAGCAAGGTGACTTCTTCAGTGTAGGTCATCCACAATGCCGTGGCTGTACAGCAAGTACACCCCTGTGACAAATGATTAACAGCAGCTAAAAGATGGAAATGGTATTTTTCATTTTGGATTCACTGGGTAGAGCCCACCTCACATCACAGTTTCTCAGATGTAAGCTTTTTCCAGCTAACAACATAACTACTCGAATTATGAAAACACAATTCATTGCAGTGGCAGTAACAGGGCAATGCTTTGTGCTTCAAATTCTACTAGCAAAACCTCACAAGGCCTTTTTCCAGCTAATGCTGGCAGGCAGGTGCAGGGGACTTCTGTGGGCTGGGCTGGGTCAGTACTGGTGACATTCAGGTGAGGGTAGTGTGGTTAATCCTCCCGCTGTCACAGCACAGGTATCTGCAGCCCACCCAGCTGCTTTAGTGTGCAGCAGGGCGCTCACCCCGGGCCGCAGCTCGGGCAGGAAGGGCACTTCTCAGTCTGAACAACTGAATAAATGCCTGGTAATCACACTGCTCTCCCGCAAAACCACTGCCCCCTTGATTTGCTGCTGATTGTGGGAAGCCACTTTATGTCAACATAGGCAAACAGGAGAGATGGCAGATAGCCTAGTTGAAACTGTTGGCACAGACCTGAAAGCATTTTAATGTGGATTTTTAACCTCTCCCTTTCCTGTCAAAATGTGCTATCACCCATGTGGACTTCAGGATACATGCTCAGCCTGGCAGGCTTGCTTGCTGTATCTCTGTGCACATGGTTTGGTACCTGTCCTATGATTTCTTTAGCAACAGGCAGCTGGGTTGCCTCAGTTCAGAGTTTCAGGAATTTGTTGCCAACTCGTACTCCCTGCAACTTTAAAATGAAACCCAAGCAAAACTATTTCTTTCCAAACTGTGGGCTACCAGGAGCAAACTTCTGACTTGTCAGATTGCTCACGCACCGGTGCCTTCAAAGCCAGCATGTGAGATTGCAGAGAAAGGCTTTGCTACTGTTAGTTTTGTTAAACATTAATGCCAGTTTCCTCCCTTTAAGCATACAGAGGTTTGACAAACGCACTCAGACTGTGTGTCATTTGCTGCTTGACAAGTGAAGTAGGCAGCATTCAGGAAGCACAGTGACTACAGCAAGGCATGCGGGGCTGAGAGCACAATCCCGACATCTCCATTCTGAGTATTTCCAGGAGGGAAGAGCTTCTGAGTAAGTCTGGGTAGGCTGAAGTGATCATGGGGATGGATATTTGTGTTCTTGTCACAGGCATGAGAGGAGGAAACGAAATACAGCAGAAGTGAAGAGCATGAAGTGCCATAGAACTGAATTCTTGAATGTCCTTTCCTTTAACCAGTTTTGCAGGAGATGGACTTTCTACTCACAGACAGAAACTCAACACCAGCCTTCTGCTTACTGAATGTAGCTAGAGAACTAGCTTTACTTTGCAGAGTTTGCAGCTCTGGTGTAGGACAAGCAACGTTATGGACTAAACCTCATTTTTACAGCCCTTCTCTTCTCCTCCTCCCCCTAACTTTCATTTTCTTAGACAGAACCTAATCTCTCTGCATGGCTAAATACCTGTTTCTTATCTAGTTTGATGAGGTTCCATTTTTTCTTCTTTAATTCTTAAGGGTGATTTTTAAGATATGCAGCAGTATTCATACCCCTTGCCTTCTGCCATTGCTGTCTTTACCCCCCAGATGTACCTCTGGATTGTCAGTGTTTATGGGGAATGACACTCTTTGTTCCGGCATGTTTGGGGTGCATATTTTGAACCTACTAAGCTAAATTTGGTTTTATTGTGTGGGAAGTGTTAGTCCATTAGAGAGAGGCCATAGTTGTTTATGCCTAGGCTGAATATGGCATACAATGACTGTGCTTTTCTAACTGCTGGCCAGCTGCTGAGATGGCAATGCAGCGTTACATGCAGTGCTGCTGGCACGCTTCTGTGTGTTGTGTTGGTTTTGATGCCTTGTTTCAGTTTTTGGGGTTTTTTTGGTGGTTTGTTTTTAATATGCTTTCTGGGTTATGAGACAGCTTGCTTTTTAGCACAAAAATCAGTATTTTGGGTCAAACTCTGTGAGGTTCTGAGGGACATAACACAGGGTCAGAATCTAAACTTCAATTTGTTGATTCAAACGTTCATTCTTTGAGAGCCCATGGCTTACTGTAAGGATTTATTGTTGGTATTGCAGTCTTTGGAGAGAAAAAATTGTCACAGCTGGTGAGCTCATAAATGTCACTAGTTGTTTTTTCTTGCTGCTGTATACACAAATTTTGGTATTGCTTCACTTGTGCCACAGCACTTTCATTTTCTTGCTACTTTGCCTGATGGTGTCTATGTAGCTTCCTGTGGGGACATGAAGCTTATTTTTGGCTCTGTCCTGGAAGGAAAGGATGGGTGACAGGAGAAATACTACTTGCTTTTGATTGCTCTAAGTTAAAGTTTAGTTGCCCTAAATTATGTAAAACTTGCAGTTTCTTATTACTGTGCAGTATTCCTGTTCCATGTCAGTGGTAGCAAAACATTTTCATTGTTAGGGTTATAATACATAAAAATTCACTCAGAAGAAGTAAAGTGAGAAGTAAAAATGTATTGGCCAGCTCCTTATAAAACCTAATAGGCCAACAGAAGAGTGTAAAACTTAATCCACAGTTTTATAAGAAGCCAAGGTCTTGTGAGAACAAAATGTTTATAGAGGATATATAAATCCCCCAGATGATATCCTGGTTCTGAATTTAGGTTTGAGATCCCACGGCTCTTGTAGGCGTGGTGATGAAATCTGGTCTGGGAGGCTCATTTCAGCTGGATGAGTAATGGACACGTTTATGTTACCCTTGATCAAGGTGAAGAAAGTCAAGGGGTGTGTCTTTCCCTGACCTAACTGCTCCGGATGATGGTTACAGGCAGCAAAAAGCAGAGAGAAGCCAATGTCTGAATCTTTTGGAAAGTTTCCTTTAGATCATGTTTCAGAATATTGGTGTGTGCAATGCTCGAGCGCTGGCTGATTGTTCTCTTGTTAATATTCAGTGAAACTGAATTAGAGCCAGATGTAGCCCTTGGTCAAGTCAAATTTGGCCTTGTCTGGACTCTTAGGTAAATAAGTATGATAGCAACGAGCATTGCAAGTCACAGCTTGGCTTTTTTTTTTCCTTTTCCTTCCTTCCTTTCTTTTCCTTTTTTCCCCCGTTTCTTTTGTTTTCTTTTCAGTTTATGTGTGTATGCCAACAGATTGGGGAATAAATAGATGAAAGGGTTTTTCAAAGCTGTGTTCAACTGAAAAAACCCCCCAACAAACCAACAACTCTTGGCTAGCCATTTTTTTCATATGATGCTCTGTAGTGAATATGCCCAACATATTTTCTCGTTTTCCTGGCTTGTTTAGCTAAACAAAGTAGAATGAAACATACAGTAACCAGTCAGATACAATAGCGTAACTTAATTTTCAGTGCAAATGCTTTTAGACTGAAACTTTTTTATTCATAAGTATGCATTTGCACTAGGTCAATGCCTTAAATCTTCCTGCAATAAGTTTTGAATCAGTTTGCAACTTTAGTCACTTCTCTTTAGTAAGTCTTGATTTGTGCTGACATAAGCCAGAAGAAAATCAAACCCTGATGCACAGATATTTAAAGAAAGCGAATAAAAGTGAATGAAAAAAAACCCTCATAAATTCAAGTGAAGTATGTAATTTCTTCTTAATCTGTACAGTAGATCTGTACAGATTTTGGTAGCAGGGGGCTAAAGGAGTGGCTTCTGTGACAAGCTGCTGGAAACTTCCCCCATATCTGACAGAGCCATTGACAGCACTAAGATGGACCTGGTGCTGGCCAAGGCCGAGCCCATCAGAGATGGTGGTAGCGCCTCTGGGATGATGTGTTTAAGAGGGGAAAGCATTTACTGCGCAGGAGCAGTTGCAGCCAGAGAAGAGAGGAGTGAGAGTGTGTGAGAGAAACAGCCCTGCAGACACCAAGGTCAGTGCAGAAGGAGGGAGAGGAGGTGCTCCGTGAGCTGGAGCAGACATTCCCCTGCAGCCTGTGGTGAGGCAGGCTCTGTGCCTGCAGGAGGACATGGAGGTCCTTGGGCATGCAGAGATCCACCTGCACCCCAAGGAGGACCCCATGCCGGAGCAGGTGGGTGCACAAAGAAGGCTGTGACCCTGTGGGAAGCCCATGCTGGAGCAGGGTCCTGGCGGGACCTGTGGACCTGTGGCGAGAGGAGCCCACTCTGGAGCAGGTTTGCTGGCAGAACCTGGGATCTTGGGGGCAACGCACACTGGAGCACGCTATTCCTGAAGAACTGCACCCTCTGGAAGGGACCCACACTGGAGCAGTTAATGAAGAACTGCAGCCATGGGAAGGACCCACCTTGGAGAAGTTTGTGGAGAGCTGTCTCCCGCAGGAGAGACCCCATGCCAGACCAAGCGAAGAGTGTAGGTGTCTCACAAGACCCCATGCCAAACCAGGGGAAGAGTGTAACTGTCTGTCATGGGAGAGAACCCATGCTGGAGCAGGGGAAGAGTGTGACTGTGTCTTGTGGGAGAGACTCTATGCCAGAGGAGAAGAGCAGGGGGGGTCCTCCCCTTGGGGAAGAAGGAGAGTCAGAAGCAGTGTGTGATGAACTGACTGCAGTCCCCATTCCCCATGACCCTGCGCTGCTGACAGAAAAGAGGTAGAGCAAATCAGGAGTAAAGTTCAGCCCAGAAAGTAGGGAGGGGTGGAGGGAAGGTGTTTTCAAGGTTTTATTTCTCATTATCCTACTCATATTTGACTGATAATTAATTACTTTTCCCCCCAAGTGACATGACTGTAATTGGTGAGGAATCGCTTCCTGTCCTTATCCCGTGAACTTATTGCTATGTGTTTCTCTCCCCTGTCCAGCTCAGGAGGGGGAGTGACAGAGCGGCTTTGGTGGGCACCTGGCATCCAGCCACATCTGTGCGCACTGGAAAGTGTACCAAGGGTCATGTTTGTCATCATAGCTGGAATTTATTCGGCATTCCATAAGGTCAGAGCCTCTAAAGAAAATTGCGATGATAAGAGAGGCCAGGGGTGTAAACTTTGAAATCTTTAATCCAGATACAGAATGAAGCCTCCAAAGATGAAACACGTTGTATACTCAATTAACACATACAGGGTAGACTCTCAACGTGTGTATTTTATGTCCTTTCATCTGTAGTTGTGTTCCTTCGCTCCTCTCACCGCAGAGTCCATAAAACATGGAGCGTATCTGTGCATGTCAGGCAGTGCAGCTGTGGTCTGTGGTGTAGGTTTGCCTGGTTTGTACATGATGGCATGAGGGACGTCAGCTCACTTACAGGTCAGTATAAGTCATGGCAGGCAGTGATGCTTTCTGAAATGCTGTTAGCACTCTCAGTGTGTCCTGATACAGAAGCTGTGCTGCAGGTCTGTACTAGCTGTTTGTTCTGGTCATACGCAGTGTTACATATCACTTGTGCATATATTTGTAGTATTTGAGAAAGCAGAGAGTGTCAGTGTGTTTCCTTTTCTCTGCCTTGCTTTGGCACCTTCCTGAGTCATCTTTCATTTATCAACTCTTCCTTCTGTTTTCTGCTTTTTCAGGTGCTGAAAAAAAATCCTCTGTCTGATTTTTTTCTTTCAGTTGTTTACATAAAAGTCGTGTGTTGTGAGAGATATTAGTGCTTCTCACAAAAAAAAAAGTGTATCTTTTAGTAGGAAAACTGTTTTGACCATCTTCAAAGGTTGTAATGAATGTCAGTGTAAGGGTGAGAGACTGTTGGGGTGCAATTGCGTAACTGAGTGACTGAAAAGTTCACAGAGGATGGTAATACCCTTTATTATGTTGGAAAAACAATCTGAGTTTGAGGCACAGAGATATTTGCAGACCTAGGTAGGTGGAAATTCACTCTTCTAGGGGACAAAGGAGAGAGGGTAAAACTTATAAAATGAAGTTAAAGATGAACAAGGACACATTTCTCTAGTCATATCATTGTAAGACTAATACAGTAACAAACAAAGCTGTCAGACTGCTTCATCCATGTTTTACAAACGTGTACAAGAAGTGCCCTTCAGGGAACAGATAAGCTTTCTTAGCATGGAGTGTGCTGATATTATGCCATGGCTTTTGCTGTTTGCTTGCAGAGGAGAAGTTTGCAGAAATTTGAACAGAGTTGCTGCAGTTTTCTTGACAACAGGCTGGCACTCAGGTGCTGGTGAGAGATCAGACCCCTCAGAGGCCTGAGCACTGTTTAGACAGAGTTTGAAATCAGAATACCCCTTTCTTCTGCCTCAGATAGTCCATATTACTTGTGACCTCCCTTTCACAATGCATGAGCTTGGAGTGCATGGCAGTGAGACAGGGTTGGGTCTGAGCGGTTGTATCCAGGCAGGGCTGATGTTGAGGTTGGTCTGGATTCACAGAGATAAGGCAGGAGCTTCTATTCTGCTGGGATTTTAAAATGTATTTTATTCTGTGTTGCTTTTGGTTTTATTTCCTATGTGGTACAGTAACTCCAGGAGCAGAACAGACATTCTCAGATCTTTCAATCACTTTAGTGTTATCATGTATTTTCTCTAGATGTCCCAGGCCTCAGACTTTCTGGATTGTGATATTGGTAGTTGAAATGATGACAGAAATTAAGAATGCCTGTTTCATAGCAGGTAGATGAATAATGGCTTTCAGTTTTATAACCTGCACTTTTAGGATGCTTTCTGTCTGTGTTAAATAAACTACTTGACAAAAGCAGAAAACAGGAAAAAAGAAATCTTTACAGAAAGACCTCACTGGACTTTGGTAGCACACTGGGGACCAGAGCTAAGCTGATGGTTCTAGAAGGAAAACATGAATGTTGGTAGGAAAGGCAAATAAAAGGCTTTATATTTATTCTGAAAGCAACTTCTCTGAGTGTTTGAGGTTAAAAATCTTTGTCAAAGACGGGATTGAGTCCTGAATTCCTATTCTTTTTCCGTTCCTATTAGATATTTATTCTTGGGTCTATTTGATGAGGTTTTATGTGACCTAGAGGTTGATTTATATGTGAAAACAGACTTGGCTGAATTCTGGATTAGTGTGGAGCCAGAATTTAGAACTTTTTAACTTCCAGTTCACTTTTTCTCTTTTTGGGTATAGAGTATTTCAGTAAGGTATATAGTGGCCTTGTAAGGTTTTCTGACTTATCAGAGCAGAAAAGGATTAAGCCTATTTTACAACTACTTTCCCAAACCAGAATTTCAGACTTGGAGGTTGCCAAATGCAGAATGGCCCACAGATATCTTAAAAACTAAGCATCACAATTTATAAAAATAATTTTCAACCCTTCCCAAATTGTGTGTATGTAAACACAGAAAACTTGGAAAGCTTTGGCAGAATTAGTTCCGGAGTTTATTGCTTTGATATTCCAGGACAGATAAGCAAGCATGCTGAAAGATCACCTGTGCTGTGAAAAAGCAAAGCTGAGAGCTTCCATTTGCCCTGGGATTTTGAACAGTCAGCATGTTTAGACATGCTGCTAAAGAACAAGTTTCAAGGACTGACAGTTCTTACATAGACAAATAAGGGTTTGTGCATTCTGCCTGGTTTAAGAAAATGCCATCACTTGCTTTGTTGCCACTCCCTCTCCAACAAAACTCCTGAGATCTTAAGAAATCAGGTGAGAGTAAAAACATGCTGAGCTGATTCCGTAACATAATAAAAATAAGTCACAGTTGAGCTATAACAGTGGAAATATCTATTGCATAAATTATTATTCAGACCATGTTACGGGAAAAGGGAGGCTTCCATTTTTCAACTTTGAATCCTATTTTTTAGGGAGAAAATGAGAGATGGTCCTATGAAACCTGTGCACTGTACTTCAGTGGAAAAGAGAGAATGGCTTACTCTGATATTTCAGCTCTTGCTTTTTGATATTTTTTCCCCACAGTCAGCTTCTTATCACTGTGATGGAAGGTACAGTGCAGGCTCGTCAATCTTGCCTTGGGTATTCATTTGTGTCTGAACAGGGAGGGTGAAAAAGACTTAAACATGGATTGCAATGGTTTAAAAACCATTCTGCCCTTGCCTTGTAACAGGCAGAAGATCGCCATGAATCTAGGGCGGCAGGGAATGTGGCCCTCTCAGTCCAGATAATTTCACAATTTCCTGTTATCTTCTTCACCCTTAGAAACTTCTTGGCAAAGGCATTTACCTGATGTGTGTTGATTGTTTGCATTTTATTTTACAGTCATTCGTCATTGTCAGATTTGTCTTGCTGTCTTTGCTTTAAAGATCCAGTCTAAGTACTTAGGATCTGACTCATCAGCTTTGATTTTTGCCCCTTTTTTTGTACAGTCGTAGAACATAGTTGCCACTTCACATCAATTACTTTGGTAGAATGGTTCCTTCATTTCACTGCTGTAAATTAGACCTTGTGCTTCTGAGCCATAAAAACACAGTTCAGCTGTAATTGTGTGCACTTCTTCATGAACTCACTGCAAAGGCCCAGAGCCCCAGAGGGCTGTTAAAGGCAGGAATTCATCACAGCACCCCCACAATTGCATCCCACAATTGTTATCATTGAATCAGCACTTCTTGGGAGCACAGAAACTGAAACTTTTAAATACCACACATAGAACTTGATCTTTTTTCTTTTTTTTTTTTGTTTTGTTTTGTCCTGGTATCCTATCATTTTGTAACTAGTTATGATATGGTTTTGGGTTTTATTTAAATGGAAAGTATCAAAATCTCTTGGGGGGTGGGGGTGGGGGGGGAAAGATGTAGAAGGACAAATAGAAAAATAATTGGTGTTTCTATTTTTGTTCTGTCTTTAAACATTTTGTGATTTGTCATCCACTTTGACTTTATTGCCTCATTCTCTCTAAGTGCTGGGACTTTTCCATCACTACACATGTTTATGAGAGTGAGTCTATTTCAAACAGTCTTACATTGCAAATCCACTTTTCAGTTTAGAAAGTAGGAGTTTCTTTTTTTTGTCACAATCCTAAAGTCAACAGTAATGGGAGGAGGTTATCTGGAATGCAGGTTTTCGGGGATTTTGAGCCATACTCCTGGTGAGAGCTCAAAAATCCCAAAGGGTCTGGTGGAAGAGGATTTGTTCTGTTACCACATACATAATTTTCCTTCCCAAGTGAGAGGCAAGATATGACAAGTTGTACTACTTGCTTCATTACCAAGTTGAATCAGCTCAAAAACCACCTTCCTACTGCGTGCCCAGCACTTGAGTGTGAAAAGTTCACCTCCTTTACTCATCATAAACTCTTACTTAGATTTAAGATAATTAAGGATAATCTGTAATTTTCTACTTGAATTATGTAGAAAATTAAAATGTGTGCTATGAGGGTGCAGAATATATAGTAATAGAAAGGTTTACTGCCAAACTTAAAATCAGTGGTGCAGGAGGTCCCTTTTGTCTGTTCATAATGTTCCCACAATCTCTAGTTACAAGGACTAACAATAACATTGATTTTCAAGTCCTTTTCTGCACCTGGTACAATTAATATTCTTGGGTAAAATATGCAAGGCAGTTTTCCAAGCCTAGGTGCTCATTTATATTTAAAAAGAAAAAGCTAGACCCTGCTGCTGACCACCTGCTGACCCAGTTAGACCAGTCTGACTCCCTGCGTTTGTTCCCTGAGCTTTTGCTGTTGCTGCCTTACAGTAAATGCCGTGCGGAGTGCTTTGCTTCAGTCCCTGCACTGTCCCCCTCGGTGAGAATGTAGCTAGGGGTGAGGAAAGGTGAAAGGAAATGGCACATTGTCACAAGCAAATAATGCTGAGTCTTTGCTGCTCTGTCCGATGGTTTGTCCCATAACTCATCTCCAAGTGCAGCCAGAGCACTGACTGGTGGTGTTTGAGAGCTAAAATGTGGACTTCTCACAGTTCTTTGAAGGGAAACATAGGGGACATTTATTCCTTGTTCTTGTATAGAAAGAGGAAGAGGGAATTCTTGGAGAAGTGTCCTTCATCATGACCTCAATCCAAGTCTCTAAGGTTTTTTGGTCTGTTTTGATGTACTCTGCCTTTTTGCACCTGAAGAGGCACGACTGGGGGATTGCTGTCCTGCAGTAGTGTGTTCAGTTTTTGTTTGTGCACGAGTATTGGTTCTTACTGGGAGCTTGCCCAAGTTTGTCTGACAGAGGCAGAAGAGTGCTTCTCTGTTTGCTAGGTAATTGCCTGGCAGCAGTGCCCTGAGCGTGGTGTGAAAATGTACTAGTTACAAGGAGCTGTTGGTTCTGAACCTTTGCAAAAGTGCTGCTTTTGTCCAGGTCACAGAAGTGATGGGACATAAACACGGGTTCCAGTTTGAGCTTCTCTTGGTCTCCTCGGCCTATTTTGTCAAATCAAGTGGGAATTTGATAGAAATGAATACTACAGTGAGCCATTACATCTATTCTCAGCAGCCATGCATCAAAAAGTGTGCAGTGCACTTGGCTGCAGTTAACAGGAGAGCAGGGTGTGCTTCCCTCTCACTTTGCCTTCCTCTGGGAAGGATGGATTCCAGTACTGGTACTCACAGTGGCTGGCAAGAAGTAGGAGCTGCCTCTTACTCAAGGGACCTTTCTGGGCCGACCAACCACTCCCTTGCAGTCTGACAGCACAAGGCTCTGCTTCTGGGTGGACATCATCTTGCCCCGTTCAAAAAATACCCACCCTCAATTTTTGCTTTGGCATCCTGAATTGCAAGTAGTAGTTGGGAAGTATATGATCCATTTTCAGTTTGAATACAAAAATGCAAGTACAGCTTTATAATGTGGTGAGAAGTTACGCTTGCATGGGAGAAAATACCTTTTCAAAAATCCAAGAATCCAATGTTAGACCTTGTTCTCCAAGTTCCATATTTCACTTGCTCTTCAACTAATTTGTAGGTGGCTTCTGATTGAAGACCTGGCTCATGGTAAAATCTCCAGGGGTTTAGGTTTTTTTCAACCCTCAGTTACAAACATAATTTCAGTTTTCCATTCTGAAGTTTGAACACATCCACCTTGTTTGTTCAGAAGC
>JAWWEU010000158.1:11478603-11552714 GCA_035583155.1 Acropternis orthonyx
GCCAGAAAGGTGTGGGCTTTACCATTCTTTCCAAGAGTGTTACCAATGAATATCTAATAGTGCTTCAAATGTTCATTTTTGTGTAATCTTTAGCCTGAGAGAGGTTCTTTATTTAAAGAAAGGCAGTTCATCAGTACTTACAAAATTTTATTAATTTGTAGTGTTGTATGAAATAATTTGAGTTGGTAGCTGAATATTTCTTAAAATTCTCTCTTACAAATGTCCAGAGAAGTTTAAAGTTACATTCTCAATTACCTGAAATCAGGGCAGCTTTAGTGTCTGTATTAAATGTGAATTTTGCTGCTCTTGCAAAGAGAAAGTTCTGTTGCTTTTGTTTCAGATCTCTTTAAATACTGGTTAGAGCAACAAGAAGTCTCTATTCTTGTGTGGCAGGCCAAATCTGATGTCTGATTCTGACATAATCATTGCCCTGAAACAGGTTAGGTTGTCCTGATGAAATGGCACAATGCCCTGAGAAGAACCAGGGATGAGAAAAAAAATCCCTAAATAGAATATTAAGAAAGCAATATTTTTCCTAGCAAAAGTGGGGAGAAAGTCCCGAGGAATAAAATCAGTGCTGCCGTGTCATTGTGTGAGCTCACCAAACTTCAGTGTCACTGTGAAATGACAGGATCTCATGAAGAGGAGCTTGGAAAGACCCATTACTTTTTTGTCAGCATGTTCCTTGCTCTTTTTTTCAGTAAATGAGCTCCCACACAAGAGCATGTTGAAGTGGGAAATTCCCTGGATCAGAGAGCCAAAAACTGTCTTATTACTCTGTTACGTGTAGGTTTAAGCAGAGCAGATGGGGTTTGCAAAACTGAAAGGTCACTGAGCAGCTTCTTCCAACTTGTCCTTCCCCGGGAGAGAAGGATCTGTGGGGTCACTCCTGACACTTCAGGAAAGCTAAAATAGTGCTGAAGAGCCTGAGCTGCTCAGCTCAGAGATCAGAGCAGGGCAGTGGGAGCTAGGAGTCCTAACTCTTTCAAGGCAAGTCAACCACCCTCCGGTCACCTTTAATGCCTGGTCTGAAGTGCAACTTATGATTATTAGTGTATGAAAAGTGTGTTGATCACGGATGCAAAACTCCTCAATAAATGTACATTCTTACTATCTGCACTCTGATTTCCCAAAGATGTATAAAACCAGCTGTTTGCCCACCATTCTGGCTGTCTCCTGATTTTGAAAGGTGTCTCACCTAGTTGTGGGAGTTGTCTGCACTCATTTCTCCTCTTTTCTGGAGCTGATGTTTGGCAATGGAAGCAGGAAGGAACTGTGCTTTTGCTCAACTGGATCAAATGGCCAGGCCTCTGGCTTTTGATACTAATTTTGTATTTCCCACTTTTAGAACTAAATTCTCCCTCTTTTATACACTGCCAAGTGTTAGACCCATGTTTTTCAGGTAGCAGATTGGTGTTTTGTCCAAAATTGGAGACTTTCTGACTTTTGGGTCAGATACTGAGTGAGGACTCAGGAATTTATGGCACCAAGAACCAGACCTTCTCTATCCCCACAGATTTTTAGTACAAGTCAGCCTTGCCAGAGGCCTCACAAAGAGGGCAGAATTTAATCTTTTCTTCATGTTTTGCTTTGTGATGGGTGGATTGCAAATTATCTCAAAGCAAGTGCTTCTGTTCTCTTCTTGGTTCAGCTGAGATACAGCCCCACTGTTATCCACAGACGTTCACTGGAACTGATGAAAAGAGATGCCTTGTTGACACTAGCCTTTACTAGAATAAAAATATGAATACATGCACTGGTCCATGGAAACCATATCTTTATTTGAGAGCAGGCCTGGAGAATTACAGTTTTTGTAAATTATAAGTTTTTTCTGTGTTTTGGTGAGGAAAAAGGGAAACTGGAGAGAAGAGACTAAATCAGAACATAAAGATTAGTTGTCTGTACAGTTCAAAATCTTTCCGAGTGTGACTGATATTATCAGTTCTCCTACTGTAATTCTGCTGATTTCTCAGGGAACAAATCACGCAAGCAAAGCTAAGCATGGTCTAGAGAGCTGGAAACAACCTCTTGGCTTCTGTCTGCTCTCCTCACTGTGCAGCAGCAAGTCCCAGCAAGAAGGTCTTCAGGATCTGTGACCTGTTTAGAGGACATCGTGGGCTCCTTGGCAAGTGCTTGTCTTTTTGACTGCAATGCGCTGCTGACCTGCCAGTGGTTTGAAAGCTAGGGCTGTGTGCTGGAAGAGTGCCCTTAGAGAAGGAATCAGAACAACTTCTTGCAGTGTCTTTTGTGAAATGCTGATATTCTCAAAGTAATCTCATTGCCCAGAATGAAGGTGTTGTCCAGTGAACTTAAGAAAGCTAAATTTGATTCTGTAATCTTTTTTTATGCTGTTTCTACACAATATTTGTAAAGTTTCTATAATGATCTGCTTTGTAAGGGGCTGTACTGTATCATTGTGTGTGTAGAAAACTTCAATAAAAGCATTTTGTTTTACTATCTTTGTATGGAAGGTTGTAATTTACTTAATTATTCATCTTTGTGCAGAAATACTGGTTTTAAAGTCTGGAACTATTGTGCCTTCAAGAGAATAGTCTTCTTAATGGAAGTAAGTTTCTTGGAGAAGAATCATTTTATTATCCACTGCTCAGCTTTTGGACTTCTTTTTTTCTTTAATTCTGTTCCTTGCCACTGTTCTTAGAGAATGTATGCTGAAATCAGCAGGATCAAGCCTTGTTCTTCTTTTTATTGAATGAATCCTATTGCTTCTCTCTGGATTACTTAAATTTACAGTGTAATGCCATGTAAAACAGAATCTTTTTCTTAACTGGTATCTCAAGTACTTGACAGTGTGCACTTCGAGAAGGCCTGTGGCTCTGCAGCCCCAGGCTTGCACAGTGGAAGTGAGTGGGAGTTTTGGAACTGAATTTGGGGGTTTCAAGATCAAGCCTTAATTGCAGTTACCTTGCTGGGCACCTGGGGTTTAAAAGAATGGCACGTGTCTCTTAAGAAAAAATGTTTTGCAACTTCTGTGGCTTAGCAAATCGTGATTTTCCCCTTTTCCTCCTCTCCTGATGAGTCACCAAACCTTTTCCTGACAGTGGAAACAACTGAGGAGGTATTTCCTAGGTTGTAAAGAGATAAAGGACTATGCCCTATGGGATTTTCTGTACAGTGTGAGTCAAAGGCAGAAAGAGGATTCTGTGATTGTCAGCATGTCTTTCACCTCTGCTATCCCATGTTACTGACTTTACTCCAGTCATGTATTTTATTCTTGCTATTGTCAATACAGGTTAGACTCTAATAAATAAGTTGTAACATGATAAAGCATTTTGCGTGGCCTCTTCTGTCCCTATCCCCTAGCTGAATCCTGACAGTAGATTTAGACAACATGCGGCTTTTAAGGAGTTTAGATGTAAAATACACTTCCACAGAGTGATGCCTGTTTCCTTGAGAGAACTATCAGCGCCGCTTTGGGGCAGGCCTGCGTGACATAAAAGAATAGCAGAATGTGACCTAAGATAAAGGAGTGTTAAGAATAATATAAACATTTGGGATTATGGTGTTAAACTGAAGGAGGCTGTGGTGAGCCAGACAGAAATAATGAATATTCAGGGTGCCCCATCAAGCCTGCAAAGGCTGATTTAGGTTTCATCTTCAGGCACTATAAAGTCATGTTGGCCAAGGTAATTCCAGGTAATCCACTACAAACTCTGTACTGCAACAGCCAGCCAAAACCACTCATCATCTGTCACCTGCTTTTGATCTTCTGAGATCTCTTAAGATACCTGTCTACAGCTATACAGAATAGCAGGAAATTTAACTTCTATCATGAAAAGAGCGTATTCTGACATGCATCTTTTCTGTCCTGAAATGAGGAAGCTTTAGACAAGTTGTTGTAGGAGTATTTGCTGTTTTCTTTGACGTGAATTCTCTCTTTTCCTATAGGCATGTCTAGTTATCAAAACAGTGAAGAAACAGAAATCCCCAAGCAGTGCAACTTCTGTGACAAGTAGACTTGCTTGTCACAGGCGTCCAAAAAAAAAAGGGATGAGTTCCCTTTTGTGATAATTTGGTCATTGTCTTTTTTTATGATTGGGACTTTTTTATTTTTTGATATTTCTGAGCTTTGCTTGTGAAGTATCCACTGTAGGAAACTGGGATGAAATCTAATAATTTGGCTTAGGGTTGTGTTTGAAGGAGAAGAAAATATCTCCTGTGTCAAAGTAAATTTTTCAGAATTCACCACAGTGCTCTGGATTGTTGGACTAATTCACAGAACTTGGCACCTCAGCCTGTAGATACTGGCTGGCTGTTGGGAAGAAAACAGTATAGCAGCAGGGATCTTCTGAATCTCTTTTCCCTTTATTGTAGTGGAGACATGTGGTCCCATGACTTCTTTCGGTCAAACAGTTCTTTTATCTGGATCTTGTGTATACAGGACAGTTTATAAAAATCAGCTTGTTGTCCACAGTCTTCACAGAAAGTAAACTTCATTGCATATGCAGGGTATTTCTTATGGGTCTTGCTTGTTCTTTCTGTACTGTTTGGAACAGAAAGTTTGCTACGGCAAAATGTTAAAGGAGTTGTGATTATTTCTGCTATGGTTAGTGTGTACGGATTTTGGCAGTGCAGCAACCCCTTTTTTGATATAGTTTTGGCTTAATTTTCTTACTGCTGGTCATCACTGATGAGCCAACTGATTAATGTGTTGCTTAATTTCATCCTTTTGTTCTTAGAAGTCTTTGCAACAATGTACAAAACCCCAGTAACAATAGCTGATTGTGCAAATCATGGCAGGAATTTGTTCCAAGGGTTTTTTCCAGGATAACACTGAGATTTTTCTATGTAGTTTGTATTTTTCAACAAATAGTGTGCACAGATTAATATGTTTTCCTAGTCTGTAATATTCTTTTGTTAAGAAGTTTCTTCTGTTTGATAAGGAGAATTTAATCTGTTGGCCACAGCATCAGACCAAAGACAAACCAGGTGTTTTGCTGTTTTATTTAGTTTACTGTATATATCAGGGATTCGAAATGCTGAGGCTAAAATACTGCAATGTTTGACCATGGCACTACTTTGCTTCAGATATTATGAATTAAAACCTGACACCTTTTCAAATTGGTTTGCTCGCTGCAACCAGGGACTAAGCTGTGCTCCTTGTTGGTCAGTCTTTCCTAGTTTTGTTGCAGTGGGGCAAGAGGGACTCCTTAGTCTGGGAAGTCAGGGAGCTGCTCAGCTGGAGGTGGTGGGTGCCTTCAAGGCCATGGTTTTCTATGGGAATCTGAGAATCTCAGCCCTTGGCGCTGTGGCTGAATGGTCATTGGTGTCTCAGTGATGCTTTGGGGTAGTCGTGCAGTGTGGAGACCTGCAGGCAGAAAAAATCTGGCACAGAACTGTAGTTTCCCCAAGGACTTGATTTTTTATTTCTTTCTATTTCTAGGTGTCAGTCAGCCACTCCGCCACCTCTTTTGTCCCCACGAAGAAGCCCTGCCTACCCCCTCAGTGACAGTGAGGACTCTTCTCGCTCTACTCAGCTCACCAAAGTCTCCAACTCCAGACAGTGTCTCAAGGACTGGAACAGTCGCGCATCTACACTGCAAAGCACCTCCACAAGCCCATCGGACACAGAGTCCTCAAGCCACCCTCTCAAAGCCATCAGTGTGGGTGCTTTGGATAAAAGGCTGTCCGTGTCCAAGGTTGACCAAAAGGAGAGTCCAAATGAGGCTCAAGATGGGGAAGCAATAGGGAGCCATCCCCTCGCCCGAAGCACTCTGTCCTTGGGCACTGCCACCAACTTGAGGACCCTCTCCATCAGCAGGGTGAGCGTCCGCTCCCAGGCGCTGGACATCAGGCAGAAGATCACAGAATGGGAATGCCGCCGGGAGCTGTCCCCCAGGATGAGCGTGTGTGTGGACAAGAGGGATGCTGGGGAGAGGTCAGGCAGTGAGAGCTGCCCCAGTGTGCTGACCTCTCCCTGCAGCGACAAGACATTTGATTTCAAAGGGCTCAGAAGAATGAGCCGAACATTTTCCGAGTGTTCTTACCCAGAAACAGAGGAGGAGGAACTGCTGGACAGGGATTCCTGCCATCGGTTTGAAAAGAGACCAGGCAGGAGCGAGCCTCCTTCTGCCACTTTCCTTAAGGGACACGTGAGGAAAGAGTCCTCTGCCGTGCTCAACAGAATACAGAAGATCGAGCAGGCTCTGAAGGAGCAGTCTGGCAGGGGCCTCCCCCAGTTACCGAGTAGCTGCTACAGTGTTGACAAAGGGAAGAAAAAGACTGTCACTCTGAGTACTGTGGAGGGACTGAGTGAAACCCTCAGTGATAGCAAGGGGGGGAGTGAACCAGAAACACCTCCTGAGCCTGATAAAGGCAGTAAAACAAAACAGGGAGTCACTGCAAACTCAGCTGGCCCTAAACTGCTCCTCGAAAGCCCAGCCAACAGCGCGGTGAATCCTGTCCCCAAGCCCAAACGCACCTTTGAATATGAAGCGGACAAAACCCACAAAAGTAAACCAAGCAATGGACTACCTCCATCTCCCACACCTTCTGCTCCTCCTCCCCTCCCATCCACTCCTGCACCCCCCGTGACGAGAAGGCAGAAGAAAGAGTCGCGCTTTCACAGAAAATCCCAGAATAGGTAAAAGTCAAGGAAATGTTTTGTGCTCAGTTCTCCAAATAACTAAATAAATGTGCTGTGTTTTTGTTGTAACAATGTTTTAAGTTCTCCTTCTAATGGAGTGCTCTTGACATAAGACAAGCCAGGAGTTGTGTGCAAGACAAGTGGGTTTTTTTTCTGCTGGACTGCACAGATGGGATGTGCTGGTGCAATACCTTTACAAGCCTACAGTTTTGGAGTTCTACAACCTGCATTCCTTGATTCCTCAAAAACGCTCTAGGTCATGTGTGCCAAAGGTTATCTAGTTCATTTTGGCACAAACACCCTTAATTGTGATTTTTAATGGATCATAATTTCATTATTGTCTTGTAGTGGGACCCTAACTGATCTGTCAGTCTTTTCTTCCTCTTCACTGCAAAACACACCTGCAGAGGTTTTCTGTTTCCAAAGTTCATTACTATAGCAGTTGTGTCAGTTTTATGCAGCGCTGATGATTTTATTTATTTCAGAGTTTAGGAATGTTATCCTAAGTTACTATCAACATCTGTAGGGGATTAATGCTGAGAAAACTGTTTTAGCACAGAAGGACGTTTATGCCCTTCCTGAGTTAATGACGGGCAGAGTGTGTGGCTACATTTCCCCAGCAATCTGTGGAGCTTGGCTTGTTTTAATCACGTGGTTCGTCTGGAGTTTTAGTCATGGTAAAACTCATTCTGTGCACTGTGTAGCAACTTGTAGGCATAGTTGTCACGAAGCATTCAAAATACAGCATTCTTAACAAGTGCACATATCTGTGCATGTGTATGACAGACACACCCCTTGATATTTAGTGATGAGATTCACAACTAACTGCTAAACAGCATCTCAGATGCACACTGTCAGTTCAGACTCTGGTGCTTGACGTTGGCTTAACTAATCACAAGTTTATGTCAGCACAACCTGACTTGAAGTATGCCGGGGCAGGAAAAGAGGAATCTTTGGATTCTGCTCTTTTTTTTTAAAGACATGCCTGCTTTTGAAATGGATCCAGCAACTCTGCTGAGATGCGTTGTTTCCCTGAGAAAGGGGGGGGTTGGCGGGGGATGCGGAAAGTCAAATTCTGATTAGCAGGGCTTATCTTTGACTTCTGGCAATATTTTCAGAGGAAGTAAATTTAGTTTTCACCAAGAATTTGTGAAGCAAAGCTTACATCATTTTGTTCATCATGGCATTTGCAATGTACAGAAGATAAAAAAAATAATTTTTAAATTTTCTGGTATAACTGATAGATTTTATTGGTATATTCAGGGGTAATCATCTAAGAACTATGGTATTTTCTCACAACGATTTTTTTGAGATGAAGTTTTGAAGTTTCTTTCAAGCAGAGGTGCCTGGTGTTTGGCAGGTTCAGTCTCCTGTTGTAGCAGAGTTAGACAACAGCACAGTTCAGCAAAGGAGCTTCGGGCCTGGGTAGGGTCAGGAGATACGAACTCAGAGAAAAACAATATTTGTCAATTTAAACTGTGATTAATAGAGTATGAGTTGTAGGATTTACACTGTTATCATGTGTACCTGATGATTCTTGCAAATCAGTTTGACATTTTACAGAGTAGGTGCACATTTGTTTGTAACAGCATTACCATGCTGTAGTTTAGTGATTCCTCTGGACTCACCTCTGATTAATCGTGACCTAAATAACTTTAAAACAATCTCTCAAACATGTCAGTTTTGCTGGCTGTCTTCAATGCTGGGTGGAAATACTTTATGAAATCTTAACCTTAATGTCTTTACTACCATCCTTCCTTTAGCTACAGAGAAGAGAACTCCAGGATTTACAAAGAACTTAAGACCATACAAATAATCTAAGAATTACAGTATTTGGCTAATAGTAATTATTGAAATCTCAGTATCTAAACTGTTCTCTTTTTGGGAACAGACATAATTCATTGTGTCTATAACTTGTAGCTGTGTGTTTCAGATTGAATATCCATGTTTTGCACCCACTGGAATGTCACGAGAATGGACTGTGGGTACTCTAATATTTTGATTGAAACCACTGATTTATTTGTATAGGCTAATTCAGCATTCTAGTGAAATGAAGGAAGGTCTCTTATGTTTTCCTGCTAGCATGGAGACAGTGTGTATTCACAGGATCTGATGCCTACAGTAGCTTTAACACTTCAGACTGATGTGAGCTGGACATTCCCTAGCAATTGCAGATCCTCTGACATGCACACAGCCCAGGAGAGGAGTATCACAGAATAGGCTTGGGACACACAGACCACCACTGAGTGTCAGTCCATAGAACCATTCCTGTGATCCCCCACAGTGTCACCACATCATAGTGTTGCCTTGAAATTTATAGGAGTTGGATGTTTAACTATTTAGAAAGTCACATTTCATACACAGGTATGTCTTCAGTGTGTAAGCTTCCCTTATAACTGTGAGTAGGTGTGGAGGAGCAGGTGCCTGGATCTGAAATGCACAGATTGTTTCTGCCGCAATCCTGATGTGTGTTACTTGGACCTGGATATTCTGAAGATTAGAGAAAGGAGAGAGGAGGCTCCTAAGACTTGATGCAGACTTTAAGTCTGCTCCAGCAGACAAATGGGAAATGCACTTGTCAAATGCAGTGTCTATGATATCACTGTGTTACCTGTAGGGATACTTGAGCCATTCACAGGCTGAAGTACCTCCCATGAGACTGTCACTGCCATATGGATAAGCTGTAATGTGCTTCACTCCAGCTGGGAAGAACAGGGGCTGATGGCAGGATTACTTACTGTTAATCTAGTTTGAGTCTCAGTGAGTGAAGTATGGACATCAGCACAGTCTCTGCAAGCCTTACAGCACCACAGGACTTATGCTCTCACCTGAGCCTGCTTTTCTTACTGTGTCATCCTCACTGGACTGATTTACTGCTGAATGCCAGCCCCTGTACAGCTGGCACTGCGAGTCAAGGGCCTCCCCCAGCTTCAGTATAGATACTGCCTGAGGGAACAAGTGCTGGGCAAACTGGAGATTGGGGAGCACTCACACTCTTCTTGAGCTGCTCAGCAGCATTGGCACAGGGGTGGGTGGGAGGTGGTGAATCACTCCTCTTTGAGGTACCCAAGTGGGAGATACATTATACGGTTCATGTGACCCAGCTGGTCCTTATGTTCCTGCCAGAAAGGCCAAACCTTCAGGCCCTGAGCCATCAGCCTGAATTCACCCCAGAGAGCATTAATTTCCTCAGTGCCTTGTCCTTTGCTGCCAGTTCTTGGCACAGGGTGTGCAAGGGAAATGGGTGACCTTCACATGAGTCTGCCTTTGGCATTTGTACACTGACCTCTGTGCAGGAGCATGTCTGAAGGTTCAAGACACGTGAGCAATGTCGAACTAAGGGCTACAACTCCCAGAACAACCAGTGGAGGAACATTTTTCAGAAATATGTCTTTCTTGAGGAGAGAGGGCCACATGCTTCTGGAGACCTTGGCAAGAGCAAAGCAATTTCTAATCTGAGGACTGTGCTGCTAACTTGCTCTGTAAACTTTGAAAAATACCACTTACTTTCTTGGTCTTTTCTCCCTGTCTGCATAATAGGGATAACAATACTTTCAACCTCATAAAAGTGCCACAGGTGGCTATACTAGAGTGTTGTGAGCACAGGACTTAGGGTCCTCTAAAAGTTAGTCCTTAAAGCATGTTATGTGATTGTTGTTGTTGTTGTAGTTCATTTTATATATATTTCTTAGCAAACACTCTTCTAAATGTTTGAATAATTTTGCATGAGAGTTACTAATTACATATTGTTTTAAACTTCAGAAAATCCTTTGAGTTTGAGGATGCCTCAAGTCTGCAATCCCTGTACCCTTCCTCCCCGACTGAAAATGGGACTGAGAGCCAGCATAAATTTGGATCCAAGAGCACTTTAGAAGAAAATGCCTATGAAGACATTGTAGGTAAGAAGCTGCTGCAGTACACGGGCTCACAGCAGGATGTTGAGCGCTTGTGGGCAGGCCGTGCATTGTTGAACATGTGCCCTGTGTGCAGGAGCATTCAGTGCTGTCAGTGCAGAGAGATTTAATGGGGGGTAAATGGGTTTGATCCTTCAGTGCAAATGTAGCTCTCATTCTGCATGCAGGAAGTCTTGATTCTTTTAGACTTCATTGGGTACTATTGGAAGTGGACCATTTGGTCAGCTTTTTGCTAATGCTTTTCAAGAACCAAATAATTCTTTTTATCAAGGCCTTGGCTTGGAGCCTTGAGTGGTGTAAAAATGCAAAGAACTGAACTTGAGACAGTGTTTACAGAGCTATCCAACAGCAAGATTAACCTCAGAGGCCTTGTGTGGTCAGCCTGAGCTTTTCAGGACTTCGGTGTGGACTGCCCCAAAGCCGTTGTTTGTAGCACTGTTCCTGGTCTTCCTAAGTCCCAGTTGCTGGTTAAAGAAGAATTAATTTCCTTTAGCTATACAACCATCAGGAATGCACAATAAAAAACACTGTTTTGATTAAGCTTCATAAGAAAAACATGTTTCTTTTGGTCTTAGAAGGAAATGTATGGCCTATGCATACATTCTTTTAACATAAAAAAAAAGTTGTTATAATTACCGAAAATTGGGCAGCCCTTCAGAGCACAGATTTTCCACACAAGTGATGAATATCTGCATTGTTTTTAACTCTTTCAGTGTTAAATTATTACAGCAGATACAAAGGGGACTTCATTTTACTTTGAACAATGAATCTTTATATACTGAAAACTGGAGGGCTACCAAGATAGTCAGGGACCCTAGAGCACATGTCCTCTGGAGAGACACTGACAAGCTGGGCTTGTTTAGTCTGGTAAAAAGTCGCTCTAGTAGTGCTTACAAATGTTTGAAGGGCAAATAAAGATAATAGAATAAAACTCTTCTTGGTCATATCAGTTGATACAGGAAGGAACGGTGGCTACAAATTGCAGCCTGAGGCTCTTTGTCATACCCAAATTCTGTGTCTCGCATGTCAACCTCAGTGAAAACAGGAATTTACTCTTGCCATTTTCAGCTGTACTCTTCCTCTATGCCGTTCAAAGAAGTGCTTTCAGAACAGAAGAAAATGTTCCTCCTTAGTGTCTGTTAGTAAAAATAAGAGCTTTCTAGATACAGAAAAGTTTTTCTCTGTGGAGAGCATCTTTATATGATCATCAGCCTTTTCCATGACAGACCACCACACAATTCATCCTTGAAAATGTACTGTCTTAGTTACAGTGCTCATATTTTTCTCAGAATTTGTCAGTGTGCTGCCAGATGTTACGTGGTAATGCTTTTCCTTGCTCTGGTTTGTTAAATATCAAAATAAAAAGTGCAGGAGTGGTAAGAAGCTTTCTTCAAATGAGAAGAAATCTTGGGTTCAGTAAAACAAAATCATAATGGGCCTTCCAGCTCATGGGAACTATAAAGCAGCTCCCTGCAGACTATAATTTGGGCATTTTGACAGGGCAGTGGGAAGAGAATGCAAAATTTCAGATCTGTGGACAAACACAGAACTTCATTGTTTCATACTGCTTTTTAACAACCTCTTTCCAAGCACTTCATTCAATAGAGGCAGTGCAGGGGGAATACCAAATCAATATAATTCTTATAAACTGTCAAGCATGATTAAGGACAGGCCAAAGTGGTTTGATCTCCAGCTTTAAAGAAACTATCGCAGTTTTGTGTATTACATCTGCATAATTTATACCAGTAGTGCTAGACCCCAGTCTCTAAGTAGCACTTTTGTACTCATGCAAACCAGGTGTCTGTAAGAGTGAGTTTATTTTATAGATCTGCATCTGCTTCAAAGCTATAAAGGACTTGTCACTGTGCTTTGGGTTTTCTTTGCAAACAGTTGCTCTAGAGGTGGTGGTGGGTCTTTTTTCTATACCTTGTTGAATCTCCTGCCTCCCTAAAATCTTGTAGGTAGTAAGACATTGTTGCCAGTAATAAACTTAATAAAGTAATTTCCCCTTAGAATTAAAATTTGTAATGCTAGTAAATGTAATATACAAGAAGAAAAAGTTGTGAATCTCGAGTAATATTCTAAGCACTGTGAAACAGAATCATAAAATTCAGGTTTGAAGGGACTCTGGAGTCAGCTGGTCCAATCTCTGCTCAAAGCAGGGTTAGTTTCAACATTAGGTCAGGTTGCTTAGGACTACATCTGGTTGAGTTTTCCAAGTACCACACGAGGATGGCTTCACTGCCTCTCTGTGCACAGCCTGCTCCACTGCTTAGCCTTCGCTGTGAAGAATTCTTTCGTGATGTCACTGTGAAGAAATTTTTCTTTCTCTCCAGTCCTGTTTCTCCTTGTTGCTATTTGTGACTGTTGTTCTTTGCCCTTTCACCTTCGAGAAGTGTCTGGGGCCACCTTTTCCATTTTCCATTCTAGGCAGTGGAAGACAGCAGCTGGGTTATCCTCAGACTTTTCTAGGCTGAACAGTCCCAATTCTCTCAGCCTCTTCTCTTTCCTGTTGTGCACTCCAACTCCCAGCCATCTTAGTAGCCTTGCCTTAGCCTATCTCCAGTCGGTTGATGTCTCCCTGGTACTGTGAATACTCCAGGTGTGGCCTTGCAAGGGCCAAATAAAGGAGAATTACCACTTTCCATGACTTGCTGGTACAGACCAAGGTGTAGTTGGCCTTCCTTGCCCTGGCAGGCACTGTTGTGAGGTTCTGACCCCTGTGTGGGACTGGATTTGTCTTTCCTAAACTTCCCGAAGTTCCTATCGAGCTATTCCTTGAGTTTGCTGAGGTCCCACAGCACAGAAGCCCAGGTCTGCTGTCTGTCAGCGTGTCCCCCTCTCGGGTGCCCCTCAACAGGACATCTCTCCCTGATTGGAAAGCAGAGGAGAGCTGTGGGTAAGCAGTGAATTATCTGTTTGAGGATATCTTCTGAAAAGCATATTTCATGTTAGATATGTACAAGTTACTATGTGTGGGGTACTGAGTGCTTTAACTCAGACTAGTGCAGCTTCTAAGCACATAATTGCTAGGACTGGAGTTGCTGGTTTTTGGGTTACTACATGGCCCTCCTCATGTGATGCCTGTGCACACTAAACCTTTGGCTTTCTTCTGATGCCCTTGTGCTGTTTCCCTCTTTAATGACCATGACAACAATGAACTGCTGTGGACAGTTTATCTTATTTTGAGAGCTCACTTAAGGAAAAAAAAAAAAGAAAAAAAAAAAAAAAAAAGAAGTTTTAAGGTTTATTGAACTCAAAAATGTTTGTACTTTGAAATCCAGTGATATCACAGACCATATACTTTCTTTAATTTTGTAGTATTTTTGTAGACTTTAATAGATGAAATACCTGCATGTTAAGTTTAAGACAGGTATTGGATGGGAACATAATGATCCATTCTGCATTAATCAAGCAGGAGTTTTATAAAGGGGTGCACATTCCTAATATAAATCAGAACTGTATTCCACATGCAAGGAACCATGTGGACCTCATTCATCTTCTGTGCTAGCACTCACAGGAATGTGGCAGTCATAGTAAACTTAACATTGTTTTGTTTCTTGTGGTTTTGAATGAGCCTTTAATCAGACCAAAATTGATGTGGCTTTATGAATCCGGTTGGGGAAACCATGCTTGGCTTTGTGTGAATTCAAGAAACTGTCACAGCATTAAAAGATGTCTGAGAGGGTTGCTTCTGCTGTGTTTGTGGACAACAGCATTTCCTGTCATATGTACCATGCGGTTTCAGTTTTCCAGTCTGTTCTCCTAAATGCAGTTGAGATGTTTAATACTGTTATTAAGGTCTTGTGTCTCTGTGGCATTTTTCACCTGACATCTAGAAGAAAGCACTTGTTACGATTGTTATAAAAAAAGTTGAATGAATAAAGTGAAATCAAGGTTAAGGGCATAATATTAAGTTTAATTTGACAAAATCTAGTAAAACTAGGTAAATTATAACTTGTGAGAGAAATTGCACTCAATGTAGAAATCAAATGTAGGGGACAAAATCTTTGAAAAGGCAAACTTTCTTACTCTCCAACTCCTCAAAGTGCTGGGTATAGAAGAAGAGGTAGACATTTCCTCCCAGAGGACACTATGAAGATGTGTAGGAAACCCACTGCTCAGCTGGGTTCTGTGTGTTGCATCGTAGATTGAGAATGTTTAATTCAGTGTCACACAGCTCCATTTGCCCTGTCCAAGCAAGAGCCATTTGCTTTTATAGCTGCCTGGTCCTCATTTAACGTATTTTGTTCCCCAGAAGAATGAAAGTGATTAAAATGCTTTTCCTCCCTGAAGATTTGTGTCTAACAGGGTTCCTTGCCTCTCTGCTGTTTGTGAAGTCATAGGTGGGCTATTTAGAACACAGCCCACAGTCTGTGAGAACGAGACTATTTGTCTTCTGATGAATGTAGTTGCTTACTGGTGCAATAAGAAGAAAACAGTTTGGGTTTAATTAAGACACGTATAATGCACAGAGTCCTTGCCCCAGTAAGATTTCCATTCTGGCTGGCTCATGTGCAAGCCTGGTGCCTGCTCACTAAATTGCAACAGTCAAAAAAAGCTGTTAGAACTCTGTTAACTAACATGAAAGACAGTGCTAATACATTAACCTCTCTTATAGTCCCAGGAGCTCTTTTGAGTGCTCTTTAGGTGGTGTGCCAAAGGCATGATAGGTGTCGGTGCCAAAGCTTGCTGGAGCTGCTTGGTGGCAGGTCCCAGTGGTGTGTAGACCACTAGACCGCGTGACCCTGCTTTAACCTTGCAGCTGATACAGTCGGCAGCATGGGGCGCCTTTGTTCAGGAAATACGGGTGTGTTTCCAACTGACATTGTAGGATGTACTGTGGAGGACGGAGTCCCTCAAATGCCTGCTGTCTGAGGAAAGGCTCTTCTCAAAGAGGCTTGAGCAGCTGCAATATGAACTTGGGCAGATGGATTTGCTGTTACAGAGACACAGATAAACTGGGCAAAAGAAGGACACTCAAAAGCATATGGTTCAGGCAACTGGCACAAATTCCTGTGGAAAAAAGTCTTTTTTCTGGGCAATTCCATGGTTATTATGCAAAGGTATAAAAGTTGAAATGTTTTTATTTTAAAAAGCGGGGATTCAACACTTGAATTCTAAAGAACTCAGGCCTTTGAGTCTGGTGTTTTTATACTGGCCATGGTGGTAGAGACCAGCTGGAAAGCTTGCCTTCCACCTTCTCCTCATTTCTCCCTATCTCCACATCACAGTTTCTCTGTGGTCCATTGACGAGGATAGAGTCAGTCACACGCTCTTGATGGGGATACAGATCCTAGCCAGCTCAGAAATAAATGTACAGGGGCAGAGCTTGGGCTCAGGCCCATCTTGGGTTGTATTTATGTCTGTTGAGAAGTAATTGATAAGCCAGTCAGAACACTCTTCAGGACTCTTGTTTCAGCTTGACTTTAAACAAAAGTCAAATTGTGTGGGAAATCTGTCTGGAGGGGGGAAAGTGTGAAAAGGAGGCAAACAGAAGGACTGAGACAGTTGAAGGAGAAGCATCTACTGACAGCTACCGTGTCTGCTTTGGCAGCTAGAGCTGAAGCAGTCTAGAAAGTAAATCATTGCCTCAAAAACATTGCTACGGAATCTCTAACAGCAGGATGAATTTCTGAACGGGATCTTGCTGATGGCTTCTCTTTGAGAGCATCCTGCAATTCACTGTCCTGGGGGCAGGTGGCCCTCTTGGGGAGAGGTTCTTATGCACCTTTCTGCTCTCTGGACCTGTTCAGTGTCATGGTTAGTAGATTTGGAGCCCTTTCAATGGACTGCTCTAGAAGGATATTTTTTGCATCTTAAGAGAAGGTAGACAGACAATAGTAACTTCGTCATTGTGCTATTGTAGAGGTATATAATTGAATCTTGTTGCAATTGACACCAAAAGTGACTGAAAAGTGAAACAGAGTAGTTATACACAATCGTTTAACTATTTTCATCTCTCAGTTTGAGTATCACTTCTGTTTGGGAGAATCATCTTGTTTACTTCAGCACAAAACCAGGACAACTAGTTCTAGCTTTGCATGGGTCTTCTTTGCAATCAGAGAGTTGAGAGAAAAATAAATCTTTATAAAACCTCAAGCCTGTCAGGTTGGTAGTAGGCCTAGAAATGTTTGGGAGATTTTTGATTGTTTGTTTGCTTTTTTAGTTTGGTTTTGAGTAAAATCATATCTTCATCATAAAATCATATATGTCTTCTGTACAGGTTTCAGGTACTCAGGAAGCAAAATGTTCTTCTTTTGGTATAGCCATTTCTTCTTGAAATTACTGAGGGTCAGGTTTTTGTTCTCCATGGGCAAATAGAATCTCTTCCAGAGAGATGAGAACAGAGGAGTTTGGGTCTCTGAGTGATTTCCGGTATGTCACAACTCATAAGAGATAGAGCAATATGTCTCAAATTAGCATTATTAAGTGGAGTGTTAGGCAGCCTAACCTGGGTGTACCTGAGCAGTTAGAATAGGCAGATGTAGACCTACAAGCAAGATCCTGAGTGCAGAGGGAACGTTAGTGGCTTAACCTTCCCTGTGGTGTCCAGAATAGCATGTCACTCCCTTTATCTCTGGTTCTAAGGCACCTTGTCTCTCCTAAACCACTTAGCTGGTTTGAATTCTTGTGTAAATTTGACATAGTGAATGTCATGTAACAAAATGGGATGATTTAACTGTTTTACTGAATCCTTCATGCTGTGTGACAAGAGCTGCAGAAGTGATCACTGAGGTCCAATTGGAAGATGTTCCGGCTTGACATTGCTTTCAAACTAGAACATTTGCAAAGTTCTTTCAGAGTATGTGGGAAAAAGTTAGACACCAGTGAGCTGTTCTTTCAAGTAAAATTCCATCTTCACATGCCACGTTACCACCTATCATCCTTTTGTAGCCCATTATAGTCTGTCATATCATCATCTCACATCAAAATGGTTATACAAATCAAGGAGAAACTGCAATTGCTGAGCTGCTGTGAAGCTGAAGCAAGCTTGGGAGAGACTTCAGCTCTGCCAGCAGTGTTGTGCTAGTTGCTTCTCTGAAAACATTTTAGGTTTTCAGTCAGACCCTTTCCAGCAGGTCTCTGGACAGTTGTTAGTCAAAGACAGAGCTAAGGTTGATGCAAAATGATGGTATAGGCAGTGATCAGGGAATTGTATGTTCCTGTCTTCTTCTGCACCCAGAGTTTGCCTGTCATAGTCTAAAATGTACATAGTATTTTGGAAAGTGTAATAGTGGCAAATTTAATAATAGACACTGTAGGGTAATGGCAGCCAGAGCACATTAAATCAGACAGTATTTATACAGGCCTGTCAAAGAAAAGCCAAATACTTTAGCTGATCCTGTTGACAATCAGCCTGCTGCTTTGTTGTTACACTGGGATACATGGATTCCAGTTATTTTTAATAATCATCTCATGCTCTATTTAGATCTCAGTTTTCTCTGTGGAGTCTGTCTCATCACTTTACCATCCACTACAGCTTCTTGGGAGAGTCTCTGTCAGCTGTATTGCCTGGTTTTCTAGTTGGCAGTATCTGTTGGCATTATTGTCTGGTTTTCTAGTCTGTGCTGCAGTCTAGTAAAACAGAGGGAAATAACCATGAGACTGTTCTCCCAAATCCTACTTTAAATTCAGAGACTGTTGAAGTCAGCAGGGTTAAACCTCTGAAGTGCAGGCAATTTAGGCATGCCGATGCTGTACTCTGTTAACAGTTGCTCATCAGATGTTTTTGTGCACATGATTTTGGACTGAGTGGTAAATGGGTGATTTATGGGGGTGAAATTTCTTATTCATTTATCAGCCATGCTAATTCTTTTCCCCTCTGCTTCATTATGATTACAGTCCTAAGGTCTTGCAGTCCCTGCAGAGATAGCAGGGAGCTGACAGTATCTGCAGTGTTTTTTTCTGCTTATTGCAAGCCAAAGCAGAACTGGAGAAGTTCAGACAGCACAGACTGTTGCCTACAAAATTCATGGACCTGGGCTCAAAAGGTAGATTGCATTTTAGACTTGTCTCTCTGCATGCTGCAGATGTTTTACTACTTTTCTGAGATCCTGGTACTGAGCTGATACACTGGGTGATAGGGCTATAAGCAGGTAATGGCCTGTGACTTAGTACTGTTCAGCAATAGCTTTTCAAAGCAACTATAAAGTGTTTTAGCTGTAATTTGATATTGAAAGAGTTCCTCTTTCTGCAGATTCCTGGGGTAAATTCCTCAGCTGAGATGCTTGGTTGCAGCTTCTCTGATGTTGAAAGAGCTCATCGATGTACTAAAGAGCTAAGCTCAGATACATTATGAGAGTATGGAGATTTTGTGGTTCTCATCCATTTGATTTGAACATGCTCATAAACATCCCAGTGGCCCAGTTTCCTTCCAGCACTGATGGTGTGAATCTGCATTTGTGTAATTTAATGACTAAAATGAAGGAGCAATCCACAGACATTGCAATGGGCACAACTGGATTCTCACTACTGGGCAGTTCCTTGGACTTAGTGCCCAGAGATCCCAGAGACCTCTAACTCTGCACAGTGCTGTTGCCTCACACAGTGCTTGCACTCACAGGTTTGCTCCCATTCCTTGCTCCTCAGTGACAGCAAAAGCAGAATTCCCCAGCCACCCTTCTCTGCTTGCTTCTTTCTTGCCCGGTGGTATTTTAGCTTAATCTGCTGCAAGAGTCTTTGTGCACCAAATGAGCCTGATCTGGATGAGTTGGGCTTTATGCACAACTGAAAGGAAGTCATGGGCAGAGGGCAGGAACGGTAGTTCAAGATTTGTAGGTGCCATCAGAGGGATTGTGTGTGGAAAGAAGTTGATGTGACATTTTGTGTCTGTTGTTACAGAAACAATGTAAAAGGTTGCCACAAGCATCAGAGGTTCCTCCAGACTGCTCACTTGAATGGTTTCTACTTGTCTGTTACTCAGTCCTGATTCTGCTTATCTGGGCCTCTCTTCCTGCCCCCATTTATTGCCACTGTTTCCAGCCCCTTTGCCTCTGGAGCAGTATGTGCCAGTTTTTCCCAATTCTCTCCTCGGGTGTCAGCTGAAGCTTTCATCTCCCAGTTTATTATAATGTAAAATACATGAATTGCCCCATATTTTCTGCACATGCTCTATTATGCAGGAAATACACATTTTGTCATTTGCGGTATGAGAATTCTGTCTAACTTGGCCACACCACTCAGGGGCTTGGGCTTTCTACGTAGCCATAAGAAAAGGTTGGTAGGCTCTTGGCCTGGGCACTCAGCATCACTCTCTGGATTCAGTATCTCCTCTGTGAGTCTTGGCTCCCAGTTCAGGCACCCAAGTTAAAACAAATTGATGAGCCCTTTCCCTTGCTGTATACCTGCTCTTTGCTGCTTCTCACTTCCAGGCAGTGCAAAAGGCTGGAGTTATAATCAGCACTTGGTGAATCACTTAATTCCTCTGGTAATTGTTTCTCCCATCTAGAAAGAAATGATGCATTTCCCTGCTTTCTGCCATTTATAGAGAAGTGTCTGCCTGCTGCTTTCCCCCCCGCCCTCAGCTTTAGTTTTCACTCCTTTCTCAGCGTGAGACAGGCTTGCTGAGTCTGCCTCTGCTTCCCATTTGCCACGTGTGAGAGGCTGAGCAGAGGAACATTGTGTGCTGCCTCAGGACTCACTGGGGCTGACAGCGAGGAACTGCAACCCCTGGAGGAAATTCATTGATGCTTAAGCTCAAGGCACTGCATTCCTCAGGACTTTTTTAAATATCAGTGGTTATTTTACCTTTTTGTTCTTCTTCTTTTTCTTTCTTTTCTTTTCTTTTCATGATGGACCAGTCATTAAATTCTCTGTGAGATCTTCTGAAGATAAATGTCGTGTAGATAAATGCCCCGTGTTAACTCAGCAGTTTGGTACGTAGAATTTGAAAGAATGGGAAGCTTGAAAAAAAATGCTTATAAAGGGAACTGATCTGGGAGTAGGGATGGTCATTAGAGACAGTACTTTCCAGACTTACTGTTAGTGGCTGTATGCATTCTGGGGATCTGATTCAGCTACCTTTGAAGTCAGTTGTCATGTGTGGCTATTGGATCAGTCTTATTAAGAATAGCCTGGCCTCTATACTGCATAATGTTTCTCCTTTTGGCTTCCAATAGAGACATCCATATGGCAGGAACAAAGATGTTTCCTTGCTCTTTCATTGTAAATATGTTTTCCTTTTGCAGCAAATCCAAATGAATGCCAGAGCACTGCAGCTTGCAAACATTCCCTGCCTGGGTTCTGGGACTAGGGAAGTGGTGGTGTTGAAGAGAAACGCAGAGATCAAAGCAGAAGACATAGACAAATAAACTATCTCTTCTAGTTCATCCTTTGAATCAAATACTTCATTCAAAAGTCCAATCAGCAAACCCAGGTTGTTTCTGATTGATCGGGCTAATTCATTATCAGAGAATTAGTGTGGAAGGAGTTTATTCTTTAAAAAAAAGGGGGCAAAAAAAATGGTGAGATGTATTTGGTCTCAAGGCATTTTTTCAAAGTGAAAAAACCCCACAAACACCCTGAAATAATTTGGTTTCTAAGCAAATGAGAAAAAGATTAGAAACAAGACGACTTGAACAGCAAGCCATTTGCTGAACAAGCTCTCACAGCTTCAGGGGAAAGAGTTAAAATCCCTTTGGTATCTTCTCTGACCTTCTCATTACACTGAAGAGGAATTTGGCCCAAGCTCTCTGTTGGTAGAGAGTCTGACTCAGAAAAGCAGCCTCTGCTCATGGTTCCTTGCTCCTCCCTCTTCTCTCATCCAAGATTTCTCTTGGCCCATTTCTATACTTCATATTTCAGGTCAGCATTAGTTATGTTGAGTTTCACTGTGTTCAAGCAATTCTGTTTTACATTGTGTCTTGGAAAGAGAATCCCCCTAAAATGTATAAATGCTTTACATTGTAAAAAAGTTTTCTTTTCACTGATGGGCTTCTTTCTTCTCTGAAGTTTGGATACTCTGCAGACTTGAACAATAACATTCGTTTTCACAAGGAAGAGCATGTTGGAGCACTGTCTCATGTAGCTGGGTGTTTTGAAATCTGTTAATCCATTCCAAAATGGTTGCTTGACCTATACTTGACTTGGGCTTACAAGAAATTTTATTATGCTGGTACAGCCAATCAGCTGTGAGTGAGTAACAGCATTTTGCAAATTTGGCTATTTATCATTGTTATGATTATGGTATCTCGAGCTCTAGACTTTGCAAATAACAGAATCAGTGTGCAATATCTGTTTTTCTTCCCACAGAAGGAATCAATCAATTCCGTAGCCCTCCTAGGACATTTGTAGCTTTACATTTTTTTAAAGCAATATTTGTTGCTCGAGATTTATCCTGTTCATGGCATTCATCAAAAAGTCTTCCTTCATGTACCCCATGCACCCGAAAGTGTTCTTTCCATGTGGCATGTGAATTGACTACAATGATAGTGCAGCCTCTGGAATCAGATTCCCTCTGGATGAAATAATAAGCTGTGATTGCCACTTCAAACATTCTTCAAGAGCTGCAGTGATTCAGGCTTCTAATGAAAACAAAGACAAAACATTCACTCTTGTGCTTATATTTGACTAGAAATCTTATTATGATGCACTTCGGAAGCAAAACTGTATTTTTATTTGTATTGTTGATATGTGAACTTGTTCAGCAAAAGTTCTTGCAGTGCTAATTGATGAATCAAGCAGTCTCATGCTTCCAGGATCAACAATAAAGTAGAAAGCACAAACTTCTTGTATTTTCTTTTGTGCAATAAGGAAATGTAATATTCTGTCTAGAACAGAATAGCTGGCAGTCACATGGACTGAGTGCTAACCCAGGCCTTGCTCTCACTGCAAACACCTATGACTCAGCTGTCATCCCTTTAAATGCTGGGAATGCTTTCTGTAACAGTGGGAATAATAAACTATGCTACAGCTTTCTGTCCACAATTCTTCATTAAGACAGTATGTAGTAAAATCTGAATTTCTTATATTAAATAGCTTGTATTTCAATATATATTGTATTAAAAACATGGAGTTTTAATGTATAACAATATAGATGCAGAGTCATCTTTAGAGAAAAAACCAAAAGGAAGTTGGTTTAGAAACTTTGAACTCCCTGCATGTTTCAAGTTTCTGTAAATTCAAGTCTTGAACTTTTTTTGGAGATGATTTTCTGTTTAAGATGTTTGAAAATCCGGAAGAACCCTTTGTTTGATAAACCTGAAGTTGTAAATCAATTGTTGATTCTCAAGTATCTGAAAAATGGATACAAAATGTTAATTTTACTCATGGCAGCTATTCATCTTCATGCTGCTTAGGTCAGTGACAGGTTTGCTAAGTTCAGGAGTCGTGAGGTGGTGGTGGATATGGGATCTCATTTAATTATGGACTGTAAATTTTGGTTCTGATTTTCAAATGCTAAAAATTCAAAGATTGCAATCTGCTTTTTGATGTATTTTTCATTTATGTCCTATTTAGTGATTAACTGTTCATACATTACTAGCAGGATAAGCATCCTTCCGGGAGATAGGAATTTTACCTAACTTGAAATGAATAGCTGCCTAATTTGAAAACATGTTTTTTAAAGAACACTTTGAAGATGCAGCATGGCTGAGACAGAAATTCTCCCTGTTACGTTTTCAGTCTTCTCTCTTGGCACTGCTGAGCCGAAGTGTTTATTCTTTCTTTGCCTTCCCTCAGGAGAGGAGAAAAATGAAGGTAGCATCAAATAAGAGCTGTCTTACTGTGTGTAAGGGTGGTGTGTTGAGAATGGTTATTTATTGGTCTTCATTTCACCTTATGAGTGGCTGTTACGGATTTATAAAATCTACTGATACACTTTAAAGTGCTTAAGTGCCTTAGCTTTTATGTATCAATAAATTTTCCACAGCTGCAGATGCTCAGAAGCACGTCTTGTGAAATCTTCACATTTTATTTAAAAGAAGGGGGGGGAAAAAAAAAAGGCAGTGAAAAAAAAAAAACCAAAGAAACTTGTCGACCCCATAGCCAAGTTCTCTTCCAAATACTTCCAGCTGCAGCTAGAGGGATGAGTCATGCTGAAAGCTGAGGAGCTTTTCTAAAAGCCTTTCACTTGGTTCACATGATTTATTTTTTTTTATTTTTTTTATTTTTTTCTAATTTTACATTCCTGTCTGTTTTTCTTTCCTTAAAAAAACCAACCGAAATGTGAAGGCGAACCACCCAAGGAAAACCCGTACGAGGATGTGGAGCTGAAAGGCCGTCACGCGGGCCGAAAATCCCATCAGCTCTCCGAGAATTCCCTAGATTCTTTGCACAGGATGTGGACACCGCAGAACAGGAAATACACATCACCTCCCCAGGTAACAGCCTGCCTTTCTGGGCTTGGAGGTTATTTAAAGCTTTTGCAAGGCAATCAGTAGGAGGAAGAGCGGCCGCACTGGATGATAAAGGGTATCTGGAAAAAGAGCGTGACCAAACGCATGAGGCGATGCTGGGAATGCTCTTGGCAGCTGCAGCTCGGCTTCCCAGGGCTGCAGGAGCTGATGGCTCTGTGCTGGCTGTGGCCTCAGGGTTTGAAGCAGAATCCTTCCACTAGTTGTTCAGGAGTTGAACCTGGACCTAAATTATTTGTGTGGCTGCAGCTCTTAGTGAATTGCCTCTGCGCTTGCTGCTGTGCTTTGGGGCAGGAGGGGAAAAGTCAGCTGCTAATTTTGCCTGTGTGTTGTTACGTGAGGCCTGTTGTGACTTTGCTAATGTGAAGTTCATAGTGTGGTTCATAGTTTTATTGTAAAACAGAGAATTCCAAGTATGTCCCCGAAATAAATAAATGAATGGCAAAATAATCAGGAAAACTTGAGTGTCTGCATTTAACAAGGCTGTGTAAGTTGTGTTTGCAGCATAAAATGAAAGATAAGAAGCTCTGCAGACTTTCCATTTTGTGGTGAATTTTCCACTGTGAAATGCCAGGTTGCTTCGCTGTTATGGGATCATTGTGTTCATAAGAAAAAATACAGATCTCATCACATACTTAATTTTGAGATTCAAAACACCATTTAGAGGAACTTCATTGTGCACTGAATCAATATAAAATTTGCAGCTGAACAAAACAGCACAACAATTGACATTTTGTCTTCTAAGGAAACCTAGAACAAAACGGAATACATTTTCTTTCACTTATTTTTTGTGCACACAAGCATCACAGTCCAAGAGACAAAAGACAATCCCCAGGATTCTCAGTGTGCATCCTAGCACATCCCTGGTAAAACAGGAGTGTTTTCAGCAAAGCTACTGGAAAAGGAACAAGTGGAAAGCAGTAATCAGGCAGAGTAAGGAGAAATAGAAACTGCAGTCACAAAGACAACCTCATAGTGATATAGACATGTGGTGTGTAACAATTATTTCTGCTTGTGTGTGTGTGTTAACAGGAATTGTGTAGCATCTAGAGGATCCAGGAGGGTGTACCATTAGGGTGGGAAGCATACAGGTCCATAGTAAGATAGTGTCCAATGTTCTCTGTTTAACACAAGGTGACCAAAGAATATACAGATTTAAACAGCTTCTTTAAGGTTGGTCAGTAAATAAGTACTCTCTGGTATCTTTGCAACAGGGCTGTCTTTATTCTGGTAGCTTGTTTTTGAAATGCTGCTGGGAGTTCCCTGCCAGAAGTCAGTCTTGCCATAATTGCACTGTCATTGTGCTGATATTTGAAGTGAAGAGGCACTAAGAGCGGGTCAGCTGTGGGCCTGGGTAATTTTCCAATGACCAGAAATAGAAAAGTCTGAATTTCCTGAGGAATGGTAGCTTTGGCAACAATTTATCAGCCAGTTTTTCCATCATAGCAACATAGCTGGATTAGCAATGTCTTTTCAGTCATGGATGATGATAAACAAGATGGAAGAGACCAGAAGGTCAGCAGGCTTCCAATAATCATCTCCAAAGAGAATTCCTTTTGTTAAAGTATAGACTGCTGTAGATTTTACTGGCATGCTAATCTGAGTTAAGCAGAGATGTCAGAAACACTGATTTTGAGTCCCTCTGTGTCTTCTCCTTTCTCACTTGTTATTTTCAGTTTTTGAAGTCATCAGATATAAAAAGAATGTTTTATGATGACATTGTATTTGTGATACAAAACGCAGACACACAGAAACACCCGTGCTTAATCCCAGATAGCATGGCACTGTGATCAGTAAGCCCTCCAAGCAGAACAAATAGGATGTTTATTACTGCAGATTTATAGCTTTTAATACTGCTGATAGAATATTAGTAAATGCCAATTGACAGCTGTTTGACATAATAGTACTTTTTCCTGGACATGCTGGTTAAGCTTCTTTGCAGTGCTTGTGTTTGGGAGGAGAAGGCAGGGACCCAGCCTTGCCAGCCTGCTGATTAACCTTCCTGAGAGCTGGGCAGAGCTGCTGGAAGGACTGCTTCAAAAGAGACCCAGTTTTTTAAAGGCAGATGTTACTTGGTGCTTAATCCTGTCAGTGAGACTTTCCCTTCCCCCTCCAATTGTAACAGTTTCGTGTTTTAAAGGGAATTCTTTGAGAATGCAGGACAAAGCTGGAACTGTACCTCTGCACTTTGGCAGATCTTAAAACTTCTTAACACTATGAAAATACAAGCTTTTCTACTTTTTTTTCCCTCTAGGATAAAATAGCATGAATGTGCTAGTTTTTTTTTAATTACTATAACATTGAATAAATATTACATTGAGTTGTGTAATTGCTCTCTATTTTTCACTCCTGGAAGTGAAAGAGGTGGACCAGCCCCATTGGGTCAGGGTTCTGCTGTCAGCCAAGCCTTTAGTGAGATTTTTAAGGCTCAGAGTTGATGCGATGTGGGTGCAGGGAAATGCACTAGAGCCAGAAGTACTGTTGTTTTCTTTGACCTCTAGTCTTAGACATTGGCCCCTTACCCTTCATGGTGATCTTAAACCCTCTCTTCACACACATCCTGCAGAGCAGTGACTCCCCTGGCACGATGTCTTTGTGTAGCCACCACTCCCTCACTCTCAGGGAGCTGCTTCTGCTCTAAGTGTTGCTGAGGAGGAGAAGAGCTGAAGCTGTTCTTGTTCCTGCAGCTGCCCTCGAAGCCCAGCAGCCAGTCTCTGCGCATCGGGAACTGGTCAGAAAGGAAGAGCCACCGCTTACCCCGGCTGCCCAAGCGGCACAGCCACGATGACATGCTGCTGCTGGCTCAGCTTGGCATCCCCTCCTCCCCTTCCAGCCTCAATGAGGACAGCCTGAGCACTGCAAGCGAGCTGCTGTCTACACGGCGGGCCAGGAGGATCCCAAAGGTATTGGCAGCGTGAGCAGGCTTATGCTGAGGATAGGTCACCTGTCTGCAAGAGCTCGCAAATCTCTGCGGAGCCTTTGGCCATCACTGAAAGCTCTTTTTGTATCCTAAAGGAATATTTAGATCAAAACAGAAAAAGTAACTCTCAGGAGCCAAGCCATACTCCTTTTTTACACACAAACGTACTGTGAAAATCCCTTCTCTTGAAGTGGATAATTCTGCTTCCCGTGCTCCTCTTTAAGCTCTGTGGACCAGAGCCTCGTTGTGTACATAACGTTATGATTTTGAATGGGTGACGGCCAAGAAATTACTATTTGTAACATGCAGCACCATCTGAAGCGGTTTATTTCCCCATCATTTGTTTCCTGGTCTCAGGAAAGTAACTATTATTGGCCTAATATGTTTCCCTGCATTTACTCACAACCTACCTCATCTTGGTAACCATGTTGTCTTAATGGATTTGAAGTAAAACTTAATTTTTCATTTTTCAAGGAGTTTTCCAACTCAAAATGGAACATGAAACCGCCCTCAAAGGTGTAAGATGACAGCCAAAAACCCCAACAAACCTTCTCTAGTACAATAGCAACAGAGAGGGGGAGAACTGATAGTATACTTAATTTTGGCTTGTGAACAAAGTTGATTTTTACTCTGTATGCAACTCTTTCCTGTTCTTATTAGAGAGTGTATTTTAAAGCACATGCTATAAATACTGTAACTAGAGGGACACTTTTATGTTTCTATCAATTAGTCAGAAAATTTTTTTTAAGGAGGAAATTAATCTTACATCCTTAATATTTTCTATATTTTCACTTGCTTGGAATATATTGTTTTGCTGCACAAATGAGCATACATCTATGGAGGAAGTTACCTGGTTACTTACAGGCTATCTTACTCCTTGGTTTTGAGTAAAACTTTGAAAGAAAGTTTGGCTGTTAGTTTTATACCCAATTTTTTTTTTAATTGAAGGGACAGATATTCTTCTTATGTGAAATTATGTTTTCAGCCTGTGAATGTTCAGAGTTTTATTGTAAATCTTGTGATAATGTCTATATTTTTTTAAATTTTTTTTTTTTATTACTCTAACTCCCAGAATGACATATTGCTGGAGAATATCAAGGTTTTTTTATTGAGAAAATGTTAGTTACTAGAGGGGAAAAATTAAAACCTGAGAAACTTCTGTTCTGTACCACCCGCAGTGATGGTTCATAAAGCAATACCCAAGTCCTTGAAACATCTGGACTTTCCTCAGCATAGTGCAGGCATTTTCCCCTTTGTGAAGTAAGCAGAAGAAGTGCCAAGCTGCACAGCAAGGGCAGGGAAAAATCCCAGCAAGGTCTCCCACTCCTGATTCCTGATGCCTTGTGCAGTGGTTCCTTGCAGGAGTTTCTGGGCTGGTGCACATGTAGGAGCTGGGCAAGGTTTTATCCTGGTGGCTCTGCCTCAGGATTCCCAGCGGGCAGAGCCAGGCACGTGGCTGTGAGCAGGGAAGTTCAGCTGAGCTTTGCTGGCGGGTTGCACATGGCTCAGTCAGCACGTAGAGACAAAATCCCTGATACTGCTTCAAGTGGGAGAACAAGTGAGGATTTTAATACCTCAAGCTCTTCTGGGAAAGACCGTCTTCCTCAGTTGTAGGGGTCCAGTCTGTGCTCTCTTACTGGCTTTCTATTGTGTCTTGGCAAATTAGTTTCTCTCTCACTGAGTTTATCTCTCTCTGCAAGTTGAGGTGAAACAGCTTTTGCAAAATGTATTGTAGTTCTATGAACAAAACTTCTATAGAATAAAATATACTATTCCTGACTTGTAAGACTTTATGAAGATTAATTCCTACGTATTTATGACTCTCCAGAAGTTATAATACTCTGTTTAATTATGAATTCTTAGTAATTCCAAACTATTTTTGGAGGCACTAAACACAAGTTGTCTGATTAATATTTTCCATCATCTCAGAATTTTTTTTGGCAGACAATTATTATCTGCACTAGCCCTCCTGAGGGAAGTCACAATGATCACCAGGACTTAAAATTCTGACTAATGGTAGTTAAAGCCAGATAAAAGACAGCACTAGTAGGTAACTTCAAAAATACTTTTGTAGATAAGGATAAGATTGAAGACAGTAGGTACAGCATCTCTGAAGTGAGGTAAGCACAGGATGAGGTGGAAGGGGGAAGGAGAAGTCCATGTGGGCCAGATCCTCAATGGATACCATGCATCTTCAAAGCAATTGGTTCACTCTGTACCTGTAAAAGTTTTAAAGTTAAACCCAACTCCTTGCGCTTATTTGAATACACTAAAATGTCAGTTCAGAGAGCTGCTAACATACCTTACTCTTGTATTCAAAATAAGAATATGATCTTCAGGTCCATGAGAGTTTGGTGAAGTTGGATATGGCTAACGGATTACTATTATTTAGAAAATGCAAGTGAAGAGAGAAACAAGAGCATAGAGGAATGAGGTGGTAGAGGATGACAGCTACCTTTGAATCCTCAGGCTCATTGCTTTTGTTGCAAACACCTATGGAATTTTTGAAAATGGGACATAGGTTTCTGAGCTTTTTAATTATTTTTAAAAATATATCCGTAGGCAAAGAAGTGAGATTGAAAATAAGTTATTCAAACAACTGGGATTCAAAATAAGAGAGATAAAAGTTGCACTTTGAAATAGTAAAGGCTTCAGGGATTCATCTGGCATATCATCCATGGTGAAATTTTTTGTTTGGATGCCTTAATTAAAAGTCTCCTGTCAGGAAAGTGTTTAGTCTTACTGATTCCTCATGTTCTTATTTTGCAGCTTGTTCAAAGAATCAATTCTATCTACAGTGCAAAAAGGGGAAAAAAACGACTGAAGAAACTTTCTATGTCCAATATTGAGACAGCATCCCTACGAGGTATGATACAAGTGTCATGGTTTACTGAATCCATTTGAATGGACTAACAGATTGCCTTCTTTTTTCCACATCTCCACTGGACTCTACTTTGTTTAGAACTTTCTTCTATGAACAACTATAGCTTTCTCTCTGCAAGAGGAAAAAATGAAGATGATATAAAAATAAACAAGATTCTCAATATTATCTCTCCTATTAATCCCATGATCAGTAGACTTACTAAGCTTCTTCTTTAGTTCAATTTTCAAGTCATTTGCATCTGTAGGTTTTGTCCAAAATTCACAGTTTTGATCTTGTAATTCTTGCATGCTTTTTCCTGGCACTCACACTGTGCTTCAGACTCCTTCAGGAAAAACAGGGGCCAAGAAGAAATTCAGGCCACGTTTGTAGTAAGAGTACAATAGATCTTTAATACAAGTACCCCTCAGAAATACGTCTGGTCATATGGTTATTTTGCCTGTTAACTCTAATTCAGTTTGTTGAGTTCTGGTGATTGAAAATGTTGCCCACATAGACAAAACTCATAAGGCTTATTTTGAACTCTGAAGTGCTGCATTTCCAAAAAAATTGAAGTCTGGAAACAGAAGTGAAAGGGTTAAGACCCATTTTCTAAATGGCATATTCACTTTTGCAGCTTAGCATAGATTGGGATTCAGTGCAAACAGTTGCTGTGATGGAGAATGAATTTTGCACTTTCATCAAAATGAAGCTCTTATTCTCAAGCAAAATTGAAACTGAATCCAAGGAAAACACAATCTAAGGAGTAATTCAAACTGTTTACTTCAAGATATTTTAAGGCTGGGGAGAAGTGCATGTGTGGATCACAAGTCTCAGAGATGTGAAATAGGATTAATTCCAATTTCACCACAGTAAACTGAGTTTGTTTGCTTTGGTTTTGCATTAACTGATCCCTCTGTGTCCTCTGCAGATGAGAACAGCGAGAGTGAGAGTGATTCAGATGACAGGTTTAAAGGTAAGGGATCAGCCTTCAATAACTTCTAGTCAGACCCTGTCACAGATGTTACTGATGTGTGTTCTCCTGATGCTGCATGTTGTTCCTGTCCATGGTCTCTGTTTTCTCTCCTGAACTATGCTGACTCCATTACTGCAGAGCTCACAAAGTTCCAACACAGGAGCATGGACATGGTAAGCAAGGATAAAATGCACTGTGAGGATCTAACAAGGATTTGGCAACTGTGTCATATGATGAAGAACGTGACCTTTGATAGGTTTGCTTTGTCAGTCACTTCACAGATGCTGATTTAGTCCAGACTGACTACTGGGTGCAGAGTTAGAGGGATGAGATTGCATAAATATGCTCTCTTCCTATTCATATGCTGCTTTCAGTGTTTACTGCAAGCTACCATTGGAGGCAGGAATCTGGGCCTGATCCAGCATAGTGGTTCTTAGACTCTTTTATAAATCTGCAGTCTCCAAATTGTAGAAATTCCTTTATCAGTGCACAGCACCTGCACAAACTCTGCCTCAGCTAGGCCAGTAAATTAGTCCCTCCTTTTCAAGACTCCTGATACAGAAAGACACCTGTAAAAAAGTTAAAGGAAGCAACAACAGATTTCACTACTAAAAACCCATCATATTTTTAGTAAGTGAGGGGAACAAAACCCAAGATTATGGAGCTGTTGTTGTAAGGAAAGGGGCAAGCACGCATGACCGTCTACTGCAGATGTCACCTGCTTACTGTTCATGCAGCAAAACTTTCTGGAAAACATTGTCTTAGGGAAACAGGTGTGTTCCATATAGGTGGTGGTAAGAACACCCCAAACAGGCAGTATGCAACGTTTAACAGTGTGGAAAAAGATTCATTGCTCCTTTGTCTACCTGTACCAGCCCCAAGGCACTTTCAGTTCTGTTTTCTCTTCATGTCAAAAAACATAAGGGTTGCTTGTTCTCACAGCCCATGAAAGAAGATAGGCTGGGCCTGGCCCCTCTCGTGTTATTGGGAGGATATTCTGATTTCACCAGAAACTGGGAGGCTTTTCCCACGTTGTTGTGGAACAGAGGATCTTCCTACCGACATCTCCCTAACCAACTGTTCCTGAGTGACCTTACACTTACATTGATGCTCTCAGGCCACCCTCAGCCAAAGACACAGTTGTCATGTGTAGCGTGACAGGATTCACTGGATTGCCCTGTGGTGGTGGGGGCTCTGTGGTTTCACCTCTTGCAGATGTGAAGCACTGGCTGGCAGCGTGCGGCTATCTCAAGGCAGGACCAGGAAGGTTATTTCTTGGGATTTAGCTTCCCTAGTTGTGCAGTCAAAGCAAGAGCCAAGTGCTTTATCAAAATAATTCTTCATTTTTATGGTGAACCAGTAATATGACAGCTGGTCATCAACGTTTCCCTTTCTTTCTGGCAATTAATTAAGGATGTGATCAAGTGCTTGTGACATCTTATTTTCCTACCACAAGGGACGGCCTGCCTTTTGCAAACTATGGACAGAGACAGTGAATATAGCCTTAAGGGACTCACATGTGCTGCTAACAGTTTGTTTGCCACTGCACAGAGATCCTGGTGTGAAGAGGTGGGGAAGAGCACGCAGGAAGCCAGTTTTACTGAGCTGTTTTCACTTTTTGGTCTACCAGAACTGGTAATGATGTTAACTAACTAGTCCAACATAGATGTCTAGTGACAAGTCGCTTTAAGGCATATCTTTGAGGTCTGGATATGACCATAAATCTAAGATTGACCCTCAATTGAATTAGCACCAGCAATATAATCTGCGAGAGACAACTGGCACATCTTTCCTTTCCTTCCTGTCCCCCTTCCCTGGAGGTTGCTCCATGGCTTGTATGGACTATGCTTGTGCTGTAGAAGAGAAAGTATACCTTCCATGGTTCATTGCAAAAAGCTGTGCTACATGGAGACAAGGCATAGAACTGTTTTACACCAAACCAAGCCAGATCCGAATCAGGCATGAAACGTGTTACCCTGGAGGCCCCAGTGCATTTGCACACCCACATAAGGGTTTATGATCTAGTCTTATGTGTGAAGGGAAAACAGACCTTTGGCAGGGTTAACAGTTAGGAACTGCAAATTATTTCAGTGACTTCGTGTTGCATCACTTCAGTACTTGGAGAGAGTTTTGATTTATGGGTGCAATTAGTGAGGGAGAGTACAGAAGGTTTGCTAACTAGAAGGAGAACGTGCTTGGAATAATACTCTGGCAAATTGAAAGTCCTTTGTGAATGGCTGTGGCTTACACATATACATTACAGTCTCAGGTAATGATCTGACTCTTTTTTTATTCCCTTTTTTTCCTCTTTTTAAATGCCAGCTCATACCCAGCGCCTTGTACACATCCAGTCAATGCTGAAGAGGGCTCCAAGTTACCGAACCCTGGAACTGGAGCTGATTGAATGGCAGGAACGGGAGTTATTTGAGTATTTTGTGGTAGTGTCATTGAAAAAGAAGCCCTCTAAAAACACTTACCTCCCAGAAGTGACTTATCAGTTTCCCAAGGTAAAACTCTTATCTACAGTGCTTTCTAAGATCAGGAAAGTGAATAAGTGGAAAAATGAATACAAATCTAATTTTTAAATGGAGCTTTCAGAATTGTTCCAAAGCCATCTGTTGCAAAGTGAAGGGCATAGAGAAAGTAACTGAAAGTTTTCCCTGTTTTCAAATTTATCTTTTCCAGGGCTGGAGAGTTTGGCCTGATGCTTGATGCTTTAAAGACTGTGTTTAAATTCAGTTTCTAAATATTTCGCTTTTAACTCATCTTGGCTATATTAGGATTTGTTCCAAAACTCAGTGGAGTCAATGGAAAGATTTTTGCTGATCTCTGGCATTTCTCTAGTGCTCTTGCAGCAGAAAGGTATTTGAGTTAGGGCTGTGCTTTAAGTGGCCATTGTGCAAAGAGGGAGTTTTGGGCAACTGAAAGAAAAGAAATTAAAACCCCAGCATTGATGATTTCTTTTGTACCGGCATCTATAAACCTGTCCTGGAGTCACGCCTCACCCTGCCAAGCACAAACAAAGAACAATCTGATGTGCCCTTGCTCTCAGAGCTCCTTAGTAGCCCTGCCTCCTGAGCGGTGCTGTGCAGCCAGGGCTACAGGGACTGACTGAGCCCCACTTCTCTCCCCCGCAGCTGGAAAGGCCGACCAAGCAAATGCGTGAAGCGGAGGAGCGTCTCAAGGCTATCCCCCAGTTCTGCTTCCCTGATGCCAAGGACTGGCTCCCTGTCTCTGAGTACAACAGGTAACCACCCCGGTGCTCCTTGGGCGCACGGTGCTGATGGAGAGCATCTGGAGCAGCCGCAGCCTCGGCCATGCCCAATTAAGGAAGCAGCAGTTTGAGTCTTGGCCACTTCATGAGAGAGCAGCTGTATTTAATTTTTCTTTCTTTTGAAGTCCTGTGCTCCTTTCCTTCCCTGTTCTGCCTGCCCCACAGGCCTGTGTGGCCGAGGGGAAGAGGATTGAAGGTTCCTCTGAGTGCTAAACTCAAAAGCATAAATGGAATCTTAAAAAGGACAGGGCCCTGCCCGCCACCTGCTCTAGTCATTGACCTCAGAATGCTTGTTTAATATTGCAGGACATACCTTCATTTGTCTCAAAACATTGCTGTCTGAGAACTTTTTTTGGGAGCTGAGCTCTATGCCATCCGAGGAACAGTCTTCCTTCCATTGGATATGAATGAATGGAAGGGAAGGGAGAGCCAGGCTTGCATTTTCTTTTTCATTCAAAAGTAACCTCAAAAATGTATAATTTTTTCCCCCTGCATTGGTATGTCAGAACCTGTTGATCCAAAGGTGTAGAAGTAACAGGATAGGCAGAAGAGATAGAATAATGGAATGGTTTCAACTGGAAGGGACTTTTAAGGGTAATCTAGTCCAACCTTTCTGCCATGACTAGGGACATCTTCAACTAGATCGGGTTGCTCAGAGTCCTGTTTAGCTTGGCCTGGAGCATTTCTAGGGATAGGGCATCTACAGCCTCTCTGGACAATCTGTTCCAGTGTTTTACCACCCTCATTGTAAAACCTTTCTTCCTTTTATTTAGCCTGAATCTATCTGCATTAAGTTTAAAACCATTCCACTCGTTCCATTGCTACAGGTCCTATGGGTGTGTTCCCATCTTTCTTTGAAGGCCCTTTTAAGTATTGAAAGGCAACCATAAGGTGTCCCTGGGAGCTTTCTCCAGGCTAAACAACCCCAATATCTCAGCTTGTCCTTGTAGGTATTCCATTGCTTTGATAGTTTTTTTTGTGTTCCTCCTCTGGACCTGCTCCAACAGGTCCATGTCTTTATTGTACTGAGGATCCCAGACCTGGATGCAGTACTGCAGATGGGGTCTTCCCATATTCTGCTAGAATATGACATGGCTTGTTAAGATGCACGATCCGAGTAGCACATAAATGAAGTAAGACCTGTTCAGAGTGTGTCCAGAGGGACTTCCTGGGATGACAAGGAAGTAGCATTCACCTGCAGGAATTACTGCAGCCAGGAATATGTATGGAATTTTCTTGGCTTCCATATGGCACATGCAACATAATCATGTTGTATTCTGTGTTCCTTGGCTGCATTATTCAGTATGTGGAAGCACCTGCACAGTGAATTATTAAAAACACTGAGAAGGAGAGGCAGACAGCTGTGTGGGTGACTTTGGCATGGGAAGCCCACAGCCCTGCCTGTACGTCATGTCTCCTCTTCTGCTGCTTGTCCCTTTCATGAGCCCATGTTTGTGAAACAAGATATCTCTCCCATATACAGCTCTAATTATATAAATCCTGGCATTCCAACACAAAGAAGTGTTTTATATAGTGCCATTTAAAATTTGCAAAGTGGTCAGGAATGTTTCTCAGCCCAGGCACAAATTCACAGACCTACCCCTTTACCTGTGTTATAATTACAACCTTAAACTGTTGTTCTACTGCTCTGTCACAAATGGTACTTACCTAGACAGAGATATCAAATGAGTTGGATTTTGGAAATCTGTGTTGTTTCTGGATTAGAAAATGATTTCTCTATTCTTAGAGAATATCTAAGGTTCTCCCTTTAAGAGCAAAGCCCCGTCCAAAGACAGGATCTATCTAAAGGTAAAGGAGCATTTGAAGACTGCCCTCAAAATCTGGTTTTGTGTTCCTTCTGCATTCAGCATCCATCTCTTCTTCTAATAAGACAGCTAGGTTGTCCTCAGCTGTGCAGACGCTCTTGCTCTACTGCTGATGGAGTGTTTTCACAAAGTATGTCCTAATGATGGGCAGAGAGATTCAACCCTCCAGTGGGTAGAATCTCTCACTGGATAAGGCAGTATCCCTTTCTAAGTGATCTATCTCATAACTACTACAGCTATGCTTACAGTAAGATCTGGGCAATTTGCTTTCTTCTAGTGAGACCTTCTCTTTCATGCTGACTGGGGAAGATGGGAGCCGACGGTTTGGCTACTGCAGGAGGCTGTTGGTAAGCAGATCACCTTCATCTCAAAATGCAGAATTCTGTTGAAGAGTATCTCATAACTATACTCTGAACTTTGAGGGTGTCTCTCATGGTTTTAAAAGAAAGCAGGTTTTCTCACTCTGAAATTTGGAAATGTAAGGAGCTCAAGTAAAATAAGAATTTGTAATGGCTGTTCCAATCAAATAGATTCCAAGGCTTGTAGGAAATTCCTAAGAATGTGGAAAGCTTCTTGTGTAAGCACCTACTTTCAAGCAGAATCAGAAACACTACAACACTGCAAACAAAGGCAAACCTGGTATTTCTAAACATTTGTGAGCAGTATTTATCTCTTGGGCAGCTGCTCACATCTCCAAAGGACTCTGCCAGCACTGCCTAGTCAGTCTGCAGCAGGTCTGTGTTGTAAGTCAATTAGCCACCCTGGCAAGTAGGAGGGCAGCAGTGGGGGAGACCACACCCCCATCACCCTTTGCTCAGGACTGTGCAACAGCCTGGTGCCAGCTGTGGGAAGTCTGGTTTCTGAGGCTCCTTTTGCAGTCCTTGTGACCAGGGGTGGTCAACCAAACGGTTTTGTTTCATCACCTGGAAAATCACTGGGCGCTTGAAAAACTGGGAACGTGGCAGTGTGTTGGTGGAAGGAAACTGCACAAAGGCTTACAAAATGTGCTAAGGCAGTTGAAGCACAGTGCAACCAGGGATTTTGGTGTCCATCCTGGAGACCTGACTGGATGGCAGCAAAGCATATAGTAGTTGGTTGTTCCTGCAGTGACCTGTGCTCATCACCACCTGCATGGGTTTGGGGCTGTTTGTGAGTGACTGAGTGGGGAGCCATGGCTCCTGTACTCTTCACATAACAGTTGCCTACATTTGGTTGGAGAGCTTATATGGATGTTGGATGCTGCAGGAGTCTTCAGCTTACTCTCTGCACAAGATTAATATCTGCAGGAGCTTTGTAAATAGGTCCACCCTATCTAAGAGAAAGGGACACTTGCATTTTCCCCTCCCTTTTCTTTCTGGCATGATTTCCCATCTTTTCAGGCAGGGAATACCTGCCTTCAGTAGCTTTAAGTGGCTTCTAGTCAGCAGAGGAACTCACTGTCACAGAACAGCACCCTCCATCCTGCAGTGCTGCCTGTGCCTGACCCTGCTCTTACCCTGCTCTCTGTCCATGGCAAAGCTCCTTGTCGTGCAGACAGCAGATGCTCTGTCTGGGAGGTATTGCTGTGTGTGGTTCCTCTATTTGTAAGATGCTTCATTTAAACTAACATAACAGAAAACTTGTTTATCAGTTCTGGGAGTGGTATTTGCCATAGGTAGCATCGGAGAGGCTCACTTTGTATAACATGGTATGTCAGAGTGGGCCACAACAAGGTTTATATGTGGGCAGGAAATGTCACTGAAGGCTTGTGTTGCAGTAAATCTAGGGCTGGTCAGGGGATGACTCAGGGATAAAAAAGGGAACCACCTAGAAGGTATCCTTGCTGGTGTAAATAAGCATAATAAGATGTAGGGCAGCAGTACAATTCAATTACTTTTTTATGAGCTGCAATTAAGAGGATAATAAGGTATATTTGGAAAACAATAATAAAAAAAAAACCCTCAGAAAATTTTGACTAGAAATAAATTATAGAATGTTTTCATTCTACCAGGTAAAAGTAGTTGAAGACTTCTATTTTTCTGACAATATTAGCAAATTTGTAATCGTGCACAGAGCTTACATTTGTGAAAGGCAAAGTAGTTGATCCTGGACTAGGTTGAGACTGAAATAATCAGCCACAATGAAAAAGATTTATATACAGGAATGTTGAATGAGTTTGGCAAGGAAACATTAATATAGGCTTTTTTTTTACTCACTTAAGGGTCAGTGATATTTACCCTACATTAAAGACAATGTAACAGTAGAACAGTGTCTTTCAGCTGGTGCAAAAGATGGGTTAGCATAGTAGGAAATACCAGGAACAGAATTAAATCAATAGTACACACTTTTATATAATGGTATTTTGAGACAGCATTGTCTTTATCCCTTATTGGCTATGGCAAAAATCAATCAACCAGATAGCAAAAAAAAAAAAAAAAAAAAAAAAAAATTAAAAATTAAAAAAAATGAAAATAAGTACTGTCTTGCTAAATCTAGCTAATAATTCTAAAGCCAGTTATAAAGCAGATTCTGGTGCTGCCACCCTGGAAGATCACTTAATTCAGGATGTTTAATCTGGATACCGAAACTGGCATAAAGAGGCTGACATGTCAGCTCACTGTACACCCTACCCAGCAGAGAAAAGAAAGGAGTGATACCAATGCTCTTTCTGGGACAAATCCTGCCAAACCTTCTGAGAGCAAAACTGGCACAGTCTGGGTCTTAGAAAGTGGATTTTGGAAGCTGCAGTGAAAACATCTCAGCGTTTCCTCTACTTGGGGAAATGGCAAAGTAGCAGAGATCTACTGTTCCTTGGATCCTGCAGCCTACTTCTGTCCTGCTGGGAGAAACAGTGGAATTGGGGTTGTTACCTGAAGTGCCTTCTCCACAGGGTTCAGATGCCCTCTCAGAGTGTAACAACAAAGCAGAACATGATGGAACAGCCTCACTGCTGTGTTTTTCCATGGGATATATCTGCTTACAGACATGGGCATACTTTCTTATTTTATATATGCAAGTAGAGAGTTTGTACAGGAAACAGGGAGCAGGTAAAGCCCGCAGGCATTCTTTATATGCCAGAGGCACATTGCTGTATTTTGGTGTCCAATTTCCTGAGCAGTTTTTGGAAGCATATGTCAGGGTGGCTCCAGAAGGCCACAGCATCTCCCTCCTGACCTGCAAATTCTGACAAATGCAATAACCATAATTTGGGAACTACCTGCAGGTTTTAGCAGACATTATGTAAGAAAAAGGTGGGGCCACACTGTGTAATACAGAACCATAAGAAAACCCTAAAATTCTTATAAGCTGCTCCACTTCAAGCCAAGCCAACTGCTGTGAGGCTAATTCTTCAGAAAATGCTCCCCAGCTGTCCTGGTGAAGGCTCTTGTAATACCCAGCGAGAGGTGACTCACCTTCTGGAGCACTTGGCAGTCTCATCAGCAGGCTCCATGGCTGGATGGGCCAGCCAGCCTGATCCTGTGAGGATGCCTGTCTGTGTCTTCCGAGGAGTCTGTGTGCAAATTCCTTTGTTTGGGAAACAATTGCTTCTTATCAGCCTTGTTCTTCTTTGGCATCTTGCAATGTGAACAAACTGCTCCACTTTTTCTTTTTTACCTTCAGATTTCAGATTCTTCCAGAGCTTTTTTTTCCGGGGTGGGGGTGTGTGTGTGCGCTAAAATCCTGCCAAAAGTACCCCAAGGGATACAGTAACAATTATGTTTTGTTTGTATTACAAATCCTGCGCAGTATCCCCTTTAAATGTATTTATATTGTTTTGTTTCATTTTGGAACAGGATTAGGATGGAATGTAACCTATTGTACCACAGCAGACAAACTGCACTTCCATAGATAGCACAAAGTTTTCCAGTTACATCTTGATACCTCCAAGGCAATTGTGCAACAGCTTTCCTCGTGAATGCACATGTCAGCAGCAAAGCTGATTTGGGCACCCTTGCTGGGTCTGTTTCATCCTACCCTTCTCTTCCCTCTCACATAAAATTTGCTTCTCCACTACTTTTGTAGGCTAAGACAAGCCAGCTCCAGGAGCATATGCCTTAATGTGAAGTGTGTTTCCTAAAACATGAAAACCAGCTGTTAGGTGGGAGTAGTTCATCCTGCATTTTCTGGGGTCAGGAGAAGGGAATTTGTTCTTCTGTCAGCCCCAGGAGAAGGGAAGTTGTGAAAGCAACTTTTGTGGTATGGAAAATGTTTATGGGACTGAAGAAAGCTCACTAGAAAACCTTTTCTTCTCCATGCCTTCTTCCCTCCATCCTGCCTTTCCCCAAGCACCTTTGACAGCCCTGTGCACATTGGATGCTCTGGCATTCACAGTTCATGTTTCACATATAAGAAGACTTCAAGAGAAGCTTTTGGATTTAAAACACTCACAGTTTTCTCATGGTCTGAATTTGGCTTGGCCCTAACAAGGAATCAAGAGCTGCCATAGAAACTGTCTTATGACTGACTATTCATTCTGGATGCCCAGTGTTCTTGAATTGTTCTGATTCCTGACACCACTAAGGAACATCTCTGTTTCTGGATATGCTGCCTAGCATACTTGCTTTGTGAAGGCTGCTTGCTTCAGACAACTCAGCTGCTGCTGTGCATTTATGATGGTCCTTTTTCACCCTGGCCTTGGTGCTCCCTCTGGTTTTCCTAATAATGCTCTCTGGGGAATTATCTAGAAGATCTTGGACAAGATGTCCTGTCCCATTCTGGGGGAAGAGAGCACAGTCCTGGACTTTCAGGTTCCTGCTTCTTAGAGATGGCAGGTAGGATTGTGATGCGTCTTTCTCTTTCTTGCTGTTTGGCAGTTCTGGTTTTGCTGCTTTTTGTCTCCACACAGTGTATCTTCAGGAGATGGAAGAAGCTGGGAAAAGTGCACGAAAGAATGTTGTGTTTGGTCCCTGCTGCCTTAGTTCCTCTGATATTCAACACGCTAGCATTCCCCAACTACTTCTGGGGCTGTGAAACCAGAAGCTTTCCTGGCACCCCACGACCTCCTCCTTATCGTATAGGCCCCAACCCCCTGAGTTATGGGTCTGAATGGCTGGGTATGCCTGCTGCCTGCTGTGCTTTGACGGCAGGCAGGTGCAGTGTGCAAGAGACTCTCAGTGTTATGCCAGACTGGGAGAACCTCTGAAGGCTCCCCCAGATTTCAAGCACACTGGCAGGGAGGTGTGATTTGAAAGACTAAAATGGCAGACTTAGTTGTTGGAGCAAAAGTCTCTTGTTTCTCCTGTGAAAGCAGATTTTGGAGTGGGCTTTTGTCACTAAAAATTAGATTAAACTCTATATAAAAAAGATTGTGCTGAGCCACCCATGGACTCTAGCCCGGATGTAGACCTCAGCTTCTCCACCTCCTAGCCAAGTTCTTGTCAGTTTATGTTCATCCTTTTGGGAAACTGTCTCCTTATCATCAAAACGCATTAGCATTTTCATTTGTGATACTGGATTAGGGCTGAAAAATATTCTGGAATCCATGAAAACAAATTGAAAACAAATCCAAACCAAAACATCATCCCCTACATCCCTCTTTTTTTTCTGGAGGAGTGCAGTGCATGGAGACAGAGTCACTCAGGTGCCTCTCAGCTGTGCTACTTTACTATATAATTTTCCTGAGCTGGACCTATTCTTTGTGTGCAAGAGTGAGCCTTAGGTGGAGGACATGACTCCAAGGCAGCGTAAACCTTGGAGAGCACACCCTGCAACTCGGGAATGCTTTCTGGGAAGAGAGGAGGTTAAACCAGCACTGCTGGCCAGACCCTGTGCCCAAATCTCCCCTAGTGAAGAGAGATGAGTCCAGGCAGGAGTGACATGTCCCATACAATGTTTTTTTTCCTGGGAAAGAAAAAAACTAAAGCACAATGAGCAGGTGTTTTAGGTCTATCTTTGAGGTGTAAACTAATGGCTCAGAGGGGAGGTTATATGAAGGGTTGCCAGTGTTATAAATTTGAGAAATCCTGCCCCTCAGAATGGCTCTGCCTGAGGCTTTTTCTTTGGTGCCTCTCACAGATGATGTATATACATCTGAGGCTGTGCTATTTGCAGGAAAAAGTCTCTGAAATAATAGAAAAGGATATCCATACCATGAGTGCAAGGAATGAACAATCCCAGCTCTCAGACATGTAGCCTTTAAGACATTTGAAAGCAATGATATTTCATAAAGAAGAATCTTGGAGTAAGCACTAAGCAGTTATTGTTTCTGGTCTTATAGATGACCCAGGAATGTGATGTTTTTACTGGCACTCAGTGAGACAGCCCTTGGTTGGGAGCTATCCAAGGCTCCTGGCATGGCTTCGGCATTCCTGCAGATTTGACACAATGATTTTAACCAAAATCCCACATGCTTGATATAATCACTCAGTGTCTTTAGAAAGGATTTTATACCTAATATGGAAAAAAAGGGCTCTGCTTTTTCAGAGATGTGACGTGTAGTGAGCAGGTTTGGATCCAGAAATAGACTCATCTGTATTCACTTAGCTTTGGTATTTTTTTTTGTGGTCTTTATTATAACAGGCAGGCACCTGCTGACTGTCCAAGCCTAGATTGCAATATTCGGATTTAAAAAGCACAGCTACCCCTCAGTTTCTCTAGATTGTCATCTCTGTGGCACGTGAATGTCAAACACACTGCAGGGAAGTTAATCACTGTATCAGCAGAGTCGAATGATGATCTAAAGAGAAAAATACACTGGACTTCTGTGTTGATACAGAGATCATCAGCCACTTTGGCTAAATGTACAAGTGGGCAGAAACTGATGGAAACAGTGACTGAGCTGCTCCATCACGGAGTTGTTACTGATGGAGGTGGTTCTGTCACTGCTGCACATCAATAATGTGCAGCTGCACAAAGGGGCTGAGTGGTGCCAAGGGCTTCTTTTGCCACTTTTCACTCCACGCAACACAAACGTAAGGCACAAGGATGTAGGCAGCCTCCTCGCCTCTTATCTCAGACCCACTTTCAGCTTTTTGCTGCTGTGGTTCTGGGGTTTGCCAGTGCTCCTGCAGCCGTTCTGTGCTGTGATGGATGTAGCTTCTGGACAAGGCAGCTCCGGACTTCCTTGCATTATATCTTGGGACTGGCAGGTGACTTCAGATGAAGTCAACAAGCTGCCTTGTTGAAATAACAGCCCCTAGGAAGCGTCTGCCTGCTGATCTGGTGAAAATCAGTTGCACCTATGCAAAACTGGAATGCTGCATAGCCCGTTATTAAAAATACAGTGGAAAGCTGCTATGCATGGATGTCACTGCTACCAGCACCTACTTTACCCAGGCAGGCCAGCGCTCTGCCCTGAGGACCTTGCCAGGGAGGGTATTTTTTCTAAAGTGCTCAGCATTGGCCTAATTCTACTTCTTTTCCAGTAAATAAGCTGAATCCAGCCAGTGTCTGTATCCTTCTTTCACACACAGTGCTGGTGGGCCTTCCCTGCAGTGGAATAGGCAGGGTGGAAGAGTCCAGTATGCTGAGGAAATACCATTTGCTTCTCTAGGAAATATATAGGATGGTTACAGAAGGTGATCTTTACAGGTTCTTTTTTGGGAGAGGACCTGGGGGATGTGCATAATGGATTCATACTTGCCACTGTTTAAGTTATTTGAGTTTCATGTTTATCATGAGTTAATCTGAGGAAGTTAATGATTTACTCACAGAACTTGCCTTTGTTTAGGTCTGGGGGCTTGCTTTCTATATGTTGAGCTGTCTTTGAACACTATGGAGTTGAGTGGGGGACTAAAACCATGATAACCTCCCTTAGCATTGTAGTTCTCCTCTTCCAGCATGTGGCCCCACTCCTCGTGCTGCAGCTGGAGCAGGGGACAGAGATAGCACAGGCAAGAGTTACAGTCCTAGTTCAATGTGCTTTTATGGCTGCAAGCTGGAGTGATACTGGAATACAGCTCCAACACACTGTGATTTCCAAAGAGGATAAGCACTATTTACACTTTGTAGCTTCCTGTTTTAAGGAAGAAATGTGATGCTTTCCCAAGAGCGGCTATTTGTTGGAGTAAAAGATAGTGAAAGATGTCACATGATGGCCAACTGTGTGATTGGAGAGAGAAGTGTATTTCCCTATGACTCCAAATTAATATGTCATTTTGATCTTATTTTTGCTGTTATCAGCCAAGTGGAAAAGGCCCACGCCTACCTGAAGTTTATTGTGTCATCAGCCGGCTGGGGTGTTTTGACTTATTTTCCAAGGTAAGAAAATACTTTTTTTAATATTGCTTTTTAATTTAATTGTTTACTGAGACACATCTGCAGTGATGAACCAGACGGGAAGAATTTCTTCCTTTGACGGGACATAACTATTTTACAGTTGCTGTTTTGGATATTTCATCCCTATTGTTGGGTTCATCAAAAAAATCTTATTACTTCTGTGACTGAGGCAGAATTTGATTCAGAAAACATCTGGGTGTCTGTATGATCTGGCTGCCTGAAGTTTTTTCCATTGTTTTCTACAGCCGTTCTGTGCTGAGCTGTAATTCTTGGCATCCATAGTGTGAATGATGGGCCAGTACCACTTTCACTCCAATACCCTGTGGAATGATGAGGTTAAGAAAAAAAGATTATTTGATATGTGAATTCTATATGCTTAACACTATTGATACTTTTTTATATTCTAGGAGGCTAGGAAAGCATGGATAATATTTTAATTGGCCAAATTTTAGTTGATAATGTTTTGCCAGAGATTTTCACTTCAGATATGCAAAATCTCATTGAACTTACCCAGATTTTTCTTGTTCATTCATATTGGAATAAAGTTGAAAAGAACATGCAAATCCTTGAAGTTAATAAAAATCATAGCACCTATATTGTTCATATGATCTAATATTCATGCAGAATTGTTATCTTCAAAGCAGGCTTCAAGCTTTTCTAGATAAAACTTTGTTTAACACAGATCTTGTGTGAAGAGCAACAGTTGGGTTGCAATAGCTAATTGCAACTCTGCTTGTGACATCTTTCCTAGAGCTCTGAAATAAAGGGTTTATAACAGTGTCTCTCAGACATAATATGTATCTAAACACAGATATCTGTGAGCAAAACAGAATGTATTGTTCTGGGAGGATCACACAGCTCACCAGACTCGTGGTATGGACTTATCTCCAGAGGCTCTTTGGTTGACATTATGTTTTTATCTCACTTTGATAGTGTGCTATTTTTCAAAGAAAAACTTGTGAGGGGCAAAAATGAGCAAAAAAAAAAAAAAAAAAAGAGGGACAATTTAAGTATCTTCCTTACAACCAAGTATCACTGCAGCTGAGGGATAAGGTCAGACAAGGAAGGTCATTGCACAAAAATTGCAAATAATCTGCTTTTCCAGTTCAGTTTGTAACTTGGGAAAAAGTGCCTGACCATCCAGCCAAAGTGAAGCCAAGGCTGATGGGTGAGGGTAACTTCAGTGGCTTCAGCAGGGGCTGTCCCCGGGTGCTGTGGCCAGCAGACCCCGGACACGTGTGCCTCAGGTTCTCGGTGTGCACAGGAAGCAAAGCTCCCACCCAATTCCCTATTGGGTCCTGAATGGGACTGGAACACATCTGTGCTCTTCTTCAACTGCTGGGCTCATGGAGGGCTGGGCCACCCAAGGGCCTCATCTGCACTGGCGTCTGGCCCCAGCAGTGCAGAGGGCTGATCACCTCCTGATGGCACTGCAGGGAGGTGGGAACATGGTGAGGGGCAGCACTTGGGCCCGACTCCTGCTCTGGCTGGATTTAGCACAGCCCCCTAGCACATACTTCAGGCACCACATTTGGAAAGGGGCTGGAAGAAACAGCTGTTAAATGAAGGACGAAGCGCTTGAGCCTTAGGGTCCCTGCTAGTTTTGAAGACAGATTGGGAGTAGAGGGAGACAGAAGTACTTCAAAAGTGAGACAATCTTTTCTTCTAGCCTGGTAAGAAGAAACTCAGTTGTCCTTAGGTGATAAATCCCATGAAAGAGAGGAAAAAAAGTCATGATGGTGCACTTTGCTGAATTAGTCAAAACAAGAAATAGTTGTCTTTACAGTAAAATGTGAGTGATGAAAGATCACGGGATATTAAAACTTGGATACTATTTACCAGAAAAAGCAAAAACATTCCTCTGCTTTAAAATGTTTATCATCCTATTCCTAATACCCTGCATTATTTTCATCTCCTGCAAAGCCTTTTATGCTCACTCACTGTTGTAATAGTTATTGCTAAGACAGACTTGAGAACCACAGATATCTTTACTTCCAGCCAGTTCATTTGATCATGGTTTCAACAGACATTTTTAACTGTTTTATCTCTTGAAATCTCTGTTCAACTTTTATTTGGTTTAAATGCTTCTTTTTATTTGTGCTGTGAAGGTTGTTGGGGCAAGCACATGACACACACATGACCCCCCAACTCCAGCAACTAAAACATCAAACAGTGACTGCAGGAAAGGAGATAGTTATTGGGCACATTACAACTGTGTGCTGACAGGGTGCAGGAGCCCCAGGAAACCCGGGGCATAACCCTGGTTCATAACTGCTTTCTGTCTGGGTATCTGGTTTTGTTTGGTGAGGATAGTTATGCTGCAAATTACATCAAGAATGAAATTCATATCCTCATTTATGGTTACCTGCCACTTCCATGGACTTGAACACAAGTTATGTATATGGAGGCAACTTTGCTTTAGTTAGGCCTTTATTATGTTGCAGGGAGGAAGGGAAAACTATGCACTAGTAAATGCCTCTGTTTGCATTTGGTGTCACTAGCTATTGTTGCAAGTCATCATCTTGTGCTTAAGTATCTTTAAATACTTTAAGTATCTGTTTCAGTGAAAATAATTTCCAAGAGAAACAAGAGAAAATGCCTGGCTCAGACCCACTAACTCTTGTATGGCCTTTTGCTCTTGAGTAGTGGTTAAAAGATCACCATTTCAGGTCAAGCCACTAACTGCTTTGAAACTTGCTTTCTTGTCTTCTTTAGGTTTATCATCTATATGGTCTGTCTAATGTGGAAAAACTTAGCTGTGATCTAATTTATGTTGGCCCGTGTGATCAAAGAGAGAAGAAAATAATAGCCTTCTCTATAAGAAGTTCCACCTGCTTGTTTCAAAACTAGCTTGCCTGGTCTGCACTGTGTCAAAGAGAAAATGACCTTAATGCAGGCAGCCAGTGTGAACAGCTGAGCATGCTTCATGAGCCTGCTTGTGGCTGTCCAGCTCAGCACAGGCTGCACCATGACAGCCACTGCTGGGACCCTTTCAGGAGCTCTTCCCTGGTAGACCTCTATCATAGTGTGGCAGCATGGCTTTTCTTGCTGCTCTGGCTTTTCCCAGCCATCCCAGTTGAAATGGAAGGGATGCCCAGGGCAGAAGGAAGTGTTTCTCCTTAATAAAAATTCCATGATGTACCACTGAGACATGATGCTGACCTTGACTGGATCATGGGATTTGTTTTCATCTTCCTCTCCTTCACCTCACACTGTTGTTCAGGCAAAAATCCCAACAATATAGATCGCTTTTGTCATTCTGAATCTTTTTTTCTCCTTTTCAAATTTAATTCTTCCCTGCCTCTGTGTTAGCTGCATTCACAAACAGGCTGTTTTGTAACTGGAAAACATATAATTTTAGAGTATAATTCAATCCTGTGTCTTTGATGGTAGTGAAGAAATGCATGGCAGAAGAGAATTAGATGTGCCATGTGTTTAGGCACATGTGGGTCAAGAGATGCTTCAACAGTGTATGTGGTGCTGACATGTTCTGTCTTTCTCTCTTATGTCTTACTAATGAATTAGATCCTGGATGAGGTTGAAAGGAGAAGGGGAATATCTGCTGCCCTGGTTTATCCATTTATGAGAAGTCTCATGGAATCTCCTTTTCCTGCACCTGGAAAGACAATCAAAGTCAAAACTTTTCTGCCCGGAGCTGGAAACGAGGTAAAAAGCAACTGCAAACATTAAAAGTCTTCCCCACTCCAGTATCAAACAGCAAAAGAAATTCAAGAGGAGACATACAGATACTGCAGGGATGTGAGGTGGCACACACTCAAACTGAGCAGGAACTGCACCAGTGTTGATATGCTAATGCTAGTTCCCACTGATGATTATAAGCCAATTTCTTGTTATTTATTTATTATTTTATGTTATTTATTTATTATTTTATATTTATTAGTAGGTTGCTAAGAAAAAAACACAACAGAAACGTCCCAGTGTGCCTGGCCTAGTGTAGTTCACAGACTACAGCATTGCTGGGCTTTATTACAGTGGTAAGAGGCAAGTGTGGGTTTCCCATGCTGTCTGTACTTGAGCCGTTCAGCAGCTGGTTGTTATTTCAGACTTCATTACTGCTGGTCCTGGCCTTGGTAGGAGTGACCAGCAGCATTTAAATGGCTCTTTTTGGTAATAAATACCCTTTAACTGGCCCTCAAAGAAAAGCATGCCATATATAAGGGGTTTTTTTGTGTGTGCACACACATATAATAGATGTCATTTCTTTTTATTACTGGCTCAAGTAGCTAGAAGCCCAGCATTATACAACATATGCCTTACTGGAAAATGGCAATATTGATTAAAAGGTTTTTGTAACTTGAGGCTTGCCAGCCATTCACTGTGTCAAATTTTGCTCTTTGCATGCCCATATGTAAGTATACAGTAACTCCACTCAGATGGGCAAGCATGTAGAGGGAATACATTACTGAAGATAGGAGTAGAATTTGTCCCAGTTAGTGAAAGCACTTTGAAAAAAAAATTTCTCATTTAAGGGTTATTTTATCCTCCTTAGGATTAGTTTTAAAATGCTTTTATTATTTTTACAGTAAATTATATTTTTTTCTGAATGTAATGTTGCTGATTTCAATGGAGTGGGCCAGTAATGTCAGTTGGTATGAAAAGTAAAGGGTTCCTTGTGTGAGTGACTTTCGAGGTGTTTTAGAGCATTTTCTTCTGGAGAGGCAACAGCTGAAAGGGTGATTGGCATAACAGTGGAAAGATCTGATAATGCTTTTTCAATGTGAATATATCTGGGAACCATGGATCTGCAACTTCTCTATCCTCTGCTCAAGCTCCTGAACTCTCCCAGAGAAAAATATTGAGATAATTCCAAGCAAACAAACAACTCTCTTCTGGCTGAGCTTTGCTCTCTGTTATGCTAGTACAAACTCGTTATTTAAATGGAATGCACTGGCTTAATTAGGAACAGAATCTTGTCCTTCCATTGTGGCTCCTTTTGCCTAAACAAAGATGATGATTAATTGGGAAGTAGACAGTATATTCCTTGTGATGAGCAGAGTGAAGCAGAAGGCTTTGCCAGGCAACAGGAAACATCCATGGTATTTGTAAAAGCTGCTGTAACTTGCATTGCATCCTACCCCGCAGCAAGATTTTAGTGTTGGAAGTTTTTCACTAACAGCAGCTCCTTGTGATTTGGCACATAAACTTGATTTGAGCTTGCAATCCCAACGCTAAGGAATGGAAGTGGGCACCTTCACTGGTTATGAGGAAGAGGTGGGCAGGCAGCATTTCCCAAGGAGTCATTCCTGGTACACCGTCACTCCACAATTTGTTTCTTACTGCTCTTTGGGGCAGCGGCTGGGCGATGGGTGTTTAGGACTCTGGCATCATAATACTTCAGGCTTAAAGAAATCAGATATGTGCATAAATACTGTTCATGAGCAATTCTGTAAGGCCTACTCCAGTTTAAACCTGATACAGTAAGCTTGTGGAATGTGGTGTCATGTGCATGAAAACATAAAAGTGACGGTGATTTTTGGACATGTAGGAAGAAGGAGATGTATCTATGTCGCTGTTAAGGTCTTCAGAGATTTCAACACAGCTTCAAGTTGTCCAACGTTTTCCCTTTGCCTTCTGTTTCCTCAAATTCCTCAGTAGTCCATCATTTGCTCTCTTGCGTTTCATATTTTTCTCCTGTTACTCTCTTCATGTTATTTTTCCCTCTTCTTTTTTCTGTCCTCTGCCTTCAAGTTCCACATCTGAGCATGTCAATTGCAGAGTAAAAGGAAGATATAATAAAGGAATCAAGCAAAAGACATTTGAGAAAAGGAAGGAGAGGGCCTGAGGTCATGGATGAAGTATGAAAATTAGACTTTAAAGGGATGTCACAAGTCACCATCTAAGGCCTTGTCCTGACTCCCCAGTTAAGTATATACATACGTACATATCTTTATATGAAAAGATATATATATATATGAAAAGAAAAAAAGGTTTTAAACATTATCTAGTGAATTTCACATCATGGAAGAGTGGAAATGAAGTAAACTGGGTTTAAATTCTGCCTGACCTTTTAGTTCAGTCTCTGGCTCCTATCTAGATGTCAATATGAATTGCTAGACAAGCTCAGGACCAAATTTAACTTGTCTTTATGGCTGTTTTAACCCTGTAAGTTTCCAGCTCCAATGCTTCTGATTATTACTTGCTTCACCCTGTTGACTGAGCCAAGCTTTATTTCTCTGACAGTATGTTTAGAAGGGAGAATTATACTTCCCTCAGAAATGACAGCAATGCACACAGCTGTATTCTGGGAAGAATGACTTGATAGTGAATTGTGCAATACGCCATTTCTCTGGAGAGCTTTGCCTCCAGCCTCAGTTTGCAGGGGCGGATGGGGTTCATTCTCTGCATCCCCTCCAAAGGATAAAGGAAAGCATGGAGCAGTGCTGGAGGCCCAGGCTGACATGGCAGGCATCCCTGGCACTGTCAGCCCTGACCAGCAGTGCTGACTGATGTTTGTTGGATGTGCCCAGGTCATTGAGCTGCGGAGGCCCATGGACTCCCGTCTGGAACACGTGGACTTCGAATGCCTTTTCAAGTGCCTCAGCGTCCGTCAGATCATCCGGATCTTCGCTTCCCTCCTGTTGGAGCGGCGTGTGATTTTTGTAGCAGATAAGCTCAGGTAAGTCTGGATACAAGAAGCTTTATGAACTGAACAGAACGGTTGTCAGATGTGAGGATCCTCTCACTGTAGGATTTAAATGTTTCTCACCGATGGAAGGTATTTGCATTACAGCTATGGGGCGCACATTCACTAGTGATCACTACCTACAAGGTGTTTGTTCTGTCCTTCCCATCTGTAAAATTGCAATACCAATTCTCACCTGCTTCATAGTCAGCAAATGTTTGCACAGCATTTTGAAGCAATGGGGTTCTAGCAATATTTCATTACTGGTTTTGGACGCAGTACTCATAAACAGTAGCAGAGGTTGTCACTGAGGGGCCTCACCTTGCAGCCAGGCAGGGAAGTGGGGTGCTGAGAGTTCCCCTGCTTTGCTCCATGGAGTACAGAGAGTTTATAGTGGGGCTAGGTTTCAAATCCTGCACTACCAAACCCATCCAGTTGGAAGTGTTAAAACGCTATCACAGTCCATCCCAGCTAGTTAGGATATTTTTCATGTTGCTCACATGACCTGAAAACATTTCCTTTTCGAAGGTCCATCTTAGGCTACTTGCTACAACCTTTCAAGACAGCTCCTGCTTCCCTGCTCTTTGATTGCAATCTTCCCTCTTGGTTCCTCTGAAGCATGAACTCACCCCAGGTTGTGAGGAATGAGAGCAGCAGATCACAAATCCACATGGCCTTTCCCAAGGAAATGGGAGCTCAGTGTAGGCTGCACCCCTGCCCCACAGCAAAGAAACATCCTATGTTTTAGATGTCTGTGTCATCCATACAGAAAAGCGTGGACATTGTAAATAAGATGTTCTTTGCTGTGGTATGATAAATAATAAAATATGGGAAATAAAAATAAAGACTGTAATTTATTAGACTCAGGAACATCCAGCATCTTTCAAAAGGACACAGAAGACTGTATGGGCAGTTAAAAACACAGATGGATCTACCCAAACAAACTTTGTTAAACACTTTATCAGTCCCGACCTTCCCTGAATGACCGCCAGAAATAATAGCTGCACTTAGTGGCCGCCAGTGTATATAATAGCAAAAATACTTTGCATAGTAAAAGCTTTACAACCTTTAGGGGAGAATTTCTTAAAGCTGCAGACTCTTCTCAGGTTATAAAGTTACTTCCTTAGCAGTATTTTTTTGTTGTCTAGAACAACAGGAATATTTTATTTCATCCCTTCCTTTGTCAGTAACCCTTAGTTTGAATGACCATTTGGGATGATTTAATTTTACATTAACTCCTGGTGAGAATTGTGCAGGGTTTCTGCAGTACTTTAGTAAGTCACACCATGAATACTGCTGCAGGTGTTTTTTGAAAATTCTGTTGGTGTGTTCCTTTTGGCTCTTTTTCTACTTACAACATTCTGCCTGTTTCTGTTTCACCATTCATTTAGCAGGATTAGTGGCACCCACAAGTCTGACCGTAACTCAGAATGACACAGGTCTGTATTCCTCCAAATGGCACAATGATTTGTGTGGAAAATCACAGAAATAGTACAGCGAAAGTGAGAGCTCTGCCGTGCTGCTGCCAACTGTTGCTCTGCTTTGGAGTCCCCAGTTGCTCCTTTGTAATATTGTCCCAGTTTGGCAAAGTACTACGAGCCTTGTTCTGTGGACCACGGGCACAGTACTGCAGGGATGTCTTGCTGCAGGATCCATCCTCAGCTGTGAGGGCTGAGACAGACAGCAGCCATTCCCTGGAGTGTTCCTCTGGGACAGCTGGCCTAGCCAGTGTCATATAATGCTTCTGGGCACTGTGCGGAGAAAAGAAGAAACAATTAAACTCACTTTGATAGGCTTAAGGCAGCTTGGTATGGAAAACAGTCATGTCACCAATGCTGAGGGCTCCTGGTGAACCCAGAACATCATCAGGCAGCCAGGGTTCTGTGTGAGAGCAAGTCATTGGGGGCCATTAGTACGTACTTTGAGAAAGCAGAGGATTCAGATGGATCCAAGAGGCTTATGAGGTTTTGTGGTTGCTCCTGTAAGAAGGGACAGAACCTTTCTTACAGAAAGGTTTATATCCATATACTTTACTATATCCACATATATCCTTTATTGTATACATATACTTTGTTTTGCTTAATAAGAGGATGACGAAATGGTAGATAACGTCCTGCATTAGGACTTGTGAAGCCTGAGCTATCCCTCTGAACCCACATACCTGCTGAGAGACACATGCTGTAAATACAGCACCTCTTTCTTACTTTTTTCTGGTCTGCCTGGGATCAGAAATACTCCAGCGCTTCTTGCTCTGTGTGTGCATGCAGCTCTACTTTATGCGGTGTGGTCCCTCTCAGCATGGGGATCTAGGAGGCACTGTAAAACAGAAACTGATAATGAGTCCTTTGACAAGGGCCTGAAGAAAGTGACAGTGGATTTAAATTCAATACTTACTGAGGTTTTCATGGTTTAAATGGGGATGAAGTCTAAAATGAAACACTCTGGCTTTGAGCTAATAACTGTCTGCCTTGGAACCTTTGCCTTATCTGACATGAATTTTGTTTATGGGCATTGCAGCTGAAGCTGAAGGAGTTTAACAGTAATGTCGAAAAAAAAGAAGTGAAATATCTTACTGGTCCACTCTGTGTGCCCAGAGAACAAGAGCAGGAAATTAAAAAGATTTTACAAGGGTTTGATTTCTGTACGTACCCAAAAACTAACTTAGAAATAAATGATGTTGAGATTTAGGTTTCAAACAATGCAATGGGCTTTTGTGGCTGCCTGTTTAACAAGTCTCCAAGAAATAAATGATTTCACACATTATACGAGTTTGTGAAAGTTAGTGAAGTGAGATTCATTTGATAAATTATTATTTATGATTCTTATAGTTCCCAGAATGTGAAAATTTATAGTCCTTGATCTTTGTGCAGAAAAGGTGGTCACTTTTCAACACAGAAAGTGATGCAACCAGCAATGACAAAACAGCAGTGAAATTCTGAATGACAGGCTGCCCTGGTTAGATATGTGCAGTTAGGTTTTCTCCCCCAATAAGCCGATAATATATTTTTTTCTGCTTAAAATTGGGTGAATAAATCCTTGCAGCTATTTGCTTACCTTCAAAAATGAATCTGAATCCACCAGTGACCTTTCAGTATTTTGCTTTCCATAAACAGTCAAGAAGGCAAGAGCGAAATAGAGATAACAACAGAGAAACTTAGAATAATAATAGTAATGGGGACAACTCTTAAAAAGGTAACTTAAGGCTCCAATTCCTTAAAAATCTGCTGAAAGCACAACTGAGGTGGTATGTCCCATCCCAGTTCTAACACCTGACCCAGCTGGGAACCCCTATTTATGTTCCTGACATTCTGCCTGTTCACCCCAACTCTGAAATAGCCTTGTGACTTCCAGCTGCAAAGGGAGAGCTGCTCCAGTGCCGTCCTCTGGGGTTTGAAAGGCAGCAGATGCAAAATCGGTGGGTTCTGGGGCTCGGGAACATTGACGTTGCTGCAGGCACAAAGGTAGCAACAGAAAATAAATGGAAAACAAACATTGGAAGGAAAATATTTCTCTGCTTGTTTTAGTTTTATGCTGGGGAAACAAATTTGTGGATATGTTTGCTGAAGAGGTGATGTATCCATGTGTGTGAGAACAGTTTCTTTGCCTTTTCCCCTGAGTGTTTGGCAAGTGAGGAAGGAAGGCCCCAGACATACTAATGTCCTTTTGTTATAACCCCGTTTTTAATAAATGAAAAACACTCTTGCAGTAATCCACTATATTGTGAAGTACTCTGAGGATATTTTGCTTACATTTCACATGTGGGTCCAGTCCAATGCCAGTGGTGTGATAAGACTTGTCTTTTGCTATGGATCCAAATCCTGCAATATTCCTCTCAGTGGCCTTTCTAGAGCTTTGTGGGCTGTGAAAGGCTTCTATAGAGCCCCTGCTCTTTTCATTGTTATGAATGTTGCTTTTATATGAGATATTTCAGCTACTTCTCAGTGAAGGAGAAGCATGAGCCTTAGGGGAAAAAATCTCTGTTGACAACATGGGGTTTATGTTCCTAAACCCTACGGATGAACTTGGAAATGTTCCCCATGGTGAAGGTGGGCCAGGTGTTTATCCTAAGTGGAAGTGCCAGCTCAGGAACTCCCTGCTCCTGCTCCCCTTCCTTGCTCCTGCTCTGAGGCTCTCTGTCCCTCACCCAGCAGGCTGTGCTGGCCCAGCTGTAGCAGGAATTACTCCTTCTGCAAAGTTTCTCCAGGCCAGATGGGCCACCTGACCAGGTCACAACAGGAGCCCCTGTGCTCAGAGAGGGGCAGAGCTGGGTGCTGGACTGGGAGTGGGATGGAGCACTGGGATGAGCACACTTGAGGTTGATGTTGCCACTGAAGTGTTTTTATCATGCACCATCCTTAGGTGTGAGCTGGCTGAATTGAAAATATCTCATGAGATACTGTAAATTTGTGAATAAACCCAGTAGTTTGTGGGTTTATTCACCGATTTACACACAAACCCTTGCACACACCCACCTGTGTGCAAGGGATACTTGAGGGGATGAGGCTGAGGCAGTGCTGGATGACAGTGAACTTCGGTGCAGCTTAATCCTGTAGGGTTGGCCACAGATGACTTTGTCTTATAAATGAGAGTTTTTTTCCCCCCTGTGTTTCTCTGCCCCTCTGCCAGCACCCATCCCCTGGCCCAGCATGGACCAGCAGCCTCCTGAAACCTCCTCTGCAGTGCTCGCCCCATGAAGTCAAGAGGTGCAATTGCAAGCAGAAGCTGGGAACCTATGAGGAAGGAAAACTTTATCTTCTTAAGGATAATAACCTCCCTACCCATCCCCAAAGTATTTTGAACCACCAGGAGGAATCTGTTTTCCAGCACAACTGTAGAAAGTCCAGGTGGATCCCAGACCTGACCAAAGGTTATGGGCTGCTGACAGAAACACTGACTAATACAGGACAGAGCATAAATATGTAAATACTGGGGTAGTCATCCCACAGGCATGTCTCTGTTAACTTTGTGGAGCAAAAGGGGAGCAGAGTGTACTTGTATTCAAGGGCAAAAGCTTTCAGAACAAACAAGGGCATTTCCCTAATCTCATGGACAGACACAGCTTAGGGCTGATGCTTGTCCTCATATTTGAATCTGTTGTTTTGGGAGTCACAAGGCCATGCTAGAAACTAGCAGCAAAGCTGAGAGGTAGCTTGGTCCCTGTCTCTCAGTGCCTACCTAGAAAGACAGTATTAGGGATCCTTTAATCTAGTAGCTAAAATCATAGCGTGATCTTGCAGCTCAACTTAAAATACACAAATTTAAATAGGAGATAAGTGGTAATGTTTTAGGAGCAAATTATTGTTCCTCAGTCCTGCAGCAAGGTCAATGGGAAAGCAAGAGCAGTTAAACTTTTGGGCAGATTACTAATGTGCAAGCTCATTCCTGATGTCCTTATTGTTCATTTTTTATTAACAAAAGTAGGATATAATTCTTACAAGCTAATCATGGCAATGACAGGTCTGACCAGCCTCACCTGCTGCCTGGGAATGCTCCTTTCCCACAGTCTGTCATATCATAACACTTGTAAAATCTGCCAGCTGGCAGTTTAAAAGGTAAAACCACGTGTGTTACGGCAGAGAGAGGAAGTGTGCTTAGCAAACAGACATGGGCTTTGGCCAGTAAAAAGATTTCCCTTACTTTCCCCTCTTGTAAAAACCTCTACCAAAAAAAAAAAAAAAAAAAAAAAAGGTGAGATAAATTTGACAGCAAAGACACAGCAGAGAACTTGTGAGGGAGAACTTACTGTTGCTGGTTTCTCACCAATCTGTCCCATTTCTGAGCACAGGCTCCGGGGGCTTAGCAGTTGTTTAGTTATCAATTGTGCATTGAAGAAGGAGATGTTTAGAGAGGCAAACTGCTGTGCCTGTGGAATGTGTAATAGCTCCCAGATCTTATGTTGAAACCCAGGAGAAGTATATTTGACTGACCTTTCTTCTGGTATATTTTTATCCAAAGATCTTGAAGTGCTTTCTTAATACTGTCAGGATTATTGTGCTTGTCTGATCTGATATGCTGAACATAAGCTAGAGAATTTATTCCACTAGTTTCTGCAGTGGAAGGAATGAGCCCTTGTATAATTATCCAATATGTAACCATGCCTAGCAGACAGAATTTATTCTACAGCAAAAACATCCATTTCTCATATAAGTAACCAGAGAGTTTCTGTTTCTTCCACTGAGAGCCAGATCTGCTCCTGTTGAAGAGTGATTTAGCAGCTGCAGCACCCCTGTCTTACCTGAGGGACAACAGGTTGCAGCTTCCTTAATCTTTTATAAAAAAAGCGTCCTCTGGTGACTGAGTGTCTATTACTTATCTTGCCATCTTTCCGTTTGTGAGACTTTATCTTTTCTCAGTCTGCTTGCACAATGAAGCAGCAATAAATAGAAACATAAATACTTAAAAAAACTCCTTAAAACTTCTGTAATGTATGTGATTAATTGGCCTGGTGTAGCTGCAATTTCTCGATATCCCACTTCTTTCTTTCCAACCAAATCTAGCTAGTAATCTTTATTGAGTAGGATGTTTGCATGCAGCCCAGTCCTACAAGGTGTGGAGCACCTTGTCTTGGAGTCTGAATGCTAGAATTGGAAGTCTTCAATGTGATGTGAAATGGGTGGTTTAAGGTAACTAGCAGAGCTGTCTCCCAAGATATTTTGAGAGAAATTTTGCTCTTTATTCCATCCTCCCAAGAGATACTTACATTTTGCACCATTTGGTTTACTTTCTCTGGCACTTAGATTGTAATGATGCCAACAGAGGAGCTGTACATGGACAGTAGGAAAATCTGTCAGGCAAAAGAGACAGCCCAAGAAATAAAATGAGCATTCTAAATTTCTGGCTTGTTTAATATTTCACAGTTCCAGAGAAAAACAATCTTATAGTGACATTTTTAATATGCAGTAAACTTCAATGGCATTTTTAATATGCCATATCCCAAGAAGGGTAGAGCTTGCATAATTTTCCTTTTCCTTGTTTCTTCCTCCCCTCCTTTCCAGTGGTATTTATTTATGTTGCTCCAGGCTTTGGCCAATGCTCTACATTGGGAAAACATCATAATTTTTCCACTTATGATTTGTGTAACAAAATTCTCTCTCCCTTCCCCATGAAAGGGAATGGGATAAGAAAACGACCATGTTGTTTGGTAATTTTCTTCTGGATTGCTTATTGGCACAATATAGCAGTAAATTGCAACATCTTCCCAACTTGACCTCTAGCTCCCTGCAAGAGGATTTAGACAGATTCTCTCTATTCAGCTTTTATATGAGAAGGATTAGGGAGATGAGGTTGTTCCTCTCCTCCTTGATTACTACCTAGAAAAGTACTTCATCCTACTCTACAGCTGTCCTGTTTTTAATGGTGCAACAATGACCTGGATATCTGAAACCACCTGTGTGAACATTAACAAGGACTGGTGGGAGCAAGGGTCCCAGTGTGGAAAGAACAGGTAGTTAACACTCCTCTGGAGCAGCTGGGCCAGGACCACTTTTGTTATGGATTCATGCTAAGAAACTGTCCTGCAGGAAGGGACTAGGTAACTCTGTGGGTAATAAGGATAATTTTCCACTTGGAAATGTTCGGGTTTTTTTTCTGTAACCTCCTGACATAGCTTGGGCAGGTGGCTGATGTGTCAAAGCAATGACTTTTTCCCAAAATCCCATCTGCTTGAGCTTTGGTGGAAACTATGGTTGAACACCAGTTGCTTGAAAAACCAAATCCTCGTTCTGAACAGCACTTTGCATGTCTCTTTCTCCAGGGGCTTTCACGTGCCTTGCTTACGCACAAATATTGGTAGCAAAAAATAATGTCTTTGTTAAAACCACATTCCCCTTTAATCAACCATTCTCTGTTTTCTTTAAATTAAGTACTTCAAAGCTGTTCTCAGAGAGAGAGAGAAAGAGAGATCTCCTGACAGCATGGTCTCTGGTCTGCAGCTCTCAGCTCCTTGACCTGTGCCATGAGCCAGGTTATCTGTGGCACCTCAGACTATCTCTCGTTCAGGTGTTCCAGAAACAAGGGGGCTGGACTTTGAAAATGCAGCTCTTAATAGAGTAAAATAATGTACTAATTTGTGGAAAGTTATTATAACTTTTGGAAATTTTGGATATAATGTCTGTCTTTCTATACTTGGATGAGAAAAAAAGTCTCTTGTATAGCCAGAATGAACCTGCACTTACTCCTTTGATAATACCTCCTCATGAGTTGTTTCAGTATCAAGCATTGAAAATCTGAATTACTTTAACTGACTGAAAAATCCAGTGGCTTTAAAATAGGAATCATCTTTCAGGATGTCCATCTCTGTTTAGCTAGGAGACATCATCCCAGCAGGGCAGACAGCTGCTGGGTGCTGGCTGTTCCTGACATCACCTCCTGGATGCTCTGTGGCAGTGTAACCTAACTGCTCAGTCCTTAAACCCTTGAGCCTAAATTGCAGTTGGACACAGATTGCTGCAGCAGCCCTCCTGCATAACAGCAGCAGCTGCCAGGAGCATCACAGGTATAATCTTTGGTCTCTTTGTTGTCATCTTAGAAAATACTAAAATTTAAGTTCCTTGTTCTTAGCATGTACCCTGTGTACCAAATTATGTCCTGAAGTTCTGGGATGTTCTCTGTTCTGGTATGACAGGGCATTTATGGTGACAGAAAAGCTTTTTGGTCCACATGCTTCTCTCAGGCTCGACATTGCCTGGTGTGCTCATAACGCGCTATGGGGACGTGTTTGGTCAGTAAGGCTGCTGATGGACCCAAGGTGGTAGGGTAAGAGCACAAACCAGGAGAGGCTGTTGCACACTTAGGTTAAAGGGGATGTGGTCAGAGAAGACTTTATCGATGATGTTGCTCACTCATTTTTCCAGAAAAGGAACACAGATGATAATGCAAAATGTTGGGCAAGTCTGCTCCATGAACTGTACTCGTTGACATGGCAGTGTGGTAAACCACAGCCACATGAATCAAAGTCAGAGAAAACAATTCCAGAAACAGGGCTGTAACCTTTGATATATCATAAAAAAAAATCTCCTACCTGGAATCATCAGTAGCACAAAGGAATTGCTGCCTGAGCTCTCTGTAACTCACCTTCAGTAGTCACTGGAGTATGTCCCAAAATTAACTGCGTCATTTGTGCCCTGCTAATAAGGAACTGCAGGCACTGCTTTCACCAGACAGGTGAGGACATACTGTGATTCCTTCATGAGAGTTTTACAGATTTGGCTGTTCTCATACTGCCCTGTAGAAAGCACCAGATAAAACCTGAAGTGTGTGTCGTTTCTTGCAAAAGAAGGTTTGGGGTTTTAGCTTGTTTTCATGGGGCAAACCTGACATTTCAGTGGTGTGAGAGTTAAGTAGCTGCACTCTTTGAGTTGTAAGCATAGTTAAAAGATTCTGCAAAGGACAATAACTGATAATTAGACTGATGTGATGTGGAAAATATGCATTTCCTCCTCAGTCTGTGCCCCCCTCTCCCTGCCAGTGTTATCACTTGTTTGCATTCCTTGAGATATCACAAAGGTCACTTTCAGCAAATGTGTCAGCATTGAAATTAGGGGAGCCACTGTGGTTGGACTCTGCCCTTCACCCCTGGCAAAAACATGGTTTGATTCTCACTTCTGCATCAGCTTGCTGCTTGCCAGAGTGGGGAAGCCTGGCTCAGGAGGCGAGGCAAGGAGTGAATGGACCCTGGAGGCTGAGGGCACAGTGCAATAGCAGTGCTGCTGGTTTGTTAAATCAGTCACCTGCCCTGGGAAATGTTCACTTCTTGAGTAATGTTTTTCCTTTGTCAAGCTCTTGTGCAGAGTGAGGGATCTTCATCTGCTTCTGGACTAAAAGCGAGCCGTTATCCCGCTGTTAGTAATGTATGTTGATATGTGTTAGGACATACGTGTTTCAGTCCATAATAGACAGGGGAGATTTACTGTTTGTGCTTTAGAGAGCTCTTTACCCAGTTCCAGAGATTGACTGTAGCAGTATTTGTTGTAGTGTGTATAATGATTAGGTTATGAAATGTTCAGAACTTCCTGCTGAATTTGAGATGGCCGAAATGGACCTGGCTTACCATGATCCTCACATGAATTTTATGCGTTCTTATCTGTCATGATCGCACTTACACTAAAGAATTCTGTGTTTTGTTCAGACACTAGGAGCAGAGCTTTCTATTGGCAGGTCTCCTGTGACATTAAGAGAAAGAAGTAACCTAAAATTGCACATACAGATTTGCCCATATTTCCCGAAAACAAGGATGTCAGATACTGATCAGAGATACAGTATTAGCTGCATACTTTAGGCCAGCTACTAAAGACCTCAGGTTGTAACTCTTAGTTCACCTATTATTAAGTGTCTGCTTTATAAAATAAATCACAATGCAAAATATTACTCTGGCTCTTACAGCCTAAACCCACGCAATTTTCTGTGTAATATGAACCTACGATTTTGATTTTAAACAACTTATTATTTTAGAGAAAGATCAGGTTTAGTAACAGGAAATTCAGAAAGTTCAGAACTCTCTTTTAAGTCATATATGCAATCATCCCATCCTAAACTTCCTGCAGCTACACAGATTTCCACAGATTTACCTGAGGGTCAGGTGAGGAGAAGTGCCTTGGCAGCAGCAGTGTAGTCCTCTTCCCTGTGTACCCCTACACGGAGTTGGGCCCTTTACAGAAGGATTCTGTCACAGTGAATTCTCAATCCAGAAGGCTGAAATCTAATTATTTAATTTTAAAATAAATTACATCCTTAAAACTTAATAAATGCATTAATAATATACTAAAATGATATTAAAATATTTAATAGCTTCAAAAAATTGCAATCTCTACTTCCAAACCACCTCATAATGGCTTGAAGGATTCTCTGTAGTTTGCTTAGCCCCTGAAGGGCTTCTAGAAAAGTAAAAAATTATTCAAATTTCCAAAGCTGAAACATGCTTTGCTGAGGAGAGGCTGATTTTGCAGCAGCACTCTCCCACAGCAGTCAGGGAACTCATGGTTCAGAAGGCGCTATCATGTCTTGTGTGTGTACTTGAGGGCTGGTCTGATTAAAACAGAAGTGGGGGAAAAAAAGGCCTTTGAGGCTTCATTTCAGCAAAGTATTTCAGCACAATAAAAGTAAATTAAGGCTGAAACTTGTACTGAAATAATGTGTTGAATCAAAGCCCAAAACGGTAATTTGCCTGTCCTCTCATGCTTCGTTTTAATTGCAGGAACTGACTGTAACTCCTGCTGCTCTGCAATGATTAGAAATAATTTTTCTATCAGTGTCCAGACAATTTCCTACATTTGAGTTAATTGGGGTCAAATGGCAGTAAGATGAGTCCAAATTCTGGTGTTTGTTTTGGTCATAATCTTCTGTCTCTCACATACAGGTAAATATATTTGCTGTGGAGGACACTTCTCTTGTCCATTTAATTATGCCTGATAGAAACTGTGGGTTTGTGTCTGCCTGCTTATCAGCAGGCTGTGCAGAGTAGGGCAAGGGGGAAGCAGTGCAGAAGTGGCTGAAGTGTAGAATACAGGTTTTATTTGGTTTCCATCTGTGCCATGAGTGGGCTTTGAGCTTCTGTCACACACCTTCAGCTGTGCCATTGTACGACCTTCCCTCTGGCAGCTGCAGCCCCTCTCAGCATTGCTGGTTCTGAACAAGGATGGGTAATTGGCATCAGCCAGCCTCATGGTCCTTTCATCTGCCTACAGCAACAAGGAGGAACAAGTTTCACCTAGGGACCTAATAATTTGGCTCCATGTGTGTGACAGAACATTATCTATGCTCATATTAAATTGTTTTCCTGGTCCTTGTGCTGTTTGGCCCAACCAGTCACTGCCTTGTTTCCTTAGTTTTGCATCCTAGCCTCTTTGTCCTCAGTTTCCTTTTCATCTGCTCACCAGGCTCATTTTGTCTTCCTCCCCTCCCAGACCTGCCTCACAGATCTTATTTTTACCTCCTTGCACTTAGTTTAGCCTCTTCCCTCCTTCCTTTGCTTTTCTTCTCTTGCCTTCCTTCAGGTTACCTGCAGGATGAGGATGACCTTCCTCTCCCAGATGAGCCTTCATTTCTCTGTGTAGCCCAGGGCTACAGTGAAAAGGAAGGTGATGCTTAGTGCAAACAATGTCTTCTGAAGAAATTAGCAGCTAAATAAGTCTCTTTTTAGTAGGCACAAACATATTATTTTAAGATGGCTTCTAACATAACCAAATCAGAGTGAGTTTAGACAGCACTGGTAGGAGTTCTCGGCACATAGGGCACACCCTCCCGTCAGCCTTCAAGTCCTTGCCAAAGAATGCCACCCTTTCACAAAAAGCGTGCAGCAAAGATGCTTTATTACATCAAAATAACGTATATTTTTATCTGGCTTTGGAAACAAACTGATCTACTGTCAAGCAAGGGGGAATTGGATCCGTTTATCTCCTCAGGTTCATTGCTACCTGATTACTTTATGATTCTATATAACTTTGATTTAAATTGGGAAACAAAATAATTATCCAGAGGCAGACACACAAGCTTAAAAATGTCAGTGAAAACAAGTTAAATTTTGAATCCAGATCACATGAAAACAGTGCCTTACAAATGTAAGCAGTCCTACAAATAGACAGGTCTCCTAGAGCCTTATGGATGAACACACAGAGGTATCTTTAACATCCTTAATCAGCAGGGATGTTACCCATGACAGCTTCACCTCTCAAGAAAATCTCTGGTTTAGCTTTGCTTTAGTATTAGTTTACAAGCACAATGGTATTTATTGCTTGATGTTGTTCCTGGTGAGGTTATCTCATATGCTTCCTGCAGTTGTCTTCAGATATGACGCCCTCCCCAACCCTCTCTGCATCTGATGCTGCACCTCTGAATGTTCCTGTTGTGCCTGAACATGTGTGCTTGCACATTCCTGAATTTGGGGCCACAGCCATGCAGTCAGATGGCTCCATTGCTGTGCCCTCTTGTCCTCTAACAGCAGTGACTTGCCTGATTTTAATTTGAAGTGTTCATGGGGTAGGTCTTCTTGCTAAAAAGCTGCAAAAACATGTACTTTCTTTGATTGGAGTCAAAAGAAGGAATTGAAGATTTTTTTCCCCTTTTAAACATCTTAGAAATGGTAACAGAAAAACAGCAATAATTTTGCATAGGAGAAAACACTGTCATGTCTGACACTTTTATACTGGCTGGAAAACTGGAGATGTCCTGCACCATTGTATCAAAGACTTTCTTGAATTCTTATTTGATTCCTCTCTGCCCTTTTTGATTAGTAGTTGGTGGTATCCAGGTTAACAAAAAATGTGTCCTCACAGCACAGAGCCCTGGGAATGAAGGACAAACCATTGATCTGGGGGGCTCTGGTTGCTCACAGTCTCAGGAGAAGAGCGCTTGGGGATCAAGGGGAGCACTGGAGCTGAGCAGCCATGCCATGGAGCTGGGAGAGAGCAGTAACATCTCCCTGTTATCAGCCAGCTCTTCCAGGGATCCTCAAGGGCTGGTTTCAAAAGCTGACCTGCAGGAGCTCATTACAGCCAAACAAGCTGGAGTTTGGAAACTGTCATGGCTGATACTTACAAGTTTTCATTTGTGTCTTGTCCCTGGTGCTATTACTTAGTCTTATGCACCTGATTAATGGTGCTGCTGTTATTTATTCTTACGCACCCAGAGAAACCTTTATTGTTTCAGAGTTTAAGTGTGTACTGGATTTGGCACAGCACAGTTTTGCTCCAAATTACTGCCAGCACAGCAACAATGGTGCTCCATCTCCCACCCAAACTGTAGCGGTCTGCTACAGTTTTTACTTCCCTTTTTGATGCTGTTCAAGCTTTCTGCTCTGTCCTTTTCACCTCTGCAGCCTGTGTGTATTGGAGGGTAGATGGGCTGAATCCTTGTCCTGTAGCTTTTTCCCAGAGTCCTTCAGAGGACTCATTCACTGTCCTCTGCAAACCTCTCAGACGATTTTATCTTGCAGAGTTGTCACAGACCTCTTTCTTTGCCAGAGACTAGAGTTAATCCAGGACCTGGAGAGGTGTAGAAGGAAAGAGTCAGGCATCTGTTTTCTGCTAGGCAGTTCATCAGTGGCCCAAAGGTAGGAGCTGTCACACAAAAGCATGGCTCTGGCCTGTGATGAGGAGGCACGTGGGTGTGTAATACCCATGTGAGTCAAGGTATTACACGTGGGAAGGACAGAGCCTCCAGACCCCAACCTCAAATGGGAAGAAGCTCTTCTTAGTGGATGATGGGATGTGTGTCAGGGAGGTAACTCTGTCTTGGAGTGACTGTGGGCTGGAACATGAATGTGTCAACACAGCTGATGAAAGAGTTCAGCAAATGTGGACAGAGTAGCATAATTTAATCAGCAGGGAGAAATGAGAAACATAAAAAGGTTGTGGAAAAATAAACATGGGCAGTGGAAATGCTTTTTTTTTGTGAATTTACATTTTTGACTACATTTCTCCATGTGAGGAAGCAGGGAGACGAGATTCTGGTCAGCCCCAGTCGAGTGTATGGTCCAGAGCACTGGCACAGCACAGAGCTGGCACCAGCCCTGGGATGACAGAGCTGCTGTGTGGCTTGGCCCTGCATGTCAGGCATGGCCTCCCTCCCTCCTGGCTGAGAAAGCTTGCCTGTCCCTTGGGAGAAGTGGAGGAAGGGAAGGGATATTCTCGCCTTCTCCTCTTTCAGTGCAAATGTCAAAATGACTGTGGAGGTGCATGTGAGTAGCAAGGTGGGATCAGGGAGCCTTGTCAACAAGTGGTTGTCTGTGCTAGAGACTTAGTCCTGGAGTTGGGAGATGCTCAGTGTGAGGCTCCCTGGGGTCTGTGAAAAATTCTAGGTGTGGAGGGGAAAGTGGGAAGGAATATAAATGTTGGCTACTGTTATAAAGAAAAAAGAGTTATCAAGTATGTTTGTGGAATATTTCCATTGTGAGTAGTGTGTGTAACTGAGTATGACTTCAACAATTTGAGAGAGTTGGTGACTTGTAGTAAGGAACAAGCCAGTCCTCTGAAACAGGCACATCCAGCACTAACATCCACATGGGCAGCACTCCCTGCAGCCAGGCCAGTGTCCATTCACTGTCCAACAGTGGACAGTGTGTCTTCCTCAGAATATGGTAATTGTGCTGTGATAAGATATCAATATAGACTAGGCTTGCACTTACTTGTTGGTTGGCTGATCCAGAAATTGCTATCAGACATCCTCCCTATCTTAAGGACAGTGAAGATTCTTGCTAAGTCACAGTAATTTTCTTTTTGACATGGACCTAAACCACGTTCAAAATCAGTCTCCAAAAATTCAGCCAAGTCACAGTTATGTCTGAAATTCCTGTCCCTCAGTTCTCAGTCTGAGCTTGTGTCTCCACAGCAAGGAAAACTTTCTGTGTGCTAACACAAGAAAATGATCTGGAAAAGAAAATAGGCCAGAGGAAGATAAATCAACTGTGAGTGGGAAAGAAGCAATGTCATATTTTGCCTGTAACATGAGAAAAAGATCTCTTCAAAAGAAATTTGTGATTAAGACCGTCTCAATAAGAATGTATAACCTCATAATACTACCTTCATGGGGAGATCAAACACTGAAGGTTTTTTTTAATCTAGTGAATAAGAGACATAGGGAGAACCAAAACCTTGGTGGATTCCAAACAGACTGCCTGTGTTTTGAAATTAATTGAAATTCGGTGATTTTCTACTAATTGCCCTCTAATTTTGCTTTAGCAGGGTGCAAATTATTGGGCTGAGGCCAGGCTAATGGGGTGAGTTTACTGGCGTAGGCTGTGTAGTATGGCTAAATAACAGCCTTACACATCTGTATGTTAGAAAATGCCCTTATCCCACAAAACTTGTAAACACAGCCACCTTTTCCCAGTCAGTTGCTGTTAGGAATTACCTGTGCATGTGGGACAGCCTGCAGCTGATGGAGTTACCTCTTCCACTTGGGAGCTCTGCAGAGACTAAAGAACCCAGCCCAGCCTAGCAGTCCACATCTCTGGGGCAGGGTGAGAGCTTGGTGGCAGCGGTGCTGGTGTGGGACAGTGGCACTACCTCTCTGCTGAGGGGAGGGAGGGAGGGAGCCACACGGCAGGGCAGTGCTGGGATCCTGAGCACAGCCGGTCCCGTGCTGTACAGGAGCATCCAGAGCCCTGGCATCCTCACAGCCTGTCTGCCACTTGTGCATGACTTTGAAGTGTGTGAGGTTTATGTTCCTTGGTAGTGTGTGACTCAAACAGTGAATTGGTTTCTTGTGCACATGTATAAAATCACCTGTACATGGGTAATGTAAGAAATGTTTTCCAGCACAACAACAGCTAGAACATTATGCAGTGTTCCTGTAAAACTGCACGGACCACATGAAACAGGCCACTCTCCAAACCAGCTCTCTGGATTACCAAAACTGCCCTAGAGTATTAAAAGTGAAAATATTTTGAAAATCTAAGTTTTTTGACTATTCTGTTGCTTTATTTTGTGCGCTTCACACACCTTAAAGAAAATAAATCAACTGACCCTGCTGCTTATTTCTCATAAACAAGAACACTGGGGTAACGTGTGGGTTGCACATTTGGAAAGGAAAAACTGGAGCGGACTTGGTTTCCCAGGGTAGGGTTTTCTTTTTTAGTTTACTAAACATGCTTCTCAAGAACACCATTCTTTAAAAGAATCTGAACCGTATTTTAGAGGTTTAAACTGGGGGTTCCCTTACATCCATCATCTATGAACTTTACCTTACAGAATGCAAAAATCTCACACTGAAGTGAAAGGTGTGTACCCTTTCTAAATATGAATCTTTCCATCTGTGGGAGAGACTCAGGAACTTAGTACAAGGAGTTTGGTAACAGCGTGTGGGAGTCCCGCTGCCCTCTGTGGGAGCAGTGTCTGGGAGGGAGGGCAGCAGGAGGTTCTGGGGACTGAAAGTTCAGAGGGAGTGTTTCATGGGGATGAGATGTCTCACAGGGAAACACTTTCTGAGCCTGAATTTGCAAAATGGTGTGCAGAGTCTTAAAATGCAGATGCTGAGGTGCTAACAGGGGCAATGGTGTGCCTGTCGGGGGATGCTGGCAGGGCAGAGCAGGGTGTTAATGCAGGACACCCCCCACCACGGCCACTTGCTGCATTCGGCTGCTGCCTTGTCCCAGCCAGCTCCCAGGAAAGCTCTGGAAGAGAAACCAGAGCTTTCCTGGGCTGGAGCCTGAAGCCTCCCCTAGCGTGGGAATAGCACACACAAGAGGATGCAGGGGCTGATTTACGTCACAGCACTGCGTGTAAAACAACAAGCTACAAAAGGGCATTTTATAGAAAGGAAAAAATACTAACTGAGCATCAGAAGAATGTTTGTCTTCCTGCTTTTAGCTTAACGTGGCTCTTTTTTTAGTTGTGTATCTAAGATGACTGAATTTTTAGTAGCTGAAGATGCCAGGGAGTCATTAAAGTGATCTTGAGAAAGTGCTGGGAGTCTGTGCCATGTTCCACAGCTCTTCCAAAACTCACTGCTGTGCTCGCCATGGCAGACACTTGAGGCGATGAGGCAATGGCAGCACTGTTGTCTGCTATATATATAAAAAATAAACTAGAGAAAGGCATCACTGTACAAGAAGCCTGTGTCAGGCAACATATGTTATAAAACCATGCTGTGATTGTTAGATCTTAAAGGAAATGTCATTTAAAACCATGCCAGTGGATTATTTGCAGTAAAAGACAAGCATTTGCTCTTCCCTAACCTTTTCTCTCTTTGTCCTTTAGTTATCACTTTTCTCAGTCAGCAAACTTAAAAGGTTAATCGCAGACAGGAGCAAACAGGTGAAACCTTTCTTCTGGCCTTGGAATAATCCACAACTAAAAATGCTCATGAAGGTTATTCCGGTGGAGGTCTGATGCCACCTAAAGTTTCCACCAGGTCTTGCAGCAGAAGAAATCTGCACCTTTCCCCAGCATTCTCAAGCTGTAACAGCTCTGAAGTTATTATTTATAGTTCCTTGCGGCAACATTAAGCACAGCAGAAGTTTGCAGTGTGAGAATATTAGTTCAGTCATCCTAGGCTGGGTAAAAACCCAAATTTATGTCATCTCAGCCTGTGAGAAGCAGACATTGTAACTCAGTCCAAAATCAAAGCTTTGACAGCAAGAGCCTGTCTTTATTCCCCTGGTGCTAAAACTAACTTGATAATGATGTTCCTTTATTTTTAACATTTGGAAACCATGTGACTGTAAAAGGGAATCGGATTCAGTAAATGGAAAGACAATATGTGCAAGACATTTTCCATGATAATATCAAGCCTTAATGTTTAGGGCATACCAATGTGTATTTTAGAGCACTCTGCTGAGCAGGGTCAATACTTACATCACTGAAGTTGGTTGGAAGCCCATTGAACTGTATTATAATAAAAATGCCCTGTTGTCACAAAGAAATGCAAACTTTGAGAAACGTGTTCCTTTTACTAGATTTCCTTTGAAGTAAGTATTGATTGTTGGGGGTTTTTTACATCTGATTTAGTAAAGTTTTTCTTTAGGATTTCTTTTTTTTAATTTTATTTTTCATTTTCCCTTGTTCATGCAAAAATGCTCGACATAAGAACATCACTATTATGCACTTTTACCACTGACTTGGTCGTAAAAGCCAAGATCTGAAGTCGCTTTTGGATTTTAAGCATCGTTCAAAGTGGCTGCTATTGGTGTTTTGGGGAACATTGAACCTTGTCTTCTAGATCAAAGTGTCTCCTGACTGCTACAATGAAACAAAGGGATTCTGGTTTTTTACCTTTAGTGTGAAGTCTCCTGGAGGTGAGCAGGGGAGGAACTACCACACTGCACAGTGCAGAGGTGGTGGGGACTGAAAGGGGACTGAGGCTGTCTGAAGTCAGAAGCCACAGAAGGGCACTCCCTTGGGCACTTGCATTTCAACACACTGAGTTTATCAGCAGGTGGTAGGTGTTCTGAACTAAGAAGAACCTCTGCTAACCCGGTTGTTCTCTCTCCAGCACCCTCTCAAGCTGCTCACATGCCGTGGTGGCCCTGCTCTACCCCTTCTCCTGGCAGCACACCTTCATTCCTGTTCTGCCCTCATCCATGATCGACATTGTGTGCTGCCCTACCCCCTTCCTGGTGGGACTGCTCTCCAGCTCTCTGCCCAAACTCAAGGACCTGCCCGTAGAGGAGGTAGGAGCTGGCACCAGAATTGTTTGCCTGAAGTAAAGCTGGCCTCACCCTGAATAAGGCCTGCCACTTGCACATAAATCCTCACATGTTTAATTTTTAATCTGCCTCTTTGTTTCTTCTCTGCCTAATTCTCACGGGCAACTGCCTCTTGGTAAAACTGCAGTAGTAGGTTTACTCCTCTCTCTGTTTTGCCCCTCTTTCCATACCTGGCACCTTGACAGAGAATGTTCATCTGGTTAAGAACTAAGTAGGGTGTAAATATGCTGATTTGTTCTGGAACAAGAAGAAGAAGAAGAAGAAGCCATCTGTTATGACACCTCTTAACACTAATGGAAGTTGTGCATAAGCCATAGCTCACACAGAAAACAAAACCTTTCAGAATTTTTTAACTTCTAAGACTTTGGTAATGCTATACCACAAATCAAATGAGAGTTGCACTTCATAACTAAAATACCACAAAAACACTCTTCTCTCTTACTCCTATTAGTTTCCTGTCACTTTTCCATGAAATTTTCTTTTCTTGTGCTCGCTTCCAAGGTCCTGTTTTCCTCTTACCCATGTAAGTCTCTGCTCCATTTTCCTTCCACTTTCCTAACATTGCTGTCCCACATCTCCCTAGCTCCATCTCTCAGCTTTTCTGCTTCATTTTCCTGAATATTTCACACCCTTGCCCTTCAGAAGCCCTGCTGCCTCCAATTACAGTTGTCTTTAAACCCCTCTGAAATGCTTTTCAACTGCATGTTAACAAAAATTATTAGCAATAACTTCCTTAGATTTGAAAAAAAAGCCCTGCCTTTTAGCTTTTTCCCTACATATTAACCTAGTATGAGATCTGTTGTATCTAACTGTGCTAAATTATCCTTTTAACTCCAAAGAAAACCTTCATATTCTTGTTTTATAAAGCAGACAGCCTCTTGTTTCACAGTAGGAATTTGATGCATGTTGAGGCTTGGCTGTGTTCAGATGGTCTTTTGCTATTAAAAGGCAATGACTGTTTTCTGTCTCTTCGGATATATTTCACTACAGTGTTTTCTTTTCTTTAGGCTTTGATGGTTAACCTGGGATCTGATCGATTCATCAGACAGGTAATGTACAGCTCCAAATGTTGCCACGCAGTCTAGGAAGCTGTTTACTCCTATAGTATGATTAGGTTTCTTTCATCAGAGATATTTGGCAGGAATTGTGTGTACAGAGGGAAAGCGATTAGGAAAAAAAGTGTTCATTTTCTGTTTCAACTACAAATAAGTACTGCTCAGGTATGCAAAAGGGACTGAGGCTATGACTGTCAGAAGGAATCAAAAACTGTATTAACATCAGAAAGAAAATATCCAAAGATAGCAACATCACCTTAGCAATAAAACTCTCACTGTTGGAGGTGAAAAGGCAAAAATTGCAAAGAAAAGTTTCTGAGTGAGAGAGGAAAAGTAAAGAATAAAATATTTGGATGGGAAAAGCAGGAGCCTTGTAAACAGGGAGATAAAAGATCACCATCTCCTGATAGTCATGTGGCACTGAATAATTTAAAGAACAATAATCTGCAGTTTAGATGAGTAAACTTCCTTGTATGATTCCCTGGATGATGTGGCTGGTGAATAGCGGCTGCACAGCTGAGATTCTTGTGTCTACTTGCTTTTGCTGAACAAGCATTAAATAAGATAAAGAGAGCAACAGGGGGAAAACCCAGAAAACAAGATATGCTACAATATAGTAAAAACAACTGTCAAGAACCAAAGAAGCTGCCTGAAGTAGAGCAGCTGTGTGTACACGCAGCAAGGCTTCACATGATGTATACTTAAACATAACTATTTGGACACTTTGTCATGCAAAGAGCTGATTCCAAGTTTCTGTAGGTTTACCTGCTCTTTGGATTATCATTTCTAACTTTAATCTCATTCAGAATAACAAGAAATTTTGTTTAGAAGTATTTGTTAGTTGCACATAAGTTTTTATTATTTTGTTTATGTAGCCATGACAGTAGCAGGTACAAATTGTTTTTCATCTGAAATTTAAACCTTCTGAAAGTATTTGCTGTAGTTTCTACATAGATTAATGTGATCTAAAGATTTTCTTATTTCCTCTGACAGATGGATGATGAAGACACACTGTTACCAAGAAAATTGCAAGCTGCTCTGGAGCAGGCCCTAGAGAGGAAGAATGAACTGATAAATCAGGATTCAGATAGTGATTCAGATGATGGTAAGTTCACTTGGAAACACGGACTTGTGTAAACAAACATGTAGGTAGAATTGTGACTTTCCATCCAGGAGAGAGAAAGATGGGACTTGAGTTTTCCTATACCTTTTGTGACATCAAAGATAGTGAGCCCACAGGGAATGAGACTGATAGCATCAACCCCTAGTAATACCTTATCATAACCTATTTTAATTTCTTTATAAATGACATGGACTCCCATGGGTCCCTCTGAACCTTTGCTCAAACAGAGGTTTGCAGTTAACTTGGCCCTAATTCAATCCAGATTGCAGGCTTTTGGATGTGTCTGAGTTTGGAATTGCTCTTGATGCTTGGTATTGTCAGGGGAGAGAAACAGGTACCATCAGAAAATAGCTTCAGTGCAAGACAGGTTGAGTTGGCTCTGAAGGTTCATATTTCTCTCCAGCAATGATAAAAACAGCCCAGCCTGAATTTAAATGCCTGTGGTTAAAAGGCACAAAACAGGCCCCTATTCAGTTTTTGAAATTTATTTCTACTCATCTGTATTACATATGTAAAACTGCTTTAACATCTCAGAAATTGTGAAAACCCGAATTCTACAACATACCCTTTGTGATCAGTTCTTGGTATAGGCTTATTATCCTCAGGGAAAAATATTTTGATGCTGCATCATTCAGGAGTTTCTAAAGAGAACTTAGTTAATGAATTAAAATATGAGGGGTATAATTTTGATGAAACACCCATAAACTGTTTGATTTTATGAGGAGCTGCAATTCCCACTGACTGTTGGTTATGGAACACCAATGACACAGAGTGGCACTCCTGGTTATGAAGGTGTTACCCTCCCTGATGTGCCCCTGATACAACTCCTGCCAGTTGTTAGCACGGCATCAGTAAACAGAGATGCAGTACCTGGCCCTGTGGGGATAATGCTGACAGCTCTGGTAGCAGCTGATTTTGGTGTCTTATTGCCGCCTTATTTTGCAGAATGTAACACCCTGAATGGATTAGTGTCTGAGGTTTTTATCCGATTCTTTGTGGAGACAGTTGGCCATTATTCCCTGTTCCTAACCCAGAATGAAAAAGGAGAGCGTGCCTTCCAAAGGGAGGCTTTCCGTAAATCTGTGGCCTCCAAGAGTATCCGCCGCTTCCTGGAAGTTTTCATGGAATCCCAAATGTTTACTGGCTTCATGCAGGACAGAGAGCTGAGGAAGTGCAGGGCAAAAGGTAAGGGCGGGTTCCTCCCCTCCGGCGCTCACTGCGCGCTCTGCCCGCGTCGCACAGCGAGCGACAATGCCTGCGCCCCTGCGCTCGCTGGGAAAACGGAAACACATCCGTGGAATAACGCCGGGATGGCCGGAAGGTTGAGTTAACCCGGCAGAGCCTGCCAGCAGGGACCGCTCCGCGCTGCCCCGCAGAGCTGCCCCGGGGGATGCTGCGGGTCCGGCGCGCACAGCTCACCCCGGCGCCCTTGTCTCCCACCCTCCGCAGGTCTCTTCGAGCAGAGGGTTGAGCAGTATTTGGAAGAGCTTCCAGACACGGAACAAAGTGGAGTAAACAAGTTCCTGCGAGGCCTTGGTGAGGAAAATATTTAGAAGTATTTCTGAAATGAATTTTCATGCGGGTGGTGGGTTTGGTGTGTGTTGTTTTTTTTTTTTTTTTTTTTTAAATTTAAAAAAGCCTTACCTGATGTGAAATCAGATAGGCAGTTTCAGTGTAATAGGAAGTATTGAAAGGAAAACAATGAAAATATAGTTAAAGCTGAAAAACCCAGACTTAATTATGATCATTGTTAACACTTTCATTTTCATTTCGGGGCGGGAGAACCAAGCCATAATGGAGGAGTACAACAGGAAGGTGTCTGATCACTCAGCGCTCTTGTTACTTGGCTGTCCCTGCTGGTGTTGATTAAAAGAGTTACCTTACAGTAATTATATTACAAATTAGACCCATTTGCTAAGTCACTTTTGATTACCCCTGGCTTTTCGGCATCTGCGAGACGCTGACAGTGTGCTTTCTTTAGGAAACAAAATGAAGTTCCTTCACAAGAAGAACTAATTCCTTTCTGCTGAAACATCAGCCCAAAGACTATTTATGACACTGCTGGAGACACCTGCGGCATTCCAGAGTTCGGAGCGGGAGGAGATGGAGCGAGCTGACTGCAGCGGCAGTGACAGTGTGCCACTTGATGGCTCCTTTATGTATTTGGATAGAATTTGTACATAATGTGCTGTAAGCTTTTTGTAACTGATTTTGTAATGAGCAAGAA
>JAWWEU010000158.1:11552814-11572021 GCA_035583155.1 Acropternis orthonyx
CTCCTTTATGTATTTGGATAGAATTTGTACATAATGTGCTGTAAGCTTTTTGTAACTGATTTTGTAATGAGCAAGAAAACTGTGGTAAATATTTGTATATTCCTGAGAATAACAGGTGCTTTTTTTGTTTTGTTTCTGTAGTATGAATTGAGTTATGCTTGATGCAAAAATGAATAGCTGATTATGTGCAGCTGACTGTCTCAGCAGAACCACTGACTTCAAGGGATGTTTGTGAGAGCGACACTGATGCCTGAATACTGTGGGGTGAATGAGCTCGGGTACGTGGGAGAGGTTGTACGAACGGGAGCCGCTCTCATGCGGCACAGCTGTTTGGTTGGTTGGTTGGTTTTTTTCCTTCTAATTAATTTTAAAAGAAAGAAATAACAAAGCAACTTGATACTAAGGTACTTGGTTCACAATGCAAACCTTCCACTTGGTTTGAACTCTGGTCAGTAAACTCCTTGTAATCCATAATGCACTAAGACTGCAAAACCTGGGGAGATCTCAGCTCTTTGACATGCAAGCTGCAGCAAGTAGGTACAGGACATCCTTTCCTAATGTATGTATGGTTTCTAATAAACTCTGTAAATTTACCTGTTTGTTTATATTCATTGCAAACCTCTGCAGTTTCTGACGTTGAGCAGGTACAAATCCAGTAACTTTCCTGTGATTTTTAAATGAATTTGTAATTAAAATATAAAATGGTTATTATGAACCTGTCTTTTGGTAGGTTTGCTATTTCATGATGTGTAGTTTGGGTTTTCTTCAATGTTTTTCACTGGGGCTAAGACAAGGTATTTTGTATCCCTGTTTTAATAATTTTATCCTAGCAGAAGCATCTCTTAACACATTTTTTCATGGGTTAGCAGCAAATTCTTTTGTCATTATATCATAGATAGTCCTGAAGGGTGGTATTTTGGTTTTGTGCTACCTTGGTTAGATGATCAGAGTAGAACATGAGCAGCTTATAGCAGACAGCCTTTGCCTGAATTTCATGAGAGACTGCTTTTCTTTTGCATTAACTGCAATGTGTTTAGGTGGTGTTTCTATGTCAGTGAAGACAGGACAGGATTAGTTTAGCTTGCCTTGGCTCCTGCACAGCTGTGAATGCTGCTTAACTACCACATCCATTCTTGGTCTGGTAACAGAACTCCTGTTGAGGTTCTGTAAGTTTTCCTGTAGTCTGAGGAACAAAACAGAAAACGCTTGAATATATTTTGCAAGTCTGAGAGATAATGAAAATTACCTAAAGCTTCTTACCTTTAAAGAAAACAAGCCATGCTGTGTTTTTCTTCATTTGCAGCATGATTTCTGCAGTTAGACTGGCTTTGAGGCTTGCGCAGTTCCTAACCTGTCAGTGGTTCTGGTTTGCTATCAGCCTCATAGAACAAAATCGAGGGATTATTCACTAAAAAGGTGAAGTCGTTTCCTTTTTTAATTACCTCCCTCACACTCCTATGTATATAAAATCTGCCTAAGTGTACATGAAATGTCTGTAAAGTATCAGGTGCTTTTGATTCAATGGAAATGTCATCACAACTGATCATTTCCATTAGTTGTACTCTGTAATATGCTCTAAGTTCCAGAATGACTCCTAGATGCACTTCTGCAGAGTGGAAGGAATAAGGTGGCTTCTGGCCTTTTTATAAAAACCAGCTGCTAGTAAATGTATGGGGAAATATATATTGATGTATGGGGAAATATAGAATGATGGGTAAAACATCATAAGGACATGCTGCCGAGTTGCTGCAAAAGAAAGATGAAGCTGTGGAATGCTGATGTACAAGACTGGGATGCTGTAAAACTCATTTCCCACACCAAAGCTGTTTTCCTTCGTCTGCACCTTAAAAATTCAAGGAGAAGGCTTTTAAACATCGTATTATCCATCAGTGTGTTGTTCCTGCTTTTGTAATGTGAATCAGAGGATACTGGACAAGGTGAGACCACGTTTCAAAGGATCTTGATACTCAGACCATGGCTGTATAAAACAATCCTTGTGTTATCTGGAGGTCTCTGTTTGGAAGGGTCAGATGAATGAAAAATGAGAAGTGTATCCCCTCTAAATTAAAGAGATTTCTTCTAAAGAGTGTTCTCTTCCAAATTAGTGGTTCAAACTAATGGTTTGCCCGAACGTGGAACATGGCAAGTGCACCATTTAAACTGAGGAGGAAATCCTGAAGGAAAAGAAATCCAATACCGAGACCTGTGTTTAAAATTGGTAAAGATTTGTTTAAAGTCTTACCGTATGAAATCCGTTTTTCAAAAACCCCCCAAAATCCAAGATTAATCATAGAATATTAAAGAGTTGTGAGGCACCCAGGACTATCGAGTCCAACTCCTCAGTGAACGGGCCATACAGAGACCGAACAGGAACAGCGCTCTGACTGACTGAGCGGAGCCGGTACCCCAGCCTGGCAAATAAACACAGTCTGTATTTAAGCACAGAGTGCTCCTTTTCCCCGCTGTGTTCGGTGCCCGACGAAGCGCCCCCAGCACCGCCCTCACCCCGCGGGCCGCGCCGGGAGGGGGAGCCCGCCCCGCCCCCCGCCGCCTCAGCCAACTCTCGCGACATCTCGGCCCCGCCTCCTCCCCGCCCGGCGCCTTCCCCCGCTCTCGCGAGAGCCGCGCCCTTTCTCTCCCTCGCGCACGCCGGCAAGATGGTGGGAGCATCTGAGGGGGGCCGGGGCGGGTTGGGATGGGATGGGATGGGATGGGATGGAGCGGGGACCCCGGGACCGGGGAGGGACGCGTCTGGGGAGTAGCGGAGGGTGGCGGGGAGCTGCGAGCCCGAGCCCGCGGCGGAGCAGAGCGCTGCGGGCAGGCCGGCCCGCCATGGCGCCCGCCCGCGCCGCCACCGTGGGGCCGCGGCCCCGCCGAGCCGCGGCCGGGTCTGCTGCCTCTTGCTGCCCGACTCTCACAGCTCCCGTCCCCCTTTCCCGCAGCCTTCCAGACTAAGGAAGACCCGGAAGCTGAGAGGGCACGTCAGCCACGGGCACGGCCGCGTGGGTGAGTGGGGAGGCGGCCGCGGGTGGGCCCTGTCGGCTGAGGGCAGCCCGGCGAGGGCGGTGCTGCTGTGGGTCGCAGAGGAAGGCGGCTGTGGGTGCCGGTCCCGCCGTGCTGTGGGAAGTACCGAGTGTTTCTGAAGGCCGCGGCGTGCGGGGGTCGCTGTCGCGGTGGTGGGCCAGTCAAGTCGTGCACATTCTTCTAGACGCCTTGGGTTTGTAATTTAAGTAGAGCTCAGGCCACCAGTACTGGTCGTGTGACATTGTAGCTTTACGGTGCAGTGCCGTCACCCTTCTAAATCTTTGGCTATTCCTACTTTGTCACACAACAAAATAGAAAATGTAATTTGTTTAAATTGACATTGAATGCACCTTTAAGCTCAATATTGTGTGTTGCGTTAGTGTAACAAATTTTTCTTTCTAGGCAAGCACAGGAAGCACCCAGGAGGACGTGGTAATGCTGGTGGTATGCACCATCACAGGATTAACTTTGATAAATAGTAAGCTAATGCTTTAAATACACACTAGTAGCATGTATGTTCCTGAATTAGACACAACTAACTTTTATGTGTGAATAAACAAAATTCCCTCAGTCCTGTGTGCTTTTTCCTCTTAACGTGAAATGTGGTATTATAGCTCCAGTCAACTTGCGTCCCCATTTACCCCAAAATCAAAGGCCTCTTTAGTTAAACAAGGCATCTTTTAAGAGTTTAGTTCTGTATTTGGTAAACTTGACTAAATGTGCCTGTTGCAGCATGGTTCCTGGTTAACAATGCACACACAGTAAACTCAAAATGTTATGCCAGGTCCCAGCTGCATCCTGTTAGCTGCACACTGCAAGGTGGGGGTGTTGTCTTTACTCGTGGCCGAGACTGTAGAGTCACATCCGGGCACTACCTGTTGTCCTGGTGTGCTGGAGTCCTCGGACAGTAACCACTAATCTTTATTCACTGGCTGTGACCGTTTCTGACTCAGTCAGTCACCAGGTTAGTGACAGGAGCACTGAAATTCCACAGGCAGTGCAACCCTCCTCGGGTTCATGGGGTTGGGATTGCCCTGGAAGTAAAGACATCAGTGAGGGGGATTGAGTTCAAGGAAGTCAAAACATTTAAAGTAATTTTTCCTTGTTTTGGATACTAATAATTATTACACCTACATACCATATTAATATGAAAAAAGTGTAATTTGATGTTTTGATTGCTTTGATCAAGTAAGATGCTTGTTTCTGTGTTAATTTTGTAGTTCTACTTATTCAGTATGATTTAAAAGTGCGATCTAATGTGGATTATGTTTCTTTCCCAGTCACCCTGGCTACTTTGGAAAAGTAGGCATGAGACACTATCACTTGAAGAGAAACCAAAAGTTCTGTCCTACTGTCAACTTGGATAAACTGTGGACGCTGGTCAGTGAGCAGACAAGGCTCAATTATGCAAAAAACGAGGCTGGTCTGGCCCCGGTCATTGATGTTGTGCGCTCGGTGAGTTCCTGCTCTGATTCAGCCCTCTGGTTTCTTTTTTCTTCACTGTGACTGAGCTTTGCCTTTCCAAGTGGGGAAATGGTGAATTGCAAATAAGCTCCAGTGCTTAAGTATTTGTGAGCTTCTTGGAACAGATACTGGAATATAAGTAGTTACAGAGGCACTTATATTCTTACGTATTTTCCTCTAAGAACTTTTTCTTATGGTGTGATTGTCGGCATGGAGTTTCCTCCTTTTGGTAGATCACGAAAGATTGCTTGTTTAAAAAGCTACTAAAAGCGTGTAAGAAAACCTGGCAGAACTGGTCTCATATAGTGTCACTTCTCCAATATCGAGACTAGAGTCACATCTCCACATGTTTCATTGTCTTGGTGTGCTATAGTTCTCGGACATTAACATCTGATCCTTATTCACTGGCTGCGATGTCCTGTATCTCAGCCAGCCACCGAATCAGAAACAATGAGCTGCTCTGCCAGGTGGGGATGTCTTGCCTCCCAAATTAACATACCTGTGTTGGCAACTTAGGCCACCACTTCTAACCAGCAGTCACTTCAACAGCTGCTGTATTAATGGATTTCATGCCATGATTGTCCTGTTAATGTAAGGGACAGGAATGACACGAGAGGATTCTAGTGTTAGCAGCTGTGACTGAAAGTTTGAAATAGCTTCAACTGTGCATTTAAGAGGTGCAGGAGAGCCCTCTGCTCAAAAAATACCAGGGTGTCCAACAGGTAAAGAGCACTGACCAGAAGTCTGGTCTTGGAAGTGCAGCCAACTGCTCTTCCTGGAAAAGTGTGGAAAGGTTGGTGACTTGACTTTAGAGCATTTTGGTATATGGAAACATCCTCTAGCTTCTAAATCACAGGAAGATTTCAGTTTAGAGTTTGCACTTTCTCTCAGAAGAAGTGCAACTCCACTGGGTCATGCAAGGCATTTTTCTATAGGTATTGAATTGTCTGGATGAGTTCATGGCTATCACAATTTTGGCTTTAACTGGTGTGTGCTGAAAAACAGGTCTGAAGGTAGGGGCTTGCAAGCAGATTACAAATACTGAACTTCTTTTTTAAATCTTTCCAGGGCTACTACAAAGTTCTGGGCAAAGGGAAGCTGCCCAAGCAGCCAGTAATTGTGAAAGCAAAGTTCTTCAGTAGAAGAGCAGAGGAGAAGATCAAAGAAGTTGGTGGTGCCTGTGTGCTTGTGGCATAAAAGTTTTTGTTTTATTCAAATTTTTTGAATAAAAACAATGGGTAAAATGAACTGATTTACAAAAGTTGGTTTTGTGTTTTCTTACTCTGGCTTGTCCAGATGCTGTTCACCCTTGAGATTTACCTGTTTGGTTATTTCTGCTACTTTTTGATCAGTGGTTTGACTGTTCCTTGCTATGTTTTTCAATTGCCTGACTACAGTGTCCAGTACATGCCTTGTACAAATACCTCATCTTTTTGTCTTTACAGGGTAGCAAAATAGATGGGTTCTGCTGCTCTTTGACTGGTAATCCCCTCTACAGCTGTCTGTGCAAAGGGGACTTGATGTGCTATGGATAGGGATTTTTGTATGCTAAAATGGCACCTAGGTGAAATCTGTGGGGACAGTGCCTTGGCTGTGGGAATGAAACAGGAAGAGTGTGGACGAAGAAATGCAGTGGAGCAGTGCAAAACGGGGAGTAGTATTCACGCAGAAATTGCTGTGTGAAAGAAACCTGGCATTCAAAATTGCTATCAGTGAACTTTGTGATTGATAGGGTTCTTTTGGGGATAGCGAAACAGTTATATTCCTGCTTCCACCAAGGTGGGGTATAGGAGGGAATGAAGGGGAAATCCATGGGAACAGTGTGGGGCAGTAGGGAAAAGCTGAAGTAGGTCTGAAGAAACAATTAAAAGTGTCTACCTCGTTGTAAGAAGCATTGGACAGCAGATGCTGTGGAGGTTTGCTTGGTGAGCAGCTTTCCCACAGAACCGGTGTCTGCAGCCAACAGCAGCTCTTCCTCCAATGGAAAGTGATGGCTTATTTTCTCTATCATTGTTACGTGTAGAAAGAAGGTGTATTTTCATTTTATGTGGTTAAATTATTTGCTTTTTCATGGCAGTGTTATTGGAAGTCTTAAAACTCTTGCATTAGCCCTTTCAGTGTTTCAGCTGCTGCTAAAAGTATGGCAGTTGTCTGGCTTCTTATCACAGTCAGTGTATAAAAAAAAGACCATTTTAATCCATGGGCTTTTTGGAAACTACTGGTATACTTGAGTATCAACTGAGGTGTTTGCATCCTGTGTTCATCAGAACAGGAGGCTCATAGTCACCTGTAGCATGTGTTCCCCCTTCACTGATAGACCACAGCTTGTGAATACATCAGATTTCTTTGAGATTAGGCTGACCTCTCTCACCACGGCATGAAATTGCTTCTGTATGTGCTAACTCTGAATTTCACTAATTCATAGCAACTGTAGCAGCACTAAGGTCTCCGTTTGTGATGGTGGCAGCCTGGCTGGTCAGAGTGCGTTAGGAAAGATTTTAAAGCTGCTTCTTGTCACTGGACTGACATGGCAATTCCAAGCTACGTGCTTTTAAAGGTTAGTAACAGCAATAATGCCCTGAATCTTAGTTAATGACTGGATAAATAAAGTAACTGTTGATGAACTTGTGCAATCTACTCTACTCAAACACAATTCCTGAAGTTTCCACGTGTGGGACAGAGGTGGTGCCAGCTAGCCTCAAATTTCTTTACTGCTTAACAAAGCAATGGCACAGCTCTAGAACTGCACTTGGTATGAATTTCTGATGTATTTTGTTTAAAATGACTACATAAAATAATCCTTGGTTGTAACATCAAATTAGGACTTCAGATGTCTGCAAGGCTTGACCCTGCATACCAAAGCAGGATCTAATGTTAAAAAAATCAATTACTTAATGCTAGTGAGCTGGCTCTTAAGTGTCAGACCTAAAGCATATAAACACCGTTGCTTTTATTTTATGCTCATTACTGAAGTCTTGAATTATTGTTAATAGATGCAAATTACATTCTAGTATGTGTGATAGGGTCCTAGTTAATCAACTCCTAACTTAGGGTTTGTCAATAATTATTTTTAGAGGACTATTAGGGTAAAGTTGACATGAATTCCATTTATAATCTAGTTCATCTTAGCTAGTGGTACTGCCAGTTGTGAAGAACTATAACTTAAATGAACAGTTTGTAAAATGCTAAGGTAAGAGTACGTGAACTGTCTCTCACTGACTGCTGGGACCACTATTTCCTATAATGTGATGCTGTTCATCCACTGCCAAAGCAGAAAGGTTAAGTTGCATGGTACAGCAAAATAAGGAACCTTACTGATCCCTGATGTTGGTAATGTGGTCACTGATCAGATCCCAAGGGCAGGGAAAGGCTCTTGGAACTGATGTGTCCCCTGCACATGTAGCAATGGGCAGGTGATACCAGCTTGCTAATGCATGTGGTAGACACCACTTTCAATTCTTTGGTATTTAATGACTTATCTTGAGTAAATCTGTATTTTGTTGTGCAAAATGTTTTTTGTGAGGGGCATGCCAGCCCTACCAGCTCTAGTCTCTGCCCCACTGCAGGCCAGCTGGGATTTAGTGTAGGTGTGGGGTTTTCCACAGCTGAGCCTTGTCCCTGATACCTACACTGAGGCTGGGGCAGGACTTGGCAGCTGCCTGTGCCTCGTCCCTGCTCCTGTCGTAACCATGCAGAGGAATAAACCAAACTTGGGGCTTGAGGTTGAGCTGTTGATCTGTCAAGCTGGGGCAGCTGTGGAAGATGCTGTGCTGGAGGAGGTTATTGGTCCCTGCTGTTGGGTGCATGCCCTTCCCTCACACTACCCCCACCCCTGGAGACAAAACTGGTGAAATTGCTCTTAATAACATTTCAAAGTGTTGTAATGAGCCTCTTGTAGCAACATCCACTTTTAATGGAGGGAAGAAGATACAAAGAACTAAAACCCACAATTGATTAAATCTGAGAAAAATAATCACAGGAAATTGAAAGACTTACATTGAGAGTTTATCCCTAAAATACAGAAATTGTGAAGTTATGAGAGTGTATCATTACAACATTTTCTTGTCTGAAATGCATTAATGCTTTGCTGGAAATTGCAGTCCTGATATACCTCAATGGTTCCCATGGGTTTGTGGTGGTGGCCGTTGCCTTCCTGAGGCCACGACTGACCTTTTCATCCCAAGGCAGCCTCCAGTGCAGTGCCATTCCTTTGCTCTCCTCTTGGCTGACATACCAAAAACACTTTGCTTCCAATTGCAAGTGTGACTGCCTGCCAGTTGCCTCCCCAGCTCTCCCAGTCTTCATCTATTTCTGTTCTGTGTCCTGCCTCATTATTCTCACCACAAGTCTCCAAATACAATGAAGTTCCTTTTCTTTGTAGTCAGTGCTGCTGGACTTGGTGTTTCCCATCAGTGTAGCCAAATCACTGCTAATCATAGAAGCACAGAATAATTTGTGTTGGAAAAGACCTCTGAGATCATCAAGTCCAACTAATTAACCCAGCACTTTCAAGTGCGTCACTAAACTGTGTGCCTAAGTGCCACATCTACACAGCTTTTAAATACCTCCAGGAATAGTGACTCCATCACTTTCCTGAGAAGCCCATTCCAATGTTTGACAACCCTTTCAGTGAAGAAATGTTTCTTAATATCCCATCTAAACCCACCCTGGCACAACTTGAGGCTGTATCCTCTTGTTCTATCTCTTGTTATCTGGGAGAAGAGGCCGACCCCCACCTGGCCACAGACTCCTTTCAGGTATTTGTAGAGCGCAATGAGGTCTCCCCTGAGCCTCCTTTTCTCCAGGCTAAACATGCCCAGCTCCCTCAGCTGCTCCTCACAGGACTTCAGACCCTTCCTCAGCTCCATTGCTCTTCTCTGGACTCATTCCAGCACCTCGATGTCTTGTAGTGAGGGGCCCAGGACTGAACACAGGATTTGAGGTGTGGCCTCACCAGTTCTGAGTAGAGTGGGACAATCATTTCCCTAGTCCTGCTTGGCCACTATTTCCAAGCATCCAAGCCAGGATGCCATTGGTCCTCTTGGCCATTTGGACACGCTGCTGGCTCATGTTCTGCTGTCAAACAGCATCCCGAGGTCCTTTTCCACCAAGCAGCATTCCATCCACTCTTCCCCAGCCTGCAACACTGCCTGGGGCTGTTGTGACCCAAGGACAGGACCTGGCACTTGGCCTTGTGGAACCTCATACAGTTGTTCTAAGCCCATCAATCCAGCCTGTCTGGGTACCTCTGTGGGGCATTCCTGGCCTCCAGCTGATCAACACTCCCACCCAACTTGGTATCATCTGCAATTTGATGGTACCCTTGTTTCGCCTGTCCAAATCATTGATAAAGAATTTAAACAGGACTGCCTCAAATACTGAGCCCTGGGGAACACCACCGGTGACTGGCCCTGGCTGGATGTAACTCCATCCACCACCACTCTCTGGGCTCGGCCATCCAGCCAGTTTTTAACCCAGCTAAGAGTACACCCATTCATGTCATGTGCAGCCATTTTCTTCAGGAGAATGCCAAGGGAAGTGGTGTCAAAGACTACTAAAGTTTAGGTAGACAACAGCCACAGCCTTTCCCCTCATCCACTAAGTGTGCCATCTTGTCATAGAAGGAGATCATGTTGGTCAAGCAGGACTAGCTTTTCATAAAACCCATGCTGAATGGGTCTGATCACCTGGTTATTGCCCAAGTGCCACATGATGGTACTTAAGATGATCTGCTCCATGACCTTCCCAGCACCAAGCTCAGGCTGACAGGGCTGTAGTTCCATGGGTCTTCTTTACGGCTCTTCTTGTAGCTGAGCATCACAATTGCTGATCTCCAGTGAACTGTGACCTCCCCAGTTAGCCAGGACTGCTGCTAAATGACTGAAAGTGGCTCAGTGAACACTTCTACCAGTTCCCCCAGTACACTTGGGTGGATTCCATCTGGCCTCGTAGACCTGTGTGTGTCTAAGTGATGTAGCAGGTCACTGACCATTTTCCTTTGGCTTAAGGAAGCTTCACTCTGTACCCCATCCCTGTCTTCCAGCTTAGGGGGCTGGGTATTCAGAGAACAACTAGTCTTACTATTAAAGATCTAGGCAAAGAAGACCTTAAGAATCTCAGCCTTCTCTTTCTCCAGCTGCCAGACTACTAATTTGCATACCTGTCTCAGCATGAAATTGTAAACACTTTTTATCACTCTCATTCTTCCCTTTCCTACCAAATAAACCTTGCAGGTAGTTTTCTATGTTATGCAAAAAGCATAAAATAAAATGTCCAGTAACCTGCTTCTGCTCCTTCAGCCATAGGTCTGGCCTTTATGGTGATACAGCCTTTCCCAGTGTCAGACTTTGTTTGCACTGATTCTCTGTGCAGGAATGCTTTGGTTTTGGGCTGTGGTTTTTCTGTCTAAACAATGTGGTAGTCTAAGACCTCAACTTCCTACTGCAGAAATGACATGTTTTTGTAGGTGCTAGTTTGTTTTCTTAGCAACAGCGCTTGTAAGAAAGAACAGAGATGGAGTGAGCTGAGAGGCTCTGCTGCTCTAATGACATTTGCCTTTGAAAGATGGTTGATGAAGATGCACTGTATAAAGTAAGTTTGTGTAATAAGCACCGATATGGTGTTAGTTAAATCACAGGTACAATAGCCACAGCTCATTTCTAGAGGGACCTCTAGTTTTGCAATTAGAATCTTAAGTTTTAGTAGTAGGTTTAAATTTGTCTAAGTCATTTGTCAGTCAGGTTGGTGGATATCTACCTAGAATGGATCATGATATATGATGCAGACTTTAACACGGGGTCCACTTTTTTTCTAAAGTATTCTAAATACCAATAGCTTCAGGATGCAGCACTCTAAAAATTTCCTGATTGTGAATTTCTGAGACCTTCACAAATTGTTTTCACTGTAGAAAAAAGCCCAAAACAAAATAGTGCTTCTTACTAACCATTTCCACTGGAACCTATGATAAGGCAGAATCCCTCAAGAGAATAGATAGCTCTAAGATTAGAGCTGCTGCTCTTCTGGGCTGGGGAAATCTGGAGCTCACAACTTCAGTTACACACTGCTGATAGCAGGGTCACCATGACAGGGCCATTGGTCCCACCAGATTGGATCAGATAGAAGAGTGACTCCAGAGGAGATGAGACTTTATTTGCTTTTCTCCTCAGATGCAACTTGCAGAAGTTGCCCTTTGTAGGTTGTATCTGATCAACATCTCTCACAATCTCAGAATAGAGGCTGAACTATGGACTGCAAAACTCTCAGTTGACCTTGGGTAGCTTAGGTTGGCAGGAGGAACATTGTCCTTCTTGTGGGCAGCTCAGGTTTTGTTTATAATCTGATCTGTGGTCATCTTGATAGTCAAAATTTGATTACAGTGTACTATGTTTTCTATAAAGAAGATTGGCAGAAGATGCTGTACGTTTTTCAAGGCAGCTTTCTAACATGCATTGCTGAAATGATGGATGTATGATCAGCTATGGTTATTATTTGCTTTACCTGAAAACTGTAAAATATTTAAGTGAAATTGTAAAAATAGTCAGTGAATATCATCATCTTTTTTGTGCAGTTTCAGTGCTTCTAGCAGGAAATGTAGAGCGTGTGACAATTCAGCCTGGTTGCAGCTTTGTAAGTAGATCAATAGAACAGATTAGTTTAGTTTTTACAGAAGTTGCAAATACTAGAGAGATAGTGGGATCATGGTTTATAAACCTTAAACCACACTTTCCTGCACAACAATCTGCAAAGATTGTCTTTTCTGTAAAGCAGGTATGTGATTTTCAGCTGCAAGGAACTTCTCTTTTTTTCACAGGGGCTAAATAAGTGTTGTTTATTTGATCGTTCATCTCCCTGTTGCCTTCTAGTTTGCACTTGAGTGATCAAGTGTTTTGTGAAGTGAAGGGCTTGTCATGAGCCATTTTCTGAATCTTTGTGTTTTCGGTGTCAGACTTCAGCCAACAGCAATGGAGACCCTGGATCTGCTGAGGAATTGTTTGGTGTGCAAATGGGACCTGAGGAGGAGAGACCCCAGAATGCTACCTTGCCTCCATTCCTTCTGTAAGGACTGTCTTCCAGATTTGATTCAAGGATACAGCTGTATTCCCACTCAGTATGAAGTTCTGTATGAAGGTAATACTTAAGAATCTCTGACTTGTGCTCTTTGTGTTACAGCATTATAAAAATAGATGGATTGAGAAGTACATTTTGAAGCCTATTCTTCTACAGCACTACTTTAAATTGATAAACTAGGAGTGTCAAATTTGTATGAGCAGAGAGTGGATTGGGAACAAGCCTTCTTTGTTACGTTTTTCATCCAACAGCAGTGTTTTGAAGAGAAATGACACCGGCACCATTTAACATTTTTCAGAATGGGCTAAGTTTCAGTTATCAAATGTGATATTATGAATATTGATTTAGCTTAGTAAATGAATAAATGCTACCAGGTAGCTTCCAAGCTACATGTTTTTGCAATCTTTTTGACATGCTGGACATGTGGTACCAGTTGTGGTCATAGTTTTACCTCACCCCCACTTCAGTGTCTCCCCAAAAACAACACAAAAACATCTGGTTCCTTGTTTCTATTAGAGGTCATAACAATTGTTATTAGAGAATGTGCATTCTGGTGCACTGAAACTCTTTCCTTTTATCTCTTTGTAAATGCGGTTTCTCTCTACCTGCACACTCGTGGCCGTAACTCACCCTAACAAGCTGAGTAAACTAGTGAGGATGAGAAGCATTTTGTGGCCTTTTGAAATCCTGAAGTTATTTTTACAGTTTTTGATAGTGATCTTAACAGAAAATATGTAACTTTTTTTGGAGTAAAACTCAGATGACAGAATACAGTAATTTTAACTGAGTGAGTCTTTCTTGCTGTGGGGATAGAATTTCAGATTCATTACTAATTTATAAAAAGAGCAAAGGCATGTAGGTTACTTGTATTTTCACAAGCTTTGAGCTTTGGTTGAGTAAAAGGCATCATTTATGATCTCTTCCATAGCTGATGATAGAAACATGTAGGAAGAGAAGATACCTTCCCTGAGGTGATGGTAATCAGAACTGATGAGATAACACAGTCTAGACTAGTTCAGGTTTGAGAACAAATGGAAACAGTTCAAGAGATCACTGTTGAAATGTTGGCAAAACACAAAAGCTAAAGGAAAAGGGAATGACTTAATGGCAAAGGCAAAAGGCTCTTCATGTTTAGGGTAGAGATAGAAAAAGGTATGAAGGTACGAGAAGAAAGTGAAGCAGTCATTTCAAGCAATGTCTCCTTAAAAATTTTAATGCTCAGTCATAGTAAGCTCGAAGTCTGAGGAACCTACTCTATAACAAAATGTTATTGAAACAAGCACTCTACTACTTTTTATGTATCCTCATTTGACATTTAAGCCATTCCTCTCTCCTCCTAGTTTCTGTTTGCCATGCGGAAAAGTGAATTGTAGAAATCACTTGGTGATCTTGCATGAAGCACAGCTAAAGATTGTCAGAGTTGTTAAAATATTGGATATTTCTTCAAACTGGATCAGGAATCCAAGCAGATCAGGAATTGTTTGTCTATAGCAAAACAGAATAAATACTAGTTTATTTCTGTATTCTTCAAGTGTCTCTGTTTACTTTGTCGTTCTGTTGGAGGTAGGGAATTTCTATGGGAAAGAGTAGGATAAGAGAACAGAAATAATGAACAGCGATGACCCAGTAAATGAAGTGAGACACCAGGTGCAGAGACTCAGTTAATATATGAGCAAGAAAAGCAGCAAAACCAAAACATCTGTGTCTCTTAATTAAGGCAATGACTGAAACTGCTGCCACCATAAGTCAGCCAGGATAAATTTGTGAACTCTTAGGCTGGCATGATGTTAAATGTTGCTTGTCCTATCTGTGCTGGTTGCTGAGTTATGGGCAGCACAGTGCCAGCTCAGTTTTCAGTGTTATCTGTAAGTATGATCCTATATAAATGCTAGTAATAAGCTCTAAATGCAAGTATTAAACCGTTTTAGGTGAGAAAACATAAAATATTGCCTGTAAGAAAAAATGTGTTCCTTACTCACTATGGATTCTTTAAGAAAGTGTAAAAAAGGAAAAAGTGAATTTATTTCCAAGTGAAGTTAATCTGACATTTGTTACTAAAAGCATACTGGAATTTGCAGGTTTCTGTATGCTTTACACCAAATCTAAGTAAAGTACTCTGCTAACATAAAGCTCTTTTCTAGTTTATTGTTGTCATATTGAAATTACTGAGAAGCTGGAGGTCAGCTGTCCTGATATTTCATGGGTGTTGTTGGTACTTTTATACCCCTATGTGTTTAAGGTGACTCATGAAAGAAAGCTTTGAGATAGCCAGACTTCCTATGGAAAAGCTGCATCCACATCAGAATCTGTGTAGCTGAGAGGACTGAGAGTTTGGAAGTAATTTGGGTGGAAAAAGAAAGTTATCTTTGTAAGTTTGGCTCCTACATTGTGCCTCAGATGAAGGGAACTTTAAGATTCTCTGTCTTTCTTTTCTTTTCCTGCAGGCCAGTATTGTGTTCCTATTTTTGTTCCCTTGACTCATATAATGGAGAATCCACTTTCTTTTCCTCTGCAGATCTTCATGTTGTGTCCTTCCAGTCTATTTAATGCACGGGAAGGAATAATTTTAGAGAATAGAGAGCTTGGTAAGAAAAAGAGAAAATTGCCATATCTCCTGAGATGAAAATTTCTCAGATGAGGACTTTTCCAGGCTCCTACCTGTGTGAATTACCACTCATGGTACAATACTAGTTCTTGCATGCTGCCTTGGCTTCCTGGGTCTGGCTCTTTCTCACAGAGTTCTAAATACATTCAAAACCAGGTTCACACAGGTTCCTGTGCTTATCCCTCCTGTCTGAATTGGATGTAGATGCCAAAATAAGCTACCCTGCTTCTACAAATCTTTCCCTCTCTAAGTTGTTAAATGATTTAAATTGCTTTAGTGTTTTAAATATTACCCACATGTTAATTTCAGAAGTAGCCAAATGAGGACAAGTTTAGGTGCATTGCTGTGAGGAGCTCATGTTTTTGCAAGACTGTCTCAGATAAAGGGTTGGTTGGTTGTTTGATTGTTTGGACTTTTTTCTTAAGGAAAAAATAAATCACATGTGACCACTGCTCAATCACAGTTTAGACCCCTGAGAATGAGGCAGATCAGGAAGAATGTACTGGAACACCTTAAAATTCCTACTAACTGATCTCAAGCCCCGGTATTATTTACATTTTGTGGCTGAATTGGGGAATTAGTCTAGCCTGTAAGTTACACTTGATGTTAGTAAAATGTGATTAGCAGTTGCCCAGCTTTGTAAATTGCTTTGTGAAGTGTTAGATTTAGTTGTATCATGTTTTTTGTTGAACTTGTGTGGTTTTTTTAATGCAATTTTATTTTTAAAATGTTCTTTGCCCTTTTGTACTTTTCTAGGTTGGATAACAAAAATAATGGAAAATGACTGAATAATTTCTATCCACATTCCCTGCATAAATAAAAAAACTGCTCATGCTTGTTATTTTAGCTTAATCCTGAGAAATTTAACAAGGTTATATATTAGGGAAATGCAAACTGATTGGATAAAACTACGAGAAAAAACAGATCTTTAAAGGGAACAAATGTGGTTTCAGCTGTTGACAGATGTGCACTTGCTGCATTTTATTATTTGCTCCTGAAAATAAACAGTTTTCTTCACCTTGCAGAGTGCAAGCTATTTATAACCATGCATCCCTAATTGTAAATGCTTGTTTGTGAGGCACATCCAAAGATCAGCCAGGCAATGGTCATACTTACATTTATTGTGGTCAGAGATATCTTCAGAGGGGTTTATTTCAAGAAAAGGATTGAGCTCTAGGACTCTTTTGGCTCTAGGCTCATTTTCAGTATGAAGTTTTGGCATAAGAAGTTTGGTGTACTGGCTTAAGGAGACTCCAAGTGTCAACATGCAGTGCCTTAAGTTGTACTAAGTCTGTATTTAAAAAAATTTAAACAAAAATCAGAGTTCTTTAAATGATAATTAGACTTACAGTGAGATAGTTTGGCTGCCTTGGTGTTGGTAAAGCTGTGGTGTCCCCAGGACCCCGATAACCTTGTTCTGATGCACTCATGTAAGGCAAGTGATGCAATTCAATGCATCTATTAACTCTGAAGAAGAATACCCTTTTGCTTTAATTAGAGCCGCTTAACACCAAATACCTGTTTTACAGCTAAAAAAGGAAGTAGAAACGTTATTCTAAAGACAGAAACTGTTCATAATGTGTATATTTAGTCACCTTAAAATGGATTTTGTCATGCCTTTGCCCTGTGTTCAGCTGCCAGATCCAAAAGGCAAGTGAAACAATGAGGGGTTTAGTTACATAAATATGAAACTGTAGAGTGGGAGGTTGTCTTCAGAGCTGGTTCCTATAACCTATAATTGGGTCTCCAAGGAAGCGTAAATTATGCCTGCAGCTTGAGCTGTAGTTAATGCTCTCTGAGAATAATTATTCTGATGGTTGTTGGAGGAAAAAGAGCAGAGGAGTAGGTGCAACATGTGGACAGCAAGTATAAATGTGGCATGTATGGTAACTCCACTGTTTGTTTCTTTATGCTAATCAATTATCATTATAATAATAAGTTGATTATCCACACTGATTTATTTCTGAGCCAGCCAGCTTGAGGGTTCTTTCTTTTTAAATCTGACTGGACTGGAAGGCCTTGAAACAAAACTCTGAGCTGCGGTTTTTCATGTTCAAAAGGTCTTTGTACTTGGTGTCCATACATGGTGGAGAAGTTACAGTTTGCACTTTCAGAGTTGCTTGCTGCAAATTTTCTGTAGTTCTCTCACTTATAAATTAGATTGCTGCAAAAAAGGTATAGTAAATACTTGAAGGCACTCAAAGTTCTAGTTCTTTCTTTATTTTTGCTTCTACAAAGGAATGCTCTGAAGGTGATGTCTGCTTACTATTCCCTGAGTCTAATGCAGTGTGGCAACTTTCATTAACAGAAATGAAAGTGCTGTGGGATGTGAGAGATCTGACCTGTGGGAAACTAGAGCTTGAACACTACGTGGCAGAAGCTTGTGTTCCTGAAAGCTGCTTTTGGATATCCCAGGTGTGGAGTTGCAGTGTTCAGGCTGGGTAACTGTGTCTGACTCCTGGATTCACTGCCTTTGAGTCTTCGTTTTCCCCCAGCCCTCGCTGAGTTACTCTTAGTGGTGGGAGTGTGAAAATGGAAATTAACATGTGGCTTATGAAAAAGGGCTGCAGACAGCCAAGTGAACATCAGCTGCTGAAGCTTCTCAGGGCTCAGAGATGTGTGTACATAAACAAAACTATACACAGAGGTATTGTCTGTACATGTGTTACTTTTAGTGCTGATGTCTTTTGTGGTGGTGTTCAGATGCACTAGCCTACTATGGATGGTAGTTATAGAAGTAGCAGAGCCCTGGAAGGATGTAGGTATAGGACTTTCCTCCACATCCCACACGTGATAACTTTGTGGGAGTCTGTTCAGTACAGTGTGGTCTCCAGTTCAGTACTAGCTGATAACTCAAATACACTGAAAATAGCTTATATGTGTTTTTTCCCTACATATAATTCTGTGTATCACAATGAAACAGCATTTAAATCCAACATTAGAATTCTTGCTAGACTTTCTGAATTCATGGTCATCTCTATAGCAGTGAAATGTGATGTCATAAATAATGATTTCAAGTGCTGAACAGCAGGAGGCAATGAACTTCTAAAAGATAATTTATGCAAATTTTCCTACCTCCTTCCTACCAATTTAATTTCCATGCAAAAATAGAATGTGTCAACAGGTCTCTCAGCTTTTTACTGCTTCTAGAGGTTTTGATATCAATAATGGACTCTCTTTAGGCTTCACGATTGCATTGTAGGTGAATTTGGCTCCTGATCTCTTAATGTGTGAACTGGTGTTTGAATGCTGTAATTCCATGTGGAATTGCTGTTTAGAGCCAGAAATTGCATCATTCTCATATGTACAAACAGCGAGTCTCTAGGGCTTCTGACTACTCTTCTCTTCACCCACAGTGCTGTAATAATGATATATTTAAATGAGCTGTCTGCAAAGCACAGGTTCTTATGACAGATTAATGGTGTTGTTTGAAGGCAGTGGTAAGGCAGGAAGGCAAGAAAAATGTTTAGGGAATGAGCTGCAAAAAGTACTGTCAGAGTGAATGGCATTGTAAGACCTACTGCTCCTGAATCTGGAATAGCCCTTTTCTTTCCATCTGCGCACCTGCCCCAGATTTTTCTGAGGACTGAGGGAAGACCTAGGCAAGAAAGGAAGTAGAATGTTGGTATTCCTTTTGGCTATGGGATTTTTATTCAGGAAAAATACAACCAAAGCAAGCTATCAGAGGCCTGAATGAACCTGAGAGGCATGGACAAAAAAGAAGGCAAGAGGAGAAAAATTCTGCACCTTGTGGTGGCCCAGTACATCTTTCTTCCCTGCTGATTTGTCACCATTTCAGGCCAAAGAAGGGGGTGCAGCCTCAAATATTCTGTGAAGGCTGTAGTGACTTCAGTCTTCTTCACAGCACAGCCTGAGTGCCAGGGAGTGCACTGTGTGTGCACAGTCCTTACTAACACCTGATCCCCAACAAAAGTGACTTTTTGGGTGACTCTCTGACTGTTTATCCAAAGCACAGGTAAGGGATTTCTAGGAAATCGTATTTCACTGCTGAGTTGCACTCTGAGCGCAGGCACAGCGTAGTGCACT
>JAWWEU010000158.1:11572121-11624275 GCA_035583155.1 Acropternis orthonyx
GCACAGGTAAGGGATTTCTAGGAAATCGTATTTCACTGCTGAGTTGCACTCTGAGCGCAGGCACAGCGTAGTGCACTGCCGCTTGTGGCTATTTGTAAATATGTATATAAGCTTTGCTTAATTTCAGGTTAATTGCTTTGCAAACCATTCTGCAGTGTATTCATTATGCCAACCTAACATTGGATTCTTTGGGGAATTTATATTGAAAAAGACTGGGTAATTCCAGAGAGCACAGGTTTTTATTAAATGGAAAAGATATCAAATAAGCCCAATTAGCTGAATAAGTATGATCTCCAAACCCACCACATTCAGACAATCCCTCTTTTAGCAAGATGAAAATCCCTCTCTTGTGCTTTTAATAAAATCTTAGATGTAGAATTCAGTATTAGGAAAGGTGAGAAGGTGCTTTTTATTAGCTCTCCTATGAGTAGCAGTTGACTTCCAATACCATATTGCTATGGTGTCCCCATTATTTTTCCTGTTAACTGTTATGCCTTTTTTTTTTTATTTAATTAAGCTGAGAACTGTACATGTCTTATGTTCATCTCAGGGGTGTTTTAGGTTTTAAATCTTTATAATTTACAGTTGCTTGGATATTTAAGATACATTTTGACATTTACCCAATCCAAGCTGTACTTGATGGTCTGTGGTAGTGAGTCTAATACAAAGTTCTGACCTGTGTGGGTGCAATTTGTTCCATGTGTGTCTCTGGCACAACACTGATTTCAGTAGTGTAACTTTGATCTAAAACCTGGGGAAAAAAATGTGCCATGGCATTCAGGGTATCAGTTGCAGATATCCCCTAATCATAGGGGCAGCAATCATAATAATAGAATCATAATCAGCATTAATGTCATCTACCTTCCAAGTCTTGACTATTTCACATTTCTTAATAACACTGCATTTCTCAGTGTATATATAAGGAGACTTTGGTGCAGAACTGAAATCCATGCAAGATTTATGTTTTCTCAGGGTGAAAATTATTGAAGTTTTCTTTAAATTTTTTTATTTTAAAAACATTAAAAAGACAGTTCTGCTCATTATCAAATTAATGCATTCTAATTACAATGTATTCTATACGTCTCTGGTTTGTAACAAATTAGCAGAATTTAAAATTCACATGAACATGCCTGAGGCCATAAGCATTCTATTAGGTATCATTCAATTGGTATAATTTGATTTAACATTCCACAGTAACGGAATAGTGTTTGAATCTAAAAACCCAGTAACTTCAGTATTAACTTTATCTTATCTGGTGTGTAGACGAAGCTGTCCTTGCTATGGCAAAGTCCTATATTTTTGTTTCCCAGTAAGCAGCTGTTCCCAGAAGTGTTTTCTGTAAGACTGTGTGCTCACCCATATGGGCTGTAAATCAGAGAATAACTGTGAGAGTCATACATTTCTCACTTCAGAAAGTAACATGTTGATAATTTCTCCTTTGGTCAGTTTGCAGTGTGTTATGTAGTCTCAGTATGGAGCTTTTCTCTCAGTGTTTGCCAGATCAACAACTGGCCCTGCTTGGGCAATGCTGTTACGGGAGAGAGAAACTGGCTCCAAATCTCAAAGGGCTCAAGGTGATGCCCTGTGAAGTCAGGAGATGGTTTCCTATTGACTGCACTCTAGGGTATGTCCCATGAGACTTAGCTGAGAACCTGCTTGCAAAGGAGGTATCTTGCTTCCTAGCTCATCAATCAAAATGTAGCTGTCTTTTTATTTCTGCTGCTGTTACAACTGTGTCGCTTTGTAGAGTGTTCGCAGGGAAACTTGAAAACTGTTTCACCTCCTAGGAATTGGCAGCACAATTCACTAGTGCCTGTGGTATGTACCATTTAGGAGGAGGAGGAGGAGGGCACTGTCAGTGTGTAACGTGGCTCGTCTTACCTACTGCAGTGCTCCTGCTGCTTGTACCTCTCTAGAGAACCGAGCTGTTAACAGATATCTAAAAGACACACACACACACTCAGTAATTTGGGAAAGCATGGAGAGGTTTCAGTGTGACCAACATGAAAGAATTGTGTTTTCCTAGGGTGTAACATATGAAAATATGATTAGCTATAAAAACTGCAAGTAATGAAGATACCTTTTCAATTGCACTCCTTATATTAAGGGTGCAAAGCAGAGCAAGAGTTTAAAAGGCTTTGACAGTTTTCTGCTCTCATGGGCATCTTTGTCAGATAAATTTTAGCATCTTTTTAAGTTCATTCACTTAAACAATATTCATTACATGCCCAGAAGATGCACAACTGCTTGTGTTGCCCTTTGCCCTGGCATGACTTGTAGCTGAGTCGCACAGTCACCCGTGGGTACTGCCTGTTCCTCCCCATGTCTACATGAACACTCACTGCTATATGAAATGCACAGTTAAACAAGGAGTTTAGGTACACCATGGTCTGCTGCTTGGGCCCCCAAATGACAGTTCTGTTGTAAATGCAACCTTGAAAATTAGTAAACAATTTTCCTCTTATACAAGATTTGGGCTAAAAGAGCTAAACCTCATGGAAGTGGTTCTTAGTAAGGTATACTCTTCAAAGGAGATGTACCAATCTCAAGGTTTCTTCAAAAAATTTATGAATGGAAATGAATCTAGTCAGATATCTGACTGTGGATCGGAAGTGGTAATGTAGGACTGTTTTGGGGTTTGTGTGTCAGTGCAAAATGCTGCTGTTAATGTTACAGTAGCCCAGCTCTGAAAAAGGGAGAAATTCAGAATTAGCATTGTGAACCTGCCCAGGGACTGCAGGAGCCACGTTCCAAGGGACAGGTAAGCACCTGCAAAACATGAGTCTCTGATAACTGTCCTATGCAGAGTAATAGAGAACTTAAGGTTTAATTAACCTACAAGCCACTCTCCATATGCAAAAAAATAATTTTAGTTAAGGAAAAGAGCACATTGAACACAGCTCAGTGGAATGTTGTCCCTGAGCTTACTTTTAAAATCTTGCTTTAAGTGAGTTTACACAATTTAGTCATGGAAAATACTGTCAGTTTTCATAAACAAACAACTTGGCAAGGTGTGGTCAGAAACATGCACTGTCCTTTTCAGAAAAAGCCCCCAAACCAACACACTGGAGCTTCCAGCCAAAGATAATTCCTAGCCCAGGAAGCCAAGAAATTACATAGCAGATGTGCAAAAATGCAGGTGTGCAGTTATGGACACCTTCTTTAGCTGCTGGTTCACAGCCCAGTGAGAGATCAAAATTCATCCCAGTTATGCTCAGTAGATAATGAAGGTGAAGCCAGGTTTTGCTCTTCACACTGCTTGCTTTGTTTGGCTTTGCTTTAGTGGTGGTCATGTTTTGCTACCTGTGGGTTTGTTGTATTAAATGGTTTGCAATTCCAACTTCTCTTTATGAAACTTTTTTTATCCTTTACCTGTATTCTGACTTGTTACTTCTGCTAGCAGCATGTTGCTCCTCTGTCACTTCACTTAGATAGCATCCTGCACTGTGAAACTAGTGTTAAGGTGTGTTTTATGCTTGGACACACTTCTGGTGATGGAAAGCTGGCCTAGCAGAACCATAGAAAATATCAGAAAGCACAGGCAGATCCGTAACAAGGGAATGCATTTTAAAGTGCAACTCATTTTTAATTATATCTGTGAGCCCTAATGAATTAAGGAGAATTTGGACATGCAGACATTATTGATAAATATTGAAATAAGTCAACTGAACTATAGTGTTTGTCTAGGGATTTTGTTACTTTGTGTTTCTATTCTGTGTATTGAACTAGATCTAGTCACATGTAACTTGAAGAATGCCTTAGTTTCCTGGAACTGCCCGTGTGGTATAAAACCCACAATACTGAAATGTGGTTTGCATAATTTCCTGGTTCACATGGCAGGTGTGCATTGTTTTATTTGTGGTGGTTTTCTTTTTTTAAAAAAATCAGGTATCCTTTCCTGCCCTGTGTGCAAACAGACCTGCTTTGCAAGGGATGTAGTTGAGAATTTCTTCCTCAAGGACTTCCCCACTGGTGATTCAGCTATGGCAAAGGTAAGTGAAAACCACTGAGTTGGATGCATTGTGGCTTGTTGAACACAGAGCAATTTTTGTTATGAACAACAGACTGTCTTACAGTTTGCTTATGCAGCACTGTAATTACTTCACTAGTAGAGATGGACATAATGCCTTCATAGTACTTTTTAAACTTTAGTTGAAGAATGAGTTTAACTCTCTATATTTTAAATAGCCAGTTAAAAATATTGATCCTAGTGTATCTGTGATAATCAATATATTAGGAAGATACTGAATATCCTGGATTCCTCATTGTCCTCTTTCTACTCTCAACACAAAGTAAACAGTAGAATAGTTAGGGATAGAAGGGATCTCTGGAGATCATCTAGTCCAACCTTCCATGAAGGCATGATCACCTAGAGCAGGTTACATAGGAACATGTTCAGGTGGGTTTTGAATGTCTCCAGAGAGGGAGACTCCATGACCTCCCTGGGCAGCTTGTCCCAGTGCTCTGCCACCCTCAATGGAAAGAAGTTCTTCCTCATATCGAGGTAGAACTTCTTGTGCTTTAATTTATGGCCACTACTATTTGTTCTGCCAGTGGGCACCACTGCAAAGAGTCTGGCACCATCCTCCTGACACCTGCCTTCAAGAGATATTTATATGCATTTATGAGATCCCCTCTCAGTCCAAATCTACCCAGTTCCCACAGTCTCTCTTTGTAAGAGAGATGCTCAAGACCCCTCATCATCTTTGTGGCCTCCACTGGACCCTCTCCAGGAGCTCCTTGTCTCTCTTGAACTGTGGAGAACAGAATTGAACAGAGCACTCCAGATGTGGCCTCTCTAGGGCTGAGTAGAGGGGCAGGATCATCTCTCTTGACCTGCTGGCCACAGAAGCAGATTGCTGACTGAATGGTTACAACAACATTACCCATTAGATCGTGTAGGCGGGCAATTCTAATTTCCTGATTGTCTGTTTAAATGACAAAAAAGTCGCATCATATTGCATTTTCCCACTGGGGAACGGATTCAAAAGGTAATTGGAAGGATTGTTTTGGCCTTCTATTGACACCGTACATAGATGGATTTCACTTCTGTTAAATACCCAGTTAACAGGCAGGACTATTCTCACAGGTTTGTAGTTGTCACTACTTTGGGCCAACAGGAGGGACAGAGTGAGGTGTGTATCTCTGCCCCCTGTGTTACAAAGCACTATTCTATTATTTGCATGAGTAAGATTGATTTCAGAATGTGACAGTATTACCTGTAGCTGGGAGTTAAAATGGGTGAAAACTTGTCAAAATTATTCTGTAGTCTGCTGACTGCTTTATACAAAGCATGATCCAAGGCAAGGGAAGAGTAACAAAGAACCAGGAATGCAGGACTTTGCCTCCTGCACCAGCTCCGGGACCTCACTCTGTCTCTTTTGCACTTTTTATTCCTAAGGAAACTGGATAGCCATATTGGATGTTCAGGGACCTTGTGTGGAGGGGAACACTTTTTCTGTGATGTGGGAAAGAGGATGTGCCTTTCCACCCCTCTTAACTTCTTTAGGGGCAGCAACAATTTTTAGGTCAGTTCTGTTCTGTGCAGAAGACTTGAGACCACTTGTGCAAGTGACTGTCCCAGTGACATGGCTGGAAAAAAGTCTAGAGGGGATGAACTTTTTCCCTGTCAGTCATTTCTGTGTTTCATTTTTTTTATTGTTAAAAAGTAAAGAATGTGTAACCTAATCTGTGGAATGTTCTGGGGAAATAATGCAAGCAAAACATGTTGACATCCTCAGGTGTAAGTTGCTTGTAGAGTGGAACATAGCTTGCTCTAAAACAAGAAGGGGCCTATTCACATGCACTCTTCAAAGAGAAGCAGCAAGTTCATAAGATATTGCTGAATGTTTAAAATGCACTTATTATACTGGGATTTCTTAATTACTGTGACTTGCATCATTTACTTTTCAATGAGAATTTGCGTAGAAAGGAAATCAAATGAGAATATCTAATGTCTTCAAATGCACTGATTTTTTTTTTTTTCAAACCGTCTTTAAAAGAAGGTTTTTCTTTTCTCTAATCCCCGAGGAGTCAGTCCTAAGAGCTGTTCAGTAAAGCATATTTCTCATTGGAGAATATGAGTACCCTAGGGCAACTTGGGAACCTTCCTCAGAGTTTTTGTCTTGCTTCCTTTCTATTAACAGTCAAGTCATGTAACTTGCTTGCTTGCTGTCTTTAACCACTACCATCACAGTCCAAATTTAAAGCCATCGTTTTCCCATCAGTGACATCAATAGGAGAAGCACCAGATGATCCAGCTGAGACAACTGAACTGCCATCATTGTCTTAATTTACCTAATGTGTTCAAATGGGAATGTGTCAAGGCTTGTAACAGAGTGTTTGGAAGCAAGATGTCTCTCAGTGTGGGAGACAGTGAAGCATGAATGATAGAATGTGCTATGTGCCAGCAGCAGGAGTTTCAAAAATGTGCAATTCAGAATCTCTTGCCCCAAAGCCCATTTTCACATCATAAATAATGTAACTCTTGGAACACTCTGCAACTTAAAAGTAATGTTAACGCAGTACAGTGTCAATATAAATTCTAGTCAGACTGACAGCTGAACTGCTACAGGTAAACCTGTGTTCAGCAGTTTTGGTTATTGCAGAGAAGGCAGAGCATCCCTCACCTTTTCATCTGATCCCTAAGCTGGCCCTTCATAGGCCTACATTTTAAGGTAGACACTTCTTTTTATACAAGGTTTTCTCCCAAGATTAAATAGCCTTGCATTTTGGCTATGTAAGTTTTATTAGGATTTTTTTGTTTAAATTATTACATGTACCTTTTGGAAAATGTTGTTTGATAAACAAAAGGCTAAAATAGCAGAATGCCTTGCACAGACAATTCCCTCTCTAGACAATTAAACACATTTGAAATTTTGCTTTGTTATCTTTTTGTCCAGAATTTTACAATCTGTTAGAAAAAGGTTGTGAATATTTAGAAACTCTGGAGCAATGAGTTGAAAAGAGACCTGTTGTGAAATTCCAGAGTCACTGAAGGGGATGGTAAAATTTAAGTTAGTTTTAGCAGAATGAAGTTTTCCTTCTTGTGCTGAAGTGAATCAGAACTTTACTCACTTGCTTCTCAGAATTTAGGTGGATATAGATGTTCCACTAAATGCTAAAGCTGTGATTTAAAACTAAGACAATCAACCAAGAGCTGCAGTTGTTTGTCCTTCAGACTTTCTGTTCCCTGGGACACCATGAAGAGAAACTCTTCCGTTACTTTCACTAGAGCAGGGTTTATGTGCTGAGCACATGCTGCTGTGTCCTCCTCTTCATGTTTCCACTCAGATAGCTGGGATGCAATCAGAACTGACTTGAAGATAAGCTCATGCCCAACAGAAAGGGATACCATAGGAAGTAATTTGGCCACCCATTATTATTTCCTTGTGTAGCCCTGACTAGCAGCGATATTGAGGGACCAGATGTATGTACAGTAGATATATTGTAACCCTGAAGGAAACGCTTCAGTTCCATTAACTGGTGGCAAATCCTTATGTAAGGTGTACACTCATTGGAAGTGTTAAAGCCATCAGTATGTCCTGCAACACTGACAGAAAGGGGCAGAGCACACCTCTCATTTTCAAAGTGACTTTTAACCTAACCCTCTTTAACTTAAAGCAAACAAGTCTTATTTCATAGTTTCATTGCTTTTTCAGTTCACAAGAAACAAGTAATTATGATTGTTTCTTTTGACTTCATGTGTAAGGTGGACCCTAGAATTTTGCTGAATAATTCTTGAATCATGTCATAATTATCCTTGATTTTGCTAAAGCAAAGAAAGATAACCAATTATATTTAAGAACTTCAAGTCTTAATTTATTCTGCTACCTTTTATAGCAATAACCAGACTCTTAAAATAATTTGAATTGCTTTATTCTGATAACGAAAAATATTAAGTTTACCAGTCTGAATCACAGTCTATTAAAGATAACAGTTTGTACAGCTAATTTGTTACCTGTGTATGTAATAGCACTTTTTGTTCTCAGAGCTGCTCCACCTGTAAAGAGAAGAGACCTGCTCACAGTCTCTGTACAAGATGCAATAAGTGGCTCTGCAGCTCATGTACAGAGGAACACAAACATGGCAAGGAACCTGGAGATCGCTTCCTGTCTGTATCCCTGAGAGGCTGCTCAGGTACTGAATACAAACTGGAATTGTGCTTCTTCTCATATCAGTTATTCAGTTGAAAAAGGAGTAGTTGCAGGCTCTGTGCCACAGGCACCATGCTCTGTCTGTGTGACTTGAAAGGGTATGTACATGTCAATGATGTGATTTTTCTCCAACCTTAAGGCCATTGCCACAAACAGAATTCCCCAATATTAGAAAAAGTTTGGATATTTGTGTTTCACAGGTATGATCTTCTCTATTGTCCTTTCCAATCTGTGGAGTGATGGACTAGGGTTAGGAAGGCTTCAGCAGCAACAGGCCACACTCTTTTAGTATTTTTGTCCTCCTTTGGGTAATGTCATTCAGGAAACTACAATAAAGCAATTCCTGTGCACATGGACAAGGTGTGTGAGGGAGTCACAGAGAGCAAAAGGCTGTGATCGCTCCAGGATGTTCCTTTTCTAAACCTGGAGTGCAAATTGTGTCTCCTGAGTGTACGTTGCCATGAGCAAGCACAAAGTGAACCCACTGGCAAATATGTCTCATCCCTATACAATGATGATTCACAGAAAATATTACCATCTCCTATTACTGCTCATGACTTTCTTTACTGAAATGCCAGAAATCTGCTATAGGGTATTTTAACCTAAACTTATGTAAGCAATTTGTAACATAAGAATTTTTCATTCTTCAAACAGTGATGTAAATTTACACTTTTCTCAGATATGAATTCATTTGCGCTAGAGAGTTTGTGCTGCACTCTCATTTTTCTTCATAAGGAAGATGAAGGACAGACAAAGGGATAAATATAGCCTACTGATTATACTTTTTATTTTATTCTTTAGAAGTTTTCTTGTAGAGGCCTATACTTTGTACTTGCCATAGAGGGAGTTCTTTTAAGTACTGGGTGGTCATATCAAACAGAGCTTGAGGCACTTGAAGCATGAATGTGCCTTTGCCAAAGAGGGTGTAAACAAAAAAGAGTCTGTCAGAATGGTATTAATAAAAAAGAACAATTACACTTAAATGTTTATTTTGTCTTTTCTAAAGAATAATATAAACCAAAGTCCCCTAACCACCTCTCAAATTCCTTGGTTGGATGGACAATGTTTTTCTTCTTGAGTCGAGGACAGGATAAGGGCTGTGGTTTTGAGGCTCCAACTGTTTATAATTTCATTTCACTTTAACTAAGATTACCATCTCATATTGCTGACAAATACTGGTGAGAAAATATGTGTATGGCTTAGTTGTGGGTTTCTGTGTGCTATATAAATAAAAAGATGCAAATGCATAAAAATATTATTATTATTAATTTATTTACTTATGTCACAGATATCCCCTCAGGATAATTCAAAGAAAGCAAATAGTAGGATTTGCTAGAACTCAAACTGTTATTTTTGGGCTTTTTTTTGCTTTCTGGAAATGAAACATGCTCTGCTTTGAGATTCAGTCACCATCTTCAGTCTCTGTGTGGTACTTCTGAACAACAGTCACCTTCTTTGTAAGCCCTTGTAACAATTAAGACATTTTGCACCTTTAAACTGTTCTATCTTTTGCCATTTGCTTTACAAGGGCCAGACCTTCTTTTCTCACCTGAAATGTGTTAGATTACCTGGATCTGAAACAAAGCCCTCACCAAACACATTGAATCTTCACTATTTCTATTAATTTTGATAAACAATTTCTTCCTTGAGTCACAGAACTAGAGGAGCCTGGCTTCCCTGGGGAACTGTTTTGCTTCTTCATGATACCCGTGCTCAATGTGACACAGTTGATCACCCCTTGTCGTGCAGAGCCTGCAGCTCTCTGGCAGAATTCCCCTTCCACTGATCCTGCAAATCCTTTTGCTTCCTTCCAAGGCTTCCACTGCCTGCTGGGTGAGACCCAGATCACACAGCTGAAAGGCTGGTAGTTGTGTGGCAGCATCCTTAGCCTGGTGACTCCTGGGGTCATGGTGCAGAGCAGTGTGCCAAATTCATGCTATTTTTGAGAATTTACCCTTCATTTGTATTTGGATGCTGAGAGCGGGGGGAGAAGCAGGACTGGGCTGGGACAGAAAAATGCCATATTTTGTAAGAGGAAAACAATTTTAAAGTAGCCTGATTTCATTTTTTCTACTGACTTGTCCTTTGTGGGTGTGAAGTAAAAGCCCACAAAATGAGTGCTGCTGGTACAGGATTCTCTGAGAGGGATTTTTGGTATTGGAAATGGCTGCATTCTCATTGGAAACAGCTTATTTTATTCACCTTCGTAGCTTTTTGGCAGCTTGGAGGTGGGTATTTGTGCATGTACTAGTTAGATTTCATTGTTTTGAATGTGCTTATTAAGAACTGGAATGGAAAGTTTTGGGAGTTTCTCAGTTGTTTAGCTGAAACTGTTATTGAACTTATATACAGTAAATCAGACCTTCTATTTTAAGAATAAACCCAGAAATATGGCACACGCTGGACAGCACTGTAACCCCATCCCCTCACCCCAATTTGCCTCTGACATTTATATGTTGTGTAGTCGCTCTACTGTATCCCTGTTAGCTGAACCACCTCTAGAGGCACTGTCAAAAATTACAGTTCTCTTTTGAGAGCTGGACTATTATTGCTGGTATGAACATGAAGAGATTATGAGAACTCATTCACAGATGAGTTAAACTGTGCTGCTTGTAGCTTTTCACACCCACTAATGTTTCCTGAGAGTAAGCAAAACACCCAAAAATTAACAACTAGACTCAAAAAAACCCCAAACAACAACAACAAAAAACCAAACAAAGAACCCTGAAAAGTTTTTGGGTCTGTGGCCACAAGATGTCAAAATTTTGAAATCTGCTTCTGGAATGAGTTTGATGAGCACTGGAGAACTAAATGCTGGCAACAAGGGCCAAAACTTTATGACAGATCAAGCATCAGCCTTGGAGGAATAATCTCTAAAGAATGGGCATTTGATTGGAGGGCTCTGTATTAATACTAGGAAGAAGTGAGCTTAACTAAGTTCAAAGTCCTTGAGTTCAGAATTCTTTAACTGCTTAAAGTCACAAAACCAGAAGGTGCCTTAGTCCCAGCTTTCTCAAAAGAACATTAAATATTAGTACAGACCTTTTCCTTGTTACTTGGAAACGTGTGCTTTGCAACTGAGAAGAAACAATCTTTTAGCCAAAACTGTGTTAGGAGTAAGGGATCTGGTACTGACATATCAGCTATTTACAGGCTGGTGCACAAGCTCCATATTTTTCTCTTTGCTATACTATCCTTTTCTTTCAGTCCGTCGAGGTTAAGTATGAACCTAAAAAAAAAATCAAAGTTTGAGCCACTGTGAATTATGCAAGTAGAGGGAGAACTCTGTTAGGTAAGATTGCTTTTCCAAAGTTGACATCAACTGGTTAGAGGAAGAGAGATTTAAAACTTTCTGTTAATTATTCAAGAGATACACCTGAGATAAAGAAAATATAGGCTGTAGAAAATAGTGACTCAAATGATGAATTCAGAATATTATCAGAATTTAGGGCAACTGAGCTTTCCCTGTTCATCAAATGTGGTTCTTATCAAGAAGCTAACAAGGATAGTTGTGGTCAAGGTATATGCTTCTAGAGAAAACAGGCTTTTGCCCTTGTTTACCACCTGATTTCTAAGTATTAAACTTATTTTAAAATTGAAGTGTGTTGCTCTGAGCTCAGCTTAAAGTAGGTCAAGAATACCACAGCTCAGTGGTGGTTCTCACTGACATGTCAATTGAGTCAGGGGATTACTGGTGTCAGAGGTGCTGGGTCTGTGTTGTAATTAGATAACATGGAATTTATCCTTAGTTTGCATTTCAAATCTGCCTGTCTCTTAAATCTGACTTGGTACTAAAAAACCCCACTGATTTCTCTGGGATGATTACAATCACCCAAAGGCTAAAGAACCCTTCACAGAGAGAAAAATGGAGAAATCATTATATAATTGTGACTGGGCTTTGTTATATATACACAGACCTTAAAGACAACACCTCATTATAAGCTGGTGTTTAATGCACATAATTTGATCTTGAGTTTTCAGAAAAAGAGCTTGTATGCTTTGTAGATGCTGAACACTTTGAGAGGTTCTTCCAACCCATGAACCTTGAGATAGTTATGGTCTTTTTGCTTTCGTTTGAAGATATAAAATCTAACCCCATAGGGGAGGAAAAGATGATCTTCAACATCCACATTGGCTAGATATTGGTTATACAACCTGCATGGTTGCATATTATTTGCAATGGCAGTTGCAGGTTTTAATACAAAGGTACATATTTGCAATATAATCAGAAAAAAATTTACTGGTGAGTCAATTTGAGTTCAGTCTGTACCTTGCTAGAATAAAACACTGGAGCAGGCTAAAAAAGCCTAATCTAATTTCTTCTTTTAATAATGCTGCCTATTAGCATTTGATTCCATAATTATATAAACCAATAAACTTCCCTGAAGAATAAAGCATGATATTGCAGTAAATAATTCATAACAAAGTAAACTATGTAATGCTGCTACATTACAAAATCTTGGCCTGATCTGTATCAAATTATCTTCTTTAACATTGTTAAGAAGGCAGAAGGAAAGTCAATTGAGCTGGAGGAAGTAAATCCTCCTTCTCAGAAGTAGAGTAGATAGCAATCTAAAAACTAGGCAATTTCACATGTTGTTTTAGAGTGTGGCACTGAATTTCTCCATATTTTCATTCTCATTGTCAGCCATCAGATTTTCTTAGCCTTTCTACTTCTCTGATGTGCATTTTCCAATTTGAAGTGACTGAGTCAGTATAACATGTTGTATGCTGTGGGTCTGGGTTATTGCAATATTATCACTTCAAAAGCTTGATTCTATAAAAAGCTCCATTTTGCTACAGGATGACAGCATGGTCTGTGAGCAAATAATGATACATTAATAATAAATATGTTTGTATAATTTAAAGTTTTTATCAATATGTGTGGTCTAATAATGATTGTCTTGTTTAATTTCTCATGTGTTGGTAAAGGATAACGGGACAGTGTCTTTGTTAGAGTACTCTCAGGATGCAATCATATGATTTTCTTGTTGTCCCCATATATGCCCCTATGTGCAAATAATTTTGATTGTTCTGTGGACAGAGGATTTGAACTGCATAGATCTGTCACTGTACTTGAGGTTGTGCTTACCCATTTTGAGAAAACAATGTTTTTCACTAGTAATAATGACGGGAAGTCAATAAAATTAGTCTCTGAAGTCTGTTTTTTGGTCCAACAAAAGAACTTTGGCTTTAACTGTCAATGTAAATGTACTTGTGAATGTCTAACTTCGGTAGAAGAGGGTTTAGTTTGACATGGTTTAGCTTTTTTTTCCCTGGCATTCTTTCATTGACAGTGTTCCTTCTACCTAAAACAATAGAAGGCAGGAATAGATCGTACAGAAGCAACACTTCCGCTTCGCATGTCCATTGCCCATTCTTGCTCTTCATCCCATTACTCTTTAGAAAATCCTTTTAAGAACAGATTTTGGGTCCTAATGCCAGTCCTGGCTGCTGAAGTTTATGAACTGCATTGTAACAAACACAAATTTGAGAAGTAATTGCTCATCTGACTTTTTAACAACAAAAGGTTTCCTTGCTTCTGCTGTGACTGCAGCTTTATGTAATATGTTTGTTATTCTACATTTTACAATACAGTTTTGTTGAGTGGTTTGCCAGATCTGTGTGTTCAAAGTCATGAAGCAGGTGCCCCAAATCATGGGAGATACTTAAAACTCATGGGAGTTCAGAGGACAACATGAATTTGTTTTGATGACTTCTTTTCTGAACCCCTCTAATGTGCTGTGTTTGTAGGATGTATAAGGCCAGGAAAAAAAATAAACAGTCCCTGATTCTCGTAGTCAGATGGTTCCAGGTTCTGAACCTTTTAAAAGTATCATCAAGACTTTCAATAAAATTGTGAGTTTGGTTACTCGTTTTCTGAACTCTAAGAGCAATCCTTGTCAATGACACCCTTGCTTTATCTTCCTCAGCAACTGAAGATGAAGCAAGAGAGTTTTCCTTGTTTTGCCCAGTGCACACTCAAGATCCGCTCACGCTGTTTTGTGAGACCTGCGATACCCTTACCTGCCGCAGCTGCCTTCTGGCAGAGCATAAGGAACACAGGTACCACACACTGGTTGCTTCATCTTAATCAGGGCTAAAACTGTAGCTAATTGATATCTAAGATTTTTCATCTGCATTTCCTAGCAGCTCAAGTTGCAGGTTGGTCCAAACTTAAACGCCACAGCAAACTCTGTTCAGTTGTCTCGTGCCCAGGTGGTGCAGCGCGAGGCTCGCTGCCCTCACCGAGGCGCTCCCTGTTCTCGGCAGGTTGTGCCTTCCCAGTTGTACTGTCTGCCCAGGTGCTGTGCAAGCAGAGATTTCCTCGTGGTTGTGCTCAAAGGCACAGGTTGAACTCAATACTTAGCATGGTTCAAATACTTCTGTTTGTCTCTACCCAAGACTTCATGGCCGTACAAGAGCCGAGTCACCAAAGCTCTAGCATGCTACTTGCCTGTGAAAGTGTGTGAGCCATGTAAGAAATTGTTTATATGCAGTGACACTGTTTGTGACATGAGCCTGCCTGTAGGAGGTCTGATAAAGCTCAGCTGTCACAGAGAGCACCTGTAGCAGAAAAGAAGCAGGGTACCCTGTCCAGACAGGTAATAAGGCAGCTGGTCCACAAAACTGATCAACTGGTAAGTTGTTTACTTATGAACACAAAAAACCAGCATGTGAGAATTTCCCCTTCTTTTACAGGTTCAGACATCTTGATGAAGCTCTGCAAAATCAGAGAGTTATTCTGGAAAATGTCATAACTAAAGTGGAAGAGAAAAGAAATGGGATTCAGGTTTCAGCTAAACAGATTGAAGACAGGTAATTGCTATGAATTTTTTTTTTTCCATGAAAGGGGGTGATAAGTAAAAATATTATATTCACTGAATGTAGGTTAACAGAATTAAATGCAGCTACTGTATTTTTTTTCTTGGAGGGAAGGAAATAATAGGAAGATTAAAAAGATCAAATTCATGTTTAAGTGGTGCTGACAAGTCATGGCATTGTAATACAAGATTCCATAGTCTTTAAAAGGCATGTGACAGCTGACTTCAGAGTTTTCTTTGTATAATCTGTTTCTAAACTAGAATTTGAAAATATTAAGAATAAAGATGATTTTTAAAACACTTTATTTCTTAAAGAAACCTCAAAACAAGCTGCAATTGCAGTCAAGACTAATACAAAAATGAAAATATACAATTCTGTGAACTGGATTTTAGCTACTTGTGCAGTTAGTAGCTGTTGAATCTCTCTTCTGCTTTAATAAAACCATTTCAAACATCTTCAAAGAGTACAAATCTATTTGTACTCTAGTATAAAGTGAAGGCTTTTTTGATGTATTCTGTGTGTATTTGTTGACAAAGAACTTAAGACTGTTCTTGGCATGATGTTTGAGTGAATCAATCAACAACAGCATGTCACATCCAGCGAGCAGTGATCAGGGTCCAGATGGAGACTGGAGACAACTGGTGTCCCTCAGTGGTCCAAACTGCGGCCAGTACTGTCTAATATCTTCATCAATGACATAGACATAGCCTGGGGAACAGGAAACTTCATGGCGACCTGATTGCAGCCTTTCAGTACTTAGAGGGGTTTCTAAGAAAGACGGGGACAGACTTCTTAGTAGAGCCTCTTGTGATAGGAGAAGAGGTAATGGTTCTGAACTAAAAGAAAGTAGACTTAGACTAGATGTAAGGATAAAGAGTTTAATTGGAACTGGTTGCCCAGTGGGGTAGTGGATGCCCCACTCTTGGAAACATTCAAGGCCAGGTTGGATGGGGCTTTCAGCAACCTAATCTAGTTGAAGACGACCCTGCTCCATTGCAGGGAGTTTGAACTAGATGACTTTTGAAGATCTCTTAAACTCAAAACGTTCTACAATTCTTTGTTTGGGGAGAAGTGTGGGAGAACTAATGGGAAATGATACAACTTTAACTGGAATTCCACCAGTAGTTAGATCAGTTCTTGTAACAAATAACTACTGAGCTGTGAATAAATGACACACCAGTTGCCTCATTCAGAGATATCTATCTCTTATGCATAGGTTGCTTGAAGTAAACCATTTGTACAAAAAGGTAGAAAACCAAATAAAAATGGCCAAGATGGTTCTGATGAATGAAATTGATAAACGAACAAACATCCTTCTTGAACAACTTGAAGTAAGTAAGGCTGGTTTATTTGATACTTTGGGAAATTAAATTAAATTAAATTTAATCCCAGTGCCAGTGGAAAGAATATAGACTGTGGGAGCTGTTCTCCCTTTGCCTATATTTTCAAATATTTCTTTTTTACTTTTCCTGCAGAATTTTATGTGGAATCAATGGTTGACAAAGATTCAGGGTGAAGTGGCAAAACTTTTTCTTATCATGAGTTAACTGCATTTTCTAATGCATTTACAGAGAATGTGTTTGTACCTTTTGAGTACCTGCAAAACAAACCACCCTCTGATTTTAATGTTTGACTTGTAGAAGCCCATCTAGCAGCACAATTAATATCCTGTTTCAAAAACGATTCTTTGGTCTACTTGTTACAACAGACCCTGCAGTTTTGACTCTTCAGTTTTTAGACATTCAGTTGAAGTATCTATGATTTTATTTTGAAATGTGCTGAGCACATAGATTGCTGATCAGAATTTGCAGTTCTTGGTTATTCTTGGATCATTTTAGCAGCTACTGGAAAGACAAGGCACTCAGCATGGGCTGGCTACCTTTGAAGTTATGTATTGTATGCACATACGGTTATTCAGCTAAGTAGCTTTACAAAAAAGAGAAATGTATGTTCTCATTTCAATCTTATTAAACATTAGGTAAATTCAGTGTTCGTGTGTTCTAACAGTGTTCCAGTGTTTGTCTTAGTTATCTATAACTACAATTGAACTGTGAATACACTTGCAGTGCTCCCCTCAAGTGCATGTAGGGGCATCGAATGAAATTGGCAGGTGTCAGGTTCAGGGCGATACACCTGGGGTGATAACGTAGGCTCTGTGTTTGTGGTCCCTAAATCATGGAGACAGGAAGACTGTTCTGAGGAAAGGGGTCTCTTTCTTGGGTGTATTGTAAGAGCAAAGAAAGTGGTCCAGGTGCAAATTTGATCCATCTTCTACAGCTTTCTTGGGTTACATTATTCTTTTGAACTGAGGCCAGAATAATGCAGATTGTTTGCTCCTGGGGAAGTCATTGCTCTTCCTGAAATTCAGACATATCTCCTGAGTAGGATTTGCTTTCTTTTTATGATTGGTGGCTTAAAGAGATTCTAAAAAACAATATTGCTGCAAACAATGCCTAATACAGTGCCAATGATTGCATGCATTATATGTATCTGAAGAATGACAACTGTCTTCCACTGATTCACATTATTAACAGAAAATCACCAGCGAAAGGAAGCAGAAATTGGAGCAACAACTGCAAGGAGTTGTGGTCTTAGGCAGACAAGTAGAACATGTTCAGAACTTCATCAGCTGGGCTGTGTGCAGTAAAAACAGCATCCCATTTCTCTTCAGTAAAGAATTGGTAAGAGCGATACTTATTGTGCAGTAATTGTGGAAACTGTTTTAAGGACTTGATGTTTCTCAAATAAACACTTTTCACGATCTTATAATTGTGAATAAATTCATCGTTCTTTAATTTGTTACTAGATTGTATTTCAGATCCAGCGTTTGTTAGAAACAAACTGTAGCACAGACATATACCCTCCTTTGAAGATCAGATTTACTTGGGATCCCTCCTACTGGACTAAACAACTATCCAATATGGGTAAGAAAAATATATTAGGCAAGTGCCCAAAGCTGGACTACACAGATATAGACAATACAGTACTTTCCCTAAAGACCTCTCCTTTTTTTTCCATGTTTTGACATCTAGTTTTGAAACTCTTGTCATGTTCTGAAGAAAAGTTAGTGTGGCTGAATGTTCCTGCTTTTCACTCCAGTTATATCAATTCACCCAGATGACATTTAGATGTCAGGTCCTTTTAGTATCTTAGTGGCCAATGGGGGCTGAGAAGTGTTGATACACAATTAATGGGCACAAAGATGCTTTAGGACACTGACTTTATAGTAATTACAGTGTTATTTATATAGCAAATGTGCATACTGTGACTTTGTTTCCCACCAGCTTTAAATTTCTCAACTGCAGTGGGTTTTTACAGTAAATTCAGTTCAGTGGACTGATCAATGATCTAAAAGATCAGTTCAGTTCCCATTTTAAGATATTAAAAACTAAATGAGGTAAAACACTAATATAAGTGTTGCAGGAAGTATTCGTCTCTTGACTAAAAGCATGGACAAGATCATTTCATAGGTCAGTCCTATTTCTGGCTTTTACAAGTCTCACCTATATCGATCATCAATCTCTCTAATTTTTGTCACTTCCTCCCTGGAAGCTGTATTTTGTACCTGTGTTTATGGATGAGAGGATAAGCTCAGACTTTAGTGAAAAATGAAAGTGGGGGTCATATCCATCAGTTACGATAAAATAAGTTTAGGTCAGTTTTTTGAAGTGTTTGCTGGGTAATTCAACAATGAGTTCCACTGACATGCGTGGAAGTTTGGTGTAACAGGAAATCACTGAAAAATATTGAAAAAATAGTCTTGAATATATGTTTAGACTGTTTAGATAGGATATTTTAATATCTTTTGTATTTGAAGTGTGAAAGATGGCCATTTCCTTGTCTACAGTTTTTATTGTGTGAATTTGTCGAGAAGGGAGTAAATTTGCTGTTTTTTCCAGGAGGTTTCACAATGGAAGGTGGACACATTTCTCACTCAGATGTGCTGCTCTGTGGAAATGGTCAAGGGTTACAAACCTCTTTGTATCATGGGCACCATTCATCAGCATCACAGCTGGAGCCTGTGGACAGCCAGCCACATCACATTCTGCCTGCAGTTCAGCGTCCTGCACCTGTGTGCTGCTCACACTGCCTCAGCCTCCCCCACCCAAGCAAAGCTCAGCCTTCTTACCAAGGCTTAAACTGCCACAGAAGTTTTTGCCAACCTCCCGAAGTGCAGCAGTTTCCTCTGCAGTACAGCACGCAGCAGCAACACGACAAAGAGCAAAGGGGTGCCCCCCAGCCTGTGAAGCCAACACAGCCTGGGCTGGAACAGCAGTCGTGCTCAGAGCCGGAGAACATGTCTGGGAGGGTGGGGAAGCCCTTTCCATCCCAGCAGCTGCAGCAGACTGCACCCCTGCGTTATGCTGTTGTAGCACACGAGGCTCAGCAAGTTCACAGGAGCCACCCACAGCCGTTCTGCTCACAGGCTTCCTTGCAGGCATCAGCTGTGCAAGTGCAGCTTGGTCATCTCCAGAAGATAAAATCGAACCACTTGCTGCAGGCACCCCCACAGCAGCAGCAGCTGCCACCACTGGCATCACCACCGGCAGGTCAGAGTGAGAGCACCCACAAACAAGTCATCCAACAGAGCCTGGACATCATGCACCACCAGTTTGAACTGGAGGAGATGAAAAAGGATCTGGAGCTTCTTCTGCAGGCCCAGGGACAGTCCAGCTTGCAGCTGAACCAAGCCAAGCCACCTCAGCATGTTCAACAGACCATAGTTGGTCAAATCAACTACATAGTAAGGCAGCCAGCCCCAGTGCAGCAACAAAACCAAGATGAAGCACAAGTAAGTTCTCAAAAAGTTCTTTCCTATTGTGTTTAGTCAATGGAAGCTCAGAAATGGAGACACCTTTGAGATTTCATGTATTTCTCTGAACTTTCTGTTGTCATCTTGTCTGTGTATGCAGCAGAGGCTTATGCAGATTGGCCCAAAATTTTCTGTGATGTGCTGCATAAAGAACATGGATCCCAAAGATGTGAATCTCTAAATAGACATAGTGAGCAGCACAAGGGAGAATAAAAGCACTGTCATTCCTCCTTTGTAAACAGGAAACTGCAGTACTGCAGTAGTCTCACTCTCCATTTCAATTCTTTTTTTACTGGAAACATTAAGCCCTGAGTCCTTAAAAAATATATTCAATTCTGAATTATTATTGAAGAAGATGAAGACAACCATTTTTTGATCTGGGAGGTATTTCCCATTCTACTGGTAAGTGCTCTTGCTGCTGCATCGTGCCCTTTAGGATTATCATCAGTTTTCATACATGCTGTTCTGCTAAAGTTTTGTCAGCAGGGTCAATTTCTTCCCTTTTCCCCTGTTAGTAAGAGATCTGCCTTTGAAAGAGGGACAGTGCTTGGTAGTGAGCATCCAAACTACAAGGCAGATAAGGTGCATGATTAGGTGGCTTTGAAACTCACTCAAAACAGTGGGGCTTGCAGTGGAAAGGTGGATTGGAGTTCCCATTGTGTAAATTATGTGGAGCTGCCACCTTGGATAGTTCTCAAAGTGAATTACCTGCAAGGGCAGACTTTAGGAATAGCTGTACATTTCAGCAGCTTTGTTGATTTTTTTTTTTCTTTTAATAATTTGTTAATATTTGAGAAAAATCTTTCTCCATTCTTTACCTAGGTTATTTCAAACATTTCTGTTGTTTTAGTCTTTCCAGGCTTGTCATAATGTGTAAGCTGTGAATTGAAGTAAATTTATTACCATTTTTCTTTCTAAGATGTTGATAACACCAGTCCTTGGTTGTGATTTGTAGGTCTCTGAGAGCTCCACAGAACCTGATGCTCAGAAGCCTGCCATTCCTCTTGACAGAAGTGATAGTCCCTCCCTGTCACAGTCACTAGATGAAGAAGCCAGTGCCAGCAGTCACTCCCTTGAGACCACACTGCAGCAATCAGCTTTCCATCCAGTCAGAAAGGTATAAAGAACTTTTTTATAAAACAAAATTGCAAGGGAAAACATTGCTTGATAATACTAAATGTAATGGGACTTTGGCATTTACAACCAGCTAGAAAAAAATTAAAATCCAGTAAAAATCAACAAAATAGCTTGTAAATCTTGGAAGACAGTCACAGCCTAACCTCGTGTGCATGTCCCAGTAAGTGCCTACACACTGGCCTGTAGACAGGATCAGCAACTCTTCTGTAAGCTGGTAGTATTTAGGTCTGGTTGGCATGATTGGTAAACATGAGCTGGTAAATAAATAGAAGCTATATTTCTTCACTGTTTTAATTCTGTCCAGCTTGTATCTCTAAGGATTTAACTGTTAGGACTTGCTAACTACCAGAGTAGCAGGAGTTAATTTGGAATAAAAAAACAAAAAGAGATGCTGATGAAATCAGGACAGAGGAACACCCTTCAAAATACTTGCCCTGGAAGTAACAACACTAATTATTACTGAAGATATGGTGCCTGAAAGGGATATAATTTCATTTTACTTCTTTTCTTTGTATATAAGCAGAAAAATCAGTTTCTATATCTTTAGAATATTTTACTACATAGTAGAACCAGGCTTTGATCCTTCCACCAACTGTGAGGCCCTGACGACTGAAAAAGGAGCATAAACAAAACCAGGAGGGCTAATCCTTGTCAGTAGATCCTTGCTGGCTCTGGATAGCACCTCTGTGTCTGAAGCAGAGAAGCTGCCTTTTACTTCTCTGCACACTTTGTTTAAAACACTCCAAACAGCACATCATATCCTGGTTGCTTAAATCTGTGTGTTACTTCTGTGCGTGACTCATTTTGTGCACTATGTAGAAGTCTTTAATGGATATTTTCTCTTGGAATTTGTGTGGAATATTGTGGAAGTACTTGTCTTGCCTTACTAGCTTCAAAAAGGAAGTTAGTTTTCCTTCTTTAGTATGGAACTTTGTTGACTCAACATATTTATGATGCAATACCCATTTGGAGAATTGTTGGAGATCCCTTCGGGAGTTGTAGAGACATGGAAAGGTAATGATTATGTAGGTCCTGGGGGCAGCATGCAAATCAGATTTGAAAGCCACAAAGAAATCTGCAATTAATCCTGCAAATGTGATGGAATTTCTGGATGAGGCTGATGGCATCACAACATACTGAGATTATGCTCTTTGGCTCTGAACTTTTCACATGTGAAGATCTCCTTTAACCTCTGATGGCAGAGCCCAGGACTGAGGAAAGCTCTGTGGATTTTCTAGGACAGGGCTACCTTTACTTTAGGATCTGACTGTAAAAACTGAAGATATGCATTTAGGACCTGAATAAGACCATGAACCTGAGCACATACTTGTAATGTAGACATGCCCTCAAAGTTATTTATGAAAGTGAACGGTGATGCTACCCAAGAACTCTCAGAGGCTTTCTACATGCATGTTGAAGAAGCTGATATTTGTCTTCTGGACCTGTAATGGAAGGTTATTCCCAACACCTTAAACAAGAAAAGTCAGAAAGAGGAAAGAAAATGGAAGCAGGTGTGTAAGAGAGAGAATTGTATTCTGATGAGAAAAGGAGTAATAAGAAGGTCTGATTTGTTGTTGTAAAAGTGGAGAAGGTGGCAAGAGGAGGATATTACTGGGGGGGGGTGGGGGGGAAGGAATTTTTTTCTAATAGTGCTGAGAAGTGTATGCTCAGTAAGTAGAGGGTGTCGCTTTTTTTGACTAGTTTCCTGGTAGCTCTGCAAGAAATGAGAACATTCAACAGCTACAGCACCTCATCTTTGCTTGCACTTATCTCTTCTAATGAACTGTTCGGGATGAAGACATAATGTACTGACAACTCTGGCAGTGGTGAGTTAGAAAACATCAGAGTAAGGAAACACTTGAGATATATATTCTTCGTGGATGCTGTTTCAAGATGTCTGACTGCTTTTGCTGATGATTGGATGAAATCTAGTTTCAAATGGGATATTGGTTCCTGTTTAAGAACAAGGGAATGTGTCTATTCATTCTCATCTCTGTTTCACCTGATTAAATATTTTTCACACCCATCTCCAGACAAAAATTTCTGCATAGTTGTTTGACCATTTACTCGAATATAGCCTGTATTCAGAACTTTTCATCTTTCTCAAGATCTTGAAGGATGTGGAAAAAGTGAATGGGGACAAGTCTGAAATATTGCACTTGAAAAATGTCGCAGAGAAAAAGGCTAGATAAACATTTGGCTACCTGAAGAAGAACTGTGTTCTGTCTTTTGGAGAATAATAGGTGTTGGACTTCTTGGTCTCATGTTGCAGTTCTGCTGACCTCTGACAGCTTCATTTGGGTGCTGCATTGCTAGTGGAGTAGGTGATTCTCTGTCTGCTGAGATTCTTTCATTAATGAGAAAGCAGCGTGCATCTAAATTAGTTGTTTAATTTGTTTAGATAAGTTTGCCAAGATCTGTCAAAATAAAATAAAAACTTCCTTTAGCCCACTGGTTTCCTTTATTTTGGAGTGGGGCAAGACTTGGTTGCTAACGTAATTCAACATTGATGCACTAATTTTGAAACATGTTTATGGTATGCATTTGAAATTATTGACTGATTAACTAGATAAATGGTCTGCCTAGAGGATCATATTTATGTGTGAAATAGTATAGAGTGGATGCTATTAATAGGTTGGGATCACCACATTGCTCATAAAACATGGCAATCACAAGGACTTTATTCAGATCATCCCAGAAAAACGCTGGTGCAGCTGTTACACCGTGGTGTGAGGCACCTGTGTGCCACGTGACAGGTTTTGAGTTCAAAGAGCACCTGTTCAGGTTTTTTACATAAGTACTGTTTTCTTTCCCTCACATTTAAAGCTGGTGATTGATAAGCAGAACTGGAGAAACAAGGGTGAAACACTTCACACGTTTGTAAACTGTCCCTGTGTGCTACATTTCACCACCTATCAGGACAGAAATTAAATCTACCTTCACTGTGCAGTGGAGTTTTGGCTCTCCAGTTGTATACAAGTGGGGTTTTCTAGCTGCTGTCAATCACAGACACAAGGCTACTGCTGTCTCAGAGTAATTCTGCCTACCTGCTCTGTATGCACGTGTGTAGTAAAGTCTCTCAACATGTAACTTCAGTTATGGGTGGGCTTATTTTCATTTGTTTCACTGGTTTTGGAGCATTAATGGTGATATGTTGTCACCTTTTCTGTCTTCCTGTGTATTCCTCTAACCTTTCTGTGAATTTTTTTTTTTTTTTGGTGCAAAATAAATGTTTCTATACTTAGATCATTGATTGTTTTATATAAGTACTGCACTTAGCTTAATTTTGGGCTTGATTAGCACCTTTTAAAAACGCAAAATTGGAAAAGAAGTTTTCTGTCAATGTGCAAAATGGATACAATTTTCTCTTCACAGTCCCCTGTCAGTATACTTAATCACATAGCCAGGAGCTCTGTTTTGGATTGTGGAGTTTTTCTGTCTCCATGCCTTTCAAATACCCAACCTTTCCAGTAAGAATGTCAGCAAGAGAGAGAACAAATTTCAGATAACTTTTGTGATACCTGCACTTCAGTTCCAGGGAATTGTGCCAAGCTCTAGCAAAGAGGTTTTACACAAGCTGTTGCATTGCTAAGTTGCAGTGTGAAGGAAGGAGTACTCAATTAGATTAACAGTTTTGTGGAAAGGGTTACCAACCTTGTGCAATGATGTGGTCCTCTTGTTGCTTTTACATAGTATGATACTGAGTTATTAATTTGAGCAGAGAACTGGAGAGGTCATCTATTCTGGAACAGAGGTGAGAATAATAAGGTATTTTGAGCCTGTATTTTCAGTAATAATAAAGGAACTACAATCTCTGTTTTGTTTACATGTACCTAATTGTCATTTCTGGCTGTGAGGAGCAAGAGGTCTAAAGGTCGTACCTAATATTTGAAGAAATGTCATGATTACTGTACATCTATAGCACAAATTTGTAGTTTGAGCCTCAGGTAGTGCTACAACAGACACTGGTGTTGTTGCAGGGCCAGCTGGACATCTCTCCTCCTCAGAGTCTGTAAGTGCCCCCCTTTCTGTAGTTTGGAGCTAGACTTTTACTTCTGGGAGGGAGGATCCCTTGTCTTGTCCAGCCGTTGCATGGGGTCCTGGGCAGAGGAACATTCTGTACCCACTAATCCTAAAAACTTAACTAGCTCGGGCATGGTTCTGTCTTCTGGGACACTCTTTAGTTGTGAGTAGATTGGACAGCATTTAGCAAACTCAGGTTTGGTTATGTTCCTTAGCAGTCTTTGAGGGTTTCTCCCCTTGAGCTGTTAGTTCACCTACTGCTTAAAATGAATCTCAGAATATGAGATGTATCTCATGCACTGTATTAGTAAGTTATTACTGAAGAACTGCATCAGATCTTTTATAGCTGTAGCCAATAGTAGATACCTAGGAAGGGGCATAATAGACAAATATAAACTGATGACAAACTATTCCATCTTCTGAAAATCAGCACTTTAGGGACTTTCTGACCTGAAGGTTATACCAACAGAATTGTGTTCTGGACCTCTTCAGGGACCCCTGCTCTGTGAATTTGTCTAATCCATTTTTTGAATCCATTTTAATACTATTGGTCTCCTCAGCATTCTACAGCAACTGGATTTTGCATTGCATAAGTTCTTCTGCTTTCTTCCTTTAAGTCTGTTGCATGATAGTTCAGCCAGATGCCTTCTAGTTCTTGTGTTAGGAAAAACAGTGAATAATCACTCTGTATTCACCACCTTCATAATATCAGTATTATATCAGTCTATATTGAATTTACTCTCAAAATTTCTTTTTGAAGCTGAAACGTATTTGTTTGTCTCTCTAGAGTCAGGTTTTTCTTTCATGAAAATCATTCTATACTTTGGTCCTTTATACGTTTGGTCTTTTTTCCCTTTACTTTGTAGTTTGTATAAATAATTTTTGAGACAGAAATAGTAATGAAAGTGTAAGCACATGGGAATGTTGTGTAGTGCTACAGTGCTGATTTTTCTATTGTTCTTTTTGATTAGCAGTAAGTCCCAACTTCTTAGTTCAAGTGCTCTGTTTGTCTCAAGTACCATAAAGTATCTGAAACAGAGAAATCCTAGAAAATATTCCACGCCATCCAAGAAGCACTCTTCAGAGCACTGTGAGAGGCTTCTCTTCTATTCCAGTTATATGCAATGGTGGCATTTCATGCAAGACTAATGCAGTGACAGTTTGTGGTGGAACCTCTCAGCTTCTCCTCAAACTCACTGCATGTGAATTTCCACTCTCTGACATGCCAATGCCACTGTTACTACAGGACTGTCAGAGAGAGCAGTTGACCTCAGCCTGCTCTTGGTGGCATTCTTGGGTATTTTACCCCAAAACATTTTTCTTAAGCTTTATTAATGGCACTGCTTCCATCTTGGTGGCAAGTGTTCAACTAGTGTGCTTGGGGTCTTTTTTTGTTGGTTTCTTTTTTTCTTTAAAAACATGCAAAATCTGTGGGAGAGGGCTTGGAAAACAGAGGACAGGTGTTATTTGTTGCTAGTGTTGCACGGAGCATGCTGTGATTACTTAGTGACTGAAAGTAGTAATAATTTAATATCCAACACTAGAACTTCAAATCTGAGCTTGGGACCAAAGTGGGTTTGTCTCTGCTATTTTTTTTGCCCTAATTTCTATTAATTGTTGAGGAATTAGTGATGAAGGAAATAATAACATCCTGGAATTCGGGATCCTACAAATTTCTAAAGTAACAGAGTATGTTTTTTACTTTACAGAATTGAGCTGCTTACAGCACAAATGTGTTCATGCTTAATGCAATTAGGTAGATTTCCCAGAATGTTAATTTTACAAAACCTTTTTCCTTTGACCTGAAAAAAAAAAGATAAATAAAACATGACGCTGCTTGCTCCATACAATCTCTTCCTCCTTCCGCTTTAAGCCAGCTCCAGTTTATTCAGACAAATTGTTAAGGAAGATTTGGATTCTTTTTCTCGTAAAGACGGAAAGGAAATCCTTCGGATTCTATTCTGAAACTGGAAAATAGGAATAGGAAGCATGTGTAGCCCATGTTATCAGTGCTGCTGTGTGCGGTGAGTTAAGCAACTGGATTGGAGTAGTACATTTGTTTAACCTTCCAGCATAATGAGCTGCCAGGGGGATTGCTCCACTTAATAGCAGCCGTTCATTACTCTGCAACCATTTGCAGCGTGTTATTTCTCTTATAGCAAAGAGAATTGGCGGTTCCCAGTTTTAGCTTCCTTTATTTGTGACACTTAATGTCAACAGCCTTGAGACTTTGCCAAAACAATCCTAACAAATCCTAATCCCACTGTTTCAAGGTAAGTATTTGCTTCTCAGAATTCTTCTGTATCAGTGCTGCATGTTTGCACTGGACCTTTTAAAATGCAACAGTGATTAAAGAAATATTTGAACTGAGCCATATGTTTATTTTTTGTTCTCTGAAGGCACTTTGCATGTTCTTGCTTCTTACCTTTCACTACCATAGCTAAGAAATTTGTGGTAGAAGGCATTTTGGGGTGGTTATGCTGCTGCCACTATATTATAAGGCTCATCAGACCAAAATTAATTATGAGACAATGAGAATTCCATTTATAATGACACAGATGTAGTTCAGTGTGCCAGGCTGTACATTAAAATGTCAAAAAGTTCAAAATTAACCTACAGCTGAAGCCACCCTCTGCCCAAGAGCACAATTAATGCTTGTTGTTCAAACAGTGCAATGTAAAAGCAATAGAGCTTTTATAAAACAGAGGTAAATTCTTTAAAGGCATGCCATTTGCAAAAACTAGCTGAACTGTCAAGGGAAAAGAGAAATTTTTGCTAATGGCAAAAGAAATGATTATTTTAGGGAGTGAATTAATAGGCTATTAATGAGCCTTGTTCCCAGTGCATTGTTCACTTCACACTTGACAGCAGCTCCATGGATCAGAATGGAATGTGTCTGTTCTTAACTGTGAGTTTTAATATTTTGCACTGAAAGATCATAATGTTGCTTCATCATTAAAATAACCACAAAATTAACTTTTGCCCCAAGGGAAAGACAGATGGCAATTTGATGGCCTCATTATTCTTTTTTCTTTTTTAACAAGAGTAAGATTGTACATTGGCTTATATAATATAAAAAGATCTCTGAAGAAACTGATGCTAGCCAGAAGAGGAAAAAGGATGTAGCCATATCATGCAATTGAATTTCACTTTTCTGAAAATTTTAGCTATAACAAAATTCTTATGTGTGTGTCTATGTAGGGTTTTGGTTTTTTTTTCCTTCAGTAGGAGCCATCCCAGCAACCACTCTCAGTAACTTGTCTCACTGAAGCCAGGAGTAATCCTACCATTGCTTTAGCAGGGCTGACCTCTCACCTGAGGTGTGTACACACAGGGGGCCTTCACAGGATCAGGTCTCAGTATGGAATAGGTGGTGGCATGTGCTCGTAAATGAGTGAAGGAACATGTGTGTAGTGATTAGAAGAAGTGAATGGCCAGAAGGTCTCCAGTGAACTTGCCACACAGCTTTGGGTGGCGTGCCTGCCATGTGTGTGCCTTAGCATGCCTGTTTCTAATGGAGCACAGTGTTAGGTGGTTCCTCTTGACTCAGGCAGGAATTTGGGGATGCTTCATGCTTTGGAGAATCTGACTAAATAAATATTTAACTTCCTTACAGGGACTTAATTAATGCCCACAATGGACTTTGAGCTAAGGGGAAAAGGCAAGGCTGATTACAGTTCATCTCTTCAGTTCAAGAATGAATTCTGTCTATTTGTTTAATTTTTTGTAAGTGGTATGGGAACAATTCACAGGTTTATTTTGTCATCTGAAAAAGGCTTGTGTAAAAAGAGTGATGGAATGAAAAGGAAAATGCATACTTGATAGGCCACATTTGTGACTGCATGTGCAGGAACCTGTCACAAGCAAATTATGACATCAAATAAACACTTTTGATCCTTGTGGAGTTCCTTAGGATGTGTGGCCATAATAGCTAGATGTCTTTCTGACCTACATGTGTAACTTTGGTTTGAAACCTCAGTATTCTGTATTCTTAGGAATGCTCTGTCAGACAGACTATATGGCAAATTGTGCCTCCACCAGTGTATTTCCTCATTTGCTGTGTTCTAGCTTTCAGCTCAAACTTTGACTAGTTCCAACTGCTTCCAAAAAGCTATTATAGCTCAGGCAGCTTAGATTCAGGGATGTTCATTTGACTCAAGAGTAGGAAAATGACCAATATGCTGGCTGTGGAAACCCAGTACTCTCTGGGGTGCCTTCTACATGGAGGGACTGTTTAAAGCAGACTCCCCAAAGCACTGTGTGGTGGAATGGCACAAACCTTCCCTAGCACTGCAGAAGAGATAATCCCTTCTGCCTTAAATGCAGGCTATTTTGTCTAATTGAATTAAGTGATCGCTGTTCAGGCAAAGCTCCTGCTGTAGTGCCTACTGCAAATTGACAAAAAGGATATTAAATTACATCCTTTGGTGGAAATTAGTGTCTGCGGGCAGAACGTCCTCTTAGCACATAGTTGGTGTGCATTGCAAGCTGAGAAATTCAAGACAGACTTTGACATTATGTGGGGTTTACGCAGGCACAACTGACAGCTCAGCCTAGGCTGCTCTCTTTACCACTGTGGGGTAAGATGGACAAAGGTGTCAAAATTCAAAATGGTCTATAAGTTGAGAAAAATACTAATCAAATCTAGGAAATGGGTCCTGTCTCAGATTCACTTCTAAGTTGCAGGGCCCTAGCAGAAAAATAAATACAACAGTGAATTTTTAAACTCTAATTCAAGTGCAATCAACATAGTTCTATTGTTTTGATTTATATTACAATGAGTCCTCCTTACTGTATTGCAGTTAAATGAAAAGGATATATTCAGTCAATTATCAAGGGTGAAACACCAATGAACTATGATGAAATAAAGGAAAAATTGCATATTCAAATGACAAAGATGTGCATATTTGTTAAAACTGCTTATATTTGCTTCATATGGACTCTGGAAGAGTCCTGTTTTCAATAGAGTCACACATTCCTGGATGTAAGAAAGCTTACGGAAGTTACCTGGGTGGGCGGATTTGCTTTGGTTTGCATAACAGTATCTCTGTGGATTTGATAGTGACAAATCAGGAGGCAGTAGAAAAATGCATATTGAGACTTTGGTAAATATGCCCTTTCTTTGAAAATTAGACATGTATACTCTTTCCTCATTAGTACCTGTAGGATGTTTCTGGATTTACACTGTGTTATTTAAAGGGGAAGTGCCTTTGGTTTTAATGGGACAGGCTCACTAACTAGCGTAGTTTTCAGCACCATTAAAAGGAAAAATAGTTTCATCCACTTGTATCAGATTTGGATCTTATTTCTTCTGAATAGAGATCTATTGATTTTTTGACAAAATGATAAAATTTCTGATTTGAATCTTATTTCTTATGGAACAACTTAATGGAAGTATATCAAGGGTCAGTTTGGTACAGTACTCTACATGCTTAGATTTCCCAGTCATTGTAGGAATTAAAAATGAGGATTTCTTGGACTAAGGAAGACATTTTTTGTAAATCACAGAAGAGTAACCTGGTTCCCTCCTTTTCCAGTTTTCAGTTTCAATGATGGAAAATCTAAAGCTTTTGGGAATAGTATAGCATTACAATAGATTCTTAAAACCCTCATAACACAACTGTTGGATTACGTCTAGCTGAAACAGAGTATCTCATCTGTTATAGACCGAACAGTAGCATTTTGCTGCTGAAAAATTTATTAATATATAATTTTTTTTCCTGTTTGCTTTTCCCAGCATTCAGCATCCTTAAGCATTGTGGGCTTTTCAAACAGTTTGGATATGGAATCACCCCCAACAAGGCTTTCTAGCTCGGCCGATCCACAGGTGAAAGGAGCTGCTGCTGCAACACTTGGCCCGTCCCCAAACCCCCTTTGTGACTGTGATACCCCAGCAGAGCCAGTGCCCAGCTACAGCGTGGTGTTGGGCAGAGCTCCAAGGGACCTGAGCCCTGGGAATCCTGCTGGCCTCACACCAGGGGATGCCCTCGCACTCCAGGGCAGCACCAAATGCAAGGTAGGAATTGCTCAAACTTCTCTGCTGAGCGGGAATCTGCTTTCATTTACAGCACATTAGTCTTTAGTCAATCAGTCAAAGGTAGCTTTTTCTGTAAGTAAAGTTTTCCTTCTCTGGCGTTTAAAGACTGATTAAAAATCATTTTCTTAAAATGAAAAGAAAGAAAGCTAATACTAAAATTTGATATTTCTTTCTACACCCCTTCCCCCCACCCCCCTCCCCGAAGCTGGAAAATGAAGACTTCAATGCTGTAGATTGTCCTCTAGAAAACAGACTGGCTACTGCTGGGCAAGATGTAGTAGATGAATTAACTCTTTCTATGCAAAAAGTGATGGAAGAACCTATTAATCTTTCAATCAAAAAATCTCATCATTGCACTTTTCCTTCTGAACTTCTCAGCAATACCTCCTTCCTGCCCATGAATTCCAGAATGAGACAACATAGAAGCAAGGAAGGTAACCAGACTTTTAATTATTTCATTTAGGTTTTTCTTTGGTCTTTCTTTCTTACCACTGTGCATTGCAAGCATTGCAAAGCAGTATGCTTATTAATATACTTACACGTAAATGTGCTTTCTAGCAAGCTTCAAATATTATCAGAGTACTTAATCCAATGGAAAAGTGTGTTTGATCTCATTTAAGGAAGAAAAACATGGAAATTATATGCTTTAAATTTGTAACATCCTTCATCTGTGAACCAGATATGAGTGTATCTGTATGAAGTACCTGGAGCATTAGTTCCCTTAGAAGCGCTCCTGTTAATGACACCTGCAGTTATGACTATTGAAGAGCTGGTTTGAAGAGTCCAACTTCAATTAAAAAAAAAAATAATTTTACTTCAAAAATGTAACGTACCTTCTGCTAAGACATTCACATCAGTAGCATACCAAATTGTTGTTAATACATTGCACAGTATGTGCTTTTGCTTGGATCTGTCTGCTGTGGAACATTCCTTTCAGCCAAGACCTATTTCTTCAGCTGTAATGGAGAATTAGACTTCACTTAACTCTTTTCATGGGCAAATTGCCAACATCGTTGTGCTACATTGTAAAGCCTCATTCCTGCAAACTCTGAAAGTCAATGGGACTACTCATGCAAGCAAGGGATTGTGGGATCAAGCTGTTGTCCCATGACTTATGCCAATATTTGGCTGCTTTTCTCTATAAAAGATGAATTAATATTTCTATTTCTATTCCATACTTTCATTCAGAGAATTCTCATTAGTACAAAGGAGGCCTAGCTCAGTGAGCCGAGAAAATGTATTTGTCTTCTCCCCTATGTCCTATGCCAAATTGTGACAATTATGCCGCAGTCATTTGTGTGAGTAGTAAGAATCAGGTGCACCCCTAAAAAGCTGTGCCTCAGCCAGCCTGAAGTGTCTGAGAGGAGCAGCTTTGTAGTATCTGGTTTAGGTTCTGTGACCCTACACACTGAAAGCAGCCCCAGCCTACAGAATCTCACTGTCTATGGCAGATGCTACAACTTAGCTCTGGGCAAAGCACAGGTCCTGTTGTGCAAGGGGATGGAAAGCCTAGCATGTCGAATTCAGTGCTGCTCCCTTTTCACAAGGAAGGATCAGGAGTGAGCAATTGCCATCCTGCTGTCCCTGTTTAATGGCCTGCAGTGATGGGAGACCTGAGGGGCTTCAGTCACCGTATGCGGTGCGAGAGATGAATTCTGCTGCAAAAGGCAACGTTATCTCTGCTGGTGGCTCTCGGTAGGACTTTCTGGCTTCAGCGGTGCTGTGCTGCCAAACCTCATTCCTTCTCGTGTATATCTCCAGTGACTCATCCTTTTCTAATAATCAAACCTAACCTAAACATTTCAGCCTAATTTAAAACAAAATAATTCTTATCCTAGCCACAAGGGATGTGGTGAAAATTGTACATAATTTCAACATTTTCCCCTCTTACAGCCACTTTTCTTCTTATCGAGGCTTGCATAAACAGCCTCCCCTCCCCTTCTCTTTCCTAGACTAAACAAATCTGATGGTTTCAGTCTCTCCTCATGGGTCAGGAGTTTGATTTTTCAAAACCGCATCATTCCTGCTGTGCTATTTTGGGTTCTCTGCAATTAAGGAGTGCTGCCCACAGCCAGACGCAGTGCTGCAGCTGAGGCCTCTGGGGTGCCATGCAGAGCAAGGATATCAGCTTCTTGTGTTTTACATTCCTTGCTGGTGCTAATACACTGCAGGATGGCATTCCTCTCTTTTGCAGCAGCAGAATTAGATGGTTGGCTCGTGTGTCGTGAAAAGTCCACATTAACCCTCAGTTCCTTCTGCAGAGCACTTCCCTGGTCCGTTATTTTCCTTTGTGACTACATTCATCTGATCCTTCATAAGCATAATATAGTTATTTCAATTCAGTCTTACTGATTTAGGAGACTTTTTTTTTCCTCTGATGTACTAAGTTCTATTTTTAACTGTCAATATTCTTCAGTGTTCACAACCCCTTTAGTTTGGTGTTTTCCACAAATTTTATAGGTACTATTATTATATGGGCCAAGTTGCTGTTGGAAGTGGTGTTTAAATGTAGGAACCCAGCACCACTGGAACATCCTGCGGTCTGACAGTGTATAGTGAGAACTGCTCCTTCAGCTCAGTGTGCAGTCACCCTTTAGTAATTCTGTTCCTACAGGACTACCACCCTTCCCCTGAGCAACAATCACAAGTGAATAAATAATGCCTTAGGTGTGGTGTGAAATGCACCTTTCCTTGTCAGGCTTTATTGTACTGCATTTCCTGTGGCTGGAAAGAGCAGAGTATCCTTAGAGGCAGGTTGCTTTCAAGCCATGGGTTGGGTACCATTGACCCACACTAGATTTTCTGCTAAAAAGCATGTTTTTTCCTGGCCCTCACTTATCTCCAGATAGCCATGATATTAGGTTTGTTTCTTGTTAGTATTGGCTATGTCAAACCAATTCCTAGCACAGGAAGGCGCTACTATGAAATTTGTCAGTGGACTGGTATTTACGAGGACATCCACTGGAGCATTTGCCTTTGCCCTGTCCCATCTCCCTGGAGTAGTTTTGTTGCTCTTGTGTCTGGTATCAGTCAAGAGCTACAGCTACTTGTATGCTTATATAACAGATAGTTTTGAATTCATGTGTTTATATGTTACAGACACTAGATAGAAAGGAATTATAGTGTAATTTTTGTCCCTCAGAGACAGATGGGAGACACAATTTTCTTCCTGTTTTCAAGAATTATCCAGAAGCTGCTTAGCATGGAGCTGGAGACTGCAGAGACTTCCTGAGCCTCGGGGGTTCAGACCTCCGTAGGTCTGTTTTTCTCAAGTGAAGGCTGTAAAGCAAAGAGGATTACTTATGTTGCTCCATGTATATGGATGAATGTGGCATGGCTGTGTACACATGTAATTCCCTGGGAATGAAATCATTGCGACAAAATATTTTGCAAAGGCTCGTCATATTTAGTACAGAAACTGTGGTTAAACGCAAAAAAGAAAGACAAAGGCTCTGTACCAGAACAGAAAATAGCATAGACATTTTCTATACATATAGATGAAATGATTCCATAATTCAGTTATGGTATCATATTAAACACCAGACAGAAGTGCATGAATATTGAAGTACTTTCTACCCTAATCTGCCTGTGATATTATAAATATTTTATTCGTTTTCTTATCTTCTGTTCCAGATTCCAATAACTGTGAAAAGGAACATTTTGAAATGGATATGAAAAGCAATCAGAATGTCAGGTAGAGCAGTCTTTTTTTATATAGAATCACTGACTGTGAAATTTTATGCATGTATTTTGAAAATTTGTCATACTTAACCATAATGGAAATCTTAAAAACAGTATTTGATTCCTTATAGATAGTAGTTCTGAAAGTTTTAAAGTGCTCTCTTAAATTTGAAAGCAACAATTAAAAAGAAGTGGTGAATTCACATATTTCTGTTATTCTGTATAATTTTCCAGAATTAATAAATACTTGCAAACTTATCTCTCTTGAACAACTAGAAACTGTTAAACCTGAATTAAAACTAAAAGATATAATGGGAACAGGATTAATGTTATCTCAAAAATTTTATGAAATTTTGTTTTCAGCTACTGCTGCGATATGTTCAAGCAAAGTTGATGATGTGCTGTGTTCCTTCTTGAAGCCAACCACACTTAAAAGTATCAAGCAGGACTTGAACTGGGATATTAAAACAAATATATATGGAGCAGGGCAAAGATTTAGCACAGATGTTAGTAATGCATTTACACATGATTTAAAGTGATTGCATTCACGTTTCTTAAAGTATTAGCTTTTTAAAAAAATGCCCAGATTTTCAACATTTAGCCAGCAGAGTCACAGTTGCAAAGGAAAAAGAGTACAAGCAATAGGGCATAAGAAGTATTGTTACTGAGTAGGGAGAATTTTGTGGAATTAGGCTGAATTTAAGCATGTGTCCTTTTGGCTGTAGGGCTGGCCCTAGGGAGCAGAAGATCCCCTACGTGCGACTGGAACGTCTGAAAATCTGTGCATCGCAAGGGGGGGAGCTGCCGGTGTTTAAGCTCCAGCCACAGGACAATGAGCAGGAGGGCAATTTCCTCCTGGTGATTGAATGTGGGACACAGTCTTCAAGTATGTCTATAAAGGTGAGTGGAATTTCCTTGAGGTTTTACCTGCCTTCTCTCCTTTATCCCGCTTGTTTGTACCCACAGTTTTTGAAAGGTTTTATACAGTAAACAAGTGTGTTGATTTCTTTTAGGCTGGGATACTTCTGTGATGATAATAGACAATGCAGCTTTTAGTTTGCTGTGTAGCTCCCTGTGATGATAATAGACAATGCAGCTTTTAGTTTGCTGTGTAGCTCCCTGATACTTCCATCTTGAGAAGTCTGTCTCTGGGATTGGATAGCTGCATTGTTTTTGTATTCTGGCAAACAGATTGACTCACCTGTCTGGTAACAAATATAGGAAAAATAGTTTAAAACTGACCTGAATGTACATTTGAGTTATAGGAACTGATCCCAGAAATCACAGTGTCATAGACTTTTAAAAGCTTTGTGTTCTATTGATTTATTTGAGTCTTGAGTGTGAACTTCTTTCCACAGAGGAAAAGAGGAATTTCTGGTGGGGAAAAAAACCCCTATACTCTTTTTGGTGTTTTTTTTTCATTTGGTTGTTTTTTGTGGGGTTTGTTTGTTTGTTTTTGTCTAGCTTGGTTTTTTGGGGGGGATTTTTGTTTCTTTTTGAGCTGTTTACTGTAAAATTTGCAAGTTTCTATCACCCCTGGTATGGAATCTGTACAGCTCTCAGAGTGCTATTACGCTGTGGTATGTGGAGGAAATCACTTGGCCAAGGTGACCTGGCCAACCAATGGCAGACATCAAACTGAGCATGGGACTGCTGAACCCCAGTGCCCTCTCCAGCAGAGTTCACTGCAGAGAAATCTGTTTGTCTGCAGATAACCACTGCTGTTGTATGCTGATATATGAAAATGATGATTGTGTGATCTCAGATTTTTCTTCCTTCAAGATAAATAAAGATAGTTCGCCTGAACGGCTGAAGTCAGAAGAGAACTCGGAGGACAGAAAATTTCTCCTATCCCAGGCTGCAGGACAGACACAGTCTCCCCCTGTAGATACTCTGTCTGTTGGTCAGAAACTCAGCAATGGCATCTCTAGCATAAAAAAGTCTCCAGTTACTCAGGAAATCAGTCCAATCGAAAATGAGGATTTCTGTGCTGTGTGTCTTAATGGAGGAGAACTCCTGTGCTGTGATCACTGCCCCAAGGTTTTCCATCTCTCCTGCCATGTCCCAGCCCTACTCAGCTTTCCAATGTGAGTATGTATGACATTTCTCTAATGTGCTGTTCCTGCTCACTGCCTTGGGGCAGAATATGTCCTCAGGGATGTATGTGTCAGCATTATACCAGGACAAGGACTGCATCTCTCACTTGCCTTTTCTGGTACTTTTCCTGAAAAGGGAAGAATTGCCTACACTAGGAACTAGATGAGTTATGAACAAGAAGTCTTTCCAGCCATGTGTGCCCTTTCTGCAGTTAACTGGCCAGTACAACAAGGGAGGTGGCAGACCTGAAGCTTGAAAACTCTCATATCACTCACTGGAGAAAAATAAAATCCTAACTCTAATGTAACATGTGGGGTATAGATATCAGCTCTTCTCTGCAGAAACAGAGACTGGCCCCAGGGAAGTGCAACCAGTGAATTTCTATACAGTTTTTTAGCCAATTTTTTTGGAAATTTAGGATTATCAGGTCTTATATGGAAGTGTTCAGGGCATTGCTTTCACTAAGATATGTTCTCTAGCAACTTGTCACAGATGAATTGTATGCAATGAGCCAGAAATAGATATATGTCCACATACCAAACTCCAAACTGTAAAAGTGAGGCTGAATAATGTGAATTACTGGTGGTATACAATTCTGTATTCTCTTATAAATCATTACTAAGTGGGACCAATGACTTCTACTTCATTTGTGCCAAGCCCAAATAACTGTCTCAGCTAACAAAAATATATTATCAGATACTAGTTTGGAGATTCTAGTTTGTTCTTTCTGTTCAAAAAACCAGGAGTTTTTGACTCCTCTAGTTTCAAAACAAAGTGAAAACCAAGTTTTCCTGTTAAAATAAACTTCCTAGGCAAACAAATTCTGATAAAGCAAAGTAATTCTCTTAACTGAAATTCTATATTCACAGTTCTTCAATGTATCTTCATCTATAGTTATTCAGACCCTGATGTTGCAGAAGTTGCATCACTGCATTCATGAAACTCTTCAAGAGGTTTCTGAAAATGGATGTATTAGAAAGGACACACATGCCATTGCAGAATTATGTCTGTCTGGTTTGGGAACTTGTGTACTAGTACACATTATGACCTTTTCTGATAATGCTGATTTCTTAGATAAATATGTCAATTATCATGTCAATTGATAATAAATAGGTCAATAATCAAATGGATCTGAGTTTGTCTTATGACCCAACTGTTGCCTGTTTTTCCTTATTATTTTTTTAAAAGCAGCACTTGAATCAATGCAGCTGCATACACTGCTGGTACATGATGTCAAACACAGTTTTGGTGTGTGTTTTTTTTTTTTGTGGGTTTTTTTTTTTTTGGTTGTTTTGTTTTGTTTTACTTTGAGATAGAAAAAGTGCCATGAATAGAATCTGAGATTGCTACTTTTTTAATTGGTTTCAAATCCATTGAAGAATATCTAGTACAATGGGCTTCAGAGTGCCTGCTATCATAATACTAGTTAAGCATAAGGCTCTCCAAATACAGTGATTTATGAGATTTATTTGGCAAGGTTGTGGAAAAAATTCAGCATGTTTTTTGGTTTATTGTTTTATAGGGGAGAGTGGGTGTGCACCCTTTGCCGTAATCCAGTGAAGCCCGAGGTAGAATATGACTGTGAAAACACACGCTACAGCCACAGCTGTAACACACAGTATGGCCTTGATGACTGTGACCAGAAGGTGGGAATAACTGGATATTGTACTGTTTAGAAAAAAAACCATATGATCTCAGCATGAGGCTTTGCCTTTTCTTTGGAAAGATGATGGTTTTGACTTGGTTGCTACTCAAATGTTACAGACAGTAGTAAATAGAACAAAAGCGCTGTTTACTGTTTGGTTATATTATTCCCTTCTTTCTAGGTACTGCTGTTCAGTTTTAAAATGAACCTCTTATTACAGAAAGATGAAACAGGCAGATATTGAATTGTTTTCTCATTTGAACAGCGAAGTCACACTCAGCAGCAAAGCAAGTTTCCCTGAGTCAGTTCTGCCTGGCTTTCTGACACTGAATATTTTTCCTTTAAGTTTTGGTACCTCCCAGACATCTACTTGGGCCAGTGCAATTTTTATGATGTAGACGCTTTTTAACTTTCAGTTGGATCAAAATCATCATACAGTCTTCATATGTACTATTAGTTCCCTTGAAGATGACATTTAGGTTGGTAACTCAGCCTAGATGAAAAGATTATTACTTTATATACCTATCACCAGTTTCCTCTGCCAAAATGAAAAAAGTGCCTTGGAAGGCACAAGTTTCCAAATAGATGTCCTGTGTATAGTGGTGACACCTGAACAGAGAGGCTGAGTTCCCACAGTTGAGCACACATATTGAGCTGGCCCTGTGCAGAAAAAGCCTAGGTTAAGGCACTGGTCCAATCTGGGCATCATTCACGAAGACAACAGCAATGGTTCTCAGAGCACTGGGGCCCCTTGGCAAGGCCTGCGAGCACAACCACAGCACTGCTTGTTTCATCCATGCTGTTTCCAGATCTGAGCTACTCTGCCCATGCAGAGCTGGACATAACTTTCCTGCACTGATATGATCCCTATTTCTACTGGATTTGGTACAACTGGACAGAAATTGTTGGGGTCTGGCTCTTGAGTGGTGAAGTCCTATTTAAAGAATTAAATTGATTAAAAATTTGACTGTTGGTGAGCAGATATGGCTTATAATGTTTTCATAGTGCATTCTTTTTGCACTAGTGAAAGAGGCAAGGACTATTATAAGTATTTTACAAGTTAACAATGATTAGACAGAACAGTTTTCATAAAGTACTACCAACTACGTAACTTATGTCTATTTGTATGAATGGATATAAACAGTGTGAAACATCTCCCACTGAATTGTTTCCACACTGTCCCTTTAGTTCAGAGCCAAGGAATAGATCTGGAGTTAGTGTTAAATTTTATTATCTTTAATAGTTACAGTTATAATTAATAGTTACAGTAATAGTTAATTCCCAAGGGTTTTCAGCAAAGATACACATACAAAGCTTTTTACATAGTTTCTTCTCTTGCATCCTTGTTTTCAAAGCTATAAAAGTGTTATGAGGCAAAAGGGTCCCCAGGCTGGGCAGAAGTGTGGCATTTTGCCTCAGAAGTGCACAGTCTACATGAGAATTCTCTTGTTGTTAGCATGATTAACTAAGGACAAGCATGAAACTCACTTTTTAAAATTAAAATGTATTTCAAATCTGACTTCTACAGAAATGTGAAAAGCTGGTGCTTTCCCTGTTCTGCAGTAGTATGAGCCTCCCGTTCCATGAACCCGTCAGTCCCCTGGTGAGTATTGCACATGCCTGGGTCAGGGGGAATCCAAACAATACTCTGGCACACCTTGTGAGATTTGATTCTCCTTTATCTTCTTGAAAGATATTCATGAGGTTTTTTTCCTGAACTCTATTGCTTTCTAGGGAAAGGGTGGATGTTTCCCTCTTGCAAGTGCTTTGAAGTGGTCAGGTGGGAAGCAGGCAAATGCTGGCCAGGTTTGAGTGCCAATTTAAGATGCTGGTGGTATATAAGTGATTAAAAAAATTGACTTGTCATATAGATGGAGAATGTTGCACTGCCATAAGAGAGGTCTGCTTTAGAAATAAACTGGACTCCCTCATTTCTGGTGTTGTGCACAGAGAGGGTAATGTGGCTGTGTGCAGGGGAAGATGTAGAGGCTATTGTTTCATCCACGTACTCAACATTTGTATTATTAACCATCTGTTTTAAAGAAGGTGAAGATTCATACAGTTGTAACAGTAGAGCACAATGTGAAACAAGTTGAGGAAGGGAAAAAAATAAAGGTTTTATGTGAAGGAATAGTCCAAAGAGTGATAAAAAACCTATTCCACCTTGCAATGAACTTAGGGAACAAATTAGCTAACAAGTAGGTTTAGACACAGAAAGAGTTAAGGAGTGGGATATCCTGATAGCTAATGCCCATCGAAAAAGACGTTTATTGAACTTTTGGAAGAGTGCATAGTATCATGTTTTCAGTCACTCTTGGCAGAATACTTCCCACATTATCAGCTGCCAGTATCTCAGCACATTCTTTCTGTAATTGCTTGGGGGAAATGTTATCTAATTGTCAGTGTTGCATACATTATTGATTATGGTTAAACAATGACATCTATATCTGGGAATAAACATTAAAAAGTGTAAATAGCAGAATAGTTACTGGAGTGTGCTATTTTCAAGATCAATCTTGCGAGCAAATATGTTTTTAATCAAACCAAAAGGCATCCAGGAAGATGATGTAGACAAGTGTAGGCACTATAAGACTAGAGATCTCTTCCCTGATGCAAGGAATCCTCTGCAATGATTTCTGTCTGAACTTGCATAGAAGTCACAGGAGAGGAAATTAATTACATTAAATTAATTAACTAAAAATGTTACATACCTGTGTTTTGTTCTTATTGCAGGCTCGGCATTATTATCAGATCATCAAAAGGCCGATGGATTTGTCAACCATAAGAAACAAACTGCAAAAAAAAGACAAATACCACTACTGTGCACCTGAGGAGCTTGTGACTGACGTGCGTCTCATGTTTTGGAACTGTGCAAAGTTCAATTATGTAAGTTTCTAGTATGCATGGCTGGGGGGAATATGAAGCAGAGGGTGGATCTTTCAGGCTGTCACACTGGTTTAATTGTTGGTTCCATGGAAATCAGATATAGGATTGGGATAAACAGAAGTATTAATAGGTTTTATTATTTGGATGTTGGGGTTCTTTTCAATGACAAAAATGAAGTTAAATATGTGTCTGAGAACTTGAGATACATATGGATCTAAAATTAAAGAGGGACATCATAGTGGACAACTCTTTGGAATGTTACTGAGTTTGCTGTGAGAAGCCTGTCCTAGCCAGCAAAATAACTAGGAAAAATCAAGTGTGTAGAAATTCCTAAGCAATGCTGACTTCTGTTCTTTCTAGTTCACTGCACATCTCTTTTTCTTAGAGGTGCAGAAACGTGTTCCTTAATAGCAGCATCTGGTTTTTACTTACACTGAAAATGCAGAGGGACTAATGGGCTGTAGAAAGTATTCAGGAGACTAATGGAGATATAGCAGACAGAACCAAGGTGAGACAGTGGTTAGTGATCTGGTTTTTGATCCTTGATGATCTCTGTGTGCAGTAACACTGAATAGTTACTTATTCTCTTACAGCCAGATTCAGAGGTTGCTGAGGCTGGACGATGCCTAGATGAATTCTTTGAGGACAAACTGAAGGAGATTTATCCAGATAGGCATTTTCCTTCAATGCAACAAGATGACTCTGATTCAGAAGAAGTGGAGAGTCAGAATAGCAAAATGCCACCCCAGGACTTTCAGTGGCCATCACAGGGACAGGAGAGCATCCAGCCCAAAAGGAAACGGCGCCATGCTGTAAGGTTGCAAAAGCAAAAGCATTTGCTTGCTAAGTGGCCACACTGCTAATTCTATTTACAGCTACTGATGGAAAGTTTTGACAGGGCTGTGTGGGAAAATTGTTGACATTCTATCACAGATATGTGGTCTCTTCTACAATTTTATGTCAAGATCCTCTGAGTGGACTAAAGTATGAGCTGTGCATAAGTGTGCAAGCATGAACAAATGAAGCCTCTCAGGCCAGACAGTTATCTTCCTAGCAGAAAACTGTCTTGACTTTTAAAAAGACTAAGCCCTTTAGCTATTCATTGTTTGTTTCCTTCATACACAGGAAAGTGAAAAAACTAAAAGAATGATGTTCCAGCCAGCTAACAGCCCTCCTCAGGTATGACCTCCTCGAGAGATGAGAATTGCTGTGAGGAACCCAGCGGCATAACTGACAGAGTTAAGGTGTGTGGGAGGAAAGCCAAGCTCTCAGGCTGGTTATTTAAACTCTCCTATTCTGCTGACCATATGCCTTATGTCTAGATCTTATGAATAGATAACAGATCCAAAATGTTTGAATCTGTCAATATTCAATCTGTTAAGTCATGTATATGCTTTGTAGTGTTTACACTGAAGTACTAATATTTTGGTCATAGTTAATGATGAAGAAAAATAAAAGTATCTAATACTGCAGTACCATTTTATAATCTGTTCAATGTGACATCTTTATTTTATAGAGCACAGGTAACCATGTAATAATCTTGCATCCTCAGTATGATTGTTGGCCATGCTTTGTGGTAAATACATGTAGTCATTAAGGCTGTAATCCTGTTGTTTTATTCAATGATTTTTCTGGGAGCTTCACTGCTCAAAGCCTATAAGATACAGTGTAATGTGATTATCTGATTAGCTGTTTCTTTTGAAGCAGAGCATTTTCATTAAATCATGAAAGAACAAGTGCTAATAGTGCTAATACTAGGGCTCTGTGCGAGCTGTTTCTGAGTGGATGCTCTGTTTGCAAGGCATTCTTCTGGAATCTAATTCATGCTTGGTAAAGCAGTGTGGGATTTCTTGGGTCTCAAAGGTAGTATTTTTGTACAACCCAAGCCAGTTGTTTTTCTACAAAGCAGGTATTGGAATTCAGTAAATTAACTATGCAGCGAATTACATGGTTATAGAAGTGCCTATAAAATGATGTCAAATATTTCTGATTTTCTCTTGGCTTGTTTCTTGTAGTTGTGGTTACCAGCAGTGCTAGAAGATCATCATAATGTATATATGTGGAAGCTCAAACAGATTGAAAGGATGTCTAAGCTGTTTTGTTTTTCTTTTTGCTAAATTTCACAATGTATTGGCAGAACAGCACCAAGAGCAAATTTAGAGTTCATTTGAACAAACGTTGCATGAAACTGTAAAGTCTGAAGGGTGGGATAGGTAACATAACATCACACCTGAACAGACAGTGGTAAATTTGCAGGTTGTTTCCCACCTCTTCCAGAAGCAGGTGAGCCACATCTTTGCATGGCCAATGATTTCTTCATGTGTGTGAGGGATACCTTCCTCCTTAGAACTCTGCCTAATCTGGGCTAGGGTCCAGCTCTGAGAGAGGAAGTTGTTGCAGATCTCAGAAGCAATTAAAGTTCATTTGAATTAGGTTTCTGTAAATAAAGATGATATTTTCAGCATAGTTTATATGGGCTATTTGGTCTGCTAACCATGTATGTTATTTTAGATAACACTTTAAAGTAAAGGTTTATACATGAAATAATAGGACATGAATGTTATATTCTACTATCTGTGTGACCTACTCTTTGTTGTTAACTTGGTAGTGAGCAAACGTTTTCTTTCCTTTGAAGAAATGAAAATATGGATATTATAAACTGACTTGAAAACTGTGAGATGAAGGGACAGCCTTTGCATTTTCTATATGTGAATTCCTATATGTTTGCTTTCTGTCAAACCCCTGTTCTCAAAACAGTATGTGTCTTGGCACAGGGAAATGAGTGCAGGTTTGTCACTGAATTAAACACTGTTATCTGTCCTACAGGTATGACTTTTTCTCAGTTCTCCACCAAAGACCTGTGTATCTTTTACCATTACTAGTGCAAAAATGATATGCTGTCTAGCTTTGATCTAGAGGCAATGGTAGAAATGGGAGAGACTATTGATGACTTCCTCTTTTCCTGGAAGAGCAGAGTCAACAAGAACCTCCTTCTGTTTCTTAAGGGCTGTAAGTTTGTTAATTGTTCCATTAGTTTTGGAGAACACCTGTTTTAATAAAATTTGTTCAGGATATATTATACCTCTATTAAAAATAGAAGTTTACCAGTTTGTCATCATATATAAGATACCCTTTGTGTGTGTGCTGGCAGGACTCTATGAACTAAGCACTCTTAAGGCTAACTTTGATTTGGATTGCTCCTCTAAGACATAACTGTTAAAAAAACCCCACCCTCATAAATTTCATGTCATGTTGGTAAGCAGAACAAAAACTGAAGTCATATGTATGACTTCATATACTTTCAAATACAAATCTGTGGGGTCAGCAACTTCACAATACAGTGCATGTCATAAAAACAACGTTATCCATCTTGGATGCTGCCTTAACATTGCTGGCTTGTGATGTTCCTGCCTCTGGACACCACATCACCAGGGCCCATAAACTCTTGGGGAGTTTACTCTGTTGAAGTCCAGTTACACACTGGTAACAGCACTGGCCAGTATGAAAGAAGAGTCTCTCTTCTAAAATCTAACAGCCCGTGTGGCCCAAAGGAGAAGTGATAGGATATGTAGTTACCTTTTCTTTTATCACACATCTTATTTCACAATCCAGAATGTGTAGGAAAGGAAGCAAGGACAAAACCCTGAAGTTTTCCAATGGAAGTGTAGCAGGAACAAATGGCAGGAACACTGTGGAAGCCCCAGCAAATTCACTAGGCTCTTGCAAATTTAACCAAGGGCACAGTTTTTCCTACATGTAAAGGGTTACATGTAGAATGGGCAAATTCTTTCTGTGTTTAAACAGTTGGAAAAGAGATGAATTCAGTAACAGGTCTGTTAAATAAGAAATGACAGCTACAAATATGGATTTCATTCCCCTACAGACAATTTCAAAGGCATGCTTCATCCAGTATTGTGACAGAAGAATGGCATTACAGTTGATACAAACAGGTGTTTAACAATACAGATTAATGAATGACTGCATGTGTATATGTGTAATGTGCATTGCTGAACAATAAAATATGTGAAATGCATTTTTGTACATCAACCTGAAATTTTTGCTCTGAGTACATCTGCTTTCAATTAATATAAGGATTGTATGGTATAATTTCACACTTATTAGCTAAGTTTTTCATGATTACTGATAGCAAAACAGAATGGTTATGAAAGAAGCTCTTCTAACACAGGAGGCAGTTTTCTATTTGTCCAGATATTTTCATACCAAGTAGATATTTTGCCTTTTTGTTTTTCAATTACTATAAGTTACTGAGACCCAAACATGATGTGAACAAGTAGCAAAAAATGTTTGTAGTTTAAATCTGTATATTTAATCTGAAAGAATCAGAAGAGATATTCTAAAATATAAAATGCTAGAAATTGAGGAATTACAGAATAATTTACAAAAAAAAATAATAAAAAATACTCTGTTGGGAAGACGTCAAGCAGATACTACAAGTGATTTTCTATCTTTATTTGGTCCTTTCAGTTTGGTTTATGGGAGAATTCTGACCTGTTGGTCTACTGGCTTGAGGGGTAAGGAATCTTCTCGGGGTTACAGCTGTGCTGCTCTTCAGACATACTTAGGAGACAATTTGTAGATAGAGGTAACTTTTTGACTGTATAAATAGGAAGATGTAGAAAAACTTCTGGGAATGCAATTCCTTCAAGTGTCAAATACAGGCAATAGACTTCAAAGCTAAATACCAGCTGAGTTTCTCTGACTTTATTCAGATATCAGATAAGATAATCTGGGGAAAATAAAGATAGGCAGTAGTTGTAAGAAAAGGAGGATGCATGTCTTTTGAAGCTGTATTTGTAGATCAGGAGCAAGAAGTAAGAGATGGAGTGGTTGTTTTTTAAGAAATGCTGCTGCAGTGTCTGTTCCTGTCCATTAGTAAAGTTTGTGAAAGTACATTTTAGTGTGTAGTTATGTGTGTTTTCATGAGAGCATTTAGTGGACTGGTAGCATTTAGACTAGACTTTTGCAGAAGTTTATATTAGGATATCTAACAGTACGAACATGGTATTTGGACGGCTTTGTTGAGGAAAATATTTACTGTGGTGGGAATATTACTGTGCAGCGTTCAAATCTGTTGTCAAATATCTAGCTCTAGTTGCTCCCTTTTCATTCTAAATGTCTGAAAGTAGGTTCTTGAAAGATACTTTTCAGATAGCTTCTTTCTGCTTTTAGGATGTTATTTGTAACAGATTCTCTGTAAATTTCATCTCACAGTACATTATTGCTGTAGAAGTCTTTTTTAGGTTAAGGAGATAAGAAATGCAAATGTTTTTCCCAGAGCAAACAGGGTAGTGTCTGAAGGTCAGAGACTATTTTACTGCTTTTAGAGAGTGTTTGACATGGTTACCAGATTTATGGAAGCAGCACCACTGATCTATGGTTGTGTTGTGGATGTTGATTTGTAAGTTACTATCTTGTTTGTTGTGCCTAGGACAGTTCTGGCAGCAGGAAGAGGCAGTCTGATACTGAGGCAGTGCTTACTAAATTTGTTGTGAAAGCCAGCAGGAGAAGCCAGGTTTCTGGAACAGAGGATAGAGATGTCTATTATTTTAGACATAATATAGATGCTATGTTCCTAGATGGTTTTTGCTGAGATGATATATCTGTCCTTTATTCCAGCATTCCTCTCTTACCTGGTGCACCTAATTGCTTTCCTCACTAGAATGACTTTTTAACAATGTCTCTCATTAAAAGTCATCAGCTCACTTTAGAGGGGAAAAAAAAATATTTTTATACACTGACACTTGGGCAGGAGATGAAGCATAATTGAATATTTTCCCTTGTTTACTTATTAGCCTGCTCTTGCTTCTGATGAAGTTAGTAGTAAGAGATGTAAGGACCATTTTCCCTCTATAAGTTCAGTACTTGCTCGTTACTCCTGCTCTAGGAAAAATGTGTTGGTGCTATTGAGTTTTGTACAGTAGAGGCAGAGTTCCTTGACAGAATGTAGGTATGGGACAAACAGGAAACTTGAAAGATGCCTTATGGAAAATTCACAGTGAAAACATTGTAAAAGTTTCAAATCAGAGATAATGTTTGGATTGTACCTTTAAAATGGTGAGATTTGCTCCCATGGATAAATGTTGCAGATTTAGCTAGTTGCCAGGTCTTGTGCTGACTGCCTGCACTGGGCTGAACTTATCTCCTGTCTGAGTGAACAAACATAGCACCCTAATAGTGTTTCAAATGTTGAACTGTGGTCGTAGAAACTCATAGAACTTAATCTGGTTATATACTGGGCTCAGCAAATGGACATACAGCGCTCATTAAAAAGCATCAGAATAGTGAGACCTTCAGACAATGCAAGTAAAACTGAGAAGCTGTGTTGTAGTGGGAAATTAGGGTATGGAGTGGCAGGACGTTTTATGTAGTTATTTCTGGATTGTACAGTAACTTGTAAGCTAGTGCATTCATTCTGTAAATAATCACATTTTTGCTATCTACTACACTTATAATATTTCCTGCAACAGCATTAAAACAGACCTAAACTTGAGGAAATAGTTTGTGCACATGTCTATACCATATTGTGTAGTCTATGGTGCATAGTGCAACATTCTGAATTTACAGCTCACTGGGCCAAGATAAGCAGTTCTCTCCTATAGCTGAACAGCAAATGGAAAACACCCTTAATCTTTAATACTGAAAATATTAATAGAATGGGATGATCGCTATAGAACCAGCAAACTATGGAAGTGTTCTGTATATCACAAAAATGAAACAGAAACATTGTAGGGTATTTTAGTCTACAGTATAAATCAAGAAAAATTATAGAGCTTAGAAAAACTGAAAATCAATTCAAAATTAATCCTTACATCCTACCCTACCCTACTCTGCTGCATCTTACCCGTAATTGTGAATACCTCAGACTTCTGCAGTGCAGTATATATTTAACGTATACAAGTGGGCTTTGGTTTATGAGAAATAACATTAAAAATATTCAGTGTTTTAAGCAAACACCTCTTTTCCTTTTCCATGGTGGTCTCTGAGGACTTTAGAAACATTGGTTAACTGGCTCTCATCTGTGTTTGTGATGTATTTATAAGTATATACCCATTTATAACTGTGAAAAACAGCATGATAGGCTAACGGAATAAGTGAACAGCAGAGGTGGAAATTGAGTATACCACTCAGACCTGGTTGCAGGTTTATCATGGAGCAGTGTTAAAGTATTGTGAGAAAACTCAGGTTTGGGATGCACAGCTAAAACCATTCATTATGGAAGGGGGGATTTGGCAGTGTGCTGCAAATGGTGCTCAAGGTTAGCATCTCCAGTCCTGGAACAGGCTGAGAATCATGCAAAACTTACCTTACCTACAGGGAAGTTCTGTTCAGTGAAGGGGAATGGGGCAGTGCTCAGTCCACTGCTGCAAACCCAGCACTGCCTCACAGCATGGGAGCAGCCACTGTGGCCTGGGCAATGCAGATACCATAACTACAACCTCTGGCTGAGCAAGGTTATCTCAGGGATATTACAAACAGGAGGCATTTTCTCCAGAGAATGAACTTCATAAAGGCTCTTCAGAAGTAATTTTCCATACCTTTCAAGAAAATGGAAAGTCTTTACCTTACGTTTTGATCTTTGAAATACCGCAAAAATCTCTGCAGTGCCAGCACTACTGATTGGCTCAAGTGTGCTGGACAAGTCGATCACAGCAATGACCTTCTTGATGTGACAGTCTTGCTGCATGTTCATAGCTCTCACATCATATTGAAAGCCCTTCCCAGAGTGCTGGCACTGTGCTGTGTTGTGTTGCATCATGCCAGCCTGAGCCCCGTGCCATGGGGCTGGTAATCCCTGAGGGCAGAGGAGAAGCAGCTTGCTGTGAACACGTGCTGGAGAGGTGGGAGCACCCTGGAGACATTCAGCCCCTGGGCTGGGAGAAGTGTAACTCCAACACACCCACCTGCTACCTAGGTGACTCGTATTGTGTAGGGATATTTAATGGAATGAGAACATGTAAGTTCCCTCCTTTCACTGGTCTTAATTGAGGAATACTGTAAATATCAGAGTGTATTTATAGCCACAGAACTGAACCTTCTACTCCACTGTCTAGAAGAGAAGATACCTGCAGAATTAGCCTGATTCTGCATTTATTGGCTTTTACTGCTCCCAAATAATGTACGTACACCTTACAAATAAATTAACATTGGTTGACTCCCCTTTTCCCAGCTGTCAGTACTATAGTGTCCTTCTCATTTTGAGTGAACTTCTCCTGCATTATTAATTTAGCACTTTGTAATTAAATGATTAGCTAACAAAATTGTTCCCTCCAGAGTACCTGTGCAAATGCATTGAAGACTGATTGATTTAACTGAGGTCACTGAGAGATAATTCAACCTAAACATTATGAAGTGTGAGAAACAAAGAGGAAGAGGCTCTGAGCTGGGAGCAGGAGAACTTGGGTCTTTTAGCATTGAACTTTTTTTCTTGTAATTCCTGTGGGGAGAAAAAATTGTTTCTGGAATTAGAGATGCAAAATCACATGGACTTTTGTGTTCCTATTACCTTACCCGTTAAAAATGTGGCTCAGGCTTTGAAATGCATCATGACAATATTAGCTGTTTTCTCCTTTGTTTTACATTGTCTCGTCATATGGGAACAGAATGGGAATTCTTTTAATGGAATTGAAGGTGAGTAAACACCAAAGGTGATACTGTGGGGGTGGCATTGTTGGTTTTGTCACAAAAGTTAAGTTCTACGTATAACTTTCCTCACTGATATGAGAAAAAGTGCTTTTGCAGTTCATATGGAAAAATAAAATTCTTACACTGATGTAAAGAGGTGGGAGACAAAAATCAGGTTTTTTAATTTCTCTCTTGCTTAGCTTTTGCAACTGAATGGGTGTTTTCTCAAGTGCCTCACTAGCATTTAGGTACTGCTCACTTCCAGAGGTGGTTGGCACAGCCTGAATGGGTCGATAAACTTTAACGAGGCAGGAAAACTCAGGTTTTCCCAACATTTCCTTCAGACCCAAAGACACAACCTCTGGTAACAGAAGATGCACCACCCCCGGGTAAAGCACGTAATGGTCGGCAGTGCTGGGCTGGCTGCAGGGCATCAGCGGAGTTGGTACCTCCAAAGCAAGGCAGCTGGCTCCCTCTGCCGATTTCAGCACGATTGGAGTTGTTTTAAGCATGAGCACTCGCCAACTCTAGGCCCTGGAGGCTCAGTATCATTGCACCTTCTGGTTTGACTATGGTTTCTTTCCCTGGAAAGTAGCTGTATGTTCCCCTTTAGCTTGAAATCTGTACAGACTTTTACAAAGATTAATATATGTATTTATAACTGAGAATCAAACTGTAATGTGGCAGCTGCGTATAAGCATTTTAGGTAAGACCTCCATAAAACCATAATTACACCCATCTGTTTCCCTTAAGTACCTAGTAGAAAACAGTTAGTGCTTATATATCTCATGATAGCTCTCTCTCAATCTGGTGTTATGGGGAAAGAGGGAGGTTAATTCTCCCCTTTATTTTCTTTCTAGAAAAAGATAGTGCTTAAATTCAAATAGATGAGAAAACCGGACTAAAAATGTTTGTCAAAGGAGCTTTGTTTGTAGATGGAGTGTGTCAAAACAACAGTTTTTCACAAGCATCTCTTATCCTGATGCAGCAATTATAGAAAAGACAGAAGAGCCACATTTCTAATAGCGCTGTGGCCATATAAATAGATATTGACAATAAACAAATATATACTATTTTTAAAAATATGAGCTGTTGCATCCAAGATTTTGCATATCAAAAGTGCTTTGCAAATAGTTGTAAACCGAGTTCTCATTGAGAAGGTACACAGGTGAGCCTTACCATGATGGCCCGGCTGTTACATGATTACTTGACCAGATTCTCACCTGGGGTAAATTGGTGAACACCTCAGTGGAGGGTTGTGAAAGGCCAATTTCCACCGTGGCAGGACTGATGCACTGGCTCTGAAACTGATACATTTGTGTATCCAAAAAAAGGAACAGATTTGAGACACTATTGGGAAAGAAATTAATTAAATTAGACCAAGAGAACCTGTCAGCTTGTGGGGTTTTTACCGCTTCTTGAAAACCACTTTCAGGGACGTTAATATTAGGGTATTTGACACTGCACACTTTAAAAAAGGGTCACCTACAAGAATTTGCCGGTCTGGGTGCAACCAGGTTACCTAAAGGTAAACTCCTCCTGCCTTTTGAAGTGTCCTCCTGTACCGTGGTACTTGGAAGTCACTGTGAAATCTCGGGGATTTTTGAGCTCATTTGAGGGAACTTGAGACTTTCCACGGTCCAATGAAGCTGTCACGCTCTGTCTCTCCTGGGGGTACCTCCGTGAATCTGCCCTGTGTCCCGCACCCACCCGTGCCTCTCCCAGCACAGACCACCCGTGTGGGGCTGCGCGGACACTCCAGCTCTGGCGGCGGGGCGGGCACCGGGACCAGGCGGTGCCGTCACTCGCCGGGGGATGACCTGACCCAGCAGCAGCTTCCCAGAGGGGGTCCCGTTAACCCCTCAGTGCCCCCGCAGCTGCCGCTGCCCCCAGGATGAGGTTGTATCCCGCTGAGGGTCTCCCCCTCTTCAGGATGGGCGGTGTATCCCGGTGAGGGTCTTCCCCTCCCCGGGATGAGGTTGTAACCCCTTGAGGGTCTCCCGTTCTCCGGGATGAGGGTGTATCCCGGTGAGGGTCTCCCCCTCCCCAGTCTGGGCGGTGTATCCCGGGGAGGGTCGCCCCCTCTCACGGATGGGCGGTGTATCCCGGTGAGGGTCTTCCCCTCCCCAGTCTGGGCGGTGTATCCCGGTGAGGGTCTCCCCCTCCCCAGCCTGGGCGGTGTCTCCCGGGGAGGCTCTCCCGCTCCCCAGC
>JAWWEU010000158.1:11624375-11742637 GCA_035583155.1 Acropternis orthonyx
GGGCGGTGTATCCCGGTGAGGGTCTCCCCCTCCCCAGCCTGGGCGGTGTATCCCGGTGAGGGTCTCCCCCTCCCCAGCCTGGGCGGTGTATCCCGGTGAGGGTCTCCCCCTCCCCAGCCTGGGCGGTGTATCCCGGTGAGGGTCTCCCCCTCCCCAGCCTGGGCGGTGTATCCCGGTGAGGGTCTCCCCCTCCCCAGTCTGGGCGGTGTATCCCGGTGAGGGTCTCCCCCTCCCCAGTCTGGGCGGTGTATCCCGGGGAGGCTCTCCCCTCCCCCAGGATGACGGTGTATCCCTGTGAGGGTCTCTTCCCGGCCGGCACCGCCTCCGCGGCCGGTCCCGCGGTACCAGTAGATGGAGCTCCAGGATCCCAATCGCTGAGGAGACGGTGAAATCGGTGTCGACGGGGCAGGTGAGACCTTGGTATTCTCTTGTGGTGCTGGTGTTTGCCCTTTGCTACGACAATGAACTTGCATTGAGAAATGAATACAAGCGCAGCGCTTCCCAGGATTTGAGAAGTCAGGTTGTCTAAAAAAAATTCGTAGAATGACAGAATGATTTGGGTTGGAAGGGACCTTAAAGATCACTTAGTCTCCTTCCCCCTGCCAGGGGCAGGGACACCTTCCCCTAGACCAGGTTGCTCAGAGTTCCATCCAACCTGGCCTTGAGTGCTTCCAAGGATGGGGTGTCCACAACTTCTCTGGGCAACCTGTTCCAGTGTCTCACCACCCTGACAGTAAAGAATTTCTTCCTGATATCTAATCTAAACGTACTCTCTTTCAGTTTAAACCATTCCCCTTGTCCTGTCACTACATGCCCATGTAAGCATTTTTTCTCAATCTTTCCTGTAGGCTCCCTTCAGGTACTGGAAGGCTGCGATTTGGTCGCCCCGAAGCCTTCTCTGCTCTAGGGTGTACAATCCCAATTCTCTCAGCATTTCCTCATAGCAGAGGTTCTTCATCCCTCCAATCAACTTGGTGGCTTCCTTTGGACTCTCTCCAACAGATTAATGTCCTTCCTGTGCTGGAGACCCCAGAGCTGGATGCAACACTGCAGGTAGGGTCTCAGGAGAACAGAGTAAAGGGGAAGAATCCCCTCCCTCACCCTTCTGGCCAGTCTGCTTTTGATGCAGCCCAATATACAGTTGGCTTACTAGGTTGCAAACACATGTTGCCGGCTCCTGTCCAGCCTCTCATCCACTATTTACTGTTGTGTGTCTGTCCAAACAATGCTTCCCAAATTTGACCCCCTGTCAATGACACTGCAGCTATTAACGCCATATTGTCACTGTCAGGGAAATTAGCTAAAGGTACTGGCATATTGTGTCTATCACAGTAAAAATTTCTGTGCATCTACATATGGGCTCTTACTAGAATCATGCTACTGTATGATAAAAGATATAATTTGTCATCTCAGGTAACTGTTTTCTCTGGTGTTACTGGGGCAGAGTGGCTGGTGGCACTTTATCTGCCATGTATTTAATGCCATGCGTATCCAAGACAGAAATAACTCTCTCTAGGTCTGAAGGAGAGAAACAGGTGTACGCACACATCACAGGATAAATATTTAGATAAATAGCAAGGGTATCTAAAGCCCTATCTAAAGCTTTCCCATGGACTTTCTGTTAGTACACACTTATGCTGGATTCTGTTCAAAGCAGAGCTAAGTAGCACAAAGCAGTGAGAGCTTTCTTAATTCCCCTTTCAGATAAAGAAGTTTAGATGTCACATGTCAAATGTAATGTGACCTCAGAGGTTTCAACCTAGTCTTTAACAGGCATTTCTCACTCTCGAGAAAATGCCTGCTTTTGAAACAATGCCTCCTTTCAAGAACTTTGACTTAATATTATGGCATGAAGGTCAAGACTGTCTTGTACTGACTGAGAGGAGCACAGCAACTTTCACAGATGTTCCTTTCTTCATATGTGGCTTTCATTTGTACTCAGCATTTTGAACTAAAAAATGAAATATAACACAAGAAAGTATCATTTTCTGTGTGAGACTTTGATATGTTTTGTCTTTTAGCCTTGCTATTGTTGTAGTATTGTCACAATACTGAATGCTTATTATCTTATTAGCTGATGTGCTTTATTTGACAGGACTATTTACTTTTTTTGGTCTTAAGTTTCTGGCAAGGTACACAGACAATTTCAACTTGAACCTTTCAGTGGAAGGACACAGAGACAATTCAGTGTGTCTCCTCTGTGCGGGCCACCAATGGAATAAACAAACAATGGACCTGTATGAGCCAGGTCAGCTCAACCCAGACACAATGAAGGTAAATTATAGCACAGGCAGGCTGGGAACAACAACCAGAAGGGCTGGAAAAGGTTATGTTAAAACCTCTCAGATCTGAACAGAGGTTATAAAAACAGTCTGCATGTTGTATGTGTGCAATTGACCCCAAAAGGCAGATAACCAGTGAGATAACTGCCCAGGAACAATGGGGTGAGCTCTCTTGAAAAGAGCCCTGAGTCAGATTGGGTTACACATCCTTGTTATTACCTATCCTCTCTAAAGGTCTCACACTCTTGTCCTGGGTGACTGTTGGGTGAGTGTGTGCCTATTGCCTGCTTTCCTGGGGTGGGAGAATGTGCCAGGAATAATGCACTTGTTTGGCGACTGTGGATTGGAACATGAATCTGCAAGGTGGGTATCTTAGAGGAGTCTGCCTTGCTGTTTATTCACAAGCCACAGCAGTCAAACAGGCAATTTTTATTTATGTAGTGGACATGTTATGTGTGACCTCTTCTATGGGAAGTGGCCTTTCTCAGATGTACTGGAGTTGCTCACTGTCACCTCAGGCTCCTCTTGTTGTGATGTATTTTTTTCACAGACTGAAAGCGAAGTACTCTGGAGAGAGGATACCTGAAAGGATGAGAGAGAGCACTTAAATAATAGGGCTCTTCCCAAACTTTTAGGGATAGCAAATGTTGAGGAACTGAAGTATACATACAGTCCATTCCTCCTTTTTTTTTTTTTTTTTTTTTTTTTTTTTTTTTTAAAGTTGCCTCTCTTAGCATTGACACTCCTGGTCACAGCTAATGGTGTCAGCTGGAGCTGCTGTGTCCAAGTCAGAGCAAGACTGTAACTAGGGATTCCTCCTTGAGACTCAACCCATGCAAGAAAAAATTCACCACCACTAAAGAAATGAGAGCACAAGTGGTCAAATTTTAGTGGTAATGCCATGAAATAGTACCCTAATCAGGGAGAACACCAGTTTCTTCCCAGATCATGGCAGGAGCCATTTTCACATGTTTTCAGATTATTCCAGAGCTGACAAATGCATATTCATGTCGTTATCTAGGAAATTGATAATCTTTCTTCAGGAAAAAAATAGTGTCAGCTACACTGGCATAGAAGGAATGCAACATAATTTACCTGGAGACACTGATAAAATCTATTATCTCAATCCTTAAAAGCTTAGTTACTCAATGGGTGGATATCTGAGATCTAACATTAACTTGGGCAAGGTGGCCTCTATGCATTTGAATAATAGTGTTTTCCTAGACCTGTTCAATATGGTGATGCCAAGAGCTGGGAAGAATGTTTTTAAGCCTAGCCTTTTAAATTTCTCATCTTTAGGACCAGTTCTTTCAGAACTAAATCTGGAGAGTCAATAGTGGTTTTGGAAGGAGATGCCAAGCTCTTAAAAACAGAGAGGGAGAGTCTTCTGAGGTGTGGGAACTCAGTGCCCTGAGGTACTTGAGGGAGAGTGCAGCACCTTCAGATTCATGTTTCATAATGTATAATGAGCAGAATAAAAGTACTTTTAAAAAGAGAACCTTTTTAATTTTTTTTTAACTGGAAAATCAAATACATTTCAATCAGGTACTTCAGACATTGGTGTCTCTGTATGTGAAACGACAATATTTTTGGCATGAAAAGAATATTGGAAAATTCAGAAAAGAAAATGTACAGTTACTGCTTGAAGGTAGCTTTTAATGTGTTGATCCACAGAGGTGCTGCCTCTTGGGCTGGGAGCTGACTGCAGGCATGAGCATTGCTGTGACGTTGTGCACTCACTGCCTCTCCAGTGGTGATTAACTTCAGGGAGACAAATGTAATTAGTTCAAATACCTTACATGTTATGCTCTTAATGAATGTTATTTAAGAATCGTACTTACATGCATTAGAAATACCTATATTTAAGAATATTAGGTTTTTTTCTTAAGATAAACTTCTCTGGGTCTTAATTAATCCTATGCCAAGGATTAAGATCTCTGTTACAGGCAGCCCATGCAGTAACTCTTACTGTTTGACTTCTCCCACAGAATTTTATGAATAGACCAGACTGTATGAATACACAGCACCAGGCATGGATTCACCTGCAGGACATGGCCCACAGCTGCCAAAGAGCAATCCAAAGCCACAGTGATAAACAGAACACAGGGGTGGGTCAGAGCAGGTGAGTGTGCCTGTTCACAGCACATCTAAGAGACTGGTGGGACTGGTCCAGCACTGGGCTGGAAGCTGGAACAGCCATGGCTGGCTCCTGCCTGGGGTGACAAGGTGCAGCAAATCGCCATGTGAGGAGCCCTCAGGGAACTGCTCTGAGTTTCAGCATTAGGGAAGGGCAAGGAGCAGCACTGTAGGTTTAAAGAAACCTGCAGTAACAGACGTGGGAGCAAGTTAAATTAAAGAAAACCCAAACCTGTGATTGAGTTTACGGGCACCACAAGCTGTGACATGTGCAGAGGGTCAAGGTGCAGCTTCAAACAAGGCCTGAGGCACAGAGGGTCCCAGAGGGCAATGTCTGGCAGGGGGTACCACCCCTGGGCTCCATGTGTTGGGAGAAGGTTTGGTAAGGTGGATCCTTGGCCACTGAGTGGCTGAGCCAGAGCTTCAAGTCTGGCTTCCAGGACAGTGTGTGCTGTCTGGCTCCCATCCTCGTGCATGAGGGGTGGATTTTCTGTGTGGTTCTGAGTTTATTTATGTGTCAAATGTGATTTATGTGCCATGCCATTTATTTAACATGAGTTGAAAAATGCAAAGTTAGTTTATCTTAAAATGAATAAATTTTAAGTATCTAGATTTTTCTGGATTAGTAGCTGAAGGTTTTGGTATTCCCTCATATTTAACAGTATATCTGTTTTCATTATGAATTGAATTTGCTATAAAGTACAGGGTTTAATTTTGATAAAATTATTATTAGATAATGTACATTGTTAACTTTCTCTGTTTAACTATAATAATCCAGTTTATCCAGAGGTTGCAGAAAAGGTAGTCTAAGAGTTACTTTATTGAAATATAGCATGTTGGCAATATGAAATTCCAAATTTACTAAATCAAGACATAAGTAAGTCCTTTAACTTTACTACTACTTTTTTCCTCTTTCCCTGTAATGTGGCTGTGTCTTGATTATGTTGCAATACAAGCATTCCAATTCTTTGATCAACTCCACAATTGTACAGACCCTGATCCTATAAAGCCCTCACATTCTTCATATAGAAGCTGTTTGTTTTCTACTACTTATTTAAAGAAATGGTGCTTTGTAGTTAGTTTATTTTGATATTCTGAAACCAATAAACAGTGTCCATGTCAGGGTATGAAGGTTAGCTGCTGAGTCTGGCTATGTTGCCATAGCTGTTTTGGGGTTAAGATATGCACTTAATGTTCCAGGTCTTTGACATTATTCATAATTCTGGAGAGGGAAAAAAAAAGTCAGTTAAAAGCAAAGATTTTGAATTATGCAATAATTCAATTCACGCCATGCTAAAGTCATGAAGTGAGAGGGTAGGATTGTATCTGAGTGTTTACCAACATAAAAAATGTGGCAGAAACATTGTTCCTCAAAAGTGAAATGCCCTTCCTAAAATGTGTTATTTACCAGAAACATGGCTAGTTGTGGGCATTTGTGTTGGTGTGACAGGGATTCTAAATCACCGTCTGCCTCCCCAGACCCTAACAGCCTTTAATTTATTTCCTATTTGCTAGGGCTTAGAAAATGCTTAGGGTGTTTAAAATATTATCTGGTTAAAAAAAAAAAAAGCACCAAACACACCAACATATAAAAGAAAGTATAATTATTAAGTATAGTTAGAATTACATTTAAAAGTTTATGAGTGCTTTCCAGGAGGATGCACAAGCTCAGACTTGCCTGATCTGTTTCCACGTACATGTCTTCACAGTCTCTCTTTCTGAATTATTTGGGAAGCTTCCTTATCTGCACATTGCTCTGTGAGGGGTAGGTATGCCATCTGCATAGTATTGTAAATTAGAGGATCCATCCATCTACTATCTTAGATGAGTGTGGCTTTCCTGCAGGAATTGTTAAATTATATAAATTTAATTCTCATATCCCTTCTGGAATATTGAACAAAACTAATTTTATGACTGCAGGGTTTGAAAGCAGAAGGGGCAGTAAGCTAATATAATTAATCATTGTGTCATTGCTGCAGAATAATGGACTAATTCGCTTCCTAATTTCCAGTTACTTATCATTTTAAATCTCACAGGGAAAACAGCACTGTATAGAAAGAACAAGGAACAACCAATTAAAGTAAGTGTTTTGTTTCATCGTCTTAAGCAAGTGTAACAGAACTGAGGAAACTCTGGTTGTGATTTATTAGTTGCATTTGTTCTTTGAGTTTTCACATAGATATTTCACTGAACTGCTTAATATGAAAAAAAGGTATGAATTTCCCTGTATTGACATAGTTTGTGCAGCAAATCTGCCTTTTTAAACACCACTGAAGTACACAAAATAGTTTACTTGAGTTAAAAAGAACAAAACAAGTAATCTAAAACTCTTTGCTAAAAAAAAAAAAAGGGGGGGAGGGTTTTAATATCAACAGCAAAAAAATTAAAAAACCCTGCAATTACAAAAATTCACTTGTAATCTAACATTGGGGGCCAAAAAAGGAAGTGTTTTCCCCACTGTTTTTAATATAAGTACAACTATTTGAACTGCACCTAGAGGAAATACAGACTTGAACCATTTACCCCACCTTGAACAAGAATTCAGCATGAACTGTTGGTTACTTTGGAGTTTTGTAAATCCATAACAATTTTAATCACTGCTGAACCCAAATGAGAACCAAACCTTTAACATGTTTGACTGTCTAATTAGATGTAAAGAATTCAGTATTGGTTTGGGGCAATGGTGTTTTCTGCATTCCCCAGTTGGATCCCACTTCTCATTTATCCTGCCCAGATTCCTGCCAGCCCCCTCCTTTGAACGAGGTGGTGCTGTAAGTTATAAAACACCTTTCAGTAGGATGAGCTGGAGAAAATTGGTGGGGCTTAGACTCTGTGAATAGCAGTGCTCAGCTTTCTCTTTTTCTGTATTTCTCTATGCCTGCTTCCATCCTCATGAGAAACTTCTGGAAGGGTGCAGAGGAATGACCTACCTGCCTGTCAGACACTAGGAAGAATATTTCTCCATGTTCTGTTTGTGCTGCTAAGCCAGCTGTCCTCTGTGCTTAATTGTCAGAGGAGCACTGCTGTGACAAGCCATGTGGAAAAACCTAACAGGGATTGTGTGGGTTTTCATCTAGAACCAACATCAGGTGTTTAAAACATTTTAAAGAAAAATCTGGGAAATTCATATAGAAATCGTTATGCAACAGTTCATGCCAGTTATGTGCTTAGAAAACTTAAATGATGTACAAGCTTTTGGAGTTTGATTTTTATTTTCCTCTGTCTGGAGAACATGGTGTCAAACATCCATTTTTTTAAGAATAGTCTCAAAGACTTGATTGTTCTTTGATCCTAATGCTGTGTTGAAGGTAGTTCAAAGTTATGAGGAGTTATGTATGCTGTGTCTTAATGAAATGCTTGTCTGAAATTGTACTGATAGCCTGCTGTGAAAAAATCAATTTGCCATCAGCAACTGAATGTACTTGATGCTCAATTTAGTTCACCCAACTATTTCACGTTCTTTCCCTATAGTAAAACAAAAGGGTCCTGAGAATTAATTACAGTGTTAGCATCTGCTCGTGGCAGCTTTGCTGATATACTTAGAAAAAGATAGTTAAGGCGGGAGTGAGATGGAGTGTAAAGTTTTTCCCACTACTGTTTCTTATACAAATTTCTTTTAAAGAACAGGCCTCTCTGGTGATTCCTCTACCTTTTGTAGTGGAGCACTCAGGTGTGTATGAAACCAACAAATACTAATTTCTTCCAAATAATTTGTCTTATGTCACAGTTTTCATGGTTCAGATTTCTATAAATATTACTGGCTACACAGTGTAGTATTGTTTATCTCAATACTGGTGATAACATTTCTTATTTTAAAGTAAAACCCAATTTTTATGGGATCAGTAGATGCATAAGAGGTTGCTGAGATTACAGGTCCCTGAAATTCCTAGTGTTGAATCACCTATTAGTGTAAATCCCACCTGCTGTGCCAAGTACACAACCATGAATGCCAGACAAACATATTTTTGTTCGGTGCAAAATCTCCTTTGCCAGTTTCATCTTTATTTACATTACAAATTGCCAGTGTGCCCACATGCCAGTCTAAAGTGAGGATTTATTATTCTGAACAGAGACTGAGCTGCAGCACAACCCCACAAAATACTGGTAATTTTAGGATTTTAGTATTCGATAATTTTATATTTAAAGCATATTCAGGTAAATGAATCTCAGTCACTTGATCTAGAAGAAGGATCAGCTCCTATGCTTTTTGCCTAGATTTGTTTTTTTTGTTTTTTTTTCCCCTGAAACATCACAAGGTATAAACTACCCTGCTTGGCATGCTTGAGAAAACATGATCTCTCAAATCCAAGAGATTTTCATTATCTGTAAGTTGTCTGTAAGTTCTGTCATGTTGGATTTGAAATGTGTTCATCCACATCACTGTGTTTTGGAGAGTATCATCTTAGATTTCTGTGAGAGAGTGCTTGAAATTCAAACTTGTCATGAACGACTGCAGTGCCAGTAATCATGGTAGGGTTAGTCCTGTTTGCATCGGAGAACAATTTCAGTTCATGTCATTGTAATAATTCTCTAAGTTTGGTGAAGTAAGAACACGTGCATTGTCTTCTGTAAGTTGAAAGAGGAAAGTTATGACCGGGACTAGTGGGAACCCTAAATTCTTTTAGTATTTATTGTTTCATATTTTCTGACAAGCTACAAACTCAAATGGGAAAATTGTGTTTGCATGTCTGAAAGTGTAAGGCACTCTCTAAGCCTTCAGAAAATTTTCATGTGGCCTGTTAGTTGCTTGTGGGTTTGGAAAGATAAGTCAATATCCAAAGAGCTACAGCCCAAGTTTTCATCAGATTAAACTTTTTCTTCTTGAAGACATTTAAATATTCTTTAGGATATAATTTTCTAATTTCAATCGTATATATGTATATATAAACACACATTACCATTACTGCTTCAGTTTTTATCTTGGATAAAACTTTTAATTTTATGTCCAGTAGGTTGCTATGTACCAAATGCTTTTAACTTCTTAACTCATAAAAGCATTGTTGAACCAGTGCCTGGTGCTGGTCAGGTGCAGTGGTAATTAACACCAAAGTAAAAAAGAAAAAAAATATATAAATTAAATATTTCATAAATTAATACTCTTAGAAAACTGTAGTACCATAGTGTGACATTTAATATGCACACCTCGATACCTTGTTTCTTCTAGTCTTTAAAATTTTAACTAAGGTTTGAAAGAGGTGTTCTTTGCTCCCCTTCGGCTCATCAATAGAAGAACACTTCTGTAATTTGTAGATATGTTTTATTAGAACATCTCATGGCACGAAATTTAAACTCTCTGCATGTATGAGAGTTTTTGAAAGAACATTTCCTACTCCTCCAGAACAAACACGTCCTCTAGATAACAACCATTTTGGTAAATACTTTGAGCAGTTCCTGAGAATGTCTAGACAAACCCTTGAAAATAAAAGGTGGTCTAAAATGAAATGAAAACACAACTAAACTATCAAAAACCCTGGCAATAAAAGAACAGCCTGTCTGGGCCTCAGAACTGGTCTGTGCACCCCCATCCTGTTTATATTGTCAGAAATACACTGCAGCTGTGTGAGCAGGAAGGTGATAAACAGCCTTAAAACCAAGAAATCACCTGTTCTAAAAGCTGGACTGATCACGTGCTTCATCTGCAAGTCTGAGAGAGAGTAGAATCTGCTCTTTGTGTAGGGAAGCGTTACTGAAATTAGCAGTGTAGTGAAATTATTGTGCTTTTCTCCCCTCAATTTGAACATGTTTCGGCTGTTGAGAATGTTTGTGATCCCTTTAGATATGAACAGATACTCAGACGAATTGAAAGCTAGTAGTTTTTATGATTCTGGAATGTAGTTTCAGTTGAGGTATGTGTTTCTTATGTTGCTTGGCCGTATTGGAGGGGGGAGGGAGCCGAATAGAAACCTGTTTTATCATTCTATGATTTTTATGGTACATGCTAATTGTTACCTTGAAAATACATGATACATATTCATACAAGCTGTAAGACTTCCAAACTGGTTTTTTCTATGTTAGCTTTGGTTCATGAGGTGTGAAAAATCTTTTGACCTCCATTCCTTACATTTAGGTGAGAAATAATTGTCAGAAAGAAGTACTTTTTTTTTTTTTTTAATATTTCAACAAAACAGAAATGGAAAGTTGTGTGTGCTTTTAGCTTGATAAGAATGCAAATAATTAAGTAAAAAAATTTTCTTTTGGATGCGTAAAAGTATTCCTGATAGCCTAATATTTCATACAGTTGGGAGGAAAAACTGTAAGTGCTGTATCTCACTTAATTTCTCTAGACATTGAAATATTTTCACCTGGAGAAGCAGCATATTTTGTGTCTAGCATTTTTCATTAGAGATACTAATTAGCAATAGCTAACAAATGATGCTGTTATGCATTAATACTCAGAAGAGCATCCAGGAACTCCAAGAACAATTGGATCCATTACTGAAATTGGGGACGTCTGCTCTCAGAGCTCTCAGCAAAATACCAAATGCACAAATAATATTCAAACAGCATACATAGAGTAATTTATTTATATGTAGTTTTAAGTATGTGCCATGGTTTAACCCCAACGGGTAGCTCAGCCCCACACAGCCACTCTCTCCCCACAGTGGGATGGGGGAGAGAATCAGAAGGGCAGAAGTTAGAAAACTTTTGGGCATGACATCACATGGCATGGAATATCCCTTGCGCCAGTTGTGGTCCCTCCCAACTTCTTGTGCACCCCCAGTTCCCCTGCTGGTGGTGGGGAGTGAGAGGCAGAAAGATCTTGACTCTGTGTAAGTGAAATAATGACAATGAAAGCACCCCTCAATTATCAACCCTGTTTTCAGCACAAATCCAAATCGCAGCCCCATACCTGCTACTATGAAGAAAATTAACTGTATCCCATTCAAAACCAGCACAATATAAAAAAAATGAAAGGAGTAGAAGTTGTAACAGAGAGTGGTAGGAAGAGAGGTTTTCTTTAACATTTTTTTGTTGCAGTAGCACTGGATATTGATTGCCTCCCTCTTCCTGTGGTCCATTTTAGTTTTGATTAATTTAGTTAATTATTAAAACAGATGCTCTGTTCGTTGTGGGATTTGAAAAATGTTGTGTGACCTGTAGGGTATATTCTAACATGCGAATTAGACTGATTTGTGGATTTTTTTTTAAGTAAACCCCCCTTGTTGCCTGCACTGCATGGAATTGGGCTCAATGACTCAGAGAGTCCCAGGCATAAACTCCAATGAAGTGGTGAGGGGACTATTGTCTTTACTCGAGTTTGATGTCAGTAAAATATGGAATATTTTGCTGCACTAACTCTTATTTAACATAGGTCAACCTTCAAACCAAATCATTGCCCTGTTTGACTCCTTATTATACTTGTTCATCTCTGTGGCAAAAAGGCTTTTCCTACAGCTTTGAAAGGCCTTCATTGCTTGTCTTTCCTTAATTTCTGATAGCTGAATTCATCACATTGTAAGCCTTGCCTTCTTTTATAGTAGCAAGAAGTTTTCAAGTCCATCTTAAAACGCTTCAGGAATTGAACTCGTGTGTAGTTAAAACAAAACCAAACAAAAAATATAATTGAAGTCCTTTTTACAAATAACCCACTCTCTGTTTACCATGGCTGGGCACATGGGGCAGTTGCACACAACAAAAATCTCCTTTCTTCTGTCCTTATACTCCAGCTCATACATTTGACAGACAATAATATTTTTCCTAAATTTTATTAAAGTAATTGACCTCAAACTCAGACTAAAGTTATTATTTATGAGGTTGCAGTATGGCTTCTGATTTTTTCATGCTCCTGTACTTACCAAAAGACCAACCAAATGGACTTTTCATTCATTTCTTCATTTGGACTTTTCATTTAATGTGTTCATTCATTTTCTCTTTGTTGCTGTTGTTGTTTGCTTGTTTGTTGGCTGCTTTGTGCTGAAACACTATGTTTTTATCTGATTTCTTACCCAGGGCTGAAAAAATCTTGATTTGAACTTGTCTAATTTCTCACGTGTTTTTAGTGTGTAGGTATAGGGAGATGGTAGGGTTTGGGGTGTTTTCAGATGATCCCTCTTTTCATGTGCTGTCTGCCAAGCCACACTTTAGAGGGAAGGCAGGAAATTGTATTAGAATGAGACCCTAATAAATCATCACAACAGGGGCACAGAGTTAGGAGGCTGTTCCATTGCACAGCCCAACATCTAAGATAATTCTTTATGTAAGAGGGTGTTTTTTACTTGCATATCTTGTTTCACTTGCACTACGTTTTTTGGCTATGGAAACAGTTTCATATCCTTTATAGAGCAGCCTGTGCAACATTTCTGAAATAGTTTGTGTTGTAATTGAAAACCTTTTAGAGATTTTCAGATTGAAGAAGTTTGGAACACGTAGATCAAATTTAATGGTAGGCAATCTTTAAGAAGGAATATAGGCTGTTGTATTGGATGGGCAAAGTAAAGTAACTGTAAGAATTAACTTTTACTCTTGACATTTCTATTCAGTAAATATAAATAACAATCTTACAGCAGTGCATATAATTCACATTCCCCTGTTTGTGTTCTTAAATTTTGGTAGATTTCTAAGAGTTATGACTGTTCAAATTGCATGTTGATGGCAGTAAAAATGAATGGCATTTAATTTAATACCACTGAGTTTTCATTTTCAAGAAAGATCTGAAGTAAAATGCACAAATGTGATATACTCTGGAAGATCCTAGGAACAGTTTTCTGTACCCTTTTCCCATGTTCCAATCTTTGAGATCCAATTTTTGAGCTTAGAGGTGTTATTTTGGGTTTTTTTTGCATAAAGTACATAGCTGAGCATGTGTTTATGTGCATGAAACCATGTGTGTTCCTGGGAACTTTTTTATTTAACATGAAACAGAAATTGGTGCCTTCCCAGTTCACAGTGACAAAGTATGGAATTAAGGAATACATACATTTGATTGTGGCAGAAAACTAAACACAAAAGAACAGTGAGGAAAGAAGACATAAAGGTTAACATAACTTTTAGGGAGAAAGGCATGTTTGCTTGCTTACCTTTTCCCTCTTTGTAATATAATTACTTCATTTGTGACTTTACATTAAAATGTTTTGTAGGAGATTAATTTTTAATGAGTGCCACCTTGAGTGCATTTTCACAGACACAGTGAAATCTGTAATTACTTGTAATTTTATAATTTATTTTAAATGCATAATGATATAACTGTTTACCTATGTAATATATGCACTAGTACGTAACTTCATGCAGCACTGAATACTCTTTTTTGGCAGTATTTAGCTGATGCTTGATTCAATTTTAATTATAAACCTTACATAACTTTTAAAATTCAGATCTTTATGTGTAAGTACTGAATGATCTGAACTGTTTTGATTAGTATCAGACAGGTGTAGGGCTGGTTTACGTGTTTAAGCTAGTTTTATACTCATCGTGTTTTCATTTTTAAAACTTCAGTACTGGGAATACCAAGCATTAGTACACAGAATACCAAGATATTTTTTGCAATTTTGTCTAAAGCATTTTGTATTTTATATTTACTAAGTAAATGGAATGGGAAAAGTGTTGAACTGTATGCCTTGACTTGCAAATTGATTCCCATCTCAATGGTAAAATTGGTAAATGTTTGATCTGAAAGGAACAAATATTGATGATTTCTGAAAATAAATCCTAATGTGTCTTTGTACAGTGACCTCCACTGTTCATCGGAGGTCACAACATTTTTTATAAAGGGAAGATTGGTCCTATCTAGGCTACTAAAGAAAGTAAAGGTAGAATAAAGATGCCATCTTGTGGGTGAAATAAATGATGCAGCAGATTATTCAAAATAACCTGTATAGCAAATAAATTCTATGCATTTGTGGCTGGCTGCTAGAATTTGAGCTTGTGTTTTCTTAAACATTTATCATTATTTTTGGAGGTTACGGTTGTGAATTTTGGATGAAGTATCCAAGTAACTGCAGTTGGACCATTCTGGTGTTGTTAAATGACTGCTACAATAACACGACGTAACTTTGTTTGTGCTCCTAATCACCAAGGAACTTTGACATTAGATTCAATGTGTTGTTTCTAAAGTCTTAAAGCACAGTTTTCATGCTGTCAATGTAACCTGACTGGGTAACAAAAATAATGGTTTTGTAGATCTTCTCTGTATGAAAACCAAAATGGTGATGCATTCAAGTTCCTGTGCTGGAATTCTCACTGCATACCCAGGTTAACATGTTACATGTATTGATTTGTCATTCTTAGCTGCATGTCATGGATTTCTTACAGGGGTCAATGAAATACCAGGTGTCTACAGACCTTGGTGCCATGGTTTTGAATCACATTTGCCTTGGGCAAGTTATATAGAGTCTTCTGGATTTTGAGTACATTATTTCAATGTGTGTTTTCATCGTTCAGTGGTAATGAGCTTTCCTAACTTCTCTATATGGGGAACACAGTTGAGAGAAATGGTTTCAATACCTAAAAGTTGTGGACCAGCACACTATGGCTGAGACAGCTGATGAGATCTGTCATCTGAAAGTAGTAGTGATCCTTGGTTTCCATGCCACAGTCCATCTGGGTACCAGAAATTCCCCAGGAAGCTTCAAATAGAGATCTGATTTCTCTTCCTGCCATGAAGTACTGTGTAGTGTTCATGTATTCTGTTTGTACATCTTCCACAGAGTGAGAGGTGTCTGTGAAGTGCTTCAGGTGAAAGGCTCCTGACAAAACCTGTATTGTTCTTATTCTGATAATTTAATATGAATTTACTTGTCCTCTTTATTCTTGCATAGATTTTTGAGAGAGAGAGACTATTAATTTAGGTATTTTGCTGTGAAAAATCTATGTTTGCTGTGCACCCCAGGTATCTTGTGTAAGAATCTTATAACAAGTTCTTCAGGACCACTTAGGCTAGTTGTGGCATTGTGAATCTTTGATGTGACACTGGCATGGGGGACAATACTCAGTGTTGTTTGGAGTTTTTTAAAAGTGACTACATGCTGCACCAGATCTTTTTTTCACAGGCCATGTTGGGGAGCTCAGAGCTGTGTGACTCTCAAAACTCACATTTTAAATGTTGTCGCCATGCAGGGTCTGCTTTTCATTGCTGGTTGAGGAAGTATGCATGTGGGAGAGAACCTGAGTCACCCAGATCTCAGATGTGGCAAGAAATAAGCTAATGGGGGTTACCAAGACAGGTGTCAGGTTGTCCTGGAAGTCAACTACAAGTCAAAAATACAGCCTCTAGTGGAGGCTGTGTGAGTCCTGATACTCATCCATCTAGGAAATATCTCCTTACCTTCACTCTTAACATTACCTGTCCTGTACTGGTCCAGAGGGTTGTTAACTCCTAGGTGTTCAGATTTTCTATTAATGAGAACACGTCTATTATGGTTTTTTAAGAAGAAGATAATCTATGAGGAGCAAAAGGTTTATTTTTGCAAATAGCAAAGATAATCTATGTGTGCAACTGAGAACTGGTATTCATCTGCCTCCACACAGGTACTTAGCTCCCTGTGACAATGTCTAAGTTGGAGCAAATGGTTTCAGAGTTCCTTCCTTCTGCTTTGCTCCTTTACATGCTCCAACGTGTGCAGAGCAAGACCCAGCCTCTCCTGAAACATTCATTTCCATAAAAAGCTGGTGAATGCCCTCACGGGAAAGCAGCCCTGACAGAGTCCAGTTCCTGATGTGACTTACCAAAGAATCAGAACTTTGTGGTTCATGGTAGGGAGTACTTGACCCTTGGTTTGGCCACAGGCTCAGTAGCCCAAGTAATCTAACTGGTAAACACATTTTTATTGTATTAGCTGTTTTTTTGTGGCTTTCTGTTGTCCAAATTTCAGAGATAGATATAAGAAAATATAGAATACAGTTCTTTTCAACTTAGTAAAATATATAAAGTACATTACATTTCTAGTGGACCATAGAGTATTGGACTTGTGCCAAACAAGTAATAGTTCCCTAGCTTGATGTATTAATAGTCTCAGTGAACAAAGGCAAAAATCAAGTTCTACATGAACACAGTGCATGATAAAGTGGGGTCTTGTGACAGCACTTCTACTGTTTGAGGAAGATGGTTAACAAGACCTTTCCTGAGAAAAGGCTGCAATGTTTTGATATTATTTTTCATTTTACAGTCTTCAAATGAGGTCTTATTGGTAGTATTCTTTCAGAGGATGCTAACTATTTTTTTTTATCTTACAGATTTTATGCCTAAAATATACTCCATATAAATTGTATCATGTGTACATCAGTATCTATTGGAAACCCAGTTACTAAGCTTGATGAGCCTCCAAAGGAAGGCTTAAAAAATTTTGGGCTCAGTCAGCGAGAGAGAAATTACAGAAGTTGTTTAAAACTACTTTCTTCATCTTGGCTCCAACTAAACAAATGTATACTTGTTTTTTTCTGGTAATTGAGATGTCTATAAGCAACATAGTACTCCTTTTGCTTTGGATTCAGTTATTGCTGGTTTGTCTGTAGGTTTCAGGAGGTTTGTTAATGTAACCTGAGTAAATACCTAGGTAGAATTCTTCTTTTCCATGACTAGTTTTGGTTGACATTAGGCAAAGGCAATTTTTGTCCTCTTCCTTTTTTCTTATGGGCAACTGGAGTAATGCTGATGGGAATTCTGCAGTGCAGCTGAGCAAGTCACAGCAGGCAATTAATTTCTCCGTATCTGGCACATCAGATTATTTTATAAGGGCATGGTTTTACTACTAGCAGAGGATAGAGTTAGACCTTTCATTTGGTAGCTGGAAAGGTAGAGGATTTCCTGGTACCAGGCCACAGCTCTGAAATCTGCTACTTGCTCCCATGCTGCCACCATGACCTGCTGAGCAGGCTGCAGTGGGGTTGTCGTAGCACAGGCTCTTCCCCGTCCTGAGCAGGACTCAGACCATCAGCAGTGCTGTCTCTGGGCTCTGCTGGGGGCTGAATAGTAACATGTAGGCTTTTCTTGGCTGATATTGACCATAAGAGGACAGGTATTTAAAAAAAATCTGTTGCAACATACTGAAAAAAATTCCTAGTCTGAAGATGCTTTAGGCTGTTCTCTGTTATGCTTTGAGTTATCTGCTTTGTGTACCCTTAGGAAATAATTGATGACATGAATCATCGAAGAAGCCAACTAAGTACTCTGATAACAACTGTCAGATGCAGATTTTTGTGTGTGTGTATGGTTGTGTGCATCTTTTAAGAATGCCAAGCTCTTCTTAAGAACCCCCTGACCTGTTATTGCAATGGTGTTTATGTATATTTAAACACTAATGTAGTGCAAGAAATTAACATCATATTTACTGGTTCAAAATCTGTTACTGCAGCTGTCTCTTCCTAATGTCCTGTAAGAATGCTTTTGTTTTGAAAGATCGCTCCTATGGCAGCTGAGTATTCTGAAGTCAATGCTTTGCACCAGGCTCAGAAACTACAGGGTATGCAAAACGAATTCTGAAATTCATTCAAACTTTAAAAACTTATTATGACTAGCAGAGACAGATTTAAGATTACTGAGGTTTCTGGTTGAAGTACTCCAAGCAGAAATCCATACTCCATTAGTTTCTGAAACATTATGTGACCTTAATTTTCCAGGTATTTTGCCCTTCAAATTGAAGATAGTATTTTAATACTATTTAAGTCTCCTGAAGAGCCTTGTAATACAATAGGCTTAAGTTGTGAGACATTTGAACAAAATGAGAGATAAAAAAGTAATTCAGGATTTTGTATTTTTAAAAAATATATAGCAACATAAAGTTATGCATCAAATAATACATTGAAATAGGTGATAGAAGTTGCATATTTTGGGTGCATTTATCAGTGAAGTTATGTGAACATGCAGTCAACTATATTTATTGTATGAAGGTCTTTCTTTGCATTTGACTTTTTTAGGGAAAGCCATTTCCAATGCCCTGAACCTAGGGATTTGTTTCTTACATTGTGGTGTACTTCAAAAAAAATTCTACCTGGACAGCAAGTGTAGAATCACATCTCAGGAGATGAAACTCTTTCAGAGCCATACTGACTTGGAGGGGAAAAAATGAAGAATTATTTTTTAAAAATCTTATAGAAAAATTTAGGGGAGAAACTTATGTTTTCTTATGAATAAAAGTGATACTGTCTTTCAGCAATGTTAAATATGAGAAAATGAAAATGATCAGCAGATAGTCTTATGCCCAGCTAAATATTATGTTAGAACTGGACCAAAAAAATTACACTGATAGCTTCTGATGTTTTATCTGCTCTAACATAATCCTTGAACACTCACATAGTTATGTAGTACGACAGATGCAAAAAAAATCTCAAAAAAAGGAGGAACAGTATGTAATTGAACTGTAAGAGCACTTATGCTGGAGGTGAAATTGTACATACTCACATGTATATTTGTATATTTTGTAAGTGTGTATCTCGATGGTTACCCTGGGCTTTGCTGTTGTGGTTTTTTTTTTTTTTTTTTTTTGGTCTAAAATCATGCTTTATTCATATACACCAAAGAAATTGTATATGCAATTGCAGGGTTTTATGTAACTGCCTACAACAGCGTTTCTTTTTTTTTTTTTTTTACTATATATTGTCACAACTTAGCACAGATTGCCTAAGTTAAAAATATAAGTTATTTTACTGAAAACCCCTATATGTTATTTAATGGAATGTCATTTTTACAGGCCTGCATGCTGATAACTGCCTAACAGATTATATGAATGTTATGATGTCAAACAGAATCGCCTGAGACGTGGGTGTCAATACTGAGACATTTTTCAGTCACAGCTTCATGTTGGGCATTCTAGTTACTGAGCACAGGAAGGAACGTAAAACACAACTCAGCAGGCAACAATTAATTGCATTTTGCTTGTCTGAACTGTTGTTTGCTTATTCTAGGCTGCCAAAGACTGAGATTTTCCCATGTATTTCATTAGTTGTTTCCCAGTCTCAGGGACTTAGCTCTGTGTTTGGTATCCTCTGTTAGTTTCAAAGGCAGTGGTTGGTAATGGCTGCTAAATTCAATCTTACTGGCTGGTCTCGTTTTTGTGAAGTCAGAATAAATTCCTTTTGCTGACAAGACTTCCAGTTCTGGTTTTTAAGCATCACAGGCTGCCTTGGCACTTGGTGAGTGTGAACATTCACCCTGCATTTCTGCCAAGCGTGGAGTAGGACAACTGTGAGTGCAGAAAGGCAGCCAGAAATCTTCAATTGGAGCTATGAAAAATTAAGTCCCCTTTTGTCTGTACTCCTGGGTTTTATTTTGCCAAAACCGACCAACTTGACCTCTGATTTGGTACATTTTATTAACTAGCAACTGCAAGTAATCTAAATCTAAAAATCTAAATAGTTTCAAATTATCCAAGGTTGTATGTTTGCTGATTATTTTGTTTCATCTAGAAAGCTGTGAAGTTTCGTGTCTACTTTACCAACTCAGAGCAATTAACTGAGCATCCCAGCACTCTGAAATACACAGAGCAAGGGTTTAGGAAGATTGTGGAATGAAAAATGCAATCAAAGTATGAAAGGGTTAAAACCTCAACATTTCTGATGTTGGTGGAGTTAAGGAAAGATCTTTGTCAGATCTCTGGAAGTACTGAGTATGTAGTATAACACATCCACGTACTACAACTCTTAAAAGTTTCGCATGCTGGAATTTTGATAATCCTGTTAGACTTTACTGAGACAACAAGCTTCACTCTGACTTTGGAGGGATGAATTTGTTTTTATACCTTATTATCACTAAGGACTAAATAAATTTGTAGCCGCTGTTTCTGCCATTTGCAGGATCCCTTCACTGTGTTATGTCAATTGTAATGGTGACATGTAATTATCTGTAGTCTTGTGATCTCTGGTGCTGCTGCATGGCAAACACTGCACGGCTTCAGTAAAATCAAACTTACTTGTTCTTCACATTCCAGTCACAGATAAAATATTTTATCTGGTCAAATACAGGACAGGAATGCTTGTCTACCATTTTACAAGGGAAGCACAAAACAAAGTTTTAATTTTGAAGAAACAGCATGATCTTGTCCTATTAACTGAAAGAAAGGACCCTTTGCCTGTGAAAATTAAATCTTCCACAGTGTGTAGTTGCTTTTCAAACTCCTCAACGTGACAGTGAAATGGTGTAATCTAATAATAGCGTGCCTGAGGCTTATTGCAATTTTTTTGGGCGGTGGTATCAGCAGATGATCAACTGTTGATTTTATTCATCTTGTGTTTGATTCTGATCTCACTGACCTGAGTGTAAATGCAGAGTGACTTCACTGGATTTACCACAGGTATCTTGGTGTAATTGAAATCCACATTTGTTTTATTGCATTTATGGGTTTTTCGCTATAGGATTTTCAGAAGTCACTAAAGAACGAAAGGTACAGATGACTTTTCCTGTCTTTTTGTGACAGCTTTCTTAATTTGAATAGCATTTGTTACTGACCAGTTGTTAAAATTGTCAAATATCTGTCTGTGTATTTGTACTGATGACTCAAGGTCACTGTGCTAAATGTGCACATTGGTTGACTTTTCATTGTCTTACAGCCAGTTTGAATTGCTATAAAGTTCCTGTGCCTTGTCACTAGAATTTCTCTTTATTCATGAGCCTTTGCACTGACTTTATAGTCAGTTTGAAACTGATATGAATATATTTGAGTGTCTGTGGTTGGATGGAGTAATTGGACATATTCTAGAAGTAGTAAGTGGTTGGTGTTTGTAAGTGGCCATAAATAAAAACTATTGAAATGTAAGATCTAATCCTGCAGTCATTTCCCCCCACTGCGAGATCTGTCTTCATAGCAGAAACTAAGGCATCAGGGTTGTACAGAACTGAAAATGTAGCTTGTTCACAGCAGATTTTACAGCACAGATGTCTTCAGTGGCACAAACGTGAATGTTTCCTATTTAGTGAAGACATTTTCTTAACTCTGGAGGCTTGCTTTTCAGAATGGTAACCCAAACTCTCCACAGCAGACCTTTCAGTAGTGTTTTGTATTGCTTCTTTAATAATATAGTAGGAGAAGGTAATTTGATGCTGAGCCTATATATGTGCCTTTTTCCTCCTATATTTTGCTGATCAGTGAAGATAAATGGGAATTCTGTGCTTCTTTGTTGCTTGTGGTTCTCAAAATCTTTCATTTCTGCTCTTTAAAATTTCAAATAAAAGATGCTAATTGATGAAGATGTCAGAGATATCTGTGTTAGTAACTACTGACAGCTACTCATAGATGGTGACTAACTACTAACCTGTTTATCTGTTATCTCTGTAAATGAATTGGTCCACCGTATCTTTTATGCATCCACAGTGTAATTTAGGCATAACAGAGAAATGTTAAACAAAATCACTAGGAAAATAAAGGAGGAGCATGTAAAAACTGAGTATGGCAGTATTTCTATACTAAAAAACAACTGTTTAATGAAGCATAGTAATAAGGTTTAACTGAGCATCTGTTCTAGATTTTACCAAGGTGTGGATATGGGGAGATAACTATCTATAAATATTTCTAGAGCCCTGAAACACTGACATATTTAGAGTGAGATCAACAAAATATTTGACAAATCTTTGTAGTCAGTGGTACATCTCGAAGTGTCTGACCTAAGGGATGGCTTTATTTTTGCTTGGACTGCCAAGTTCTTGTTCTTGTTCTGTCACTGCGGGTAGGGGTGACACAATATTCCAGCGCTTCTGTTCGGGCAAAATCTTAGGCAACTGTTAAGGCTGGACTGTAGTGCTGCACTGTGAGACTCTAGGAAAGTATCCATGTGCTTTCTAGGAATTCCTGGCCTGCTTTCTAGGAATTCATCCCTCAGTTTTACAGGCATTTACATTGTGCTTTCTAGGAAACCCCACCTTCTGCTTTCTAGTTATATTTCCTAACCACTTTCCAGGATTATTTCCCCAACTGCTTTCTAGGATTATTCTCTGTGCTGCATAGTAATTTACCCTCAATTTACAGGAATTGCTTATGTGTCCCCCTAGAAATTCCCTCTTTTACTTCCTGCAATTTCTCTCTGTTCCAGTAATTCTCCCTGTTTCCTAGGAATTTTACCTCCAATGTTTTGGGAATTTCTTTTGTGCTTTCTGAGAAATCTTCTCTCCATGTGGAAATCCTCTGTAGATTTTTACTCTATATTTTGTAGGAATTTACCTTGTATGTTCTAGAAAACATTCCTTCTACTTTCAGGGAACTCCTCTCTTCCTTGTAGAAATTTTCTCTGTGTTACCCAGATGTTTTCTCCTTTAAATTCAAGGAATTCCCACTCTGCTTTCTAGGATGTTTTCTATGTATTTTGAACAAATTTTACCACATTTTTGAAGAATAGACCCTTTTCTTTCTAGGAATGTCTCAAAAGCTTCCTTGGAATTCATGTTTCCTTTTCTGAGAATTACATGCTTTTTATTTAAACTGAGGGTAAAAACATACTTCTCGCAAATCATTATGTATCATTTTATTAACCAATAAGATCAACTATTTATATAGTTTATATTTGAGGTCTCCTGTGATGAGCCTTTAATTTTTGCAAGCAGGTAGGATTAGTCCTAGCCTTGCTTTCTAAAGAATGGTGCTCTGTCGGATTTTGGAAAAACCCAAACGACATGACAAGATATTCACTGCTTTAGGAGAGCAGTTTGTAGTAAACTATGTGTAGGCAGAGACAGTTGTCTTGCTTTTGTATGTCACATTGCCAGCTGCAATGAGGTGCTGGCCTTGCTTTTGTCTCTTCTTCATCTTGGTGTTGCTCTTTTATAAGTAAAATAGCAGGAGGAGGCCTCAGTGTGTACTCATAGCTCTTGCAGTACTTGTCTTTCTGTACAATAAGGTTTCATATATTAATATTTTACAACATTAATTGTGATAAGCACCATTATCTTAAAGTAACAAATAAGAAAAATGATAAGAGGGGGGTGATGTAACTTCTGAGTTCCCAAAGGAGTTGCTGCATTATAGACAAGATTTATTTTCTGGCTCAGTTTAGAGGCAGGTATGCCAAAAGTAGAAGGGAGCAATCGGTAAGGCTTGAACCCCAGCATTCTGGTTTGCTTTGTATTTTAATCAAGTTCAGGTATTGCAGATGCTAAAAATCACCAAGGATTTGAAGGTCTGGGATGTTAGATTCTGATATACTTGCCACGTAATTCCTACCTTTCAACACCAGAAAGTTGAACCTGGAAATTCCTGATGTGGACCTTTATTATTCAGGATGGACACTGTGTCTGTGAGCATATCTGCCTTGATCAGCAACATCTAAATATATTGATGTGAGCTCACATTCCCCTTGGATCCCTCACCGTCACCTTTGGTCAAAATTACCTTTTGGCTTGGGAAAGAAAAATACCTTCAAATTGCTCTTCAGTCACATTGTCAATTCACAGTGGAAAATAGATCAAACTGCAAATATTACAGGGAAATTCTTCCAAGGGCCTAAAGCTGTCATGTAACAGCTTCTCCTCTGCTATTTCCCGATTTGTATCACATGCATATGATGTTGTCTCTGCTTATTAAAAATGGCAGGTATTCAACTGCTTCTCCTGTACAGGTTTTAATTGTATACAATGTGCATTTATCATAGTTATCTAGAGTGGTTAAGGCAGATAATTTAGTGCTGAATTTGAGGTTTTGGATATTTATTACCAAAGGATATCTAACAACTGTACTGTGAATTCCAGAGTACTCTTCCTTGCTGTTTGCTGGATTCATCTCAGGCACTCTCATTTTTATCTATCCATGGGCCTGTTTGCCAAACTATTTGTTCATTCTTTGATTGGTTAATTAATCTGTTGTTATAGTTTCTGGTTTAAGTGATTAATAAAACCTTGCAAAACAACCTGTTAGGTGCATGGAGATGTGCTAGCCAGATGTCTTGCCCTTGTATTGACATCCACAAGGGTCTGAGAAAGGCCATATGACTCTCATGAGGTGACTAAAGTACCAAGAATAGGAATTCTTAATCAAAAGCTAATGTAGAATCATAATTTTTTTTCCCACTGGCAGTAATTTGATTTAAAATAGCTGTAGGTCCCTTGGTCATTTGTTGCTTTGTTTATTTAGTTATTTATTTTGAACTGGTAGTATTTTCCTGTGCCTAGACAAAGGGTCTACAAAGGATTTCTGAAAAAGTTATCCCTCCTTTTTCTTGAATAATCTTATCGATAAAAGAAAAACATATATCCTTCAGTTTATTGATTTGTCAACAGAAGACCCTCACTTGGGTCAGAATTTTTTTTATCGCAAAAGTTTTGTCCAGAAACAAAATATAAATTCAGGATTTTAGCCTTTTTTTATATTTTCAGAACATTTTCTAGAGAACAAAAATATTTCTTCATATCATTAAGCTTATCTCTTCTTTGTGCTAGTTATCATTTTTTCTTTTTTTCCTGGTAACTTCCAGAGACTGAAGAATGGTAATAACTTTATCATATTACAGTTAAACAATTCTTAGATAGTAGGACTAAGAGTATTAATATTATCAGAGACTTAAATATGGAAATGGGGTATTAATCATATTTCATGTAAATTGCAGAATGTTGGCTAATGAGTGAGATTAGAAGTTATCTCATGATAAAAGCACTGTATCAGAAAAGAACCTTCTTTTGTCTGCATGTAAGTATTTTGTACTGTTGTTTTCTAATAAGTCATCTGTCATTCAAATACTAGATCTGGGAAGTGAGGGGATAGGATGGAACCAAAGGGCTTAAGGATGTTCAAATGACATTTGAGATTATCTCTGAGGTGCATCAGAGGTAATGGAGCAGAGGAGATTTTGCACAATGCCTGCTGAAAACCTGGTCCCTGCTTTCTGCAGAAATGAAGGTTGTATGCTCTCAGTTTAAGCCAATGTTTCCTGCTTTCTTGAAATCTGGATCCTTTTAGCTCATTTATGTCTCTGTCTCTAGAATGCCAACACCCTTGTAATCTCCATAGACTGAAGCCCCAAACTGCCTGAGGTGAGGGATGTTACCTTTCACAGCTGCAGAGGCCAGCAGGTGCTTCAGTGTGGGGAGTAGGTGCTGGGTGAGGAATGACCCCAGGTCTGATTCCTGCCCTGCAGGAATTGAGCCATAATGAGCAGTTGATGGTAGTTTTCACTGCCTCGCTCACCTGCATCTGCAGTGCAAGAGCATGACCCTTTTATAAAGCTGGGCATGTTCCACGCAATGGTTTTTCAAGAGTTAAAGGCTAGTTAATCCGCTAACACTTTCAGGTGTTGCCTCTTCTCAGTTCTCTTCTGTGGAGGAACACAGCTCTAGTCTTCTTGCCTGCAAATGTTGAGCTAAGCTTGCCTTCTTCAGTGCATTTTAACTCCCTTTGAGTCTTTTTGTGCAGCTTCTTTTTTGAGAAAAGTAGACTTGAGGAATCATGTGCAAATCAGTTCTCCAGGGGAATTACAAGAGTACCCAGAAATCCTTGCTTTTGGCAGCACTGCTGAAGGATGTCCTCATATGGTGCCAGCTAGAAGCAAAAGTTCATTTTTATTGGACGCTTCAGATCAACAACTTCCCAAGTTTAATGATGTATTTTGAAATCCTCTAGAAATGTGTTGCATACCATTTGTTTCGAAGGAAAAATATCTATTATAGTTTTGTACTGTCTGGTGGGGTTTTTTTTCATCTCTGAATTCAACCAGCATTCAGTAGCTAGACAAGTATCATTTCTGAGTATGTTTTTTTTTTGTTTTTTCAGATCTGCTGTCCAAACCAGCATGCTGTGTTATGCCAATCTAGTCCATTGTCAGCTCGACAGACAGCTGTAGTTAGATACAAGGCTTTTGTGTTCTGCCTGCCCCCTCATCTCTCAGGTTTTATTCCATTTCTTCAAGCAGTGGACACATTCCTGCCAGTCTCAGTGTTTTTATTTAGTTTTAGCAGAGCCTATATAAAACTGAACAGATGTCTGAAAGCAGTGAAGGGAAGACTGAAAACTGTGCCACGTGCTTATCTTCATTTGAACCAAGCAATGCTGTATATTTTTGCCCCCATTACAACAAAGATCACAAAGAGTTTTGGAGGTGCGTTAGCAGAGGCATCCAGCCCAGCAGCCAGTGACAGAGAGCATAAAAAATAGCTTCCCCTTTTGAAAGATCCAACATGGATAGAGGAGGTAAGCAAACTGGAATTGGACCCATCTCTCTTTGCTATGTATTTTTGAGGTGTGTTTTCAAGAGCAGGTGTGTCTTTATATTCTACACTTATTAGTGCTCATTTCTCTGAAGTAAAGCAATAAATTTCTGAGAAATTTCTGAAAACACGGAATGGTAGCTCCACCCAGGAGGCGTGCCAGGAATTCCACAGCACAAACTTTTCACTGCTTAAAAGAATCTATTCATTAGAAGACATGTTGAACAAATTAACTTGAAATAGTGAACATTTAAAAATGGTTTATTGTTGAAGACATTTAACAGTATTGTTTTACCTCAAGGAATGCAATAAATGGGATGAATTACATAATGCTTGGAAATGTTGTCATGGTTTCTAGTGATATTCATCTGTGATGTCACACCTTAATTCTTAAGATTGAGCCAATTCATGCAGAAGGTTTGTCTGCACATCCAGTTCTCTCACTGTCTAAACTGATGGAGAAATGCATGCTCTAAAGGACTTATTAGTCCTACAAATAGCCTAACATATGTTAGATTATGTTTATAGGCTTTAAAGGTATAAATTAGCCTAAGGACTTAGGTCTGGGTAACTGTAGGGAAAATAATAAATTGAAAGTAGTAAGTAAAACTCTTTTAAATCCATATCAGCAGTAATCAGGTGATAGTCAATTTATTCATCTGTTCCATGGTCAGTGAATACATCCTCAGCCTTTCCTGAATTTGGATTATATGTTGGCTCAGCCCCTAAGAAATTGACCCCTGAGGTCACATATAGCTCTGCTGAACAGTACAACTAACTTGATAGAAATGCTAGGAATGCACACATTCGGTTGAAGATAATGACATTTTCTTGTTCATCACATATTGAAAGTAAAGCTTTTGTTTTAGGAGTCAGAGTTTGCATGTGGTGGGCAATTTTCTGGTTTTCCTACCACCCACTTGTACCCTGATGTCTTTCAAATATGGTACCTTTCAGCTGTAGAATACTGTGTAAATGGTGATACTATATCAAAGATAGCAGGTGAAAAAAATCGAGACAGAAGTTAGATTTGAAGCTGATTGTCTTTAATTTCTCTGTAATTAATTCTCATTGATGTACAGAGTGTTTTATCATTTCTGCAGTAAATAACAAAATGACAGAGACATATTTATCCTGTATCATAATCCCTTCTTCAATATCAAAGGTTTTAAAACTATTCAGTTGAAAGCTTTAAAAGCTTTCATTGGAGGTGTTTGTATTATATGTACATCTGCAAAGAAAATTTAAAAAAAACCACTGAAACTGAAATTTCAGAATAAAATGCATAATTTTGTATAGTAACATAAATGAGTTCCCTTTCAAGTAGTATTTCTACACATACATTTCTTTATATTCACATACATGGGTACAAAGTAACTACCATCCTAAATTAGAAATATCTGAATAGACAACCAAATGTTTGCCTGTGGTTTGTGGCTGGGAGGAGGACACAAAACTCAAAAAGGAAGCTGGAGATGTGTAGCCATAGATGTTGGCCACTACTGCAAAAGCAGTATCAAGTTGTATTGGGCAGCTTCCCCTAGCAGCTGAAGATAACCTAGCTCTCTAGATGGCTATGTGGTTACTGACATCTAAACAGTATCCACTTTCAGATTTCCCAGGAGTTTTATGACAATGCGTGAGAGAGTTTGATTAAATGACACTCTTCTCATAGGAAATATGCTTGGGAGAGTGTGCGTTTTTTTTCAGTATTATATTCAGAAACTGCCACTTCAGGAACTGCCACTTCATTAACAACAGTTTTTAATATGCAAATGCTCAGTTACAGGCAGTGTTTGCTATTCCCAAGCCATAAGTTTCGTGGAAGGTGGTAATTTTTTTTGGTTGTTTTTTGGGGGGTTTTTTGGTTGGGGTTTTTTTTTTTTTGGTTTTTTTTTTTTTTTTTTGGTTTTATTTATCAGCACCATTTGCACAGTGATTACCCACCCCTGTTTCAGTATCTGCACTGATAGCAGAGTCATTATTACCCCAGGCTGACTAGAGAAGTTAGTGGCTTGCTGAAAAGTTGACTTTTACTTTTTTCAGTGCTTTCTAAAAGCCATTGATAATGCACTGAATGGAAGAGGCTTTCAGCTGAATCCATACTTAGTCCTTGTTTTGAAATCACAGTATTTTTATGCATTTTGAAAATGCGTATGTTTTGAAAAGAGAGTTTGTTGTAGTAAACACTGGCAATATTTGTGTCCTTTGCCTTCTGTTCATAAAATACTAAGTGCATTGAGGTTCTAGGTCATCACCACAGTTGGAGCATTGCTATTAATTATACATTGTTATTACACTAGAAGAAACTAAACTCAGAGAGAACAAAATCATTACATTCTCTCTTTATTAATATTAGCAGATGTATCTTGTAATGGAGCTGTGTGAGGGTGGAGAACACCAAAAAATTCTTTGTAGTAAAGGACATTTTACAGAAAATGAAACAGGGCACATAATTCAAAGCCTTGCTTCTGCAAGAGTGTATCTTCACAAAAACTGTAATTGTGTTTCTCTCTTTCTCCCATATGTTCATTGATTTCATGTGCTCATACATTTAACAACAGTTACTGATAGATATTTTATCTATTATTTCTTTCATAGGATAAAACCAGCCCACTAAAGTAAAATACGCTACATGAACACATTCTTGGAACTTTATTTTTCTTGCAGCAACTGCTACCATTTTCTTTTATTTCTTTTTTTGTATCAGCTATGACAATTACTGTATTATTATTTCCTAGCTTGCAATTGATTTACATTATAACTTAGTTCAGTTGTTAAGTGTATAGTCTATTACAGTAGTTAAAAAAAACCAGAAGTGGATTGTTCCTGATACTTCCTAACAATATGTTTCATTTAAGGTTCAGTAAATATCAGCGTTTTCATCCATCACACAGAAACCTTAGAATTCTGCACAGACCACCACAGTCAAACTTTTAGATTTCTTAGGACTGTGAATAATCTTGAAGTGTTTTTGCAGAGAAATTATTAATCTCTTTGTTACAACACCTTGCTCCTAGGAACCCTTCATTTACCTCTTTTTCTATAGGTGGTCATGGAATGGTGCCTTTTTTAAAGCCTTGTTCTGTGTTCTCTTTGAAAGGGCAAAACCTTCAACTGGTTTGGGATATAAAAATGAACTTCAGCTATGAAAGTATGTGCAAGTATGGTAAATATACAATATACACTCTGCTTTTTTTGTTAGATGATGTCAGGCGACCTACTGAACCAATAGAAACTTTTACCTTTCCTACAGGACTGTGGTGAGGAATGAGATTTCAAAATTTGAAATTATTATATGAATCCCTGGGAGAAATTATTTTGGTTAGGCTTCCACTAGTTTAAAGTAAAATGCACTAGAGCTGCACAAAGGAATTAATCAAAAGAATTTAAAACGCTTCTGTCAGAATATATTCACTGCAACAGAAAACATTTTATTTCTTACTCTGTCTTGGCAGATATTGTTCACAGAGATCTAAAACTGGAAAACATTTTCTTTAAAAACAGTGACATCGATGAAGTAAATGAAGCAGAATTAAATATAAAGGTAAGAGGACAATTTTAACAGTTCTGCTTCAAGAACAGGTTTTAATACCCAGGTGTTATTAGGGAAAAAAAAAAAAAACACACCCTAATTTGGGAGCTAAGTGCCACTGTTGAAAGGAGTCTTTTTTTTTTTTTTTTTAATGTTAAAATATATTTCTCAGTCAAGTAGAAAAAACCCCATTCCTTAAAGTAACGATACCTTGTGCATCCAGATCTACATTAGCATAGTCCCAACTCATTAGTTGCAGAAAGCCAGCAGATGTTGTGAGATGCAATTAATATTTAAATTAGGAATATTGTCAATTTAATGTAAATCTGTTAGTAATTTAGAAAAAAACCCAGTTAGACTGTGCCTTGATTGCAATACTAGTATATTATAGGATTCTTTTGATATTAATAAATATTCAATATGTAAACACAATGTTCCATATGCTTACATCTTCTTTTTTTATTGAAGAAAATAGTCTTTGATGCTTAATAAATCACGTGCTAATTATCCTTCACTGATTTGCTGTTTTAGTAGTAGTTAGTGTGAAAATGTTGACAATCTTCTAAAATAACCTTGTACAACTGAATTGTTGGATCACAAATTTACTAGCTGGTGTAGAAGACTCCAGTTTGAGGAGCATTTTAGACACTAAGGAGTGGACAACTCAGTAATTTATAGCGAGAGAAATTGGGCTGTAAAACTCTGTTTTCTCTTTCCTAGACCTATGTATTATTATATAGTGTCATGCTCATTTTAAAAAACATAATTTTGGATTTCTGTGTGTCATTCAGCTTGGGGAAGTTTGTACCTTTCTTCTTGCAAATGCTAGAGGTATGTAGGATATAAATCTTCTGGCTTGTCAACAGCTTTTCCATTCTTGTAGTCAACTCACCATTTCCATCAGTAGAATCACCATGGCCAGCTGTTCTTGTTTCATAGCCTTGCTTTATATATCCATTTGGAACAGCAACCAGCACACTCTGTCCTCTCTCTTCCAAGGTGCAAGCATTTTTTCCTGGCTTGGAGGAGAATAACTCCTGAATAACTTTAATGGAACAGGCAGAAAAGACAGAACCAAACCTCAAAGCTTGTATGGCCAGCAGCAATGACAGCTGCAGGAAAAGGAGAGGTCTGTCACACAGTGTGAAATAAGAAAATCAGGTGAAAATGACTCTTAACTGCTTCAGAGCTTTCAGGCTTGAGGCAGCTGATGCTAAACCATAGACTAAGGTTCACACCCTCCTGTTTTTGGCTGTGAGAAACAGCCCTCTTGGATCTTTATGATTTTCTGGTTTGGGGCAAAATATGCAGGCAGAACTAAGGGAGAAATCCAGACATAGCTTCCTCTTGGTGAAAGAACAGAGATTCTTCCATATGGTACACTAGTACGTGGCACAGGTGCTACTGGCATGGAGTTTAGATGAAATTTTGTTAATAAGTATAGATAGACCTTCTGTTTCAAGCCATCTCTTGCTATCAGGGCACTCCTTCCCGAACTCACAGATACTGACGACTTCAGATATATGTATTGTCTCACAGGTCTATGCTATAAAAAGTATGGAATATAAAAGCATACTGAAGAATTTGGCTTCTCCACGTAATTATTACACCTGAATAAGGTTTTTCTACCAGGATAAAACCCTATCTATTAAAAAAAGAAAAAATAAATCAGCATTTCTTAACACCTTTTGAAATGTCCCTCTTCAGTGACAATTGATGAGTAATGTCTTTTTGATAAGGCTTCTTTTAACAGTCATGGGCATTACTGTCTGCCTCTACTGGTTCAGCAAACTGGAGCAGAGACAAATGGGGCTCTGAAGAAAACAAGCAATGATTTATTTTAAATCAGCTCTGGAGTAGGTTTGTCTATACACTTTCCTTCTTTCACTTGCTATTCTGGAAGTTCAAACCCTCTGAAATTCTTCATTAGTTAGAACTCAAATAGTATTTAAGGTTGTACCATCCTTCAAGAATGCCTTGGAGGGTTCAGGTATACTGAAAGTTCAGACAAAGCTGACCAAAGAATCTGAAGTCAAGTGCGTGTGGGTTTTGCAAACATGTCACTGTGGGCCAGAGGTAATCAGAGATTCAAAGAATTGGGTTTAATAGAAGGTGACTAATTGTTTTTGAACTCTCCTCTGCATAAGAGAGTCAGAAGAATTCCATACTTCTCAAATGCTCATGGGAAAAGATGTACAACTTCAGCCCACGAGCTGAGAACTGCTGCCAGTCCATGCTTGAATCAGCTGATTAGGGGATGCACCCACTTCACTCACTGTCCTGTTCCTAAAGGAGACAAACAAGCAGGTCCCCACAGTGACGACGAACAGCTATTCCAGGCAAAACAAGGCAGCAGTTAGGGAAGATGTTGATCAGAACTTAGATGTTGCTGTAGCCGAGTCTGGGTTCATGTCTGCTGATGTTCCTTGATGATGCTGCTACTGTTCATTGTCAGGCCCTTCCTTTCTGCTGTTTTCTTGCCTCTCTGCTTCCCTAGTCCATCAGGTACTCTAAGAGAATATGAAGAACTAATATTTTCCTTATTTTATCATGAGCTTTTATCATGCCCTCCATTCAGACAACACTCGCTGAGCATTTTTGTTCTACATGATGTTGTCTTCAAATCACCTCAGTCTACCTTACGTTATTGCTAAGTCAAGTTCAGTGTAAGTATTGCCTTCCGTTTTTACGAGATCAGCTTCTTCTCTGTTGCTGGGTGTTTTTGAAAAACAACAGTGCTACCTGAATCACAGCACCTCTCTCTGGTTAGGTAAAACCAATTTGTGAATTTGATGTTGTGCAAAACATTTTAGTAATCTCCATCTGAACAGTGGGAAATAAATAGTAAGCTGGTTTTTTTCTTAGGCAATTTCCATCCAAAAAAATGTACCTATCCCAGTGTATGTGACTTATTAATATTTGATGTTGAAATGGAGTTGAAACCCATCCACCCCCCCTCCCCCAAAACCAGGTAATTATCACATAGCCTGTCCAAAGGGATTTTCAGGACTTTTAAAAATTCTTCTTTTTAGGCAATGGAAGCTTTAAATTCCATAATATAAAGATTTGCAGCCCTTTCTGGTTTATTCTGCATGCTATAGTATGTTTAACTCCATTATCCAACACAGCATTCATACTTTTTTAATCCTGTGAAGTCTTTTCCTCTATGGTTTGTACCAGCAATTTATTTCACAGCTTGCTCTTAACAAGTAGAAGCAAAAAAGAAATCCTTTTTGGAGGAAGATAATTCGTCCTTCCAGCATTTTGATTGATTAAATACTAGCAGTATTAAATACTCTTTAAGTGAGGTGGTTGTATAGGATGAAATAACTTTCCAATTTACTAATCATGACAGAAACATAGAGCGTTGTCACTGCGAGGGACCTTGAGTCACTTGATTTATTTCTCTGTCCAAAGAAGGAAGCAGCTATACTAAAGTCATTTCTGATGAATATTTGTGTGTACTTAAAGACCTCCAGTACCGGAGACTCCGTAATCTTCCCAAGCACTCTATTCTGATGCTTCATTATTCAGCTAGAAATTTTTCCTCCTGTCTGCCCCGAACCTGCAGTTTGACAATCAGCTTAAACTTATACCTGCAGGCCATGATCTAATCACTTTTTTCATTATAAATTTTCAGTTAACTCACCTGCAGCCACATAATTGCTGGTGCTGACCTAAGGGGGGAGGTGGTGGGAGCCTGTGTGTGGTGCTAAAGGAAAGGATGGAGCATTGGCTCACATTTTCAGACTATTATTTCTCTCCCTATCCCTCATGGATATGAAGAACACATAGGCACCTTCTTATTTTCAGCAATCTGTTATTACACTTCTCCCTTGGTGTCTTGTTCTTTAGACTAAAGAGAATGAATTTTCTCAGTTCTGTCCTTCATTTTTGTTTTTTTGTGATTGACTCTCTGTGCTCCACTCGGTGCTTATTGTGTCAAAATGGAAGTGTCCAAAACTGAGTGCAGTGTCTAGCTGAAGCCTTACCAGTGCTGGTCTGAGTGGATGGATTGTTGTGTACATGCTGCAACCTTAGGCTTGCACATAAAACACAGGTGATGGTGGTTTTTTTGTAACTTATTAAAGGATTCTGAAGTCCATGTAAAAGAGCAAAAACCGTCCCTTGTTTTGTTTTTTCATCTGTCATATTTAAATAGGCTTCTAACACAGACAAGGGGGTAGAGTGTTGGCCTTGGCCTCCTTGGGAGGGACAGCGGTGCACAAAGGCGTTTGTGGTGGTTTTAAGCTAGTCCTGCTTCACAGAGTCATTGTCTGGAAACACTGGAACTGTAACTCGTGTTCAGCCCATTCCTTGAGCTGCTACCTGACCAGCTCTTCTCCTCTTGTTTGCATTCTGAGCTTGGCTTTCAATATACTTACAGTCATTCCTGGCTTGGTGTTCAGCTTTAAGAAGTGTGTTCTCTCTTGGATCATCCAAGTCACCAACTACACTGGTATCATGCCTAGGACAGACAGCTACAAAACTTGCCCTGGTGCAGCCTTCCACTTTGACAATGAACAAGTTACAACTACTTCCTGAGAAACATTTTTTTTTATGAACATGTATGCTTTGCTCTTGTGATATTTTAATGTATAAAATTAATAAATTAAACACACAAAAGTTTAAGTGAAACAGGAGCAAAAGCCTTACTAAATTAGAGATGTGTGATACTTTGTGGTTCTTCTCTAACCCTGAACCCTGTCAACCTCTGCTGCATGGGGGTTTGCTCCTGGCAGTTACTGACTAATGTCTGGTACTTAATTTTATTTTCTCTAGGTGCTTTTTAATTCCAGTATTTTCCTGGGAATTAAAATTAATGGGAAACTTCTATAATTCTTTGATGCCAGCCTTTCTAGTGTCTTACAATAATGATTGCCTTTTCCAGCTTTCAAGTATTTTATCTGCCTTCCACTAATGGTTCTTGAACCACTAACAGCTCTGAAAAGTCTTGTCACTTTTACAGTACTCTAGAATGAATTTTATCAGTTATGGCTGATTTTAAAATTTCCAACCCAAGCACTTGCTAACCTTTTGCTTCTCTGTAAAACACGGAGGTCTTGCCCCTTTGTCATTGATATTGATTGTGCTATCCACTGCTTGCACTTGACATTTTGGTTAAAAAGGATGTAAGAAGACATTAAATACATTTGCCTTGTACGTATCATCTATCAATTGCATTCTTGGTTGGATACAATGCTTACATCTCTATTTGCTGTCTTCCTACTACTCATATACTTACAGATGATGTGATTTTCAGTTACATTCCTTCCTAGTTGCTCCTTTCTGATTTTGCTCCTCTATGTTTGGGGTTTTTTTTGTTCTTATTTCCAGATTCTGTATCCTTCTTTCTTCTGTGTGATACTCAGACCAGTTTATTAATACAGAAAAATCGTAAAAGTATTATTGACTTCCCTGTTTAGTCATTTTATTTTGTGCAGGATGTGTATATAAGGATATAAACTTATATGAGTTTGTAACTTTCCCCAGAATATTAATAGCATGAGTTAATGCTGGTTTAAAATGTTAGCAAAATGGTTGATTAAAAATGGGAACATTCTGTAGGTTTGGCCAGTTTGGTAATATTAATGGTAAGAATCTCCTTTAAAGTCCAGTTTTACCAGTTGTGGTATTATCAAACCATTAATTAACAATTTGAAGATTCTTGACATAATAACAATAATATAATTGAAGTTTGGTGCTTACCTAAAACATAAAAAACCTGAGATCACAGTTAAACAATCTTTTAGATTTGCTGGGACACCACCAAATAAAATGGTCACTGCCAATCTCCCCTTCTACTGTGTGAAGGTTTTAATCTTTTTTTCCTTACTGAGACTAAATATGTCACCTCCATTGATTCTGGAAGTAAAACCATAGACCTTGCTGTGAACCCATAACCACATCTCCCATGATACAGTGATAAAATATCACTAAGGTGGTCCCAGAGCAGCATCTTTCTGACACATGACTGCAATAGCATAAAGTGATTAGTTGAATAGGTTATAATTTCTGAATATTTAAGCTAGAATATAAACAAACGGATTTGAAATTTTATATTTTAGAGTATTTTGGCATAGATTTTGTTCATCATATGATGTGTTCAAGCAAACAGAGGCTTTGTGCTTTGCCAAAACCCTATGTTCTTATGTATTACCCTTATGTCTGGGAGAAAACTAAGTTTATGTGATGTCTTGCAGTACTTTAAGGCAGTATGTTATGAATACTGCTTTAATAACTTACTGTGGAGAAAAAAGTACTAAGTTTAATCATACAGCTAATGTCACAATGTCATCACCCCCTTAACAGCTAAATGATGAAAGTGAGGACACATCAGCATGAATTGTTAAGGTCTGTACATTATTCATTTAAACATCTGCTGTTGGTTCCTCTTTACGTGTGGGAATAAATTATACCACATCAGCACATTCTTCATGCTTTGTGTTTAAGCATTTAAAAGTTTTTTTTTTTCTATTATTAATACTATTTTTTCTGCTTGGTTGGCAGCCCCTGAAGTTATCAGAGCCTATGACTACAGCCAACAGTGTGACATTTGGAGCATAGGTGTCATCATGTACATGCTGTAAGTAGCTTGTAAAAGTAATATAAAATGTATAGACCCATTTATAATACAAGCACTTACAATTTTGCACTGAAATAAAAAATAAACCTGTGTGTTAAATCTTCACAAAAGACTGAGCTCTTGTAACTCTGTGTAGGTAAACAATAAAAATTTCTATGCAAAATAAGGTAAAATATACAGTTCAGTATTAAAAATTGAGTATTTGATTTATGGACCACTTAATAAGCCTGAAATAAGAGCATATTACAGAATATTGGAGTGAAACACCACAAAACCAAACAGAGTTTTCATTGTTGCCTGGATCTATACACGAGAACTAAGTAATTGATTTACAAATTATTGGTCAAACCCTGAAATAGATTGCACAAACTGCGCAATCAGGGCAAAGGCTTTTCTTTTCCACCTCTCTCTGTGGTAACTGTAATTGAGATGTTCCAGGGCTGTTAGGTCTCCCTGTACAAGTCTGTGTCCTTTGAAAGTTTATTAGTTTGCTGTTATTAGAGGAAGAAGTGAAATTTTACATTTTTTTAGAGCACATGGATATTTTTATGGAGTATTCGATCATTTATAACATTTGTCTTAGTCACAAAATGATAATTATTTTCTGAAAAATCTTAACCTGCCCATACTAGCTAAATAATGTGAAAAGGTACCCCAGTAATTAAAAATAAATTGTTTCAAAGTATGTAAACTACGGTGCATATGATGCAACTCAAATGCCACATTTTATTCAGGGACTGTTTTCTTTCATAATGCATTTGCATGGTTTTTTTCTTGTGTATTTCTTTTCTCAGTTGCCCCTAGATGATGCTTTAATTCCAGTGTAATAGAACACCACCACCATATAATTAATTATTATTTCTGTTCTGTGATTATTTTGCTTTTGTTGCAGAGAGCTGAGTTCTTTTGTAACTTAAGACTGTACATGGACATGTGGACACAGACAGAGTTTCATAATCTCATCTTTTCTGGATTTTCTTTGTTTTTTCTTTCTACTTTGTTTTGGTTCCTCAGTTTCTTTTCTATACAATTAGCTCACTTCTCTTCTTGTGTCAGCATGATGAAGAGTTCATAGCTTTATTGCTGTTGTTTTTATTTTATTTTTGTTATTTCTAAAGTCCATATATACTATTTATGCTGATACAGAATGGGTTTTATTGTTGTACTTCATGATATTAATGTTTGTATCAGGGTAGTAGGATTTGTACAACATAATACAATAGAATATATTATAAAATGTTTGGTAGAATTGGAGTGGTTTGACTGGCTAATAAGGATCCAGAGCAGTGCCTGCAATCAGCACAATTCACAGCTCAGAACTTGTAAAATTCAGAGCAGTGAACTGTGTTGATTGCAGCTGGAGCTTAGAACTTCTGACCTTCTTCCTTAATTAGCAATATAAATATTTCTTAAAATTAGCATTTTGTAATCACAACAGTGTCAGAACAAAGTAACATTAATTCACCCCTTGTTGTGTTGACTACCCAAGAATGAAAACACCCTGTATGAATTAATAGAATGCAATCCACACTCCTTTTTATTGCTTAATTTGAAAACAGTAATACAAAAGCCATAAGATCATCTTCTGATTTTAATTCTGTTTTTGCAAATTGCCTTTCTTCCCACCCTGAGTAATAGCTTGTGCTCCTGGTGATCCTCTAGTGGGTTTAAAGACACTGTTAGAGCCATTATTGCTACCATCACAACTTTGACCCTTCCTGGCTCCAGGTAATGCCTCCCTGGTAATTTCCTAGCTGCCAGGGCTCTCTTTGCAGTGCACATGGCATGCTCCATCTTGGTACCAAGGGTACTATTGCCACGACAGGCTTAGTCCCTACCTATACGGGGAGCACAAGCCCCGAGGTGACTCATGAACTCTGTTTCCATGAATGTTAACGCACAGGGTTGCCTCTGCATAACGGGGCAATGCTGGTGTGATGGATTTTTATATGTAATTTAAACTGAGGTGTACTTTACTCTTTCCATTTCATTTCTATTTTAACGTACACTAATAGAAGCCTACACGGTAGTAACCAACAAAATCTATTAAAATACAAAAGTATGTCAGCACACTGAAAGAGTAGAGTAGCAAGAGTCCTGCTGCCAGGAGTATGGCCCATGTTCTGCTCTCTAACAGGAAAGGGAGAGGGGCTTCTTTTTCCCATGCAATCTGCACTGTTGGATTTCTTGCTCATTCTTCCAGGAGTGCTCAGAGACTCCGGCCCCCACAATAGTTCTCGAAATCCTTTGTGCAACTGAAGAAGCCCAGGATGTCTAATAAATTACTTTCTGCATTAGAGCAATATGAAACCTACCAAGAAAATGTGGTAATTCTTGCTCCTTTCTAAAGGTGCAGAAAACTTCTTCACAGATTTTTGGGGTGCCGTGTGATATGCTTCACCTACTTGATTTCTTCAGACGAAGATACCTGTTGTCTGTCACTGCCTTAGTCTGGAGAGAATTTAATCCTCTCTCTGCATAGCAGAATAAAGGGCACTGTCACCAGCCAATACTTATGGTATCATGTTCTGAAAGGAGTGCATTCTTCCCCTTTTCTGTTCCTTAAGTTGAGTTCCATGTGGATTTAATTCCTGAGACAGACTGGGAAAGAGAATTGGAGAATAAAAGAAAACAGCAACTTTTGTTGAAGACATTTTGAGATTAAAGGTTTTGGGGAAAATGCACTAAAATATTAATTTTATGTTTTACCTTAAAAATTAAAGCCATGTGAACAAAATACCACAGTATTTTACTTTGATGTAAAGTGACAGGCATCCTTCACTAGAATGTGACAACTATATTTTTCAGTAGCTACTTCTGTGTTTTGGGAATAGACCTAAAAACATTATTTATTGCATGTAATTTATTTGATGAAGTTAGTTCTTTCTGTGGTGGATGTTGTTTCAAATGCTAACAAATAGGTGTGTTAGTGTCTTAAAAACCTTTGCTATGTAATTTTTGAAAGTCAGTACTGTATGAATAGTATGATGTGAAATCTATGAGAGATTTAATCTGTCTTCACAAGTTTTGATTGAAAACACAGACTACATGACATGGTTTTTCATTCTACGTGTTTAGTAAAACACAGATCAATATTTACTTTCAAAGTATATTCATTTAATAAACATTTAGATTTGATGTTTCTGGTTAATAATTCTGTTGGTATATAGTCACAGAAACCAACACCCAGCAACTTTGAACACTGTGTCTGATACTAAAACTTGGGTTTTTTTGGTAGTTAGGAATGCATTTGTTTTTAGTTTAATATATATTTCCCTTTTTTTTGGTAATTTTTTTTATTGTTACCACATCATTAAGAATACAACCCGTGTAAAGGAAGCAGATGATACAGAATGATGAAATTGAATGTATAGACATTTAGATACAACATTTATTCAAACATTTTACTCAAAATAACAGAACATAGATACAGGACAAGAATGCAGCCAAGGTATATTTTAATGAATATATACTCTCAATAGGGACAATTATGTGTAGGTCATAATATTTTTCTGACATATATCTTTGCTTTTTTATTATCCTATTTCTACTGATAACTAAGTTTAGATGAGACCAAACAAGGCAACAGTCACACAGTGTAGGTAAAGGAGATATAGCTAGATAACAGAACAAAGAGTGAAGAATTAGCAATGATGTTTTGCTTTCTCTGAGTATTTTGTGATTTATTTTCTTTTGTTCTGAAAAATACACCTTTTGTAGCAGTAAAAGGCTATTTTAGACTTCTCTAATTTTCTGTGAATCATAGTTGCTTTAATTTACTGTTATTCAATGAAGAATAGCACCTTAGGCTGAGAACTGAACATATTTCACAGATTGTAAGCATTTGGAACTGGGTTTGGACATCAGTACAATTTTAGGGACACAAGCAACTACTATGTATGACTAAACCAACTTATATAAAAAAGGCTACAGAATAAAAGTATCTAGTAATTCTTATCCTGAGTCCATGATCTGTGGTTGAATCAAAACCTGTTTTTTAGAAAGACAACTGATTAGAACTTCAATGTCTAAATTGAGAGCGGTCTGTTTTGTCTTGTTGCCGTTGTTTTTTTGTGACTGTTATTAACTCACTCATCTAAAACCAGTGGTCCATGAATTAGTGATGGTTCTTATCACTGAAATGTAGTGGTTGCTACAACAGAATTGTTGAATTGTTTAACAGAAGATATTACTTGGACATGAAATCAAAAGAAATGCTAAGTATAAAGTGTTTGCAGTAAGCAGTATTTCTGTGATAGAAATATTGCACGTGATGGCAGCAGGTTCTCTTTCAGTTAGCCAAGGATTTTGGATGAGTGAGTTATGGAATAGCAAAATACTATATATGTTGAGTTTAAGTTTTTCTAACTTATACTTTGGTTGTACCTGGTTAAACCTTTGCCTGCTACTTAAAAAATCCATGTAATAGCAATTACCTTTTACTTATGTGGATACCTAGTGACCAAGATTAAATCACTTTTTAACCTCTTAACCTTATTCCTTAAATCTCTCTAAGACACGTTTTTAGAACTTGAGTGGCTTTTGTAGAGTTCTCTGAAGTTTTCCCAATCCTGCCAACTTTTTGATTTCAGAGTGATCTCATAATAGTTTTTGCCTCACCAGTGAAAAATAGTAGGTATTCACTCACTGACCCTAATAAGAAGGGAAGACTTGTGCTTTAAAAGTTTTGTCTGGGAAAGAGTTAGTAAGGCTGGTAAGTACACAATGCTCTCACAAAATAAATGCGGTCTGTTCTGCAATGAATTCGACATAGACAGTAGTTTTTATATTTTTATTGCTTTTAAGTGTACACATTTTCTGAAAAGCAAATTGGTGTTAAAAATAAATTGACATAAATGATATTGTGAACTAATTTAATAGCACTGTAAGTAAAATAGTCTCTGCTGAATTAAAGCACTCAGTTGAAAATGTATCTGGTGGTTAGCAGAAAAGAGAGGTAATAAGTTGTGGTGTTTTTTTCCTAGTGAAATAAGTTTTAAAACTACTTCTGAAAGTTGATGCTGCTCACCAAATCACAGCTAATGAATTACTTGATAACCAGTGGACAGTGAGTTTGGAAGAGATGTCATTTCTTTCCCTGGTATTCTACCTCATACTTATATGGTACATAAAGTTGCTGTATTGCCTCAGTGGAACCCAGTATGATGGAAAATTCAAAAAAACCCCTGCAATCTAAGCAACAGAACACTTGTTAGGGGTCTTATCCAAAACTTCCAAATCCATTAACATGTTTACCTTGTGTCCCATGGGCTTCTGATAATACTGTTAACTAAGAGAAGCCTTACACTGTATTCCTTACCCAAACAAAATTTACCCAATTTCTCATATGTTTTGACATAATATGGAAGTATGGGTTTGTGTCAGGTTTGATTCATTTAATAAACTTTTTTTTAAATTAAAATAAAATAGAGAAGATTGAGCAATAGGGCCATTTTGAAGTGAAATGCAGTGCAAAGAGAACCTGGGAGCTCCCAGCTTGCTGGCTGGACTGCAGGTCTTGTCTCTGTGAGAATGCTGAACTTTCAGCTGTCTGATGAAACAGTTGTGCTATTTTGTAGTTGAAATTAAAACAGAGGATATGGCTGCTTAAAGATAACACTGATGATAGCAAACCCTAATTTCTACCTTAGATGGCTTCAATGCTATGTAGAAGAAGAAATGCCTGTGAATCATTCAAAAGTATTCTGGTATGTGGGAGGATAAATAGCTTTCTGTATTCTAAATGGAGCACTGGTTTTGCCTCACACCTTCATCTACATAAGAACCCTTCTGGACCAGCATGCAGCTTTCTTCCTCCCTGCTAATTGAGTAGAGCTGAACAGAAACCTTTTTTTTTCAAATTCTCAGTGAATTCTTGTGTGTGTGAGAACAGCCACAAGAAAATGTGTAAGTGCACAATGGAAAATGGGGCAATTTTCCTGCAGCCCTGCTGTGAGTACCATACTGTCTTGTTTCATGCAACTGAAGATATGGAAAACTACCATCTATGTGATTTCATGACTTTTCACCAAGTATATTCGTGAAGCTTGAGACTAAATTCCATATGAACACAATTTCATGCAATAAGACCTTCCTACAGTTCATAGTATACCATTCCTTCTCTCCATACTATGAAACATTTCAGGAAGAGTAGATCTTAATTTACAATACTTTTCTCCATTTATGAATTCAGCAGCAGACTGGCTGTCTGAACTACAAAATATCTACAAATGCAAGCCCATGTTAATTGACTTCCATTTACACTTCTACAGTGCGACAACTTTAAGCATTAGTTTCAATGCAGAACTATATTTTAGATTTTTTCATTAAATTTGAGTGGTTTCTAAATGTTGGGGGATGTTCGTCATAGGCTCATAACAGAATTGTCTCATGAAAGGGAATGTACCCAGAGGCCTACAGGCATCCTTTGGTCAGAAACTATCAGAAACGAGCTCTTCAAATACACTGAATCTATTTGTACCTCCAGCTGGTCTACTCCTACCCGTTTTGAGTTGCTTCCTTAAGGGAAAATTTCTGGATGAGACACTGACATTTGTCTTCAATCTTTCCTGTATGTGATCAGCCAGTGTTTTGTATTGCTCAACCCTTCATGCCTCACGCTGGGCACCAAAAGGGACTGTCACGGTTTAACCCCAGCTGGCAATGAAGCACCACACACCCATTCAGCCTTATGGCAAAGGATTCTGCAGACTCTGAAGGAGAGTCTTCCTTGTTGTTCCTTACTGTCTATATTCCATCTGCATGTTCCACTTGAAGCTCTCAGTTACCTTATTTACGTTCTCCTGTCATGCTTATGTTTTCACATACATTACAAGTTACAGTGTTTAATGTTTTTCCATTTCTAGTAAACACTTTAGTGTTTTAGGGTATTATCAAGAGAAAAATGGGAACTTAGATTGAGAAGTGACAGTATTCCAAATTCTTTAACAAATGCCCACAGGTTGTCCTAATAAGGGGCTGGTTTCCAGAATTACAGAGCACCTGTGGCTCCCACCTTCAGCAGGAGTTGCTCAGTACCACTGAAAATCAGGACATGGGTTTCTACTTCATGCTTGTGCCTTCATTGTCTTTGTGATTTTACAATAGCCAGATGGGGAACATGAAAGTGCATTACCATGTAGAGAATTCTGTGTGTAAAATTTAACCCCTTGGTGCCATATGACACATGAGCTTCTGCACAGGAGTAAATGCATTTGGCACCGCAGTCTCCCACCAGGAAATCCCTACCATCTGTACCAAAAATTTATGAAGTCACAAGTCACTCTGTATGATTAAAACTGGCATTTCAAACATAGGTGCAGCAGTCCTATATTCCAGAACAATACTTGAACAATAAAAATTTTAATTTAAAAGTTACTACATTCTTAGAGCTAAACAAATGACCTCAAGCTCAATTCAACTTAGTGGGTACCTCTGGAGGTTTATGTGTTGTCAGTTTGAGACCACATATAGTTTTGGCTGGGGGCTATGCAAAAGGTTGATAATTAATTATTTACCAGAAATACTAATTAGTGCAGTTCTGTTACTAATTTTGATTATTCTGATCTTTATACCAATTAAAACTTTTCTAGATACATGGTAGTTTTTTCATCTCCTAAAATGTAGGAGCGAATAGATGACATGATAGCAGAATATTTTTATGTTTCTAAGAAACACAAAGACTGTATCACCACCACATGTTGTTTCTCATTAACCTGCAGAGTATATTTATATACTGAGTACGTTATTCATGAAACATATGGTAAACCTTATTTTGCAATAAATATTTTTCTGCATACATATACCTTGGTTTGATACTATAATTCCTGATTACTTTCAGCTACATTTTGAAAATATGCTCTATTCCAATTTTTTTCCTACCTATTATATATTAAATGGATTGGGATATACTTTAACTATAAAAATAGTCTACCTCATTTTCTTCACTTTCCACTGTAAGAATTTATTATTTTCTTAGGTCTGATTTAATCGAAGGTGATGTTTTCTTTCAGGTAGTGAGGTGGTTTCTTTCTTTTTCTTCTCCTGTATTAAATTTTTTTCCTATCAGAAGAACTTTTGAGCACATTGAAGGTGAGTTCTGGTTTATAATTATGTTATTGCTGTGATTTTTGGTGAAATTTACAGGTATGTGAGTATGCTTGACTGAAGAGGAAAGAGTAAAAAGCTAAATACAAAATTTATGTGTACAGCATGTGAGATTTCTCATGGTTTTTTTCAGATCAACTTCTACAAGGAAATGAAATGCCTAAAGCCCAAATCCTCTTGTGTCTGACTTACAACTCCAGCTCAGCAAAAAGCTTATGTATGCATTCCTGTTCTGCAAATTATTTAAGCATATTTCCAAAAGTATGTGGGGACTTGAAAAATTCGATTCAGTGAAGGACTGGGAATGCCCTAAGGATGCCTAATAGTTCCAAGAAGAAATCTGCTTAGAGCTCTCACTTTAATAAAATGACCTCTCACTTTCCCATCTTAAATTTACTCAACTATCTGGATTTGGATCTTTTAGTGCACCTAGACCTCCATCCCTTACCATGTGTTGGGCGGTTTGGAGGAGAATAATGACCAAACCAGAGATTTTCCTGACAGAACACAGTAAAAATCATGCTTTTCTTCTAGTAACTGGCAGAGATACAATCTTTTTGTGTGGCAGCCCAGTGGTCACACTAGTTACTGAAGATGCAGGAGACCCAGACTCAACATACAGTATAAACTTGCCTAGAGGCAGAGGCCTGTGCTAGGTGAGAACACAGCATTGCATTTTGTTCCCTTGACCAAAATGATGACATTTGGGTTGGATGGCTTGCTAGAGGGTCACTTTCTGGGATTTTGCAGAGCCAGCATTTGACAAGAAGGATGAGGGCTAAAATATATAAACTGCACAAGTGCATTTAGCATATACAAAAATATCTTCACTTAGCAAAAAATGTGGAGTATTTTATGTTTCTGTGGATCAGTCTTCTTTTTTTCTATTGGTGGTCATGCTCAAGATTTCTCTGAACTAAATCAAAAGGGTTGTCTCCAGCTTTCTTTCGTATGACAAATCAAGATTTATTTTTATTCAATTTGGTCCTTTTTGCCATGGTTACAATGGGTTTGTTTTTAAAGTCTATGACCTTTCTGTATGCACCAAGACTTTTCTCTGGCTATGCCAACTTTCCCCATGGTATTAGAAGCATTTTTACTATTTTCAGGCATCTTATTCTTCCATTTACTCTGAGCCATAACTAGTTTGAAGGTTCTTCTGCTTACCTCGACAACATTTTAGTTGTTTCAGTGGAATTCTTATTGGATTTTGAATGTCCAATGACAACAAATCAAGAACTTAAAAATTCTGTTTTTTGTTCTTGGTGCTAGCTAAAACTTTTTTCCCCCAATAGATTAACCAAATTATTGTCCCCTAAAATCTGAATCTAAAATATTTCAGACTAATGCATTTAACAGCTCTTGTAAATGATTGCTTCAACCTGTCTTTATCCTTGGTCTTTTAAACTTGGTGCATGTGCTATTGAGATTACCAGAATATAGATATTCATAAGGCTTCAAAGTTTGCATGTTACATGTGCTCATGGAGAAAATGATTGCATTCTCTAATAGTAGTCTGTTATCTCTGCATTCTTGCCTTGAATCCTGCTAAAGTTTGCTTACTAAAAATTTAGTTGGAAAATAAAAATTGAAATGGAAACAGAAGAAAAGAAACAACGTAATCTGTCAATTAGTAACCCCCAAGCCTGTTCCCCACCGTTGGCACCAGGTGCTAGTGAATTAAACCCAACAGGTGTTCAAACGAGCCAACACAGATAATTAACTTAAATGGTCCCATTTTCTTCAAACTGTCAGGAAATAAACCCCCTCTTCTCTTTTAGGGGGTATACAATTATCTGGCACTTTGTAAGGCCTAGATCTTTTTAAAAGGCGTAATCTCAGCCTCTGATTTTGCGGGTGCAATTCACCGCACCCTACACATTTAACTACATAATTGCTCATGCAAAAGATGTAGGGAACATGTGTGTTATCAGTTATGCCCGCAGTTGTCATAATTGCAGAAGTAAATCTGCTTCTGCAGCAGATGAGGTTGTTTTGCACAATCCAGACTTACCTTTCTCATGGCTGTGAGTGTTTATGCCTTGATCTTTCGGTACAGGTGTGACTTTGCTGTCTGTTTCAAACAAAGGAAATACTTTCTAAATACCAGTCCTCCTGTGAAAGAAAACAAAGAGCAGTTTGGAATGAGAATTGCTAGTCTAATAAGATGGGGGAAAGAGCTCTAAAAAATCTTATCTGTGACAGTTTTCCTCTGTTGGATCCATTGTGTGACCTCAGAAAAATAATTCTATCTCCTGTACTGCAGTTTACTAGTCTGTACAGTCCATATAAACTGCCCAGTAACTATATAATCATTATTTAATAATTAAAAATACTTATCCCTGCTGTTAGTGAAGGGCTCCAAGAATAACAACAATTGATATTATTAATGCCAAATATTATCTCTGAAAAATAACTGATAATACAACTCTAGTTTTCAGAGTTGTGTATAAACTTTACATATAGTATGCACTTGCCTTTGTCCAAACTTTCAGATATGTAAGTACCAGTTTTACTGAATGGCCAAGATAGTAAAACCAAAGCTATTTCAGATAGTTCAGTGTGAGCTGAGAGGACAGAAGTCTGATCAGTTTAAAAAGAATTGTTCCTTTGGTATCCATAGGTTGTTTCACTGTCCATTATGGATTAGGCTCAGAAAAACGGGACTGTTGTCTAGGCATGTTCATTTGCTCAGTAACTTAAAGAAATATGGGTGAATACAGAAACAGGGAGAAACAGGGGTAGTGGAAAGCCTCAGTCATCCTCTAACTCTGGGTTTTCTTGTTACTCCTGCAGAACCAGCTAAAATTCCTTTCCAAGGAATACTGAAAAGTACCCTTCCTCAGAAATGGTCCCTGAGAGAGCAGAGTTGGTGAGGCAGCGCTGTGTCTTGTTTCATGAAGCAAGAAAGAACAGCACTCCTGTTATACCAAATCCAACACTTGGAGAGAATACAACTCTCAAGGCTTAGTGTTGTAACTTATCAAGCATCCTTGCTAACATTTTATTGGGAGTTTCTTTAAATTTAAAGGTACAGTAATGTATAATTAAAGTTTTGCTGTTTCCTACTTTCCCATGGGAAATACTATTTTACATTCAGGCAGGAAACACAACCCATAGGAACCAGTATATGGCAAGGGTTTAGAAACTTGAATTTATTAACTGTGTATTTAGGAATGGGATTTTAAGCTTTAAAAATATTAGACTGGTTTCTCTGTTAGAATATTATTTGTGTTAGCAGGAGCATTTAGAGAATGACATTTTTGCAAGTGAAGAAATTGTCATTGTACTAAAGAAGAAGGCTTAGCTTTTCCATAGGTATAAATCATTATTATGATTATTACTTAAATCACTGATTCTTATAAATTAAAGGTCTGTACCCAGAAGTATTCAGCTGTTTTTCCAGCTTTGTCTTGTTCTCTGAAGAGATAAGTCTAATAGTAAGAGTTGGACTTGTGAAGCCCACTGAACCTTTCTTGGCTGAATTTTAACCCCAAAACAGACCAAAAAAAAAGGTACTGAAGAATACCATTTTTATGAGAGATGAAGACCTAGACCTTCATCTCTCATTTTTGTAAGATGAGGATACCATTTTTTATTGTGTTTGAATACTGTGATGAGTTATGATCTGTGCTTTTGATTAACAAGCCTAGTTAGTGAAAATTAAAATCAAGAAAACAGTTATATACAGTTGTTAAAGCAAAAAAAAAAAAAGGGGGGGTCTGTCTCCAACACTGGATTTATAATGTAAAGATAAGAAACTTGTCTCTGTGTACTATAGGAGAGATTTAAAATTAGCTGTTATAATTCATTTACTTCTGTATGATCTTATTTTTACAAATTTTACATTATATAGTACCATGGAGTTACAATAGAATAGTATTTTGTAATTGTTGTCTTCTCTGCTACTTTGCTCATCTCTGTGCTCTTCCTACCTTTTCAGTGTATTTATAAAGGTGTAATATTTATTTAATTTTAAAAAAACTATAGTCCCCTGCATGTAGATCAGTACCTCCTGTATCAAATCTAAGGCAGAATCAGTATTGCCAAGAAAAAAAGGGAGAATTTGACAAGTTCTTGGTGCCTTCCACCCAGGTACTGCGAAATAAAAGCTCCTGAAGTCTGCTGTCTCACTCAGAACTATAAAGAAATCATAGGTCATCCATCAACTTTCAACAACTTAAGAGCAAACAACTATTACTTGTTGCAAAATAAGCAACCTACATAAAGATGGACAAATACATCCTGAGGTGTTTTGTCTTTTTACTTCCCTAAACCCTTTAATCAGAAAGCTTTAGCTTTCCTTTAGCACTGAAGAAAATCAAAGAGCAGTGTGAACTCTTAACCTGTGAGAGAACATCCACTGATAGTACTTTTGTCAGACTACAAATTATAGAATTGTCTAAAATGTATATAATTTATTTGTTCCATACTAATAGGCACCATGCCAGGTAGGCAGTTTCCTTTCTGAAATCCATTTTGCTGTGTTTTACTTTCTTTACTTCTGCCACAAACATTGGTAGGGACAGGGGTGGGTGTTGGTGATGAGGCCAGAATCTATATTGGGGATTCCTGATAACTGCATGCTTTACTCTGTGAGAATATACTAGGAAATTGCTTATCAATTTGCTTGAGGCATTACAGCATAAATACTTCAGTCTATAGAATTTGTTACAGCTACTTTAGGTTGCTTTCTATTGCTTATTTTAGAGCAGAACTTACTTTAAGCGGGACAAACAGGAAATGTATTTTAAGGTACAATGAAATTGCTATGGTTCTCACTACTGAATTTCTGGTGTGTTGATTAAACTCTTTAAGTAAAGCAGGTGTTAGAGTAATGGCCTTTACAAGTTAATTAATCTTCATTTTCCAAAGGAGGAGCTACCATTTGGCTTTGGTTTATCATACATATGTGTAAATTATAATGTGACTTACAGTTCCAAAGAAAAAGTCATTCTCTAAGGACAGGTCTTTCGAGCAGACTGGCATTGTGGCACAGGATTTGAGCAAAATATACACAATCCTGCTTGGCTGGAAACATTTCCTTAAATACATGTACCTTCTCTGTTATGGTTTTTTCAAGCATATCAGTCAGAGGGAACACCACCTGTTTAAATATCTTCTGATCTCCAAAATAATATTGAAATTCCCCTTGATTTCATTTAGGTGTGAAGTATTTATATTATAAGCCCAAAATACATATATGGGAACTTGGAGAAATTTTGTTTAGTGTAAACTAAGCAAGAGCTTTTTGACATCATATAATATTGAAAGGGTAATATATCACTTTCATTCTCACTGAAGAACATAGCTATCTGTATGATCAGGCACCTTTTTGGGAATATTGATCTAGTTTCTGTTTTTCAGATCAGATCAAAGTCAAATCTGGTGAGGAGCTGGGCACAGAAGGTGTGTTCTACAAAACGCAGTGAGTGTAAGAAAGTCACAGATTTCTATATTTTTCTGACAGAATTCAGTAAGATTTTTCACTTTAAGCAGAAAGTTGTCCTTTCTTTTTCTTTTTGTTGTTCACTCACATGGTAGTGAAGTCTACTTCACACATCAACTCTAATAGTCACACTGTTTCTATTTGATGTGGTTCAAACCTCTTACAAAGTCCCAACTGCTTTCTGATTCTCATGACACCAAAATGGTAGGTCAGACTGTGGCCTGAATAACTATCTCCTTGGCTGGTAAGTGACACTGCCTGTTCTTTTCATTTAGTGAGACAGTTGCTTGAAGGGTATGTCTGGGCTCACTATTAAAACAGTGGCTACATCATTAGCCAACTTCTCAGCAGTCCTACCTGATCACCGCACTTGCATAGCAGTAAACTTGGGGCACGGTGCTGAGGGTGCTGGTGTTCTGTTATCAGACCCACTTTTTTGTAACAGAGATAAAATTGTCAGAAGCCCAGCAGACATGCTGACATTTTGTACCACCCTTGCTCTTTCGAACCAAGGAAGCTTGAAAATGCACTACTTCACATCAAAGGGTTATGTCTTTTTTACAGCACTAACAGAACATAGTAAGTGTAATTTACCTTTAGAGAGTGAGCTATTTACCTGTAATGGGTGCATTCTCCTATTCCGAGGAATCAAATCATTTCCCATAGAGCATGCCTTTTGTGGCTGGCTCCCCAACAGACATGACTTTGATCTCTCCTGTTTGGATTTCTCCTTTTCTCTGTACTCCTGGATTTATATTGTATGTGGTTCTGTTTAGGCTTAATAGATTTCTGCTCCCACAACTCCTCGTGCTTTTTGCCACAAACCAGATGTATGCCCTATGCTGCCATGAGTAAGCGTCACATGTGTCCAGTATTGTCTCGACACATCAGTGTATTTTGACAACGGGCAGTGGAGAGCTGTGGGGTTCACACAAGGTAGAGCAGCAACCTGTCAGATCCATGGCTGTAACCTGTCTCCTGTCCAAAGATGAGTTGTGTCAGGGAAAGAACAGGGAGAGGATTTACCATACAGGCTGGATGTATCTCAGGGGCAATGTGGATGGGAGTAGTCGGGAGGTGCCAAATGGCCAGGCTTGTGTAGGAACTGCAGAAGAGTAGAACATCATCTTCCCAAATGCTGGAGAAGAAACTTCCATTGTGTCACTGTCTCCTAGCATTAAATCTCTTGTTAAACAGAATAGAGCTCTTACAGTTAGCTCCATGTATTTTTCCTTTTTCTTCCTTATCCTCTTTTTTTCCCTCTATGCCTTTTTTCACTCCTTTTCAATACCTTCATTTTCGCAGTTGATTTTTTCATTTGTCAAAAGATTTCTTTTTTTTCTTCCACAAATCTCTTTCTTGTTTCTCCTTTTGATGTGGCTTTTCTCTGTGTTTCCCTTTCAACCCTCAGAGCTTATTTTAGTCCCTTCACTGTATTTGCTACATGGAGGAGCACTATTGGAAAATTAAAAGTAGATTGCACGGGAATTTCTTATTTCTCTTTTTCCTCTAGAGGTCTGTTTCTCTTTCCTGCTATTTCTATGAAGTTTACCATCTTTAAATGCTTCTCTCCTCTACTTCCAAATTATTTTACTCATCTTTTGCTCTCTTACTCTGTCCTTCAACTTCCCTTTCACTTACTGTTGCTTGATATTTAATTTCTCAGGTAGGGTGAGAATTTCTGGGAGCATTCTGGATAAATACTCCCATCCGTATCTCAGCTTTACTGGCAGACATTGACTTTACAACTCCATCTATACTGTCTTTTTGTTCCATTTCTTTTCTATTACACCCTCAGTAACAGCAGCTAGCTTGGCAGTATTAACTGTTACAGCCACATTATAACCACAGCCTTGTATAACCCATTAAAGATCAGGTCTGTATGACATTGTAATTTAAAAAGCGGTTGCTGGAAGCCTATCTCTGCTTGTCCTCCTATTATTACAACCACCAGTAGAGCTGTTCTACTGGGAAATTTCAAGTGTAGACAAAGCTTTAATCAACAGTAATCTGATCCTTTAAAAATGCAACACCAATTCATTTATTTCTCATTTCACATATGAAATTTTAATAGGTACAATCACCCTTAAGGATGTTTCAAATATTAACATTATGCACAATTACAAAACAGAATTTTTTTTCTGTATGAAACTATCAGCATCTTTGAACCAAGTAAGTAGTTTTCTGTGCAGACATCAAGTTTACTATCAATCAGAAGCTTATTAACAGCTGTGCTAGCCCTAATTAAGTGCAAAGCAATGGCAGACTTTTTAATTAAGTCTTATTTTCCTAAGAGGAGTCTGATGGGTTTTTTTTTTCCCCTTCTCTTCTCTACCTCCATCCTTATTTACTGTGTAAGATCTGCTTTAAAATTAACTGGGACACAAGATGGGGTCATTGACATGGGGCCAAAGCATCAGGAAATATTTCCTTTACAGAATGGCTGTATGATTATTCTCACCATATTTTATTCCTCTGGCTTTGTAAATAATTCCATTTTTAAAAAACTTTTCTGCAGTGCTTTCCCTTTTGATATCTTTTTTAGTCCTCTTCTTGTCTGAAGTATATCTCCTGTATTCTCAGTTTCAACAGATGTATAATTGAACTTAATTTTAGTGTATAAATTCATTTGAGAGAAAGCAAAATGTATGACATCATGTACACCAAAAAAGGTCTTTGTTGCACGAGTAGATCTCTGGGTGTGTAGTACAATGTATAAAGTACTTAGTTGTTATGAAAAAGAATTGGCCTCATGGGTAAGTTGAAATTTAAAAGTCTCTTCAAGTGTTTGATTTTCTCAGTCCTTAGCAGTGCCAAGTGGTATATGTGTACTTGTGAAGGGGAGAGAGGAGTACTCTGAAAACTCTTTATCTGCACTTTCCACTTGGCATTATTTAAACTGGAGATTTTCTGTAACCACAAACAATGGCTGGATTGTTACTTTGCTCAGAGGATAAGTGGTATGTATGTGTAAGAGAGCAGACTAATCTCCTACTGCTCTTGACAGAGTACTGTCAAGCATGAATATTTTTATTTACCATTACAGGTATAAAATGCCTTTAACTGAGCTGTGTTCAGTCTGTATTTTAATCTGAAATACAAGATGACTTGAGGCAAATCCTGACCCTGATGTGCTGGCAGTCACAAGGACTCCAGTGAAATGCTGGCAGTTTACATGGGGTGAGGATCTGACCCCTACAGTTTAAAGAGAGGGTGGATCACCACATGAGATGAATTTTAGCATTCACTTCTCAACCCAACTGCTGAGCTCCTGGATTTGCTTGCTCACTTTTTAGGCAACAGACTGGTATCCTTTGGGCAATATATTCATCAGGAAAAACTTTACATGTTCCCGTAAAAAAGTACTCCAAAGGTGCAAGGAATGGGGGATCAAGGCATTGGGCAGCAAGTTTAAAAGGAGTAGTAGATCACTGGAACCCAAAATCCATAAAATCTCATGGTGTTGCCTAGCTAGGCTTAACACTGTGAGCTCTGGGGAGCAGGAATTGTCATTTTCTAAGGGTTTACAGAGAACTTGCTGCAACCGGAGCTGGTTTGAGCCTAAGGCACGGATACAATAGAAGTACTGAGGTCAGTAAAATCATAGCAGCAGTTGTGGTGGCCAACAATGGCTTTAAAATGCTATGGCTCAATTAAGGCAGTAAATACAAGTCTAGATGTAGTAATTCTTCATTTATGGGCACACAGATGTGTAATAATTTTCTGTAATATAGTATGATGGAATTTCAAAGGAATTTAAAACACTTTAACTCCTGCTTTGTGAAGCAAACTAGATAATTTTTTGCATCTATTCCTGTTGTATGGTTTCTGTGCTGTTTCCAGCACAGGTTCTGCATTTGTATATTTAGAAGTTTCTGTTTAGTAATCAATACCTGGTATGCTCTGGTTCATTACAGCTGCAGGGGTTAACGAATGACTATTGTTTATACGTCGTCTGATGTTAAAGCTTAATCCATATTTGAGACTAATGCCAACTTTGTTTCCAGGAAGAAAGCAACTGAGATAATGCCCAGACATATTTTAAAAGAGAATAGGGTTTTTATAATGGTTATGGATCATTTTTATACTTATGTTATCTTGAATACACTGGAACTATATGCTTCAGGATTGTTCAAGTCTGATTAGTTTTTTTCCCTTACTTTAATAAAGAGCAGAATAAGCTCATGAATTTCTTCTGCTTCTGCTCTCTGTCTCTCACCCACTTATATTAGGTTCATATTCATATAAGAAACATTTATATTCTCTGTAGATTAAATTAAAAAAAAAAAGGCCATTTTACTTCTTTCCATGGAAACAGCCATGATATGTTAACGTGGGTATCCTTGATATCCAAACAGGATGCTCTATGGTCCTCTGGACAGGGCAGCTGCTTGTGACCAACCTGTGATAGCAGCTGTTGTTGGGTAAGGAGTGCTGGAGTAGCCAGTATGACAGGAAGGATTTTCTTGGAAGGATGACTGGAGTTTGCATGAGAGTATGGCTTTGCTGGAAGCAACTTCAAGGCAGCACCCTCTTCCCTTGTTTGTACCTTATGGGGTTCAGTTTAGGTGCTGGAGGGAATCCAGAGAAGGGCAACTGAGCTGGTGAATGGGCTGGAACACGGGTCTGATGACTGGTTGAGGTAGCTGGGATTGTTTAGCCTGGAAAAAAGGAGGCTCAGAGGAGGCCATATCATTCTCTATAAATACCTGAAATGAGGTTGTAGTAAGGTGAGGGTTGGCCTCTTCTACTGGGCAGCGAGAGACAGGATGAGAAGACATAGCCTCAAGCTGCACCAGGGGAGGTTTATGTTGGACATCAGAAGCCATTTCTTCATGGAAAAGCATTGGAACAGACTGTCCAGGGAAGTGGTGAAGTCACCATCCCTGGAGGTGTTCAAGAAAGGACTAGATGTGACGTTCAGTGCCATGGTCGATTTGATAAGGAGGTGAGTGGTTGGACTCGATGATCTTAGAAGTCTTTTCCAACACAAAAGATTTGGTGATTCTCTAACGAAGGTCTTGGAAGGTACTTTTTAAAAACAGATACTTCTGTAAGATTCCTGAAGCTTCCGCCCATTTTTCTGTGTAAAATATTTGCTTTTCAAAGGTGGAAGTTTGCTGTAATAACTCTTAAATTACAAAGAGCTCTACAAGACTTACCTTGTGCCACTCTCCTATGTCCAGTGAGGATTCTTTGGAGTTACTTTGCTTTTCCCAATTAAACATATTAAGGAACACTGTAAATGACACAGTGTTTGTTCATGTAAGTACAGTTTTCTGCCAAAATTTGAATTAAGGTTTAACTAAAATATGCAATAAAAGTGAATTTATCTTTCATATTGATGCTGTTAAGTAGTGCAGCATAGTTTTTAATGTCTATACTTACAATTTCCGTTAAAAATGGAAAAGTATTTTGCAAACATTACTATATTCCAAATCAGAGCCTGTAAGTAAAAGGTGGTACTTAACAAAAAAAAATAAATTACTCCTTTTCCATGAGTAAATGGTTTGCTAATTATCTATAAAGATACAAGGATAGGGCAGCCATAACCTAGGTGTGACTGTTGAAGAGTGCATTCTGGAGTTGCTGGAGGCCTCTTAGCATTAACTAGGCAACGTTTTGGAAAAGATGGCACATTACTACATACTGTCAAAGAAAAGGAGACTGTGGGGTGAAACAGCAGGAAGTGAAAACAACATCATAAGGGTGACTACTGTTACAGGTATCCAATAAGAAGACTGCACCTGTCTGGAATGAGGAAAGTCAAGAAGAATATCTTTGAAAGAGATAAAAGAACTCTCATCCCCTTTTTTCCCTTTATTTATTCAGTGAACTTCAGTCCTTGCAGAAAGCACCTGGCTGACAGCTCTGTACCTTGTAGTCCTGGGTTTATTCCCGGCAGGATGTACAGTACCGACATCTCCAGCTCCAATTTCCCGTTTGCTCCCCTAACGGGTAATGTGGGGAATGCTTTTATTTCCAAGGTGAGTTCTGCCATGGCCCTGTCTGCTCACCTCTGCAGCGCTGTGGGTACAGGCTGGGGGGTCTGGCAGACTTGGAGGTTGGACTGAAAAGAGGCAGATAATGCTGTTAGTGCCCCAGCCATCGTCTCCACCCTTTGGTGGATGTTGCCACCCCTGAGGCAGCGATGTCTAATCCACTCATGAATCAATTATTGAGCTGTCGCATTTTTCAGCCTGGCCTATTAAATTAAACTGACATCAGTCTCATCTCACAAAGACATTAGATAGTGATGAATTTCAGGTACTGTTAACCTGGTTTTGAATTGGCCAGCTAGAGACAGACAGATTCATTTTTCATTCCAGCTGCCAGAACCACTGTCATGTCCTATCTTTCTGTTGTGGCTTGTTGATCAATGGATAGCATTCCTTGCTAACTCCTGAGAAGGAGCAATTTCATAAGAAGAAAGGAACCATAAGAAAGCCAAAAAGGTAAAAAACCTGGATTCTTTTTTTCTATCTTTGTTAGAACTGTGAGGAAGAAGGTACATATGTAAAGCATAAGATGGGCTGGCTGGTTAAAAAAGCTCCACTGAAAGAATCATAGAATGATTTGGGTTGGAAAAGACCTTAAAGATGATCTAGTTCCACCCCTCCTGCCATGGGCAGAGACACTTCCCACTACACCAGGTTGCTCAAAGTCTTATCCAACCTGCTCTTGAACACAGCTTCTCTGGGCAATCTGTTCCAGTGCCTTACCACTCTCATAGTGAAGAAAAAGCACAATATTGCCTATATGAATTAAAAAAGGCATTGCATGTTATTACATGCAATCCAAGCTAGAGGAAAAAACTCTGGAAAATAGAAAAGAAATATTCCATACTGCCAACAGCATTGCTTTATCGATACAGGTACCTGCAGTACACCTACCATGGGTAGGCCCTACTTGCTCTGTGCAGTACTTTATCCACTGGGTGCACCTGGTAAGGAACCAGTGGAAACCTTTTTGCTATGGTATATTGAAATGTGTAAGATCCTCAGACTGCTCTGAGCTGAACCTGCACAGGTTTGGCTTTGTTTGTACTCGTTCCCTTCTTGGATTCTGGTTTTATTGGCAACCAAAATAAAACCAAAAGGTGTTCAAGTGGAAGTTTGACTGCTTCTACAGTTTATTCTTGTTTCTCTATTCAGGACTTAGGAGTAATTGGTAAGTGTCTTTGTGCTTTGTTTTGTCTCCTCAGGGCAAGATGGAGCCATGGGAGACCTGTTACAATGAATGTCCAGAAGGGCAGGCTTGCAGGGTGGGATGCTGACCTGTGCCACTGCCCTGTTAAGCCTGCCTTTGTGAGTGCACTTCTCTACAAATGCACTTGTCTTCTTCATGGTGAAAAAAAAAATCAACAAGGAAATCCTGGCAGATATTTCCTGCCTGCTGGAGCTATGGATTCATTACTATTAATAGAACTCTTAATTGACTACTCTAGCGCAGCTATAAAAATTGATTAGATGCATATGAGGAAATAAACATGGGTCAGGCTGTAGTGGCACAATGATATGAATTTGATGACCTATTAGGACATTTTTGTGTCTAGCAAAGGATTTTTTTAATAAAAATTAAACACTTAGTCCAAATTCTGCCCTCCAGCACTTCTCCCAGTCTAATGAATGTATAATGAAAGCAAATATTTGGTGTAGCAGAAGAATCCCATTTTTTGAATCTCATTCCTGTGTATTTTCAAAAGGTTAAGTTACTTGACATGTAAAACATCTATGAATTTTAAGTGAGGCCAGATTAGTAAAGCTCTATAGTTGGTCTTTCATCTTAATGTGACCAAGAATGTCCTCTAGCTCACTCTATTTACTAAGAAATTAAAAAATAGCAAATTGCCCATCATTGCATGCCATATGTCCATTCCTCTCCTGGGCTCTGCTCTACAGCAATGTTAATTGACTTGCCTAAACCCTCTTCTCCTGAGTTGTGACCACTCCTGGCGAAACAATCAACAATGCTGCTGAGCAGAATATGGAATGAAAAAAAAAAAAGTAAAACATTGAGATACATTAAGAATAAATTTGTTTCTGCAAAAGGAAGATCAAAACGAAATACTGACATATAACCTGTGTTTTCAAAGGGAGAATTTTCAGTTTTAAGTTCACTTAAAAAGCTGGGGTTTCAGTCTCAGAATTGGCCTGAAAGTCAGAGGCTTTTTAAAAGCACTTTACACTGAGAAAATACCATCAGTAATGAGTATAAACCATTGTCTGTTACACATTGTTTGTTTCTGGTTTAGTAGCCTCTGAGTAAAGTACACAAAATTAAAAAAAAAACCGCCCAAACAAAATAGCCTCAAGGACTGTTAAATGAAGACCGCATATTCTTCTATTGGGCAAATAAATTATTTCATAAATCTGTATTTAGAAGGTAAACTGGACTAGATTACATTGAACAAAAGTAATAAGGACCATAAGTTTGTAGTACATAAATGAGGTTACTTTTTTTGCTCTGTTCTTCAGAGAACCTCCATTGAATCACAAGCTTTGTCTTTTATGCTAATGCATAATATTTAGATGAGGATGTATTACCCCAGCTGCATCTCGGTAGCACAGCAGCCTGAAATGCTATGGAGCACACCTGAGTGCAGAAGCCAGCAGAAGCCAGTTTTCATCCCAGGTGCTGGCAGTTGCTCCTTGCCCAGCCCATAAAGAGGTGTTAGGAAGGTTTTGCCCTTTTCGTGCAGCCAAGTCTTTGTTCTCAGGCCTGTCTGGCTAAGGGCTGAGTAGGGCTGGAGGAAGGACAGAGGAAGAGCCCAGCACAGGGACTAGAGCATGGCAGGAGCCCAGGCTGCAGCCCTGGAAGTGCCTGCACTTACCCGGGCAGCTTCAGCTCTATCTTTGCCACCCTGCTGTCCCCAGCATCTGTGGAGTGCTTGGTGCTCTGCTGGAGCTCAATCCAGGTAATTTTTGAATTGTTTCTTCTAGTGCTCATCTTTGAGGGTGTCCTTATGGTTGTTTCTCAGTGCCCTTCATCCAAACCTGATGCTGAACGTGGGGTTTTCCTGTTTCTCTGTAGGCTTATGCAACCAGCTCCCCACTTATCACCCACACGAAAATTTCCTGCCTTTTTTTTTTTTTTTTTTCTTTTTTTTTTGGTGATTGTGTCAGAATAATCTTGGCGTTCTCTTTTACATTTTTATTAAAAAAAAAAAAAAACCAAACATAAAATAGTAGGTCTTGTGGAGGTAGAGAAAATACTACAAATATGGAAACTGAGAAGACTCAGGAACAAAAAAAAAGCAAATGTAATGAAGATGATTTTATTATCGCTATTTCTCTAGCAGTTTCATAACTTGTTTACTCCTTAAAGCTCGTAGTACATGAAAATGGAGCACAAATACGGCAGGCTTATTCCAGATTTCCTTTATAAGGTTTATTTATTTAGTGATCTTACCAATAGGTATGAAGTTAGAATTTTAATTTTAATAGCACTTTTTTTTTCTAGGTACAGTCAATCTATCTTTCTATTATGACAAGTTATTTTAAACTACTTAGTATTCAGGATATTTGCAGTTGCAATGAGCAAGTTCATTTAAACACCAAATCAATCAGTATTTTCACTAGAGAGAATTTTTTAAGTACCAATTAAGAATTAAAAAGTGATCTATATTGTCTAATACAGTATTAATGTGCTGAGAGGGGTGATCCTAACTGCATGAGAAAAAGGTGCAGATGTGCATATGCTTGCCTTAATAAAGGGTTTTTTTTCCTGTCACTTAGAATAATTTAATGAATAAAAAGCGTTTCTTTTATTACTCCTAATGAGTGGAAATCCCATCAAATTGCAATGCATCAACACATGGCATTACTTTTAAACTAAAACCACCGTAGATTATCCCAGTGATAATGGAGGCCAGGAGCACTTTGTGCTATGGATGGACTGTTCTTGTCGTGCTGTGACGTACTGTTACCTTTCAGCAGTGCATACATCACAGTTAAGAGTTATGCCAAGTGCTTAGTTCTGTTATTTTCTGTTGAAACATCAACCTATCAGGTCATAATGAGACAGTTTTAAAAAAAATTAATTATAGAGGCCATGGGTAAATCACATCCTCTAGGTCGGTCAGGATGTGTAATGATCGGCTGAATGGGGTGGTGGAGTCTTGCTGATGAAGTAACTCAGAGCCATGTTGGTGGATCAGTCGGACACTTGATGCTGGGATGGATGTTGACCTGGTGCTGTGTTTCAGTGGCCATATTCTCCTCTTGTATCTGCAGTTTGGGTTTTGTATGCTTTGAAGTAAGGGGAGCAGTGATGAAATGGTCCTGAGTTTTTACTGGAATGAGGCTTGGATGGGATGCTCTGTTTAGATGAGGATTAGGTTACATGGAAAAAAGATTTTACAGGCCTCCAATACTGAGAAAGAAGGAACCAGTGCTTTAACCAAAAGAGGTTTTATCACCTTGACTTAGATAGCTTTGTTTCTGCCTAACACCCACTTGACTCTTTAGAGTTGATCTGCCAGGGATGTTGCTGAACAATAAGCTGACAACCTCACCCTGTCAAAATGACATAAAATACTTTTTTTTTTTTTTTTTAAAGTTGTGTTTGAACTTGTCTTACCATAAGGGCATTTTCAGAGCACAGGCACCTTGGGGAACATCTGAAAATGTGAACAGAAATAAAAGAACCTCAAGTTGAATTGTTAAACCAAAGATTGCCTGGCCTCTCCAAGGATTTCATTAGTGACTTTCCTGTGAAACAGTTTCAGGAGCCTATTTACAACAATTTTGGTTTTCTTATTCTAGTGACTTTCTTGCATTAATCTGTATAAATGTCTTTTTTTCCTGTGATATTTCTGTTAGTGTTATCTAAATGTGTAGTTTAAAGGACTGTTGGTTTAACTATTTTAAGATAGCATCTTTATTAAATAGATTATTTTTTTTAGGACAGAAAAATATATGTAATCTCTTTCTGATTTTTCTGGGGAGGAAAAGTATTTATTATTCATAAACACAAGAATTTGTGCATATAAAACTAGAGCCACTGAAGTTGTCTCGATTTACACAAGTAGAAATCAATCAGTCTTGTTCTTTACTTGTTTTGCAGTTTTTGCATGAAGAGCCTGCAAGTAAAACAGTAAAGCTTCTGCTCTCTTGCTGGGTTATAAATAGTTTATAAATTAGGCATCTAGGATGCATTTTTTAATAAATCATTACTTGTCCTGAAATTCAGGATGTTTTGATCTGTGCATGTTTTTGCAAATACATAACAACTTCATGATGACCCCACTGCTAACAGCAAACTGCATGGAGGGCTTTTCATAGGTATATTCCCAGTTTTTGCTGCTTGTCGGGTGGCAGTCTTGGCTGTATGTCACATCACCTTCTCCCAGTGCACCATTGCATGAGTTTTGGAGATACCACAAAGCCAGGCTCAAAGTTATTGTGCACAGGACAAAGACACCTTTGTGGGATATTGCCATGATAATTCCAGCCTTGCAAGGCAAAGCTTTGTATAAGATCCCTTCAAAAGAGAATAGGAAATGTGGTAATTGGGGAAGTGAGTAGAGTCATGTGGGAAAATATTTGTACCAGACGACTCTTTTCCAGCACTGCGGCTGTTACATTAAAGAGCTAATGTATAAGTTAATGCTGCCTGAGGCAGGATTAACTTCTAATGTGTAGGGATTGAAGATTGCTAATGGCCTAGCTAGCATGAAAACCAGCTTGCCTGGGAAGGTGACTTACTGTACTTGCCTCTCTTATCTGACTGTTGCTGGGTTTCTTATGCTGAGCACCTGCCACCAAATTCCCGCTGTCTGCCCAACTCCTGAGGATGCAGGAGAGCTCTCACTGGATCCAAGGCAGAGCAGGGCTGTGCCAGTGCTGATGTGACTTGTGTATGAGGCCGAATCAACATCTATGTCTGACTGCCTTGCTCATCTCTCTTCTCGAGCTGCTGGTGCTGGCACAAAAGAGCCTGTGCTACCCCTCTGGACTAGACCTATAGCTGTTGTCAGTCACTGAAAGCCAACAAAAATGGCAAAGACTTGCACCCACTGGGAATGTGGTGCTTCTGTTTAGGTGATTTACTTTGCTGTGCTGAGGCTTTTCAGTGTGAGAGAGGGTAGTGTTCTCATGCATTGATAGAGGGCACCTGTCAGGGTGGTGAATGTCATGATGGATGGAGATAAGAGGGTGCTTTCCTCCAGGCCTGACTTCAGCTTTTGCTTCTCTCCTCTGTTGTGGTGAGGTGGCTGGGGTCCCTCTGGTGTGCCCCAAATGTTGGATGGAGGTAGGTTTCCATGGGAATCTGTTCCCCTGTGCCCCTGTCGAGTTTGGGAGTGAGGAAATGGGTAGACTCAGTGTGGGTGGGAATTCTCTGGGGACACTTGCCATGAAGCTTTGTTTTTCTCATTGAATACAGTCTTTACAGGGATCTAGTCTTTTTAGTGTTTCTTTCTCAAATGTGCTCCTGAGGTCTTTATCTAGTTCCTTCTCTGGAAAACCACTCCAGCATGCTCAGCTGTGCATAGGGCACTGTTTCTTCAGCTACTGGCTGTTTGCCGACCCTCAAGCATTTTGCTTCTTCTGATGTGGACACAGAGCACTTGCACGTATCCCAGTTGTGTGAATGACAGCGTCCACCTTCCTTTCTAGTAGTGGCTTCTGTTGATTTGTGTCTCTGTACTGCCAGTTGTGCAGCTAATTCTCTTTTTAAGTCAAGTGCACGCTGTTTTAATATTGCTATATAAATACCCTCTTAGGATAAAAGAGAAGCTCAAAAAAAAAAAAAAAAAAAAGCCAGAGCTGGGGTAAAACAAAGGTATTTTCCTTCTATTTATAAAATACGTTAATTGTGGGGCAAAGAATGCTGTTGTTTGACTTTCTCCGAAGGAGGAATTGCTTGTGTAGACTCTGACTGAGTGTTGAACATGGAATAGTTCTTTAGTACATGAGTGCACAATGGCTGCGTGAGGAAACAGAGGGGATAAGTGATATTGGGGAGAAACCAAGGAATTCCTTTAGCAACATCAGGCCGTGTTCTCCTCCCTGTGAACATGGGTAACTTGAATTAACACTAATGGGTGTTATGTGCAATGGAGAGGATGATCTACCCCATCGCACGTTCTGGGAAGCGCAATTTAAAGCTTTCCTGAGGCATTTTTAAATTAGATTTCTTGGAGTGTCTGTCTTTGAGTTGTCTCGCATTCAGAACTTTCACTGACCCAGTTGCACACAGATTGATGGTAGGAGATGTCTTATTTGTTGTATCTTTACAAGAAGTGTAAAAGACACACATAAATTGCTCTTATTGGCATGATGTACGGATGCTTGCCAGTGTTTGTGGTAGTGATTCACTATGAGGCATGCACTTTTGGGTTACACAAATGCCAAAATACTGGAAAAATAAGGCTGTTAAAATTTTGGTGAGGAATTTCCTTTCCTTCAATGCAGAAGAGCCTACTCTGACCTTGACTGCTGGAGTTGAAGAAGGATAGATTGGTCAGATTGGCTGTAAAGACTGGATGTTTAAATGTCTAGCAGGGATATATAGATTTCCTGTAAGAAGAATTATACAAACCAAAACAATCTCCACAGCCATAGGATGTGGATGGCAAAGGGGTGTAGACTTAAAAAGGTAGGTTCTGTAATGGCTATGGCCAGGATTTTAGCATCTTTCTCAGAAGCATCTGAGAGTAGTTGTGGTCGGTGATTACAATGTGGGGTTCAGCTGACCTCTGCAGTTGACCAGTTCCTACATTCTGATGATCTCCAACAGGAATGAAATTGCTGAATGCAGAAGATGGATCTGTGTTATCATAGTTAGAGTCTTGGGTCAAATCCCTTGCATTTTGCTTGTTCAATGAGGGAGGCAGTACGTGGATTGTTCTATTGAAAGTAGATCCTAAACTACCTAATGTGAGTAGAATTAGTGCCAGACTAACACTATGTGATGCTGGCGTCTGCAATGCCAAACTGCTGCTTTGCGGTCTTACCTTATTTCTTTTCCTTTTTTTAAACACAAGGGAAATTTTGAAATTACATCTTTTCCTTAAAGAGCTTTTTGAAACCAGTGGGGGTTAATTAAAAACTAAATTTGGAATCTACAAACACACAGAAATTATTTACACTGCTGTTAATTTAGTTTTTTAATATTCATAACTGTTTTCTCTTAATTAAGAGGAGAGAGAGAACATGAAGAAAGGCTTGGAACAAAAGCAGTCTGCATACAGATAAGAGTCTGACTTCTCAAAGAACTGGACTAAATACATATTGCCTGCTTTGAGTGAAGAATTTATATGCAGTGATTGTGTATTGCAGCTGGAAAATTGGGTAGACTTACATATGAATCTTACTATATTGGCATTTGGCATGATCCTCTTACCACCATGGTTACCACTTCCCTGCTTTCTGGCATTGGACACTGCAGTCCTGGAGCAGTTTCATGGAATCATCAAATGACCTGATTTGGAAGGGGCCTTAGTGGTCATCTTGTTCCAGCTCCCCTGCCATGGGCAGGGACACCTCTCACTAGACCAGGTTGCTCTGAACCCCATCCAACCCGACCTTGGAACACTTCCATGGATGGGACTTTCACAACTTCCCTGGGAAACCTGTTTGTGTCTCACCACCCTCACAGTAAAGAAAGGATTAACAGGGTCAGGATTTCATCAGTATAAAACGCCACAGGATCTTATTCCAAACTATGCAACCGTATTTCCTACAAATGCTTTATATATATATATTTATACAAAGGTTGTAAACCTTTTGGTGGTATTAGCCAGTACCTTAGCAACATCTAGAGGCTGTGTGTCAAGATGAGGGTTTCACCATGCAAGGTGAGACAGAGCCAATTTCTTGATGTCACACAGTGTTAGACATCAGACATAGGTGCTGCTAAGTCTGAGTGAATATCCTTTTCTCATATGTGAAAGTATTTGCAGACTCTTCCACACCCTGGACCTTCACCAGCTTTGTTCTTTCCAGTTTTTAGGAACACTTGTTTAGCTTTATCCCTATTGTATATTTACCTTCAGTCTTGAAACCTCTTCCTAGTGTAAAACTTTTATTTGAGTTGTTTTGAATACTGGCCTATTGGGCTACAATTTGTCTTCTCTGCAGGATCTGGGTGAGTTTTAAATAATGTATTTCAGAATATACTCATGAATAAAAGTACCGTATTTCCCAGCAAGATTTGGAAGCCTTGTGTTAGTTGTGAATAGTGGAGTAAAGCTGCTCAAGAAATGCCTGGAAACGGAAGGGTTTCATGAATATTAGTCTAATAACTTAGTATGGCCCAGCTCATTTTCTTTTCCAAAGGGACAAAAAAATGATACTGCTTTTTGTTTGGGAGTCAATTGATACCTGAGTCTTTATTCCCTTCAAAATAATTTGAAAGCCCAGTCTTAAATGATTTTGTAATAGTCTGCTCAAAACATTCAACGCTGTCAAAAAAGATGCAAAAGCAATTTGGTACTGCATAGGTGACCAAATCATATGCTTGTGAACACCATGTGACTGAGAGAAGTGCTTTGTTTTCAGAAACTGCAAAGTTAAATAATTACAAAGAATAAATTTCTTCAGGGAAAGGATAAACTAACTAAAAGGGAAACTAGTGGATTCCTCTGTTACATTCTTTAGCTAAACTTCCAACCCCTTGTAGTACTAAATACTATAATTCATAACATATTTAATGTGTTTTAATATCTATTAACCTAAATGCAAAGGTAACTGAGGCTTTGCATTTTGAGTCCATCAGTAGAAGTACCAGTAAATATAAAAAATGCCTTTAGGCCAGTCAATAGACTACCTGCTGGATCGTGATTAGTTGAGTCTTTCTCATATATATAAGAAAGAATATATAGCTATGTAGTGCTATATATATATATATCACAATATACTACAATGTGTGTGCAACATGAAGAGGTGACAAGGTGAGATGAAGCATCTGGTGAAATGTTCTTCAAGAAAGTCAACCTTATTTTGTTCCCTTTCTCTTTTCTTCACCTCTGTATCTCAGCAGGCACAGTTTGAAAGAACGTTTGCAATTGTGAAAATAGATGGATAGTATCCAGATGAGGCCTGGGAGATGACAAGACTGGAGAAGAGGACTAAAGATAATTAGCAGAAACCAGGATCATTAAAGTTTAGGCACCAGAATAACCCAAAGAAAAACGATCTCTTGAAATAATTAATGCAGTAGTCTAACTTTGTTACTGCTAAAAACTTGCCTTTGTGCTGAGGACCTGCAAACTACTGAAGTTCATTGATGCAGGAGGTTTAAGTTGGACTTGATGCCTTTGTGGATTCTCGGTATAGAAACGAGATTGAAAGACTGACCTTTGCTAAAGGTAGATTTAATTTAGATTATTGAATATATCTGTGTCTGATCTGTTGGACAAGTAGAAAACACAATCCCCTAGGCCCCTAAGAAGCCCCTATGCAAATAGCCTGTGTGAGTGGCATTCCTGCACTCATGACTGCTCTCTTGTTGTGCTACCAAGACAGACCCTTTTTCAGGTTTAAGACTCCACCATCCTTAACGTTGTGGCAATCTTCTAAGGATGAGCAGTGGGGATAATAGAAAACTGGAAGTAAGGAAAACAGCACTTTAAATGAAAAAGAAATGGGCTGTGTTTCCTACCTCAAGTCAAAGGTAGGAAATTTTTTTATATTTTATTTTTTGCCCCCAAGGGTGGAGAATCTGGAATGGAGCTGAGGGAGAAACAGAATTAAGAGAATTTGAGTTCTCCCGTGTTCCCATGAGGATGCTGCATGCTCTGAGCTCATTGCATACAAGATTTTAAGCTATGACAATAAAGTTGCAGAAAAATTTATTTTGGCAAAGATTTATGGGAGAAATGCAGGATACAAAGGAGTCTGGAGACTAGAAGCAGATTTCAGACTCTGACAGCTTGAACACAAGTTAGAGACCTGGGTGAGAGATGAGTGAGCTGCATGTACAAATACATGTCTGTAATTTTTGATATGAAAAAGATCACAAATTATATCAGAAACTCAGGGTCAACAGTAGCAAGAATACCTCAAGGGAGATGGGAGTTGCAATAATATCAGAAGACAGTTGGTAATGGGGCAACAGCAGATATTTTTTTTCCCCCTTAGGGACAACGATGGAACAGTAATTACCGAGAAAGCCAGAAACTTGCAGTGTAGGAGTGTCTTGTTTGTAGTTAGAGATGCTGAAATCTGGAATATATAGGAATCAAAATTTATCTCTGAATAACTGAATCTGTGGATGGTGTGCAGGTAAGAAGGCAGATGGGAAGGGAGAGAAGGAAATGAACACTGGGACCTAGTGACTTCCTTGAAGATCTCATACACATTATTTACAGTCTTTAAAGGCTCAGCTAATGAAACTGCATCTATTTAACCCAATTTTTTTTAAAATTTAAGCCATGAAAAGGAATCATCCAGGTATAAACAGATGCAGTTGGATCAGTCCACTATGTCACTCAAATACAGAAATGTGGCTATGCTTTTTATCTCCTCTTTTGTTTCACTGTCTCCATTACAAAAATATTATGCTGGTTTAGCAGGTGGTTTCTAATCCTTGATGTTGGAAATGCAAACAGCATTCTTATGGATTGTTGGTGTGAAGATGAAATGGGTGAACTCTGCTATAAGTAATAAGCTGCAATATAAAAAGGGATAGACATGCACTGTTTGTAGTGTTAGTGATTTGAGATGTTGGAAGTTCAGCGTGAGAAACCTGAAAAAATCCTAGGATCTTGGGACTGCTCAGACACTGCTAAAGATCAGCCTTCTCTATGCTATCCCAAGGAAGTCACTTCAAAACTAGATTAAGTATTAGTAAGCTCATCTGTAAATGTGGGCTGGTTTGTTCTAAAAAATCTCTCCTAGCAAGACAGTTAAAAGTGAATGCCTGGGAAATAAAATTTTCCAGTGTGCTGTACATGTCTTCTTCAATACTGATTTCTGAGACTGGAGTTTGCTGTTGTTTCTGTCCTTGCCAATATTTGTCTCCCTTACAGAAGTAAATGTGATTTCTTCAGGGATCTTGTTTTATTGTTATCTGTGCCAATGAACACCAGAGCAATCTGTGGTGTCAGAGGAAAAGCAAACCTAAAGGCTGAGATTTTGGTGGGGAATTGTCTATTCCTTCTTCTCCCGCAGGTGCCCATGGAGTTGCTCATTCCAGTATCAGTTGCTCTGTTTCTCTTAAAAAGACCTTCACATTGTTTGTTTTCTGCTTTGTGCCAGTGGAGCCCTATGTGACTTTGATAAGTTGTTATACTGTATTTATATGTAAGCATGAAACATTCTTCTCTTTCAGTAAGAGATGAAACAAGTGGCAGTGAAAATGCAATTGAAAACAAAATCCCACACAGCTGAATAAATACTGTCCTTTGCATATTAATGAAGATCTGATAGGATCAGCAGAAGGTACAGCAGTGGAAGAGAAATGGTTGAGTGTGTCTGTCCAACCCCTGAGTGAAAATCAAAGGAGATAGGAGCTAACTGCAGTTACTGTAGAACAGAGTTTAAATACCACAGACTTAAAAAATCAAAATCATAGGTGTTGCTCCTTGGCTTTATTTTTAAAAGAAATAAAGCAACAGATACTACTTTTCATGTGTTAACTATGGACCAAAATAATTTAACACATACATTTGTCTGCCAAGAGACCACTGGTTGCTTGTTTGCGTGGCTGAAATCTACCCATATAATAAAGCCTTTCTGTTTCCAAGTGTTTAAGTATTGAGTAGCTTTGAAATGCATGTTTTTTAACTGGGTCTTTCCACAAGGAGAATTAACTGCACATCACTATTTAATGCATGAAACCATGATTTACTGTTCTGAGAACTAATTTCAGCTTGCTGCAGATGTAAACTCGCCCTCGATTAATGTGCTACTGGGCCCAATTCAGAGATGGGTAAAGTCAGCAGGTCTTTCCAATTACTTTTATGAGTATCAGATGAAGTCTTTAATTAATGCATCACTGAGTTTTCAGACTCATTTAAAAAATTCTCATTTCTAGATATAATGCAAATCTTTCAAAATGTCATTGTACTTTAAAGCTGTTCTGCTCTCTTGGATGAGAAGTTATTTACACTTGTGTGAATACATCTGATATATTCCTTCTTTCCTCACACCATTATATGCTTACAGTATGTGTTTTGATATATTATGTGTATCTTTGAATACATAATATATTACCAGATGGTATGTGCTTAGCAGGGTACACTAAAGTGGAAAGATGTCTTCTGCCCTGGGTACGTGTACACAGTCTGGTAGTGTACGTATTTAAAGTGAATATTTCAAGATGTATTTTTAGGAGAGAAAATAATCTCTTGGTACATGCAAAAGTTCTGAGTATGCAGTAAATGAGCTACCCGGGAAAGTTTTGTATCTAACATGCTACTTGAAGTATTGGAAAACTACCCCTGGCTCATGAGGTTTAGCCTGGTGAAATTTGGACTGAGAGGACTTAGTGTTTGGATGCTGTTGGCATGGTTTCATTTCCACTAGCTTAATAATTCAGATTTGGAATATGGAATAGCTGTTTTTAATTTTTAGAGGAGCAAATAAAAAGAGTTTCTGATGGGCTACTGCCTGCTTGGTTGGAAGCATGTGAAAACTATTGTTTTCTCAAAAAAAATAAGCAAAATGCCAGCTTTGAGCTTGTAAACAAGGCTCCAGTGTCAAGGAGAACTTATGGATTTGTTTCAGCCTCCTGAAAATTCAACGTTTAGAACAGAAACATTGATACAGCCTTGCCTGAACTCATGTAATTTGCTGTTACAGTTCAGGCTGGTGTTGTGAAGAGACCTGAAGTTATGGCCACCTGTTCCTAGCACAGATTTTAGTCGTCAGAAATCTAATGTCATGGGCCAAAATTTCAGCTCTTAGCAATAAAAATTACAAAGTGAAGAGAAATTATAGACATTGCAGAAGTGTACTGTTCATGAGTCGATTCAGGTCTGGGGGTAGCTTTAGGTTGGTAACTGATGGAAAATTCGTATAAAAGCCTTACCTCACATAAATCACTAAGGCTTCCTTGATTGTAATGACCTAATGCCAATTTATACCACCTGAAGAGCTATTGCCCAGGTTTACAGTGTAAATATAATTACTATGACATAGATATGCTTTGGTTCGTTGAGCTGGCAACCAGCAAGGTTTATAGTATCATGTCTTTTTGTTCTTGCTTAAACTGCCTTTCTAGAAGGTGGCTGGAGTTAGAATCAAGGCCACAGTTTCTCTCCCACTCTGCTGTATTAGCGGATAAAGCAGACATCATTGCAGAGCACGGGGCTCATTCCTACAGGCCCTGCGTTCTCCGGGCACAGCAGGGAAGGTCCATTTGAGCGTGTTTGGCACAGCAGGAACCTGCTGACTCGGCATTACCTGCAGGAGACTCTGCGCTTTTCAGCGGTGGCTGCTCTAAGCGGCTGCAATTAGGTTTTGACACGAACACCGCACCCTGCATCAGGGCGACTGCGACAGAGAAGGAACTTGCTGGGTATGATTGTTTTTTTTTGTGGGCTCTGCCAGCACACTTGGTGAGGCAGTAAGGGTATTGATTTAAAGGTGTGAGGTTAGCTTTGCAATCAGATAAGCTAGAAACATTTCTGAATCTAAATATTAAAATGCTGTGAGCCCTCTGAATAGAAGTGAAGAATTATCTGAGCTTAAGCTGTTGGTTCAGACCTGTAAATCATTAAAAGTGGAGAATAGGCACTGCAATAGAAAGAGAGGAGGCAAAAGTATCAATTTGGCCTTTTTTCCCCATGATGTTGTGTTGTGTATGTCGAAAGGTTTGTCTTTAGCCACAAGCTTTCAAGCTTTAATGATCTTGTCGTTACAAGTTTCTCTGCCTGTTTACAGGCTAACATTCAATTTCCATCACTTTCCCCCTGTTCATGCTGTGTCTTTGCCAACAGTTAATATGAGTGAAAGAATAAATAAAGAATTATTAATAATAATCAAAGGAAGGAGGAGAGGCATTATGCTGAGCAGGCTTATTCCCTCCAAGTATAGATTCTGCACTCAGTTTTGCAAGTGCACCTGAGGAGACTTGGCACAATTGGTGTCTCTGGATGTAACCGAGAGCATGATGTGGTCCTTGGTTCTAGGAACTATTATTTTAAAATATTGTTAAAAGCAGTAAAACTTCTTATTTGAAGTGGTTGAAATGGCATGTAACTCAGGGAAAATTATGAGGGAAATAAAAGGGCTGAGGTGAGTCACCAAGCAAGCTTTTTGTGCTTGGAAAAGAGAAAAACTTGTTTCCAAGTGCTTTTTATGTCACAAATAAGAGTGCAATAGTTTCACTGCTAGCACCTAGCAGTCATTTTGCACAGTATAAATGCACCATAACTTAGCATGATTTCTCTGCTCCTGGGAGGCCATAGACTTAAATAATAAGGGTGCTCCAGGTCACAGCCGAGATGCAATTAACCCTGAGATTGAAGAAATACCTTCCCACCTGCAGGAAGGATTCTCATTTTGAATAGCTTTCCATTAGTTTTCCTCTGGGAATTATGCAATATTGGCAGTATTTCTGGAACTAATATGACAGGGAGAGCCAGGGAGAAGTTCAGATGTAGATCCTTAACACTTCTGTGGTCGCAGGGGTTCTGTGGGCTTTCAGTCAGGCTCTGACTGTCTTCTATCTATTGGGACATTTTTTTTGTCCTGCTGTGATTGAGGTCATGTTCTTTCACCACGTTCCATATGGCAACAGAAATGCCATGCTGGTATTTAGCAAGGGGCGCGTTTCTGTGCATCTGAGATACCATTTTTGTTGTTTGTTAATTCCTTGTTCTCCCTTGGGTGACATGTAGAGCTAAATATGGTGCTGTTTTCAGCTGAGCCAAAATATTTAGATGTTTGAAAATCTATAAAGCAAATTTGTTTGTATCTGTCGAATAACCTGCTGGGTAAGCCATGGAGTAGGCACACTTATAAGAATCAGAATTTCTGATTGTTTAATATCATATAACTAGTTCCATTAGGAAAACCTTAAGAATTTGAAAAGGATCATTTGTGGTGAAAAACAATTTAACTGGCTTCTTTTTGCTTTATTTTTTTTTTTTAAATATATATATTTACTGTGTAATTTTCACCCATCAGTAGCTGGATGTGAATCAGAATTACTTTGCCTCTTAGGGATGGATTGCATGTAGTCTCTGCTTCTCTGCTACTGAGTTTTTAGATAAACTGGCATATCCAAACTTCTGATGCTGGCTGCTATTCAATTACAAAAATGTAATTTTTTAGTTTTGCATAACTTCTTTTATTGTAAACCCATTCCTGCAGAGGGACACATAAAACATGAAAAAGATTGGATGCTCTGTAAGTTTTATGAAGAGTGGATGCTTGAGATGTCCAGCATGACATGATCCCAGAGAGGACCATGTTCATCTGGAGAATGGGTTTGGGATGAGTGGTGGGTTTTTGTTTTTTTTTTTTAATAGCTACTCCTGCAAGTTTTATTTTTTGGGGTGTGGAACACCAAAAGCCACTGGTTAAAGGAAGAGACTTACTTCAATTGGTGCTTCTGAAATCTTCAGAAGACACGGTCAGTGGACTGAGTCACTGATACATGAGAACAGGACCACAGTGACTTTGAAGTGCATGTGATGCAGAGGTAAAACAGTCTCTGTGAAATCAAGTGTTGTGTATCTTCTGGTTGCCTGCCTCCCCTGCCTGAGGAGTTCTGACCTGTTTGGCTATGTGGCATTGTGACTTGATAAGTGCTGCTGTCACCTACAAGGAGATTATAGGCAGTGTTGCCAGTGGCTCATGTTATCTTTGTAAAGCATAACCTGCAGGATCCTGTAGAACAAAGCAGGACAATATCGAAAGCAGTGAGATGTGACTGTAGTGATGAGGAGAAAAACCATAGCCATGAAAGCATCACAGAGGCATTCTGGCTCATCAGGCACTGCATGCTGTCATGTGTGTGTTTAGGAAGGGATTATTCCTAGTGACCAGTTCCTACTCTAAGTATCAGATAAATCAAAAAGTGGAAGTACTTAGAGCCATGAAAGAAGCATAATGGACAAGTATTTCAATCACACAGAAATGCAAGCAATTACTTAATTTTCTTAAGGGGCCATGAGAAGGGTATAGAAAATTAGGAGCACTTATTTACATTTATAGTTATTATTGAATGAACATCAAATTTGGCAAGTGGGGGAATTTGGACCAGATATTTTTCTAAGGTCTTTTTTGACCTAAATAATTATTTGGTTATCATTTTTGATGAAACCAAGAGGCAATAAACTTTTAAGGGCTATTTTGGCCTGCAAACCCCTTGGCATATCACACTACTGAGTCCATGATGTTAAGTAAAGAAAAGAGGATTAGACATGAGTATAGATGGGGGGAAAAAAAAAATCCACAACTATATTGTGTGGGATACTTCTTCCCAATAACTGGATACTGTCAGGCCAGCACATCTTGTAAGGCATTGTAAGAAAATCTCCTAGTACGTAAAACAGAATTTCCTCTACTTTCCTTAGCATAGTTGGTCTGGGCCATGGGCAGGGGTAGCTCATCTGCTTTGTCAGAACATGCTCTGTGTAGGGTGAGTTCAGCTTTCAACTATGAGAGGATAGTTCTTGTAACTTCAGTGTGGGAACTTTTGTAAGGCAGCTTGACTGTCACATAAAATTATTAAGAAAAAATAATCAATGTATAAATTTGTCATGTATTTCAATCTTGCATTTTGCACTGGCACCAGATCTACTCTGTTGCACAGGTGGAAAGAGGGTCCAATTAATCAGTGGTCATTCATGGCAGCTGTGGTAGGCTAAGAAACGTGGGAAAGAATTAACCAGGGAAATACTGAATTCCTTGCCTTGCTGAGGGTACAGCCAACTGTGCTCCAGTGCTCTGTGACCCCCAGAGTAATGTTACCCCAAATGAAGCCAATACTTTCCTACTTTATGCAAGCTAGCTGAATGGCTTCTTGAAGCGTTAAAAAATTGTTCATCACTTCTTGAGTAAAAGCAGATTAAGAGAAGCTGCTTGGCTGTTTTCTACAGTAAAACCCACCAACCTGTCCATGTCCAGATTTTATTTCAACAGCGTGCTAACTTCAAGAGTGAGTAATAAGAAGATTATTTCTGAAAAGAGGTAAAGAACATAAGCTTGAAAATTGCTTTTGTTAGTGCTGCAGTGTGAATTTGTTGCAAGGTTAATAATAGAGTTATCGCTGTCAACAAAGGAGAGTCTGACAACAGAGAATTCCAAATGGGTTTGAGTTCCTTGCATAATTGTTATTTTAATTACCATGTTCAGAAAAGGCTTCAGAGGTTCCTTAAACACTGCTCATATCCAGATGAGATTTACCAGTGCACCACTCACAAGCTTTCCTTTGAAAAGTCACTTTCTTGTTTTATCATGTTTACAAAAAACTGAAGTGAGAGTTAGCTATGAATCTTCTGTTATTTGAGTTGATGGCAGATGGTAGCAAGGCTTTGCTTTGTGATAGAGTTAAACTCTGTGGGACTGATTACAAAGAAATTCCATTAGCAATATTTAAATGCCATCTTTGAAAGGCACTCGATAATATGTGTGTTGGCGCTGATCAAGAATAGTACCTTTTAAAAATGAAAAAGTAATGTGACTGTTAGTTTAACATAAAAATGTCAAACTGGGGGCAGTCTCTTGTCAATTAAAGAATCTGGGCTATTCCTAATGGGAATAAGGAATAAGTAGGAAGGGGTGGGTGGAGAACTGGGTACTAAAAATTGCAGATGTGCAGAACTACTCAGAGGTAATTTGTGCTGGCTAATAACACTGTCAGCCAGTTTGGGAGTAATACAGACAGCCTGATACCTGTTCTTCCTGAGCCACCTTAGTGATTTCTTTTTCTTAGTATCTTTAATAGCTAGCAAGGCTTTACAGCAAGCAGGGCTACGGTCACGGTGTGCTGAGTGGAGGTGGATTTGTCCAGATTTAAAAAATGTGCTTGCTAAAGTTCATAAAATGTATTAAAATGGCAAACTTGATTGTTGCTGAATTGAGGGCTATACCTGTGAGAGGGGAAGGAGGATTCTCAAACTTTGCAGGGGGCTAGTTGAGCTGATGCTGAGATAGGAGTCAAGGGATGAGGATGTGCATCTCTGTACCTGTCAGTTCATGTTAAGGCTACGTCTCTATAAATAAAACACCACAGTCAAGTTTCAAACTTTGCCTTATTTGAAAGTAGCTTCCAGGGAAACAAAAGTCTGGTAGAAGTTCACTTGGAGGGAATGCCATATAGCAACTCTAATAGCTTGCATGAGTCTGTTGCTTGCTTTTGGAGGGTCAGTGTCTGATTTTTTTTTTTTCCCCCCTTTCTGTTAAATGAATGCTATTTCCATTGTAATTCACACAGATGCTTTCCCCAGACATCTATTTATCTAGTGTTCCTTCTATCTGGACATGTTTCAAATCTCTTCTCATTCCTTAGTTAGTTGCTAAGTGTTTACTCCAAAATTGTCCCACCTAAAATGAGGCTTGTGCAACAGCTGTTACTGTGATAGTATGTGGATGGACATCAAAAGCTGTCTTATGATTGAAACATAAATTACAAAGGAAGCATTAGCATCTTTATTTTGTAGGACAGGAGTTGTATGTTAGAATGTGATTTGACCGTAGTCTGGCAGGCCTTGAAATTGAACATCCAGTGCATTGTGTGAGCCCTGAGACATTCTTTTATTTTAATCTTAATGACAAATTCTGACTTATCTAACCAACTCTTCATACTGAAGCAGATTCTTTCTTCACCCTGGGGTGTCTCTTTTTTTTTTTTTTTTTTATTCTTTCATATTTTCAAGTTGCTCTGTTACTTATAAATTGCTTACAATACTTTTTCTTTTCAACCCAATAGTTTGGATCTTTCTCTTTCATTAATCTGTTGCTCTTTGCACCTTAATGTTTTGTTTTAACGACTCTTTTATCCCAACTTCTTAAAGCATTTCATCCATAGATTTGATGACTTTTCCTGTCAGCTTAATATTTTGTCCTCCCTCAGGGCCCCCAGTTGTTGGCTCACTGCTTTTGTCATTGCTAATTGTTATACTTTAGTTTATTGCTCTGTCCTTCTGTTATCCTTTCCCAATACTTTGCTCAAAGTGCTATATAAATAACTAAAATATAGTGTAATGGGCCAGCTGTAAAGTAAATTAATGGAAAATCCTGCTGTGAGGCCAGAACCTGGGCTCCTCAAGAACTATTCTGCACACAACCAGCTGAAATTTGAGCCCTGTTTTCACTTAGCACCATTACTATCAGAATTTCTCAGTGTTGTTAACCCCTAATATAATTTTTTGTTTGTTTGTTTCATAACACAGAATAATTAGGAGACCTGATAGAAAACAGGTGCAGTAGTTACTTAGATTGCAGCACAAAAGCCTTATCTTGACGTACACCTGAAAAGGCAACCGAGTCCTGGGAATGCTGAGGACCAAATTCAAGAGGGTTTTCAGTGATTAGCCATCACTTCAGGTATTTAAGGGAATAGTTGTTTGAGGAAGCTACTTTTGAACTGAATAGGAAATGAAGTCCCATTTGAAGCTCTTGCATCAATTTTCATAAACATGTGTCTTACTGTTGACAGGCAATTGCTGGGAAGTGCTTGGCTTAGCTCTTGCCAAGGGCTGAACAGATCTGTCTCCAATCCCACCGTGGAGGCAGCTTTGGGTGGGAGTCCTACAGATGTTGGTATGTTCCTGTAGGCCAGCAGATGTAGTAAGGATTTTAATTAATGAGAGCTTTTTGTATTTCTTTTGCACTTCAGAAGGCAGAGCAGTGCAGTTGGAGCTACTTTTTCCAAAGCAAAAGTAACCAGAATGAAGGAAGAGAGTGACATGATATGAAGTGGGTTCTAAAAGATCTTTGGTGCATCAAGAAATATAACATGTGATCATAGCACCGATTTGAGCTCAAGTGATTAAGGATTGGGGGGAGAGATCTTAGCTTTTTGAGTTCAATGTATTCCCTTACAAATGAATTAACCAAAACAGCACTTTTCCTTTGGTTTTGGGGTTTATGTTCAAAAACCCGCAACATCTATTGTACAAAAGCAGATTTTTTTTTTTTTTTAAAAATCTGGCTGAAAATCGAAAATACAGGGAATAGAACATATTACAGGAAAAAATAATTATTCTGCTATGTTATCAAGTGATACTGGAACCTCAAGCAGTTGTAGGGGAATTTTAAAGTTAAGTACAAGCAATTTGGCTCATAAGAGGAACAGGAACGTGTACATTTCCCTAAAAAAAGCAGGACATGGCATTAATTTTGCTTCTTTACAGGAACTGTGGAAGTGTAATTGCAATTGATGTTCTCCCAGTGTTTGAAGCTCATTATGGCAGAGGTTGCAAAACCGAGAGGCTGCAGCGTGAGCAGACACAGGGCAGGCAGTGGGTGCTGTACCTCTCTGGCAGATTGGGCTCCTATCCAAGTCTAAGATAATTTTCTAGCTTTTGCGAACTCTATGTAATCGGTGAAACAAACTTTTTCACATAGGTAAAACTTTGGGCAGCTTTTAGAAGAACCAAAATATACCTTGCTAATTTGACATAGGATTGCGTGAGCCTTTAATTAGGCACTCTCTAATAAGAGCAGCAGCAGACCTCCCCTTGTGTAACTGCTGTGGAGGAAACTTGTTTTCCTGAGTTTGATGTGTGTGCTTTTTTTATTATTGCATTTTATCTTTAAAGAAGGAGTGTGTTTATAAAGGTGGTTGCATTTACCCGTAATGCAATGCATTAAGCATCTATTTATTACTAAGAAATCTGTTTTAGCAGAATGTGTGCTTGTAGAAAAGCAGAGCTATTGATCAGGTGGCTTCTGAGGCACTTTGCTCTTGGAGCAGATTTGGTGTGGTGAACTCTGTTTCTAAAAGTGGTGTATTCTCCTCTGAATGTTTAATGGTGGTTGTTGGAAGTGATTTTGTCTTATGTGGCAATGGTATTGTTCGAATGGTGGTGTTTCCTTTTCCTTTGCATTTTCTATGTCAATAGGAATAATTAACCAGCTCTGATTTCACTTTTATTTATATATTAATCTCAGAAGTATCATAAATAGAGTTTCAGTATGTGCAGTTTTGTATGAAATGATGCTCCTGGCGGCTCTAAAATTTATTCCAATTAGCTTTAAAATAAAAAAACCCAAAAAACAAACAGAAAAATTGTGCAACACGGATGTTTTAAAAGTATTTAGAAAAAAAGATTCAGAAATCTGGATGTTAATACAAGACTATGGGGAGTTTTGTACTTCTTTCTATGTGATGTTGCAAATATATAGAGGCCTGTCTATGATTTGTGTACATTACAGCTTACACAGATTGCAGTGAGAATAGGGTTGACCAAGCTCGTTTTGTTTTGTTAATTTAGTTTATATTTTTGAGATAAGGGAAAATATGAAAAAATAAGTTATTGTCTTTCTAGCTGATTTTGTTTCAGTTTTAGTCTTTATGTTGTAAATTAACTTTGATTTTAATTTTTGGAAGACTTTCAAAAACCTCTGTCCAAATACTTTTCCTCTTTTGAGCTCAACCAAGCTTACTTTTCTTGTGGAAGTTAAAACAGTGTGCAAAATCATCTAATTGCAACATTCACTACTTGGGCCTCTTGGTTCCAGTTTTTTAATCCAATGTTCACCCTGTTGATGAACGTGAAAGAAACTTTTTTCACAAAAACTGAAGTATTTCCTGTATGGGAAACATTGACTTCCTGCTTCATAGCAAATGTGGCATTTCTGCTGCATAGTTTGGAGGTTTTCTTTGTTTGTTCTCTTTGATTTTTTTTATTTTTTTTTAAGGAACAAAAAAGCTCACATTTTGAGTTCATTACTGGGAGATTTTTGCATCCTTTCTCTTCTTGTCCTGACCACAGCACAAGCACCAGGGGCAAACTCTGTGTTGTACACAAGTCTGAGAAATGAGTGGGAGAGGTGGGGAAAACAGAAATATAACACTAATTTCTGTACCTGGGAAACTTATTTCCCCTTCCTTTTACTGATCTGCAGCAGCAATATCAGAGACTGAGGGATGTAAAGCCTGTCTCTGGTCTTCAAGAACCTTCACCTTATATTTTGAGGTAAGTCAGGAAGACTTTGAGTAGTGTGTTGTCCTATCACAGTGCACTTAAATTCTTGTCAGCAGTGGTAGGAATGCTGGACTTGTGGGCAAGCTTTTAAACCACAGTAACCACAATTCAGGTTCTACAAGGCATGTAAATAAGAGCTTTGGACAGCTCCTCTAAATTAGAAAATGGAGAGGCTGGAAATTTAAGCCAAGTTTCCTTTGCAGTCCTCTGTTTGTAGGATGTGTGCAGATTTCTATCCCAGGAAGCTACCTGGGCAATTTTCTTCCTTGGCATGCCTGAAAAATTGGGTGCAAAGGTTCTGTACTGTCTTCTCAGCAAGGCAAGTGCCAGTACTTGAACAGATGCAACTTTGCAACTGCTAGCAGAACTGATGCTTGCTGAAAAATCCAGGCTGATCACAAAATCAGGGTTGTTCTTCTGAGAAAGCCTGTAAGTTTCTGTTGTTGAAAGCTAAATGTGGTGGGGTTTTTTTTCCCTCAAAGATGGGGATATTTTAATTAGCAGAAGTAGATTTAATTAGCAGTAGACTTCCACTAGATGTATTAATACAGGTGGATGTTCTTTCCTGTTTTAAGTATTTCTTGTCAACTTTTAGCTGAGTAACCTAAAAATTCTTAGGTAGGAATTTCAGAATATAATGATAAGTATAGTTTCATCACAGCAGTTGCTGTCTAGATTTCAGTGTGATGAAAGAAGTGTGCAAGTGGTGTTGGAAAATGAAGCAATGGCAAAACCAGAACTTAGGCAAAAGTAAACCCTGCTTTGTCATTTTGATAACCAGTGCCATATATTGAAGCAGTGCATACAGATTCTGCTGCTTAGTAAGCCCAAATACAGGCTCAAGATTTGTTTTTCCCCCTTCTGAAATTCATTCTTTCACCATGTAAAATTATCTGCCTTGGACTGAATATTACGTTAAACTAAACCCTGACTATTTCAGTATGTCTGAGGAATGCAGTAATTGGAAGCAGATTGTAACAATTGCAAATAGCTATTCCCAACATTTGTATCCCTGTAGTGTTTGGAATCTCCATAGTACTAAAAAAGCTAGTTAACCAAGAAGCGGCATGCATGACACTGCATGACAAAAAGTGGTCTTAGCCCTGGGTTATTTTTTGATGACTAACATTGCTTGTTCTTCTGGCTTCTGCTCCAGAAATGGTATTTGTTGAAAGTATTTGTTAATGCTCCTTCTGCCCCATTGATCTTGAGCACTGGGGTAAGGCCAGGCAAGTGCCAGTGCCATGGTGAAGATAACAGGTACAATAGTTTCCTTCAAGAAAGTGTGGCTATTTCCTTGGAAAATGCATGGAATTGGGGAATCTCACACAAGTAACTTGCAAAGGTTGCCAGTTTTCTCACTAGAATCCTTCATCATTCCTGAAATGACTTTATAGCCACATCCCTCAATTTAGCCAACCTGCCATCCACAGAGGGACCAGAACAAGCCCAAAAGTGTGTTCTATATAATATAATCTTTCCTAAATTGAAAGATCCTTAAGGATTTTGACCTTGTTTCGCAGGCAGGTCTGTGCCCATGAGAGTGGTTGTTTTACAGGGAAGACACAGGTTGAGGATGTGTCTGGGCAGAAGCATGGTGTGGAAATCCAGTCCTGGGAGGGGACCTCAGCTCAGACTGTTGCTGTGCTTATACACATGGTTAACCTGGTAACGCTGAGAGCACTTACATGCGTATTTACTCCAAAAATACTCGGTACTTCTGTGCCTGGCTGGACTTGGAGACCTTCTGCAGCTGCTGTTTCTCTTCCCGCTCTTTCCCCCAGAGGCTGGTGGACGTTTGCCCAGTGCGGAGTTGCTGCTTGAACCTTTCAGTGGTGGTCTTTTTGCTAGTTTCTCCCAGTTTCACTCACCACATATACCCCCAAGGCTAATGCTTGCCTTTTGGGCCAAAAGCCCTGGTTTGGGGGCTGAGCAGCTGTTTCCTCGGCTGCCTGTGCGGAGTTTGCCCTGCCCTGGAAGGTTCTCTGGAGAGGCACAGCCTGTCTGTGGCTCGGGGAGGGCACCTTGGGTACAGCATGTGACTGACAGAGCTCCTGCAGCCCCTTCAAAGGATTAGAAGTGTTGGAACCAGCCCTATTTTTGAGCACAAAGCGGGCTTTGGTCTTGGGCCCCTTGGGCTGCTGGAGGGCGGCAGAAATGGGGCTGCCTGCTAACATGACAGGAAGGGAGCGAGGTGACAGACCAGGCAATGAGCAGCGCCAGGTAAGGGGAAGAAATCTCTTTGGGAACCAAAATCACTGCTCCTTGAATATGGTTTTGTAGTGATGGGGGACACTTGGTCCTGGGAAAGGGGAGAAATCTCCTGAGTGCAGTCCACACCAATGCTGCTTGCACAGCGAGACAGAAATGTCCCCCAGTTCTCTAAACCAGGATAATACTGTGTCACTAGTTGGCCTGACTCTTAAGTTAAATTTCCCCTTACAGATTTCTCTAAGATTTAAAGGTTCTTGCCTTTTTTCTTTTCTTTTTTTTCCCCTCTTATGTAATTGTGTTTCTGAACTGCAGCCATGGAGCTGTGCTCCTTTCCTCCAGGCTGGGGAGTTTAGGTAAAGGGCAACAAATGACCCACCACAGGTCAGGGAGCAGGCAGGGGAAAGGATTTCCCCTTGCAAAATCGTATTTTATTCCATGGGGAGACAACATTCCTTTGCAAAACACTCCTCTGACTTTAAAATAATACATAATAACTATAAAATTACCAAATGTCAGGTAAACAAAAAGTTATTAAGAATGACCTTATTAGTTCTATCTGCAATTCACGGAGCGAGGTAATTGTCAACCCTCGCTGTTATTAGGTTGAAATAATAGTTTTGGGACCATCAACATTAAAATTTCATTACGATGGGACAAAAAGGCTCATGTATAATCAATAGTAAGAATCCATTATTATTGACTTGGAATGAATGAAGCATGAACACATTTGTGCAGATATGAACAGTTAGCAATCTTTTGAATAATAAAGAATTAACACTACACAGATAATATCATTCTGGGAATTGGACTCAAACTCAAATTGGTACATGTCTCTTTGTTATAAACTCAGATTCACATCCCTTGGTAACTTCCATTAAGCTGCTTCTCAAAATACTCTGTGTCTACAATTTTGTATTCCTCAGCTCTGGCTTATGAGAGGTGGGCATGTGGGCCAGGGCTGTGGTAGGAGTGTGCTCTGGTTGTCACGTTTGGTGATCGTGCTGGGAATAGCACTGCAGTGGGACACCAAGCAGCGGGCACAGGTGGGTGGGAGCAGGTTGGGCAGCTGCTGTTGCTTTCTGCCTTCATGCTCCCGGAGAGGAATTTCAATGAGACGGTGTTACTGCTTGCATTGCAGGCATCAGGTTGAAATACGTGAGGGATGGTGAGTGTCGAATAGAGAAGTATGGAGCCTGTGGAATGTGCCGGTTCCTGGGGACGTGGCCAAAGCTGTAGCTGGGATGTACGACATAACCTTGTCTAATGTACATGATATGCTGAGACAAGCTGTTCCCAGCATGTTCTGTTCTGTCTCTGTGGGATATGTCACACTGGCAGTATTGCTGGTCTCTTATTTTCCACTGATGAGATGAACCAAAAGTGCACGTCATTATGTGCTAAATCTGATGCATTTCAATTTTTTTCAGCCTCACTTGGAGTTTCTATATACTAAGTGCCTTTGAAAGGTGTTATTTTAGGCTATTTTAACAGTCTTCCATACTAAGAGGTGCTTCTTAGCATTGTCTTCTGTCTGTGGCCACCTGCTCCCTCATGGTGGCTTCCCACTGCTATGATACCCAAAGTACTCTGAATCTGAGTTAACTGTTGACTTAGACTGCATTTTTACAGGGAAGAAGGTTTGGGTTGCTCCAAACCTGCCTCTGCTATTACAATGAAGAACCTCGGACATCCAGTATTACCTGTGTGTTATGGAGTGTTCTTCAGTGCTCCGACTCCAACACCTGAAATTCCCAATCATGGAGCAGATTCTGACCATCTGCTATGAGGTATTTCTGCTCTGAGTATCAGATGTGCAACCTTGCAAGTGCTCCCCGCGATTGCTAGTCCAGCCAAAGAACACCTAAGAGCAGACTATTCCAGAAACTTACCTGTTTTTTTCCTGGGGCTTCATTCTGTAGCATGCCCTATTTCTGATGGAATTGGGGAAGTCACCTGATGTCTTAAAAGGAAGTAAAGGGATCTTGTGGCTGTGGCACTTGACAGGCTCAAGGACACTTTCTGGGGAATCTGGGAAGTCATTTTTTTTTTCCCCAACTGTGAAATAGGAACAATTATTTTCTTAGTCACTGGAGAGGGAATGATTATGCATTATTGCATTACAATAGCGCTAAGGACTGGTTGGGCTAAATGCCCAGAAAAAGAAAAAGTTATTTAAGGAATTAATTGTTTCTTTTTTTTTTTCTTTTTTTTAAACTCTGATAATACTTTAGATGGAAACCTTACAGGGAAATGAGTGGTGTATTGCAGTGGCACCTGCTTTAAGCCATTAGCATGGGTACAATTATGAGAGAATGTGTGAGTGTTATTTCCTTTCAAATTTACCAACAGTGCATTTCTTCTTCCCTATACTTAACTTTCAGCTGTTCGTTGGGGGTAAGAAAGGAAAATAACTGAGAGACAAAGGGCAGTAAACCAGCTGAGCAGCCCATCTGTTGCTGAGAGGGGCATGGAAAGCAAGGAAGGTACCATTCACAGGGGCCTTGGGATCTGTTCCCTCTGCCTCCCTACTGGGGAAGAGGGAAAGTTCTGACATAACCCTGGGAAGAGAGGGAGTGTGCCCTTTTCTGGGAAGGGGGCTAGAAGAGGGGGAAAGCCTTTAACGTTTCCAGAAACAAAGGGCAGAAATCCAAGCAGCTTTAAAACATATGAATATAAATTTAATTTATCTTAGTACCCTAAGCCTATTTAAAGTGAGGGATGTGCCTCCTTTTCCATGATTTCTCTCTGTGAATGCAGATGTTATGGACAGCCTGAGATGTTTTCAGTGAGAGAGAGGTTGAGGGGAAACCTGCAGAACTATGGGACACTGAAAATTTTTGTTCTTCTGAAGGAATGAGTTGCTTCTTGCTATTTTTAAACTTTTTTTTCTTGGTTTTGTGTTGACACACATTGTAAGCCATTGCTGTTTCTTTCCCTTCCCTAAGGCTGAAGAACAACAAGTAAATAGATGTGTATAAATTTGTCAAAAAGAGACAATTTATATTAATTTTTTTTTTGTGCTGAACCTAATTTCTGAAACTGGTCTTGAAATTTTATTTTTTTTTTTTTTTTTTAAAGTGAGAGATACATGCAGGGCACATAAAAACATTAAAAAAGGCTCTACAGAGAACATACCATAAATCAATGAGTAAGTTGTTCAGAACAGCATAACAATGAATATAACTGAACATATATAAATCTAGGGAGGAGGAAACGTTTTTTTTTTCCTCATCTTGTCAAGTCTCCTGCTGATTTATAAAATAGGTGAGTAGCCAGAAAAATCATCAAAGTGTGCCCAGAAATTATACAGTGGTCTAAAAATACAATACTATTGTATTCACAACACAGAGTATTCATCACTGATACTGTTCCATAATTATAATTGTTAAACATAAGTCCTCCAAACCAGATCTGCTACTTTATTAGATTGATTGATCACTGCAGAGTTTGTCTACACAGAAAAATCCTATTTTTCTCCAGTGAATTGAATCAATCTGTTTTCCTTTTAGTGCTAAAACTAGTTTCAAGTAATCTGTTTCAAAGCTGACTTTTAGCATAACTAAGTTTTCATTTAAGTTAAAAATTTAAAGCCCAAGTCTTTCATATCTTTTTCATACCTAAATTTAGGAAATGAGCATGCTATAAAACTTCTGGTCTGCTTTCCTGCCACTCTACTTGATCCTTTTTGACTTCCACGTGAGTGTTTGTTTTCCTTTGTATGTGAAAGCTCTTCTGATGTAGTATCCAGGAAGAGATTCAATATACTTGAATTCTTTTCATATGCAAAGTATTTCAGTTCTGCCTCTCTTGTAATCTTTTTCTGAAACTTTAAGGTGAATGATAAAGGCACAGTGCCTTCCATAACAAGTAACATTTCAAGTAAAAGCGTTTACTTATGGGTCATAATTGTTTTTAAGTAGTATTTATAAGGGGTAAATGCGGTGCAATTTACAATAGTTTAAACCAATCATGAGAATACTTCACGCTCATAAACTGCATTTCACTTTAAACTCTTATGAATATCCAAGAGACCATGAATTTGCATATATGCATTTTAAAACTTGCATTTTCTTTCCTTTTTTTTTTTTTTTTTTTTTTGGTAACTTTTTCTGTGCTGAATTGCCACCTCATGTCTCTGGTCTTGTATTTATTGCTGTAGTGTACCTGTCCCAAAATAATTGCAAGTATGGACAAGGTCTAATTTTATTCCTCATTCTTACTAGCTGGAGAGTGCATAATACTGCTGAAGAGAAATCAACAGAGCTTTCAGTTTTATTAGGGTATGAGCATGCCTGAACTCGATAGAAGCCCTTTTTGTATGACCTCGTCTCTAAAAGCCCTTGGGATTATGGAGAAGGGTTTCTTTTTCCTTAGCAATAAAATAACCTACTCGCAGAACTGTTGGTACTGCTCTTTCTGCTTCTGGATAGAACTCAGTATAATGACAGAAAGTGTAAGTTGTTGCTTTTTGGTGGTTTACATTTATCAGGTGAGAGAAATAATTTGACCAGTTCTGTGTGGTCTAACAGCCTTCATATTTAAAACAAATAATGACCTTTCTTATGTTTCTCCTGGCCAAAGTGTCCAAGCTCAGACAAAACTAATTGGCCTGTCCAGCTGACTCTTTTTAAGATAATTCACAGAAATTGGCTCTTGTCATTAAAAGGAGATGGGGCAATTGATCCAGTCTGAGTCTGTGCAAATGGTTCTAAGGTTTTGTAGACACCCCAATCAAGTTGACGCGTTTGATGTCTAACAAAAGAAGAGGTGTGAGCCATTGAGAAATGAAAGTCTTGTCTTTGAAACAAATCTGTTCGGTCTTTTTTGAGTGCAAAAAGCATCTTAAAAAATTTAACTTCTGTTTCTTTGTCACTTTTATGACTCCAAAATGCTAGACAGTTGTTCTTGAGCTTCAGTAAAACTCTGAATTTTATTGAATTTTGAGTGGTGCAAGGAAGATTCTGAAGACAAACACTTCTGTTCGCATGAGCTTCCAAAAGTTTTGGTCGTCATTTAAATTTGCTCCAGTCTCTGACCTGGCAGATGGACTGGAAGTCTCTTGGCATCTGATAAAATTTTTTTAAAAAAAATTTCTGCCACTGTAAAATTTTTGTGAGAAAACTCTAACTCACTTGGCTGCTTTCCCTTCTGCTGTCAGATAAGGCAGGTTATTGTGTGACCTTTGTTTTAGTGGGACCTAGATCTGGACTTCAACACCATGTGGGATGGAGGGAGGACTGTTTCAAAGCTGAGGTTTCCAGAGCATTTTGATTGCTGAGAATATTGTTAGCCAAACGTTGTTTTGATTATTTGTAATACAGGCTTGCCTTACTTAAAATGTATGTAATTCTGTAGTACGTTTTTAGAATAGTGGTGTCTCACAAACATTTCACTTTGTATGTCTTTTAGTTACAATTCAATGAAAAATGGTTCTGCCTGTGAGAGGTAACTATTTTCCCTGTGATGTTTGAACTTCTATTATGACATTCATTATATCATGTAATATGAAGAGTTCTTTGTAATTACATTTTGACAAATACACATTTCACGTTCATAACATTATTCAAAATACCTTGCCTTTATTTAACTCTTTAATTTCTGCTTTGCTTTTCTGTTACAGAAGTATGATTTTATTATTCTTGGGCAACTTTCTTTGTGTGTATACCACATGTAAAAAGAGAACAGTTTTATACCTTAGGTGTTTATATTTGTGGAATACATGATCAGTCTTTCTGATTCTGCTGAAAGATTTAGGAAAAGCATGAATAGGTACAATTATATTATTAAATAATTTTAGTTTAGGTCAAATAATAAGATTGTATAGTACTGTAAGGGGGAGATTAATGATTAGATTTGATAATCTTAAGGGTCTTTTCCAACTGAAATAGTTCTATGATCACAACCTTCATTGCTGGTACACTTGACTGAAAGTTAATCAGAATAAAATCTAAATGGCTGGGTCATCACAAGTCTATTTACTTAACAAAGTCTTTTGTCTTTAATTCCATTTAAATAAGTTTTCCAATATATTCAAAATACCCTGGGAAATAATCTCATTCAATATACCCATCAAGAAGTTAAGTGCCTGGGCTAAGCTACTCTCCTGGCTCTCACTGTGAATATCAAAATAAGCATCAGGATTTGTCCCAATTCCTTTAGAAACCTTACCCTACTGGTTGTTCTCCAGGGCTCACTGAGGGATGATCAGTATTAGCACAGAATAGAATTGTGGGTGCTTCTGGGTCCCACAATGTAAGACAGATGTGAAGGCTCTTGAATGTCCAGAGGAGGGCAACAAAACTGGTAGAAGGGCTGGAAGGACTGTCCTGTGAAAAGTGGCTGAGGACTTTGGGTTTGTCTAGTCTGGAAAAAAGGAGACTGAGTGGTGACTTCATTGCTCTCGAAAGCTCCCTGAGGATGTGAAGTGAAGAGGGAGGCGCTGATGTTCTCCCTGTATCTGGTGGTGGGACACTTCGGAATGGTTAAAAGCTGTACTAGGGGAGGCTTAGGCTGTACATTAGACAGCATTTCTTTACTTGAGAGGATGGTCAAACACCAGAAGAGGCTTCCTAGAGAGGCGGTCTGTGCCACAGGCCTATCAGTGATTAAGAGGCAGTTGAACAATGCACTTAATACCAGGCTTTAACTTTTGGTCAGCCCTGGACTGGTCAGGCAGTAGGACTGGATGATAGTTGTAAGCCCCTTCTAACTGAACTAGTCTCTTCTAAAATAAGCTAAATGGGACATCTAAAAGAATTAAATCCTAGCATATAGCTTGGATGACACTTGATAACAATGTGTTATTGGAAGTACAGGACTGATGCACAGTGTCTCTGTGGAAAGAATTGAGAAAGGAGTAAAAAGTTCTTAGTGTAGCTAAATGTTAGGGCAAGAAATGTTACTAGTAGGAAAAGATTGTTTTAAAAAATGGAAATGGAGTTTAGATCAGGAAGATAGAAAACATGATAAATTAGGGTGAATTTCAAAGTAGAACAAGGTAAACTAAAAGAGACCTGAAGGAAATATGTCCTTCAAACATAAGGAAGAGAAACATATGCTGATGATACCAAGCTAATCAGAGTAGTATGGACAACACCTAATTCTAAGTAATTGCAGGAAGACCTTATAAGACTGACTGACTGGACATTGAAATGGAGCGTAATCTAGAGTAGATAAGCTACATAGGGGAAAATTATCCATTTCACACTTAAAACACTAGTCTCTGAAACGATTTTTCTTTCTTCAGGAGAAGGATTGGTTTGACTTGTGTGGTGGAGGGATCACAATACTTTGAGCAGTGTTTGCAAGTCTTTTCTGGGGTGACTGAGCATTCAAGGGTCATGACTCCACCCTAGTGAAAGAAAGGAGAATATCAGTTTTGAGAACTTCCTTTGGGTAGCTTTTTTTTTTTTTTTTTTTTTTTTGTTGTCTCTTTGCACCTACTTTGTTCCACAGGAAATAGAGTTCTCCTCTTTGCTTATGAATTCCATTCAAGCAAGCCACTGTGAAAGGAGTTTGTGTGTTCAAAGCATGAAAGATGCCTGTTGACTGAGATAGGTGTCATGTGGAATTAGCTGAAGCTTACCAGGTGTTTGGCCATCTCCGGAGATGGCTGGACAGCAAAAGGTGTATTCTGTATTTAATCTTGAAGAATTAAAAGTTTATTCTTCAGTTAAACACAAGGATAGGTAAAACCATCTATCAGCAGAATCCTTTACATCCTTATAAAAGAAGAGGTGAAATACTGTAAGTTGCCTCTAGTATTCAGTATTATTTCTTAGTGTTTTCTGCTCATCCAGTCCTGTTGAACTGTTTGACTGGTTGGGATTTACATCATATTTCTCCCCCATTTATTTTGCAGGGTGGAAACATTGTTATGGCTTCACTTCCAGGTTTTAAGCTTTTCACTTTGTTTTTGCTGATTGCCTTCCACTCTGCAGGTCATTCACAAGTGAGGCCTGATAGGGCTTTTAGGGCTGATACCTCTGTGCTGACAATGAGTGAGCAGTTCTTCTGTTCAATACCCTGTGTTTGGTTTTGAAATCTGCCTTTGTTCCCATAGAACCAACTGTTCCACTCAGCTCTGTCCATTAACAGTAGTCCACATTGTATCTATTTATTTAAAAAACCATGGGAATATTGTTAACCAAAATAGCAAAATTGGAATGCATTCAATCCAAAGAGATTTTTCACTCTGCATTCAAGGCATCAAAATTTTTCTTCCATCAAAACATAACAATTGCTATGAATGATATCATAATACTGTGAACTGCTTAAGAGCTTCCACTTTAAAACTGTAATGGGCCGTGCAGACAGAAGGGAAAAAAAGGCTAAAAGCATAAATTGAAGATAATCAATGTGAATAGACCTTACCCATTGTGCAGTTTGAATAGGATAAGCACATATTATCTGGCATAATTGGTTCATGTGATTTTCTAATTGAAGAGAAGTAGTAATTAGAGCCTAATTGAAGCAAAGTAACACAATGTCTGTCAGCATTTCTCCTTCTACCACATATTATATTATTACCTGTCATCTTTTACTTTAGTAGGAGTGCAAAAATGAAGAAAAAAAACCCTTGTCTAAAGCCTTTGGAGTTTTACCTAACCAAAACAAAGGTACAGATAAAAGACACTAAATAAAAGCAAAGAGTGCTGAGATCAGTGGGGTACACTCCTGGATGCTCCCAAACTAAGTGTGTTCACTTTGCCTGATTAAGAAATGAATTGCATTTTGTAAAATGATGTTATGAATTCAGTCTTATTAAATACTAGGAAGAAGAATATTTGAAACTTGTGTGATGTGATTCAGGGATCTCTACTTTCTGGAAATGGCCTTAAGCTGAGACAAAGGAGATTCAGGTTGGATATTAGTAAAAATGTTTCACTGTTCAGGTGGTCAGGCATTGGAACAGGTTTCCTGGGGAGGCAGAGGAGTCACCCATCCCTGAAGGTCTTTAAGGGGTGTCTGGATCTGGTGTCGGATGATGTGACTTTATGGTTCCGGGGTTACAGTGGTGGTGTTGGTTTGGGGGTTGGACTTGATGACCTTAAAGTTCTCTTCCAACCTTGATGATTCAATGATTCTACTCTGTGATTCTGCTTTAGATTTTTAAGTGAAGAGTTTTGCAATGAAATATAAAATGGTTGTTATTTTTAGCAAAATGGTGAAAAACACCTTTGCAGCCCTTTCCCCTGAGTTTTTTTTTAAATGAACTACATTATTGCAAAACTGTCTAATGTGAGAAGACTGATGGCTTCCAGTGGAGAAAAAAGAGAACGTACTCTGAAGTTGTTTGAGTGATGCTTTGTAAAAGGAGGGAGAGGAAGTTGTAGGATATTCTCTGTCTTGGGAACAGTAATATGTTTTAAGGATTTTTAATTCCTGGAGGAGAGAAAAGAATCTGCATGATGAAGTAGTTTTTAATCATTTTATACTCATAAATTTGGGTGTAACTTGAAAACAAGATCTTGAGACAATAAGCAGTTATTAAGGATAGGTGATATCTTAATGTAATAAGAGGCTACATTAAGTAAAGATGGAATAATATTTTTGGTAAAGAAGTTTTAATTAATTTCCATTTGGACTGTTACTATCATGAAGGTAGTCTTGTGTCACTGCCAGTGGAGCAGTATAGAAAATTAAAGATCAATTCCCTTCACATTGCAAGGCCTATCAGGTTTCTGGCTGGTCATCCTGACATTAGTTATCCTATAATTTTAACAACAGAAATTGCATCTCAGTATCCTTTCAGTGCACTTCTCTCTGGTACTGAATTCTAAAACACTGGGGTATGATGTCATTGGGAAGTCTGGCCCAAAAGGCATGCTGTACTCTTTCTTTCCTTGCTCTGTGTAGTAATACCTGTTGCTAGTGCAAAGAGAATGTTATCATATTTCCTTTCTCTTATCACTAGAAAAATTAAGAAAAACCAAAAAACCACAAACAAACCACGTCTTTTGGAAACAATTATTGATCCTCTACTACCTACAATGTACTTGACTAATTAGTATATTACAAATATGCCATCAGTCTTTAACCTAAGTACCTGAATTGACTAGCTCAAGCATTTCAAGTGGCCACAGCAATCTGCCTTTGATTCCTGTGTAGTCATCTTCAAAGTGTGATAAACTCTTACTAGTATTCTGCTGCAATGAATTACACAGGTCTGAGGTCCTTTGACAGTATATGATGTTCCAGTATATGATATCTCCTTTTCTAACAAAATCGTCTCTCTGTTCTGATGTTGGGTTTCTCTGAAGGTCATTAGTAAATTGTGCTGGTGGAAGTGGCATCTGTTTCTGCTTTCTCTGTGTTTTCTGATACTGAACTTTCTGAGGGATGTTTTCCAAGTTGTCAGTCATGGGGTATCCTTTTTCTGAAACGTGCCCTACCTTTGCAGAGGAAAATGGAAACAGGGTGGGAGACTGGGAAGGTCTGGTAAACTTTGCAGATCTGAAAACTTTTTGGTGGAAATAGCAAGAGCAGCACCGTGAGACAAACCAGCTAACAATTATTAGAGCAAAGCAGCCAGTTCATAGCCAGCAAGTTAAAGAACGTTCACTTTGGCATCTTTCTAAACTAGAGTGACTGCAGAACAGCAAGAGATCAGAAAGGCAGAGGTATTGCTGAAAAGAACTTTTTAAGCTGTTGTATTTGAAGGGCCTAAATTGATTAAAATGAATTGTTGAAAGGAGTTTTACTTTTGTCCTGGTGCTGTTTGAGTTTCAAATAAGGTATTTCCCAGTATAAACATGTCACTAGTGAAAACAATGCTAATCCTGCACTGATGCTGGATAGGGTTGTACCACCCATCAGAAAAAAAAGTGTTATTGAGAACAGTGGCAAATAGTGAAGGAAAGAGTCTGAGTAGCAAAAATGGGTGAAGGTATGTGGCCTTATACACAACTCAAGAATATATAGAGCGGGATGGTTTTGCTTGGAGCTAACCAGGCAAATAAAATAGTGGTTTGTTCAAAAAACAAAATGAGGTTTAATTTAATTTTTTTTTTTATTCCTTAAAAAAATTGGAAAATGACTGTTTCTTGATGAAATCTGAGGCAGTTTCTAGCTCTGTTGATGCCCTTAAAGAAATAATTCTGATGGAAAGGCTTTGTGGACTACCTTCTATATTTATTCTCTGGGGTCACAACTTGCCACACAGCTGCCTAATAAACCCTGAAAAAGGCTAGAAAGACATTTCCCATAGACATTGTCATCAGTTTGGTGCTTTCTGTAAGTTATTCTGACATTAAAACAAAGATATCATGGGCAATGAAGGAGAATAATAGTCTGTTAATGAGTAAAAAGCCAGAGTGGCATAAATTGACTATACCTGAAGCTTTGCCTGCCAAATTCCTCAGGCTGAGCAAGATGCGCTCATTTAGGAAAGTTGACTTTATTTTGTTTCCTTGTTCTGCAATTTGGCTCATTTCTCATGAGAGGAAAGATTTAAGTTAGGCTCTTTAAACACTTGGACAAAGTTAAAGTTGAAATTTGAAACTAAAATTTCAAGAGATTTGTGGCCTATATATTTCTTTCACAGCAAAGCATCCAGAGCCTCCCATCATTGCCATCATGGCTACCTCCTAGTTTTTCACATGTATTCACATTCCCGTTTTCTCATGTGACATTGTGGGTAGGATCTGTTACCCTGTTGGCCACCACTGGGGCCAGGCTCATTTCTGAATGCATGTACTATTCTGAAATACATGATTAACAGTGAAGCTGTAAAAATGCTTTGCTGCGTTATGTTGCCTTTTTTTATAGAGCTGAGAAAGAATTAAATTTTTTAAATAAAACACTTCAGGCAAAGTAAATATTAAAATAGTAATGCCTCCAGATGCTGGCTCTGTCAGAGATGCATCCAATCCATTTATCAGTCCTTTCTAACATGAGGGCTTTTTTCTCCTGTATCTCTCGAGTAAATGTGGTGCACTTTGTCTGCATGGGATGAAAACTAAATGTAAGAACATGCTTTGCTCAATCTGATGGACACAAAGGAATTAAATCTGTCACGTGGCTAGGTGGAAATTCCCAGTGTGAGAAGCTCTAGCACTGAGCCAAACACCTGACTCTTGCATCACCTCCTGCTTGCTCTGATGCAAGACATATGTTGGCAGGTGAGTGTAGGACATCGTCTTCCCAACCTGACCAGCAAGGGCATCTTGCCAGCTGATATCAATTAACCCTCTTCCTGCCTGCCTGCTCCCTCCCCACTGTCTGTGTGGATGCAGAACCTCCCTAAGGACTGAGGTGTTGCAACCATCTCTCTGACAACCAGTCCGCATGGGAGGCAAGGATGAGAGCAGCATAGGCTCTATGGGCTTACTGCTTCCCCGGAGCTTGCATTAAGCCTGTTCTACTGTGTCTTCCCTTCTGTTGATTAAATTAGCTTGATTAAGCCCAGCACATATGACTGTGCACTGCAGTCATATATCCTGGCTGATTGCAATGTCAATATGTGTGTAGTTAAATTCCCTTTTGCTTTACTTAAGCAGTGTGAAACTTTGACTGAGTTCTATCTTTAATAGCTCCACAATTTATGTTCATTGACAATGGATGCAAAACAAAATGAAATTCAAATCATAGTGAACAGCCTCTCTCAATCTCTGTGCTTAATTAAATGATTCTCTTCAGGAACACTAAATATGGAAAACTTGTTAGCAGAAGAGATGAGGCTACCAATGTATTATGTAGGCTGGGAACACGGGAAGTGAGGTTCTGATCTTTGTGTATATTCTCCTTTTTGTTTGACAGTACATGTCATAAGTTTTTACCACCAATGCCTTCAGTTCTCCTGTGCTGATGTCTGAATGTATACTTACTTTTAATGCATCTCTGCATTGTTGGTCTTAAGTGTGGGTGGAAAAGTGTAAAGATCAAATGGGTATTGTCTGAACACTTTTCATCTAATTCTTCCAAAGCCTGCAACTCCACTGTTGAGGACATTAATGTGGAAAAGTAATCTCAAATGAAGTCAAAGGCCAAGCTGTTTTTATTTTTCAATACAATGAGCCTCATTCAGTTGGAAATTGATGGAAAAATTAAATTAAGCATTTGCATGTACTGTAGATTGATGGAGGTCATGTTTCCAGCTTGCTTTATGATTACTTACATTGCAGACATCTTTACAAAGCAGATAAATACTGTAGATAATACTGCTTAGGGCAGATGTGACAAGGATAGTTATTTGCACATGTCTATAATATTTAAGCTGTACTTTTTGAGTGTAGAAATGCCAAGAACCAAACCTGGGCCATTGGAGCACCCTTTTGCTCTTAAGGACAGTCTTTCTTATACCTAGGGAAGGTTGGAGATATACTGTGCTTACTCATTTACAAGGTGTTATAGTTTGACTGTTCTTTTTGTTAATAATTAAAAGAGGAAAGGGTGAGAGGAGCTAAGAACAATAATTGGATTATAAAGATCTTTATAAGTCATCTCCATCTGTCTCTCCCAGTGCAAAAATTAAGAGGAATCAAAGAAAATTGCCAGGAAGCAAACAGGAAGAAAAGACAAACAAATAGTGTTTCTTTGCATCACTGAAGTTGGGTGGCAGGGTGGTGTGTGTGTGAAAGAGTAAAGTTATGAACGTGTATCCTGATCTTCTCTGATTAACTGAGTACTCTCAGCTTATAGGGCTTTTTAATTGTTACAAGCATCATATAGGAAAAATGAGGAAATCTGGATGAAGAAGTCTCTATGCTGGAGACTGTATCAGTAATTCATCCTTTTGTGGGCTTGAGCATAGTGAATTCTCATAATATTGCATATTTTTTGTCATATTACTTAGTTGTAATATTCCAAAATAAACATGCTAATTCTAAATATCCTGGGGTTTTTGAGACTCAGGTTAGATCTTGGAGGACTAAAATTTTAGCCGAGCCTCTAATATGCCACTGTAAATTATAGTGAGGTACAGTAATCTATTTAGACATCTGTGTGTGATAGATTGTGTCAGCAAATAATTGCATGTGCAGAAAAATAAAAGCCAGTATTTGAAGCCCTAGCTCCATCTTGTTCTGAAGTAATTTTCCATTTGTGATATATAATAGTATAGTAGCAAGTTAAAGTGCATGCTAACAATTACTTGGACAAAGCACCTCAGTTTTGCTGAAATTACCAATGTTGAAGAACTATAAAATGGTGATGTGAGGGAGAAAGAGAAAATATTGGGCTTGGTTGCTACTCAATACAAAGTAAATGTGTTTACCTGTGTAGACGTGTTAAATGTGTTAAAAACAACGGGGCCAAAATGTTTAGGATTGATATTTCAAAGCTGAGAACATGTGCTAGAGCAGTTTTCCAGCAGTCCTGTCTAGAGAAGGATGCAAGTTCTCTTTTAGAAAACATTGTTTTTTAGAAAAAAAAAGAAAAGAAACCTTGCATACATCAGACCACTATATGGCTGCAGTAAAACTAAGGCAAATGGATGCCAGCAGGCATTCCATGAATAGGACGAGAGAAAGATTCGAAGATGTTGGTATATAAGGTATGGCTTGGAACTTATCTAGAATCCTACTGTACAGGAAAACTATTGAAAGAGATGTTTAAAAGTGGCTTCATAAAAAGAAACCCAGAATGATGCTGGCCAGGTGCAGTGTCTGATTATTAGCAGTATTATTAACAAAAAAAGTAGTTCTCAAACAGGGTTGTTTTCTAGTATTTGCCTACTTTTGTTTAATTTTGGTTTCCCAGCATCGGGACTACCTGTGGAGACTTTCTTATCAAAGTTTATTCCTTGTTTTTGTATTTAGAGATTGCAATCACAGTTCACATCTTAACCTTCTCATGTTCAGGTGCAGATTCAGCTGTACATTAGTGATCATGCAGTATCTTCCAAATTTTCATCCTCTCTAATTTATTAACAGCATTTCTGGACTGTGGATATTAAAACTAAAGTCTATGTTCCCATACTAATTACCTTAATGTCAAACTAAGGGAAATAAAACTTGATTCCATTTTGTAGTTTGCTCTTTTCAAGCATTTTAGGACTAGATTGGCCCTTTGGCAGCAGCACTGTTTTGGATCCATACGTGGCTGAATACGACAATGACGCTGAAGCTCTAGTCACAACTTGTGCTCCACAGCCCACATACATACACATTGTTCCCAGATTAATAGCTTTAATAGTGACATAAAAGCACGCCCACTGGACAGCAGGATGTTCAAATTCCCCGCAGCTCCAGTATTAAATAGGGATAAAGATTTCAGCACTAAATAATATGAAGTGAGATGACGGAAACCTTAAGCTGTAAAAGCTGAAACTTTCTGTGCGCTAAGTCAAGGTGATGATACATTGCTTCCATGCCAGTGACTACCTAATTAGTATGCGCAGATACTGCTAATGGCTCCCCTTCTCGTCCTTTCAGCTGGTGCCTCACAGCACCACAAGGGGACTTTCAAACAACATCCCATCAGCAAACACCTCTGAACTGCCATTTCTTTTACAAATGAAGGAACCAAAGGTTGCTTAAGAAATAAAATAAGAGAGTATTATAGGTAATGTTATGCAAATTGACATAAGCTGCATGCACTCCTAATGATTCAAGCCCAAAGCAGTTGCTTCTTGTCAATGTGTTTCTCCTCCCTTTTTTTTTTTTTTTTTTTTTTTTTTTTTTTTTTTTTGTGAGGTGCAGCCTCAGCTTTAAAAGGCAAAATTAGGATGATAAAGAACTGTATTCCAAACTTCATGTGCATGGGAGGGTTTAATAAGGTACTTTTTGGTTCTTAGGAAAAGTCTCCCACTCTGATTGCTGTTGTTACTGTAACTTGTCTCCTGTACTCCACGCCTTAGAAGTCTTTAAATATGGAGGCTTAAGACTTTCACAAAAGGTCATGTGTTTTCTACGGTGATGAACTGTAAAAATAAACTGCAGAAGACTGCAGATTCAGGAAAAGGTGTGATCAAATGCATTTGGGCTGCCTTGTGGCAACTTCATCTGGTGTCCTCCCTGTCTGTCTGTGATGGGCTTCCAGCCCCACAGAGGGCCATGTGTTCTGTATAAACTGCTGAGCAGCATGGACTAAACGCAGCTGGACATCTGAAGTCCTTGAGCTCACGCCTTTTGTGGGATTTGACTCTAACAGTAACTCAACTAAGAATGCAAATCTATTGCCTTTGTAGCCTCTCGATATGAAGTCTTGATTCAGTACTCTCCTTCAAGCAGAAAGACCTTACACCCTTCTTGCCCTGAATTATGTTAGAAGGTCTAAGATAGAACAGGATTTGGCCAAAATCTTTTACCAGGGTCTTTGTTCCTGATATGAGGCTGTATTAGCAGAACCACTTTCGTACTGCTTTTAAAAGTGTGACAATTGTCATGAATAAATAGAAAGTTGGACAGAACTGTTTGTGTTATGTAATTGTCACACAAGTTAGATGATTAAAGGCACTATGTGTTATTTGCTATTTCATATTTGGCAGTGGCTCAGAAAAAATACAGCTTAGCTTGAAAATAGTTTTATGGGTTTGTTATTTCCAGAAAGTGACAAAACTTGCATCTCAGAAGCTCACTCTCTGTAATAATGGATAGCTTTTTAAAAATAGGGAGAACTTTGTATGGTGTTTCAGAAATCCTAAAAAGACCAGGGGGACTGTTAAGGCATAAAGAGTACACTCTTAACGGATATAACTAGGCAGTTAGAAAATGGACAAAGTCAACTGAGAACATTATTGGTAAACACAAATTCTAAAAAACTAAGGAAAAATTTGGTTTAGTTATGTTAATGTAGAATCAAAGTCTCACTGCATTTGGATTTAATGCACTTTATTTAATTGCTCCCAACATACTGGAAAGCTAGAATAAAATATATAGCTATTGCTAGTATTCTTGGGCCTTTTCCAGAAACAAGTCTAGGCAGCACTGATCTTTAGTCTCCTTTAAAGGAGTATAACTCTGGAGTCAATTACTCAAAATGTAGATTTAAACTAATGTAGAAGAGAACAAAATGTGTGTCCAATGTGAGCCAAATGATACTTAAAAGTAGTCTAAATTTGGTAAAGTCACACTGTCTTTCATCTTCTGCATTATTAGCATTATGATTACAGGGATTATTCATGTGCTACATACCATAGGCAATTTACAGCTGGACCTGACATTAACTTATTGCTGTTTAACTTACTGGTAACAACAGCTGGCTCTGAATTTGGCCATTCTATATTGTTGTTATTTCAATGGCTGTTTTTTAAAAAAAGGAACCAAAAGAAAAAAAAAAATCCCTATTTTTCACTTATCACTTTTAAATCTTAAATTCCCTTTTTCTATTTCTGTGTTACTGACTGGAGTTTTTCAAGTCACTGGAGCTTCTCTTCCATCTTGATCACTTCATTGCCTTGAAATACGGAAGAGCCAGTGATCTTTTTTCCCTTTGAGTCATAGGTGAAGGCTCTAGGGACAACAGAGGAAATTATTCTGGCAGCTTAATACAGATCCATCAGTAAGACTTAGTACTGATAGTATGCATGGAATGAATCTATTAAAAAGTCAAAGAATAGCATTTATGAAAATACAGCATTTACAGCAATATTTTGCCTTGCCATCAACCAAGAAATATATTCATGTAGAGCGACATAACATTCAGTGGAGTGGAAAATAGTTTATGTAAAATTGTCCTCACTTTGAAATTGTATCAATATACAGGAAAAATGGAGAGATTTTTAAAGGTAAGAAGCAAAGCTCTTCTGTTGCTTCATGAAAAGGCTTTAACAAGTGATAAAAACTGGTTTAGACAGCTAAGCAAAAAAGCTAATTCACAGGAATTACCAAAGAAAACAAGTCTTAGGCACTCTGAAGAGAGGTTACGTTAAGGTCAGGACCTCATAAATGATCATGACAGAAAATCGTATGCTCTTTTTGTCTGACCTGCATGAAATATCCATGTCTGCCCTAACTCATAAATGATGTTAGGTCTGTAGTCTGACTCATTCATAAACCAGTCTTTGATAATCCTTTGATGGATGGTCATGATTTCCAGTGATGAGAAGATATTTACAATCTGGTGTTTTGGGTTCTTCTCATGCAGATAATCTCATCCCACAGAAACAAGGGAGTTGCAACAAGACAAAACTTTTCAGTGAATAGGTTTGATTCCTGCCCAAATCCTTCAGTCCCTGGATACGTGTGGGAGGCTGGAGGTGTGTCCTTCAAGCCTGAGTTCTTACTGTTCTTCTCCAGTGCCATTGGAGTTGTGGCTCTGAGGTTCTTATCAGCTGTTGCCATTGGCCTTCAAGAACATATAAAAGAAGATAGAGAATAGTTAATGTGGCCTTGGCCTTAGGCTGTGTGGTTGTCAGCTCTATTCATTTGCTTCTCCCCTTGGACTGGCCTAGAGCCAGATCCCCAGACTTTCATCTTTAAAGAAATGGTGCTGGAAGGGCATGGATGCAAGTGTAAAGGATTATGCACTCAATTACTTTTAGCCAGATGGTTTCTGTGAGCCACAAAATCCTTTCTGAAGGAAGAGAGAGAAAGGTGGGTGTGGTGGGTTTTTAAAATGTCTTTTAATAACAAAGATTATTGTTTTATATCTGTAATTATAATACTGTGGTCCCCAAAGAGTTTTTTACCTTTCAAAGAAAAAAGGCAAACCCCTAAAATTATACCTTTACCTTTCTAGCTGTTACAATACAGTAGTCTACTACAAATGCTAAAACTGTCAGGAAGTTCTGAGGTTGGTATTACGCAGCTCCCATGCCCTGTGTTTTACTGGCCTTTACTATGCATAGCTTATGGTACATAATTTTACTTGGAAATGCTGGCTAGCTTAGTGGAGCTAGCTTTCCAAAGTTTGGGACAGGACCCTGTGATTTCATACAAAAGACATTGCAAATCTGTTTCTGGGTTTAAAAACAAGTCCAAAAAAGCTCTTTGAACTTGAAACCCATAGAAACTGATTTTTCCCATTGTTTCAGCCATATTGACAGGGAGGTGTTCTGCTGATGTATTAGCCATTGCGTCCTAAGTCTTTGTTACATGAACTTTTACATGTGTTCTGTTATTACACAACTTCGTCAGGTATTTTATCTGTGACTTTGTGTTATGCAAGCAACTATTAATCAGAAGAGTTAATATTACAGTGCTTTGATAATCTCAGAAGTGTACATTAAGCTCCACAGCTGTCCTCAAACTGGCACTTCTTTTATTTGACCAATATACTGGAAATCAGAGGCACTCAGTCTGAGTTTAGGTAAGTTACCTGTTTAGCTTGGAAATGTTCAGCAGCTGCCTTTCATTTCAGTGGTTCTCTCTGAACTTTGCAGTTTCTTATGCTGGCCAAAAGATGAGTTACCTGTACAGACAACTAATGCCTGGGCTAAATGTGGAAAAGCCTCAAGGGATCAGTAACTGAGTCTTGCCAAAATGGTGGATATGTTGCACGAGGCTGACAAATACTATCTCAATTTTTGGTGGAGAAATAGTGTGCTCAGTGAAACTGTAAAGTTTTGTGTTCTAAATACTGCAATCTTGATACAGAAAAGTTACCCTTCATAAGCTGATCTTTGGGTGCATTTCACAACGGGACTTACAGCGGCTGTCATGTTATGTTGAAGTGATTTTCCATTCAGGTAGTGGCAAAGCCTTTAGACACCTGGGCATATCACTGTTTCGAACCATGCACTGCAACAATCAGGACTGAATCATTCAGCAGTCAGTTTATTGTTTTAATTTGAGGTAATAACATAACTTTCAACGGAGCCTTATCGTACTTCTTTAACTATTGCATACCAAGTGTTTCTAGCAGAGAAATAATTTTTAAAAGTATAATAATTCTTTACTGGCAGTTTAAGAAGGATGGGAAAGTGGACTTATTGTCTGTGCCCACATGGCACCAACTTTCATGTCATAAAAAGTACTATTGTAACTTAATATTTGCCTCTAGCGAAGGCACATTCCTTGTATGCTGCTGCTGGATGTGTCTGTATAGTGCAAAGTAATTTTTTTTTTTTTTTTTTTTTTTTTGCTAGGGTTTGAATAGATTTTTATGTTATTTCCTTCATTGAATGTACTTTGTGGATCTGACCTTATGAAATTAATGCTAACTTCTTTGTACCTAACAGTGCAAAGAAAATGCAAAATTTCCTCTTCCCACTTATCGTTGTAGTACAGTCAACTGAGAGCCATGGCTAGGTTATACACAGACAACCTAGGTTGTCTTTCTCTTAAGAGATCTCAAGCCAAAGGCAGATTTAATGAAGCACATGTGCTACTGAATAGAGATTTTCCCCTTTTGTTTTTGTTCGGTTTTAGACATTTTAAAATGGTTAAGAGGGAAACCAAATTGTTTGGGCAGTGCGGCACAGGTGAAAATCTGGACATGACAGTAATTTTGCTTTTCTTGGAAAATGAGAGGAAGAAGACAACTAACACCCCAGAAATGACATGATGGGATAGGTTTTAAGTATTTAGAGTGACCATGATACAGCCATCCTTGGGAGCAGAAGCTATGATGTTGCAGGAATCAGGGTGTCTCCACAAATTGGTTACATAAAATGCTCCATAGAAAGCAAATTGGGGATTGGAATCAGATGGGTAACACTACAGGATCTGACTTTTCAGAGCTGCTCAGATTTTGCACCAGTCCCCCAGAAATCACGTCCTCCATCTCGCAGTTGGGGCACATTAGGCTGCTTTGCTGTTCTCTATTTTTTACAAACCCACAGACTAATTAAGATGACTGTAAGGAGCCTGTTTGGTGGTGAGTAGACCAAAGATTTTAAACAGTATGGAGAATTGTGAAACAACACTGAGGGAAAAGCCTGTTCATATAGAAAATTTGGTGTTTACAGGATAGGAGTCCTCAATGTATAAAAAGTTGTCCCCAGAGAGAAAGCCAAGACTGATTCACTCTTGCTTTAACCTTCTGTGCTGAACACAAACAAGCTTAAGGTACAAACAGATTGGGAATTAATTGGTGTAATTAACATTTTGTGATTATAATGACTTCTAATCAATACTTTATACACATAGCTGTATTGATGTGTTGAAAATGAGGTGCTATTTGTATTTGGATGGGAAAAAACCCTCCAACCCACTTTCAAGTCCTAATGAAATTCAAACCTTTCAGCTCAGGTGAAGTCCTGACCACAACGTTTTAAAGGTAAAAAGAAGATTCTTTAGTGACCTATTTAATTAAAATGGCTCTGATATACCTGCTGACTAAACTTCATGAAATGAGGTGTCTGGAGGATGGAGCACATTCACCTGCTGACAGTTCCCTCTGTCAAACTACTGTGTTTCATCATGTTAACAAAGCAAAACAGAGAAATCATCCTGATTTGAGCTTGCAGAAGTGAAACCCCTTCCTGTGGTGGGAGTAGCCTGGGGCACGTGGTTCAGATGTCAAAGAAGTAAATGGGATATCAAGAAGCTTTCAAGGCCAGGAGGAAAGGGTTAGAAGTCTCTTTTTAGATGAGTGAATGGGATCTGGCTTCTTCCGATCTCTCTAGAAACAACCTTCAAATTGTTCCTCAGTTCTTTTTCTTTCTGAAGTTGTATTTAGAATGGGTAGGTTAGTGATCAGAAAAGGTTAGATTGGAGCTGCCAGTGCTCCCACACTCCAACCTTCAGCCTTCTGTGGTGAACGGTACCTTTAACATACCTTATTTTTCAGTAGTTCCAATTTTTTCCCCTCTTCTGAGGATGAATTGGAGATTGGGAAACATAAAAATGTGGTCATTGCTCAACTTAAGTCAAATACTTCCTGGATCATCTATTTATGTACATGATGGAATGGAAAAAAAAATGGAAAAAAAGACTTTTTTTTTTTTTTTTTTTTTTTTTTTTTAATCCTTGATGTTCAGAAGTAGCAGAAGAGGTGTGAAATACTGGTCTGTAAATCTTCAGACATAAGGAGGCCTTAAACATCATGGAATTAGTTCACTGCAGTAAGATCAGCATGCTTTTATGGTTAACTTGGTCATCTGAAGGGTCTTTTCCAATGTAAATGATTCTATGAAATGTATTTCAGGTCTTCAGTTTGGGTGCTGATGGGTATCTTCTCACAGGGTACTGAAGTCCATCAGTGACAGGCCTTTCTTGGGGCAGTCTGAGGGCTGTGACATGTCAGAATTGGCAGATCTCGGAAATACTTTGTTTTGAAGACTTGTATAATTGTGCTTTATGATAACCCTACACTTGACCAACACTTTTCAAAGAAGAAAATAGTGACAAAGTAAATGCACAAACACTTTACACATACAGTGTTGATGGTGGTTTTAGAGATGGAATAAAATAATTTGTTGCGGTTTTTGTGTTCTGAAAGGACAAGTCACCTCTCTGCTAGGAATGCTTAGAGGGTTGCTGGAGTTTGTTACTAATTTGATGTTAGTTTTGTGAAACTTGCAAGCCTTTTGCAAGTCATAATGAAGCATTAAACTCTGAAGAGAGCCTGATAAGCAAACCCTCTTAGTCCTCAAAGAGGAGGCAGTTCATGCCAGGTATTGGCCAAAAATAGCTGTTGGGGTTTCACACAGTAAGCTTGTGTCTCATCAGCATTCTGCAGTACTGCCAAAGTTTGCTATAGCATGAAGGAGAAAGAAACAAAGAAACATAAGGAGAAGGGTGGGAAAGGAAGCTAATGAGAAGAAAAATTGCTTTTTAGCTGTTCATTGGAACTATTTTGGTTTCCCAGTGAACCTGAACAGCATCTTAGGTGATAATGGGGAGAAGCTAGCATTTTTGGCACCTGAGCAGGACACACAGTTTGGGCGCTCTGGAAGGAGCTAGTTCAACTGTATTGTTGAACACTGATGGAATGGAATTTCTGTACTTTCCCAGCATCTTGCTGAAATGGGACCTTAGTCTGGCTCCTGTGGTGAAAGTGCCCCCAAACCATTGTGCATCTTGGACTTGAAATGCCATGAATCACAGTCCCTTATTAATGAACAGCTCATATTTCATATGTACGTAAATGTCTGTTAAAGTATCCTGGGAGCATAAAGGGACCATGAAGGGGCTGTAAATGCCACAGTACACAAGACTTTCTCATATGACAATCAAACCATAGATAATTCTGTTTGTATAGTTTAGTAGAGTGTTTTTAGCATAGGACAGCGTACAGTGCAGTTACTTGAGAGAGACATTCAAAGCAAATTTCAGAAGACTCCTGCTTGGGTCTACCTTCATCTGATAATTGCTTTCACTCTGTCACTTAGAATAGCAGATAGCAACTCTTCCTCTGAAGATCTCCTCTCTCATTTGCAGCTCATAACGCTCTTAAGGTTTTGTTGGGGCTGACAGAAAGATTCTGTTGAAGTCAATGTGTTGAACTCCAAACATCACAAAGACGCCAAGGTGTGTGTCACATCTTTTGAAGATGTAAAGCCAAGAAGTTCAGAAAGTCACTTAGCAGGACATGGGTGGCAGCCACACTGCCATTCTCTTTTCCCTAGAGAAGCAATCCCTGTGTAGATACGGGGCTTTTTTCTATGTATTTGTTCTCTCACACCTCATCTTCTACCAATAAATTTTGAATTGAATGGTTAGAAGCACAGTGGTCTCAAAATATTAAGTTGTTAGATACTTCATGAAAACCAGCATTGTCCGTGCCCTGCCATACACGCAGACTTGTCTGCTATGCAGTCCTTATCACATAGGGAAGAGTGCTTATGAGACATAGAAGAAATTTGTTTGGCACATGATCTACTAGGGATGCAGGATACAAATGTTTGACAACTTTCTTTGACCTCCTGTTTCCAGAACTGTAGTGAAAGTGTTGTGCTGCTTATTGCAGGTAGGATAAATTAATTTTCTGTCTTCCCTGTATTATAAAGGCTCTTCATAGCTATAGTTATATGATGTTTGCTATCATTCTGTGGCCTTTCAGTGATGGCAATGCAAGTTCTAAACTTCTGTTGTATTTATGGTATAAGAAGGATCTGACTAATACCAAGATTTGCAGGCTCTAAAGCATCTATGCAAAAGTTGAGTTGCTCAAGGGGCTCTTCTGCTTTGTCCTCAGCACAGCATAAATTGTCAGGAAAGATGGGATCCAACTGAAGGCTCTAATGATTCAGATTTTGTTGAAAGGGAAAGTACAAGAAGCTAAAAAACCTTTTCTGGGGATGCCTTTGATACAGCTAAGGAGATGGGGACTGCTCTGTATCTACCTGAATTCTACTTCTGACAAAGACAAGATAAAATATTTCTACCCTTTGTACCTGTAAAAGATGTAAACCTGAAATCTTGGGAGTCCCTGTAGGCTTCAGTAATATTCTTCAGTCCATTTACCTGCTTAGCCTCTTGTTTGCTTTCAGACTTGCTTTATATTTGGCTAAAAAAAAAAAAAAGGTGGCTTAAAATCAAAATACTCAGTAACTTGCTGTGTGCATGTTGTGTGTTACTTACCTTCCAGAGGATTATAGCCATATGAAAGCAGGCTGGTGTTTCTGATGCCTCATGTAATAAAATATCTTTATCTTTACTTTGTGTAACACTTTTGACTACTGACAAGTGACATTTTCTTCTGGCATGCCTCCTGCTTTACCTTTAATGTAGAAGCATGTAGTAAGTATTCTGTAAACACTTCTGAAGGCAGGAGTGGGGCTTCTAAGCCATTTTGGTACTTTTAGGGTCTTCGAAACAATTTTACTAGGCTCATATTTATTTGTGCAACAATTATCTGTGCTGTCGTCAGAGTCACGCTGGAAATAATAGCCACATTAATGGCATCAACACCTTTACAAATCAATTAATCTCTTTGAATTCTCTCGGGGGGAGGTAAGAATGGGAAGAACAGCAAATGCAAAAATAGCCCTTTGAAAAGAATTGGCTTGAGATCCCAGTATACAAGAGAAACCTGACAAACTGTACTGGGCAAGTGCAAATATACAGTATTTTGCAGCCTCTAGCGAGCTGTCAGGCTGGGACATAGCGCTCATGGGGCAGAAACCATGATTGGGAGCGTACATTTAGCAGGCAGGATAGACTGTTTCTTGTGACCTGGCACAGGGTTCATAGAAGCAAATCAAAGCAGTTGGCCAGAACAAGGTGTTTGGTAGAGACTGTGCACATGTATGTTCTGTGAATCATCGTTTCACCGAGCTGCAAAGCTGAGAGGAACCACCAGGCCTTGCAATGGAGACAAACATGCAGGAGAAACAGCATTTGGGAATCCTAACAGCTGTTTCTGGCTTGTAGTTCCTGGGCCTTAAATTGCAATAACAGTCGTTAAACCTTCAGTGGTTTGCTTTGTTTTGCTGCAGGTTCTTTTATTTGTCTTCAGGCAGGCTCTGGGAAATAAATGTTATTAAATCACTTTTATCCTACTGTAAGCCTGTGTCTCCATTTACCTCTAAGAACTCCTCCTTGTTCCTGTCTGCCAATACTGGTGCAGTTGGACCGAGTGCATTTTTCCATTCCTCTCTTTTGCTCATTTTTCCTATTTTTTTTTTTTTTTTTTTTTTTTTTTTTTTTTTTTGGGTGAGAACAGGCATTTGACTGAGCTGGTGCAATAATTGGTGGGATTCCTGCTGTTGCACATGATTCCCCTCCCACTTCTGCATGTTTGTTGCCTATCCTCTGTCAACCTGATGTTTAAAAAAAAATCTCAGACTCAGTCCTCAAGGCACAAGTAGTCAGTGCATCTTAGAAGAGATTTCAGTGACCTGAGGAGGAGATTTTTAAGAAGGCTGGGATTTGTTTCCACCTCATGTGGCATAAAATGAGATCAGGCAGTTATAGCAAAATTGAGGACTTTCTAGATGTTTGTTGCTTTGGCAATATCATGAAGACACATTAGTCTGCTTCATTAGCTAAAGGTGTGTGGGACAGTTGTCTTCATGATGCTTCATCTCCACTAGCAAAGTATACTTTGAAATAATGATTTATATTCAAAGCTTTCCGTGTGATTGTTTCCATTGCCTTGTTCTACAGTTCCAGTTAGTCTTGAAATAGCTTAAAAAAACCCCAATAATGACAGACAATATATAATTTTTTTTTCTTTCTCCTTAAGTGCTTAGTAAATTGTCATATGCTTTTCTTTTTGTGCCAAATATATGAACAGATCATAGATGATTAAATGCTAAAGTCTCCTTCAGAGAAAAAGAACATTAATATGGTCGACTGTTTTAGAAATTAGTATCTTCTGATTGATAATGAAATCAGACAATGCAAATCAAGTGAAAATGAATTATAGCTGATGCCTGGCAGACTAGTTGTTTACAAGATTCTTCTGTGTGCTCTAATGTGTGGGTTTTTTTTTGCCAAGACTTACTAAATGATGAAATGATATTGCAATTAGAATTAAGACTGGCAGAGACATTTGTTAAAATTCTGCTATTTCTTCTTCAAAACATAATCCATTAAAAAAAGGCCTTTGAAAATAATGAAAACAAATGAGAAGTCAGGAAGTAGCCAAATAATCACTTGACTGCTTCAGTTTAAAGAAACCGGAAAATTCTTCCCGGTCACAATTAAAAATTAAATTACTCAAATTATGTCTTCTGTCCTGCCAGTTCGTGGGTTCATGGGTTGTATGTGTCTGAAAGAGAGAAATAACTGTAAAACTGCCTACTTGTCTGCAGGAGAGAAGCCAATAAAGGTCAGGTTTAACCTTTCCTATAACCAAAATCACCATGTTGTGAACAAATGATTAAAAAGCCCATTTACTGCTTCAAGTATTCACTACACCAAGTAGATCCTTTGAGCTAGCTGCTGATGCTAAAACTAATCACATTCCCAATTATATGCTTATAAATATTATTATCAAATTATTGATTTGCATAGCCTGAGCATTCAAAGCATCAACCTGGATTAATGTCTTACTGTTCCAGGGGTGGTATGAGTAGAATGAAAAAGGCTGACCACAGTAAATATTAGAGTCTGAGAAATATGATACCCCAGGTAAGTATAGTAAGACTCTGAAAGAAACTAGGAGGCTGAAGAGAATGAGAGATGTGCTGTTACGTTTGGTCTGGGGTTTTTTGTTGGTTTATCTTCTTTTTCTGTGTGATTGGATAGTGAGGCTGAGGTTCACTTGGTCCATCATTGCCTGCTTCCAGGCCGTACAGCTTTGCTTGGGGATTGAGTAGTCTAGTTGTCCGTCATGAATTTTTGAGATGTCCCACTCAAGAAGTGCTCACAAGCTTTTCTGAGAAAAATGGACACTCAGTTGTCTGTAAAACCTCTAGATTTTAGTTATTAGATCAGAATTTCAAGTCATGTTTTGGAAAGAAAAAAGAAATGAGCTCTCCCCTCCACCACCCCACCCACTCCCCCACCTGCAATTCTTATGCCTAGACACTGAAAATTGGAGAAAATTCAACTAACTTGGAAAACCAGACTTGAGCTGAATTGTCTATTGTAAAAATGGGAGTCTAGAGCATTTTAAAATAAGATTTTTAAAAGCTCTTTAATTTCATTGCCCCTAAACTTATATGCAAAGCTTTTGAGGCTAGGAGGATTGGCAGCAAGATGGATTATTCCATTCACACAGTATAATAGTAATTAAATGTACAGTGAAAGCCTTTACAAGATTCTGCCAAAATTACTGAAATTATATTGAACCAAACCCGTGACTAGTGCAACTCCATCTGTGTCAGTGATCCTGCTACATCTGAGCACAGAGAGATGATGAGTCATGAGGAAAAGTGTATTTTCAAGGAAACAGAGGGCAAATGGGTTATTGTAGTACAAACATGAAGCAAATTTCTAAAATTATGTTTGACAAAAGACAGTATTCTTTCATATTTTCCCAGCTGGTTAAAATTTAACTAGTTTCAGGAGACAGTATACAGGGTTTGGTCAGAAGTGGCGTAGGGAGGGGAAACCTTTCATAAAGAATTGCTAACAAATGGGATTCAACACTCAAGAGGCTCAGATGGCCTATTAATTCTGGTTCTGGCTTTCATCCAAAACAACTGTGCTTCTCTTAATTCATGGCTAATTTCTATCAGAGATACCAAGAGACCATTTCTTTTTTCGACAGGAAGCATCCACATTGCTTAAATGGATTCATACGAGGGGCTTTAGTGAGCAGACATTGATTGGCTCGTCTCTGGGGCCCAGCAGAAGCCCGATGGGTACTGGTTTGACACTGGCAGCAAATGAAATACGACCTCCTGTAAACGGGCCTGAGCTTTTGGGCCTTTGTGGAATCCGGTAGCTAAGGACCTTTTCAATCCCTTTTAATTAATGAAGTGATTTGACTTGACTGAGATTACACTTACAATAATGAATTAAAAAGTAATAAAAAGAAATCTCTTAACAAATATGCAACAGGGAAGGAGGACCAAATTCAGTACGTATCTGATCCCCACTGCATATCTTATTTCTGTGTGAACTTCAGATCAATAGTTTCAAAAGGGAGGCTCTTATGTTCCAACAACTGACATCTGCATACTTCATTTTTTTTCAAGTGCTTTTGTATAGAAGATTAAAATTATGATGACCTCATATGCCTAGATGATTAGTTTAGTCCTCTCTTATCTCTGTTGTGCTAAATCTCTCTATTCCTCAGGATTTTTGACATCTTATCCTAGCCACTTCTGTGCTGTATTTTTCTCCAGTGGTATTGGCATGATTTTAGCCATATTTTGCTGCATACCAGTGAGAAATGGTCACTGTGTATAACTTGGAATGGGAATGCAGTCATCCACTGTCCCGTCTGATGGGCACAGAGTGAGTGTGAATATATGTCCAGCCCAATTTAAATGACTCCCCTCTGTATTATGTCTGAAATTTCCCCCTTCACCCCACTATCCTCCTCTTTATTGTACTTTAAGATGGTATGCTGTAGAAATGGTCTTTAATTTACTTGGAGAACAGCCACATTCTGACTCTGATGGGTATGTTATAGTTGTGGAGATAATTTTGGAGATAATGTGGAGATGTCACTGTCACTAGTTTTTCTTCCACTCTGTTTTGAGTTCAGGTGTGATTTAAGTCACTTCAAGTCTGGAAAAGCTCCACAGTAATAGTTTGGGGCCATTCTGATCCAGGGAAAGAGCTGTGGCTAGCTTAGACTTCTCCCTCGTGTCATGTTTCAAAGATGTCAGAAGTGTCTTTCTTGTTAGCTGAGCGGGTGCTTCACTGAAATACTTGATTTAAACACTCAAAGCAGGTGCTGAACTTGAAGGAAAACACAGGTTGATGGTATAAGTAATCAAAGCCTCTGTATTCTTGGCTAAAATTGTGACATCTAGGGGCTTTCATGAATATCAAGTATATTTAAGTGCATAGATGAGGTTAGCTAAGCAAAACCATGGAGGAAACTTCAACCCAAGAATTACATCTTTGCCCCCAGTATTGTGTGTTTGTTCATGGACACACATGAAGTGCTGTTTGAGAGGACACCACAGTGAAATGGGACACACAGATATCTTGGAGCCTTCCACACACATGATTTCTACTTTCCAGGAATGGCAAGGTGACTGTAGTAATCAAGCTGCTTTATTATATTATAGCATGTGCTTGAAGTTCAGTTAACTCAGTTTCTTCCTTTTTTTCACAATCAGGTCTTCCTCTGCTGCTCATAGATGTAGTCGATTTGCTAGAACGTGAAATTCCTCTTTCATATATTGTCCATGGAAGTCACTGTTTGGTTTTTTTTGTTTGTTTGTTTTTTGTTTTTTTTTTTTTTTCTGCTGTAAAAGAGAAATGCCCTCAACATAAGATGGAAGCAGAAAACTTAAAATTGTTTGTCAGATTTTTAAAAATGACTTCATCATTTTGACAGACTAGAGCAAAAGAGGAGAAGAGATGTCATAAAGGCCTTGTGTATGATCCACTGGGAGCTCATTAAAAGGCAGTTACCCTTAGATACTATTAGGGTTTTAGGATGAGAAGCATCTTAATGTGTAGAAGAGGAGGATTTAGACTGGTAAATGCTGAGCTGTATGTAGTATAGCAGTTGGTTAAATAACAAAGCAGAGTTTCTATTGCAACTTTAGTTTTTAGCATTTACAGCTTGGTTAAGATGCCACTTAATTACACAAATTTGTAAGAAACATCTCCTTAATTGCTAATGTAGCGGGAGAATCCACAGAGAGGTGGTTATCTTCTACTTTAATCTGTTCTCTATTGCTTAAAAGTAACTGGCCTAAAATTAAAAACCCCTCCTGCTCTCTGGAGAAGCTTCATTGCAGATTTAAATTTCGAACTACAATAGTTTTAAATGCATGTGTAGACTTTTAGATTAATTTGAAATTAGGAGTCATCAGTGGATGAACAGCTGCATTTAATAAATGTGATTTTACTGGCCAGGGATACCTAATGGATACTCTGAAAGAAGAATTAATCCACAGGTTATAGAGTTACAAGCCCTACATCCAGTAGGTTTAACTGTATTTTCCTTTGCAACTTGACTTCCAGTGCTTTTAGGCCAGCGCTACCCAGTTGGCAGGTAAGCTCCCTGAAGATTTAGTAACTCTTTTATTCCCACCATTATTCTACGGTGGCTGTTGCAGTTCGGAGCTTGAATTACTGCGGCGAGCGCGGACCGGTGCCGCTGTGCGGTGTCTGCGAGATGCGGGGCGCCGGCCCCACGGCCTCGGGCTGCAGAAGGCCGCACCCTGAACTCCCGTGGAGCTACACCCGGGGAGGGCATCCCCGGGACCGGGGACGGGCGGCGGTGGCGGCGCGGCACCAGGTGGCAGCACCGCACCGGGGATGCGGAGCCGCCCCGCAGGTACGGACCGGGCACCGCGGGGAGCATCAGCCCCGCACGGGCCCCGAGAGCAAGTTTCTGCTCGGCTAAAAGCTTCCCCTTGGGGAGGTGCTGTTGCTGAGGGTGCTCGGAGCGCTCTCGGTCGTGCGGAAAGTGCGTGATGCAGGAAGGGAAGGCAAAAAAAAGGTATTGGTGCCTCTGCCGCTTAGAAATGTCGGAGGCAGATCGTTTTATTACGGTGCTGCTTATAGCTAAAGATGCTGCTAGTTTGGTAGGTGATTGAAAGAAGAAAATGGCTTAAGAGGCATCTCTGTGGGAGAAGGCAAGTTGACTGGAGCATTGGAGGATGGAAGTTGCCCATAAGTTACAGAAAAACACGTACACGCTTACACTTGCATATGATTGCAGTACCTTGGTTTAGTTATCTAAATATCCCGGTGCCATGGCTTTCCTGTAAAGTAGTAAGCACTCATTTTCAGTAGCAGGGTCTGTTGGTATTTGTTTTAGAAAAAGTTTGAATTAACTCGCAAATATGCTTGAGAATAGGGACACATGCCAAACTGGTAGAGTAGAAAGGATACAGAGATATTGAGAAATGATACGGACATATTTTGCAAAGTTTGAAGCAGTCATAATGGTTAGCTGCCCACCAGCAAAGGCACTGATAGCAACAACTTTTTCTTAAACTTTGAATATAATCAAGTGAAAAATGGAGGAATGATACTGGGGAAGGTATGTGAGTGAGACTATATTCAAGTACCGTGTCAATAAGCATTTTAGACAATCTAGATTTGAGGAAATTACTGGTCTAATATAAAATAATGCAGAAAGCAAGATTCAGGAATGACAAAATAGGTGAGTGAAAACTATTTTCCCTTCCAAAACTTGGGAGCAGTGGGAGGAAGAGGACTGGGAGGCAGAAATAAAACTTTATGGAATGGTAAAAAGTTTGGTGTAATGGAAAGAAAGGTTATATGGAAAAGAGAGCTGAAGAATTGTGCTGAGAATGACAAAGGGCCAAGAGACAACAAAGATCTCTTTCAGGAGGATGGAAAGAGGGGCAGAAGGAATTGGAGAGGGTCACACTCAAATGTAAAGTATATTGAATCCTTATCAGTACATTAGCAGTTGAATTGTTTGAGAGTTCAGAAAACCTGACAGAGTTTGGCATTTGGAAATTATGTTCCTTGTTGTAACTATGTGTGGTTTATTTTCTAATGTGGAAACTTTGGGCTCTGTGACCCATTTACCTTCAGTTTCTCTTAAATCGACTCTTTGGGTGTCACTAGTTTGATATGGTATCTGAGATTTATTGATGAGATTTGTGCCGTGCTGCTGTATTCCAGTCCCATTGTGCACTGTGTTCCCTGGCAGTACTCATTTCTATGATCCCTCCAAAGTCCTATGAGAAGGTGATGACAATATTTCATAACTTTCCCTCCATGGATCCAATAGTGCTTTATGATAGCCATCAGCATCCTTATTCTCACTGTATAAACAGAGACACAGTGCCCAGGATTAAAGGGAGACATGAAAGACAGGTCTGTTTAGTGACTACGGAGTATGACTGTCTGCATGTAGAGAGATCCTGCCTGGGAAATTTCTGACTTGGTGTTTGCCAGAAGGTACACCCAAGGAAAGGTGTCCATACTATCGTACTCTTAAAAGTGTGTTCTGCTTCACTCTTCACAGCTTGATGGGTTGTGCAGACTGTCATCTGGCCTGACACAGTTGTTATTGTGATGTCTGTGGCTTCAGATTATCCACATTTGTTTTAATTTAAAAATTAAAAATTAATAAAAATTCAGAAAGGCATAATTTCAGAGAACTCTATATAATCCTAAATGCACTGCTAGGTCTCTGTGTTTAATGCAGCATTTACCTGTGGCAATATTTACATTATGCTGCATCTTCCCTGGCTTGTGCCATGTGATCCTCTCTCAGCACATTGCCCTCTAGTATTGTCTAAATAAATACAAGACGAGTCAGCTATAGAAATTGAGTTATTTTTACTATTTTCATGTAATAACTGTGAGCCCTGCAGGCCTAGTGCTGGCAAAATACCATAGATTTGTCATTTGGAAGCAGAAATTTCTGTATAATTTCCCAAATAGAATTTTGGTCCCCTCTGCTGCACTGAATTTGTTATTGTCGCATGTTTTTCCTGGTGTTTCTAATGAGCTGTTAATGAGCTGCTAACTATGTATGTAAATTAAATGGGGTTAGACATTGAAAGGTTATCAAGAAATAAAATGCCATATAATACTTCAAAGTGTTATAAAATAAATTAGTGTATTTAATTTTGCTGGCACAAAGTTGATATTTAATAACCTATAGCCTCAATTCTTCTAAATGATGGTAATTTAAGCCATTTTCAATCTGTATCCCAAGTGACATAGCAAACAAGTTCTTTCTTCCTCTTTGATTGCAAAGACATATTTATAGTGTAGGTGTGGGTTCCTGTGTGCCTCAACTGACTGATCAAGTTGTTAAAGATAGTTCAAGACCAGTGAAGCTTTCTGTAAATATTTTTGTTATGATTTAATACAGCAGGTTGAGAATGTGGCAACAGTGAATGCTTTGGCTGTGGTGATCTTTTAGAAACTATGATGCTGGCAGCTCCAGTCATCTTGCTTGGCAGTGGTGGTTGTGTTTTAGCACTCCAATAACAAAGTGTTGTGGAGTAGGCTTTACACAACATGAGGGTGCAGTGGTGAAACAGCTTTTACTGCAGGCCTCCATCACCTTCCAAAGAAGGGACAGCACAGCCTTTCCTTTCATGTCACAGCAGAAAGACCTTGAGGTGCAGCTCTGGAGGTTCACTGATGAAACCAAGATATGTCCTGTAAATATTGATATTTCCATTAGATGTATTGGTATCATAGAACAAGGAACTCCTTGTTATCTCAGTGTTGACCTCAGAGTTTGCTACTGAGCTCTCAAATGGGCTCCCCACCCGTAGGAAGCTGAACTTCTCCATGCACTGGCTGGGCAGGCACTAGTTAGGCTGAACAACCCATGTTTTAATGTGGTTTTCACCTGGACGTTGTATCTATATACAGAACAATCAGTCATCAGCTCAGGGCTGTACTACTCTTAGTGTGGTAGGTACAAAAAAAGATTCAGGTTAATTTTTAGTTTGGGCAATTAGGAAGCTGAGAAACAGCACCAGAATGAAAAATGTAGGATTCTGCATCACAAAATGTAATTTACTCATTTGTTTGACAAGTGTAGTTTAGCTTAAATAATGTAGAATAATACTTCAGAGTATGCTAGCAAATGTTCTGCAGTATGTATTGTGAAATTAATGAAGTTGTGGTAATAGGAGACCTCGCTACCACATTTTACCATTAAATGTTTGCTGAAAAGTAGGGCAGGGCACAATTCTTTATGGTGGCTGACTTGTGAAGAAGTCTGGCTTGTCTGTTAAGGATCTGTGTTATTCTGCCAGGCCTCAGTGTACAAGGTATTTGCTGCCTCATGTTGAGTACTGCAGTTATATACAAAATGTTTAAATTGGCTGTTCTTTGTCATGATTTGAATGCTTAAATACTTTGCAGAATATTATGGTTAGATTAGTAGTAGTATTTAAATTGTTTTGGAAAACCAGAAGGATTTGTAGACAAAAAGAAAAGCATATATAACCATGCTGCATTTGCTTCTCATAGTTTCACAGGATAGCTGAAGGAATTTGATTGTACTTTAGCACCATACCTAGCTCAGAAGGATGGACTTTTTCTGCATTTCACTCAACTTAGAGTTCTGGGATTTGATCCTGAACTATGCTTCTCCAATATTTTCATGGAACTACCCATTGAGTCACCATGTGACACTGAAACAAAGGGTAATTTTTAAATTTTTTTTTTAATTTTGAGCCATCCTTGTTGCTTGCAGAAAATAAGATACATAATTTATGTTCATTTCCCAGGAGATTGACAATTTTGTCCTAAAAGCTTGTAGGGACTTTAATACTCTGAAGTCAGCACTCCAAAAGCTAGTAACATAAAGCAGCACTCCACTGCAGACAAACTAATCCTCCAACAATGTTTCATTCAATCAAAAAATGCTGCAGATTGGAGGTGTTATTGCAAGCCTGTGTTTTCAAGAGATTATTGTGAATGAATTGTGTTTTCCACTGAATAGTTACTGCAAAACAGCCTACCCATCTAAATGTTTCCCATGGTAATTTTGCCCTAAATGAGAAAAGATTGAGAAAGAAGTAATCTTTTCTTTTAACCTTTCTCCCTTTGAGTATGCAAACAAAAGCTGGTGTGAAAAAAAATTAGTATTTGTGGTCTAAACTTCCAAAATGAAATTTATTTTATATTATGTGATGCTGATAAGTTCTCAAGCTGATTAGATCCTGAAAGCTGTATCTGTTTTTATCATGGACTAAGTCTGAAAAAAAAATTGCTGAGAAATTTTGTTATAACATACTTGAATTTATTTTGCAACATATATGTCTAGAAATCAGCCACTTTCCCCATGTATGTGTTTTGCTTTGCAAAATCAGTATCTGATGGATCTTTTCCAGTACATGCAGTTTTCTACAAAAATTGCATTAACAAAATCTAGTGTTTTGGACAAAATCTTGTTTCTGACATTGTGATTTTGATGTCTTAAGATTTTTATGTATTTGTGGAATTCAATATAGCTGTATAGTTTCTCACTAGCAGTTAACAGTTTCTAAACCTCTTTCTCACCATTTGTGTTACATTCCTGAATTTCTGTTTAGCAGTCTTTTCGAGGGAAGAATTCTAGCAAGGACACCTAGTTTGGGATGTGCACCTGGACCAGAATAATAAGATATATTGTAGTCAAAACAAGATAGAGGGACCCAGAACCCTTGCAAAGGCTCCATCAGGGCAATTCTGAGGGGTGGTAGCAGGACAAGTGGCTTTTGGGTTGGATGTACCTACTAGATATGACAATTAATGAAAGCTATTAAATTGTGAGAATTTTATGCTGGGATGTGTACTGATTGTAATCTGTGCACCTGAAAGCGTTCATTAAAGAACTTCTCTCTACCTTATCTATATGAATATTGCTTGGAAAGTTTTTTTTTTTTTCTCCATTTTAGGCAACAGTTTTAGTGGAGTGCCCATATCCTGATTTTCAGATGCTCAGCTATTTGCTTTTTTGTCTGAAAGCTTTGACGTGTGTGCTGGTGGTAGATCCAAATATTTATAAAACCAATATTTGTTTGCAGAAAGAGGCTGTTGTGGCTCATGCCTCCATGGCTGAGGTGACAGGTCAGTTCCTGATTCTTCAGTTCCCTTCAATAAAGGCTTGAGGCTGATCCAAAGGGACTCATGAAAGATGGGAGGGGCATAGCCTTGTGCTAGTCTTAGGATAGCTTGAAAGTTCCTCAAGTTCTTCCCAAAAAGCTGTTCAGTGAAATGAACAAAGATAGGTGATGGTTCAATTGCTGTTCCAAATGAAGACCTTTTTTTCATACCAAAGCTCTGAAATCCCTGCAAAGTATTGTCAGATGTTGAGGGGACCCATAGACTTGGCCCATGGGCTTGACTGCAACCTCTAGTTCAGGTGTCATGTGCGCCTGCTGTGGTGACTATCCAGAAGCTGGACAGGGTAGGTGTCAGCTGGATGCTTTTTCACAGACCCATGGTTCGTTCATTAAAGAAAAAACTCAGCAAGGTGTTGAAACCAGCCGAACAGTTAATCCAAAGCCAGGGATGCGGCAGTGCCTCGTGAAATCCATGTTACAAAATAATCTAATGACACAGTGACTGCTTTAGCCATGGGTTGCTCTTGATTTGTGTTCATGTCTTACTGCTTCTTAGCAATTAAATGTCTTGTTTTTAAGGCTCAGAGCCCAACATCACAGAGCAGAGATGAAGTTTCAGCCTAGATTAAGCAGATTTTTACAGTGAGGTGCCATCAAGTACTGCAACAGTACAAATGGACACTTACAGCTTATTAATCAGGATGCAACTCCACTGATGCACACCATCCCATCTGGCATTTTATATGGCTGAGATTGAAGATGAGGGGATAAAGGTGTGATAATAATGAAAGGGAAGTGGTGGTGATGAAATGTTTGTACTGGTAATTGTTTTATGAAGAAAACAAAATGAAAAGGGGGGAAGAAAGAAAAGAAAAATGACTGTATCGGGGGGTATATTTATGAACCACAGCATTCTTTCTGTATAATGAGGGAGGGGAAAGGGTCTTTTAGCCCAAGGAGCTCATTCCATGCAAACCTCTAAACCAAAGAGGA
>JAWWEU010000158.1:11757747-11950247 GCA_035583155.1 Acropternis orthonyx
ATGTGAAAATCTGGAAAGATTTTATAGGGTTTTGTGCCATATTAATACAATTTATTCCATTTCTCTACAGAAAGCTATCCTCAAGCTGTAAGAAAATCTTGCTATCTCTGGTCTTTAGGTGGGTAGTGAGTTTGTACCAGATCAGTCCACTCCTGTTACTTTACACACATATCCAACCTTGCAATGGAAGGCTTTGAAGTTTGACATAACAGGAGGAAAGCTCCTTTACACACTACCAGGAGCTGGTTCAGAGAACTAGACATCTTTAGAAGATTATTTCTGTGAGATTTTATTTTATTTAACTGTGTGGTTAAGCAGGGAGAGAAAGTTAGAGGTGATCCATACCCAGGAATATGTAACATAAATTACCAGTGCATATGAAGAACATATTCGAAAGAGAGAGCAAGAGATGAGCATAAATAATGAAAAAAATCTAAACTTTTTGAAGATAATATTGACAAGGAAGGGTAGCAATTAATGGAGGCCAGGCCTACAATACTTATTTGCTGTTTAGGCAAAGATTTAGTGATTTTTTTCTGTCGGTCTGTGAAGTATAAACAAGTTATTTGGGGAAGACCGCCAGTCAGTCATCTGATAGAATCCCATTGCAGAGATGAATGGATCGGGACAAGGCTTCCAGGTCTGTGAATAACAGTGTCTTTGCTGAATTGCACCTCAGCTATGGGCAATTGCAATGCAGAAATTTCTACGTGACAAAAGGGTTGGCTGTTCTGGAAGGTTATCTGGTAGGGCTGAACACATCAGCCTGACCACTCTGCCTGTTTGGATGGTTAGTGTGTTCACATTGGGTTTTTTTGTATCAGTCAGACTGTAAACCAAGCTTTTTCATGGGCTGCCATTTACATGAACAGTAATACTCACATTAAACTTCAGTGTCTGCAAATGCTTGCTAGCATTTAAATGCTAGAGATGGGAAGTGTTCTTTGTGACCAGGTATTTTTGGCACATCAAAACCTACCAAAATTCCTTTAACTGTAAGATTTATTCATAATTGGAAATTTGTTATTTAATCTAGAGTTTAAATGTAGTTACATATGCCAACTTAATGCCACAAAATAGCCTAGGAATATTCTTAAGCAGTATGTCAGCTAAATTTTATTGCAGTTCCATTAGTATTACCATTAAGCAGCTGACTAAAGGTCATAATGAATACTTACTATTTTATATCACCCAGGAGGTACTAAGCACAGCTGGAGTCTCTTTCACTACTTGAACACATATAATAGTCGACAAATTGTCTATCAGTGGATATGTCCATCTTATCAAAGGACTTTGCCCAAGTAGGTAGCAGTTCTTCTAGTGTGCATTGCAATAATAGAGAGTGGGATTTTTTTTTTTTTTTTTTTTTAAGGAAAGTTCTCACTAAATGGCTAGTTGTTGCAGTTCTGTTCAAGTACCTCCTATAATGTGGTTGTACTGGTATTTCGGAAAAGCACTCAGGTCTCTCATGATTCTTTCTAACCAGTTTAACAACTGGAGAAAACAACTATTGAGATTTCTGGTGTTTGAAATGATGAGAAATTACTCTGAAGATTTTATTGATGCTTTGTTGGTACTGTTTTTCATACTTTTCCGACGATACAACTTTTCCTACTGATGTCAAGTTCTGCTGGAACAGCAAGAAGATTATGCCCTTGTAACCTTTTTAACAGCCATTGCAGAAGAGGCCTGAGCCCTTACCAAACCAGTTCTGTACATTTAGAATGGATTTTTTTACAATAGTTTGTGAAAAAAAGTTATCAAAATAGATGGCTTACTTTATATGATGACTTGAGCTTACTTAGCTCTTCTTTCTTTTGAGATGATAAATACAATCATGCAGAATTGTGTGAGCAGGATGGACTTAGGATCCTTTTAGCTATTATTGTCCATCTAATGTGTTCTCTGTAGTTCAACATAATTTGCAATAGGAAAGCCTTGGCTTTAAAAAAAATTACTTGATCTTTTCAATTACTAGTTTCTCCTGTTTCCAGTGGATTTTATGAGTGCACAGAGCTGCACAGGACAAAGGGACAAATTCTTTATGAAAAAATATTCCACAATCCTCTTGGTTCTATTTCTATTCACTGCAGAAAGTCTATGAAACTTCAGACTGCATTCAATTTCACATTCATTTTGGCAGCAATGACACTGTAAACCTACTCATTTCCTACAGGGCTTTTGCAATATGTATTTTAGCACAGACATTCAGCAAAGACTGACTTTTGATCTAAAATGAACTAAAAATACTTTATTATCAAAAATTGTGTGTGCATGTGTGAGTGAATGAGAAAGGTTAGCCCTCAGCTGTGTTTTGTTTGTGTTTTTGACATTAACTTGTTTAAAAGAGAAGAATTTACACTCAAATATGGTTATATTAACAAGCAAAAATGTGATCCTCATGAAGAAGTTTATAACCTAGGGCACTCAGGTGAGTGAATTGCTTTCCTTTTCCTTCATAAACACAAATTTTCTTCTCAGTAGCATCCCTTTTCCCTTTAGTCCATTAACACTATGCAATCTCTTATTAGTAGCAAATTACAAGACAAAAAAGGGTTAAATTTTTATGGCAGAATATCTCCTTGGACTTACCAGTCTGAGGTTTTAAGTAATTCAGCAGCCACAGTTCAATGGGGTTTGAGGTTCAAGTGTTGCTGTTCTCCGCACCTCATCTCAGCTGAAACTCAGAATATAACTGAGGTCACAAAAGAAAAGTGATGTCTCAGAGGTGTCCTAAATCTCGAGGTTAATACCAAAGCATGTGCTTGTCAGGTGGTCAACATCTTTGTTGGCGCACAGCGGAGCTGCAAGTTGAAATGCCGCAACCCTGTAAAGAGTCCAAATAGATTCATCTTGTCAGAATACCCTAAACTGGAATATCTTAATCTGAGAACAGTGAAAGTACGCTGAGATTCAATGGAAATTGAAAAATGCAGACAGAAAAATGGAAATGAAAATTGAGAGTTATTTTCAGCATATCTGGAGACTTCAAAAGCCAGAAGTTCTGTACTGTACGAGAGAAATAGAAGCCACACTTGTAATAAGTGGCTATTATGCTATATATACATCTATATATCAATTGACATATCTATAAAGTTCTAACAAAGTAGAAGTAATGAAATCGAAAAATTGAAAAGAGAAGACATGAGGGATCCTGCTGACAGAACCAAGGACAATGGATTTTGCAGTTGTTGGGGGGGAAATGCCTGAACTATCCACAAACCTGAAGAACTGTATAGATCATTTACTAGATGGAAACTTCCAAATTCTTCATACTGCAGGGAAAAAACCCAAACCAGATAAGATGAAATAAATACTTATGTTGACTTTGGAAAGAAACATGGTATTGTGTCCAAATACTGTATCAGTGCAATGAACAACTTTCAAATCCTTTAGTAACCTAGATAAAGAAAGTTTTTAAAAATAAACATTTTGGGTTTAGTCCAAGCAGGCTTAGGTGACCTCAGTGCAAGAGTCCCAAAGGACTTTGCTGAGATGATTTCTAGTCAACCTGTTTATTTTTATTCAAGCGTGTGATTTTGTGCAAAATTTAGAACTAAGTCATAAAATTGTGCTAGTGTTTAGAACTGCAAATGGAATTGTTTTGAATTGTATAGATTAGTCAGCTTGCTATTGATTACAGGTAAATTAATGGAAAAGTTGATAGGGAATTCAATAAAGAATTACAGAATGGAGGCCTAGTTAATGGCTGTCAGATAGTTTTATGATGTACAGACCTTGTAAAACAAGCTTTCAGTTTGTTTCTCATGTGGTTATAGGTCTAATGAATGTACTGTGTAGACATAGAGTATTTAGGCTTCAAAAACTCTTGATACTATGTTGGAATTAAGATGAACAGTAGCACTTCACACTGTCACTGCAGTATCTAACAAACTGGAAATGGCCTCACTGGCAGATATCAAAGAGTAATTTTCAGGGAATAGTGTTTATTGTATGGAATGCTTCCAATGGCATTGTGGCAGGACTGATTCTGGCACTGTTTGGTGTCATCTTCAGGGACTGGACACCATGCCACAACAACCTGGCCAAGAACATTTTTGGACAAAAATTGGTAGAAAATTGAGGGAGGGCATCCTCAGGCTTTTATCACTGCATGTCCCATGGAATCTACTGTCTTGGAATAAAATGTATTTTGACACACTCAGGTACAAGGTTGTACAGAGGAGGCAAGTGCCAACAGAAATGGCAACTGCATCCTGTGCAACAGTTACCGACTTAAAAGATTTTGAGGTCACAGTGGCAAGAGTGCTGAACTGCAGCTCCTAGGGAAGTGTACTCAGAAAGGCCAGTGGGATCCCTGGATGTGGCACTAGTGGGATGGAAAGTGATTTTTACCTCCTACAACTGAGTAACTAAGTGTTTTCCAATCAATATTTTGCTAACTGTTCTCTTGCAGACCCTTTGTATTATCTGGGGATGCATCTTGTCTTTGTCATTGTCATTCATGTTTCTTTAGCTCAGTGTTATAGGCAGAATCTTATGAAGCAGAAGAACTAAGGTACACAAGAAATTTCTTGGAAAAAAGCCCCAAAGTGCAGAAGTGATTCACATGAGATTCTGTGTGGTCAAGGCAGTAAAGGAAGACTTCTGTGTGCTGGAGCTGTTACTGGTTTCATGCAGCTTTCCCATGTGACCTGGGGCTGGTTTTGACACCACCGGCAGTGGCTGGTGAGAGAAAGAAGGTTCTGATGTCGACTCTTGAGATGAATTTCCTCTGGGACATTGCAGAAATCGTACTCTGAGCATTGGTTTCCCATCTGTAAAGCCAATGCCTCTTCCCAGTCCTGGAAGCAATCTGAAGGTGAACACATTGACAGTGCAAGGACACTGCAGCAGTGAGTCCCTTGGGGAGAGCCTTTGGGTAAATGAGACAAATGCCTTATGTAGGGGGATAAAAATGGATCTGCTAAGAGGAACATCTTCCTCACAAATGCCAAAGACAAATATTGGCCAGTCTAACTCAAACTTGACTGTAAGTTTGTTTTTAAAATATTTTTGAATGCTTAAGACTTAATTTTGAATGTGTTGGCATTTGGGTTTCAGTTCCATTTAAGCATTGGATACCCATTTGCATTCAAGAATGTATCACTACTTTATTAAATACATACTCCAAAGTCCTAACACACTGTATCCAAGTAGCGGTTCTGCATTCATGTATAGTTTATCACTTCTAAAACATTTACTGCTGTGTAAAACATTTAAGTTCCTTGCTGTCTGTGGTAGCTGTGTGTGTGGCCAGAAAAGACAAAGATTCGCTGTTTATTAACATGTTAATTAATGTTTTAAAATTCAGCAAGTCATTTTAAGTGACATAGATACAAAGACATCTTCATACAGAAATGCTTTTGGACTAAGCATAAGATCCTTGAAGAGAGTAAACCTACATATGTGGGAAGACCAGAATAATGTTCAAACTGGTCAGAATATGTTATATATTTGTTTTAAAAATAGTTTACTGGTAAAAATTCCAATGTTTTTCTTGCTTTTACATAGTCAGAATCTTATTAACATTTTTTCCAAATTATTTGCAAGGTATGCTAGCTCAGTTATTCAATAGCTAACTGACAATAATTAGCCTATTATGATGATTAATGCTTATTCAGGACATTTAATTTGCATACTATAAGCACAGTGAGACAGCTAATTTGAAGTAATGCCAAATACAGTATTTAGTTTTTATATACAACATTTGTTTGCCTTTCCAAATATAAAATAATTGACAAGACTAATCATAGCTGTGGATGTTAGGTCAGCAAGTTTTCATTTCTCCTTTTAATAACAATGATGTGTTACTTAGTGAACCAATTAGCAAGGTAAACTTTACTTGCATTAAAAAATGTGTAAGGCTAAGGAAGAATTTCTAAATTGTAGTTAATGGAATGTCAACAAAGATGCATATTCTGTCATTTTTACCCAGGTGAGAACCATCTGTCCTGGATAGATAGCATTTCTCCAACTTTTCACAAAGAAGAAGGATACAAGGTCATTTTTATGCACCTTGTAACCAGGACTGACTTTATGAAAGTCAATTAAGCTACTAGGCCTTAGCCATAGTTTCAAAGGAATAGACAGTGAAAGAATAAATGTCTTTAATCATGGTTACAAGAAACATTCACTTTTTTTTTTTTTTTATCAGAAAATGTCTATGTATTCACGTGGAACTTCCATCTTGTTCAGAATATTTGGAGGGGCAAAATTTCTTTGCTGCTTCTGATTGCCCGGGTTCTTTGACCCACATAAGAGACCACACTTTAAAATGCAATGCTCTTTACCAAAGACTTCAGTATGTGTGGATTTGAAGCATAAGCCTCCTTAAGTGTGCTTCAGAAGAAAAACCCAAAAGGTGAAAGATGTAGGGGCTTACAGGGGAAAGAAAACATCTGCAGTTGTGTCTGGAAAGCAATCTGATAGCTTTGGAAGATAAGGGAAAGATGTGTTTACTGTAAAAATTAATGTTTCCTTAAAGCCTTCCTTAGATTTCAGCCTTTGAGACACCATGCATTGCAAATTCCTCTGTGGACACCATAGAAAAGTAGATAACACATCTAAATTTGTGTAACAGTCCAACCAGTAGTCTAATCATCTCTGCTTGATAAACATTTCTGCCTGTTTTCTACAAAAGTCTTTTCTGGCTGTTCTCTCCAGCTTAGCAAGTGGCAGTGGCTGGACTGTGGGTCACTGGAGAGAAACAAGAATCTGTCTTTTGTGAAGTGCCCTACATTTTATTTATTTTTTTTTTTCCTGTCTCTCAACCTCGAATTTGAAATACCTGGGTTATGTTGCAGGATATTTGCTCTTGTTCATGCCGTTGTTTCTCCACACTGCTGAGAAAGCAAAGTGTCTGGATGCTTTCTGGCTCTGAAGACTAAGAGGTGGAAGAGGCAATTGTTCTCCTAGAAGTGGTGACAAAACCCGAAGTCTCTGTCACTTGCCCAGGGTACTTTTAACCTTTTGTTATTTGGAAGAAGCTGGCAGTCTGTTTTAATCTGTACAAAAATAGTGGACCTATTTCTGTCCACTTGATCTTGCCTACCCTGAAATGATCACAAGCTACGTAGTGCAGGTTATAGCCTGCATTTGTCCCAGCACTCCCACTTTATTGCTGAAGCACAGTCATAGCATTTACCACTCTCTTGCAAGGAGCCAATTAGTGTGTCCTGAATCCATTAAAGCAGAACAGAGCAGCTATGTGTGCGTTAGTAAACTAAGCAAGACCAGGCATGGACTTCTATATATTCCCAGGGATTTGCTGCTGCCACAGTCATGGCATGGTATTTGTCCATGCCAGCTGGGCTCACCCTCTCCTCTATGATGCCCAGGTGTGTGGGTCAGGGCTTTGCCTAGGTCTGAGGCCATTTCTAGTATGCGGGATGAATGAGGGCTGCTCCCACGGTAGGGTGGAAAGAATTTGGCCCACAGATGGGAGTCATGCCACACCACTTAGGGCTTTGTCCCTCTTTGTTTACAATTGCAGCCATAGAAAAATGAGAAACTGTTCACACTCTCAGTCAGAATATGGGGAACCGCTGGTTATCCACCATCTATTTAGATCCCTCATTATTTTATTTTTCTATTACATCTCCCAATACTTCATTACCACCTTTGTAACTTAGAGGAGTGCAGGGACCAATTTAAAATCCATTGAAAGCGCCTTTGGCTTTCTGTAGTGGTTCCTGGATCGGGGCCAGGGGGTATAAACTGTTAGTGGCAAGTTTACAACAGTGCTCCCTTTGTGGGTGCCACTGCTGGGCCTCACTGAGGTGGCTGAACACTTTAACAAAAGTGATTTTGCAGATTAACCCTGTGACAAGCTGTGTGTTCTCAGTGGGAACTGTTCCCAATTTTTAAAAACAATTATAGTTCTCTATCCATGGATGCGGGACTGTCATATACTTCCGACACAGGGAAGCCGGAGAGGGGGTTTTTTGGGCTGTGCTGAAGCTCCCTCTGTCTTTGTACTCTAATCGGAGATTAATTTGCTGCTTGCTTTATTAGCTCTGTATTCAAACACACACAATGCAGCTATTTTGTGAGCTTACTTCTGAAATAGATTCTAGCAAGACTGAAAAAAATCAGCCTCCTAGCATAGCACATAAAACCACTCAGTAGTACTCTAGTCATGCATTAAAAATACTTCTGATCTGGTATTACCAAGGAAAATTAAGTGCAAACTGAAAGGAAAAGTGGCACACCACACTTCAGTCTCAATCCGGCTCTTTCAGTCTTGGATTTATTCAGATGTAGAGTAATGCAAGTACATTAGTCAGTAATTTGTTTTTTACTCATTCACAGTCAAAAATCACCATTTTCTTTGATAAAAACTTTTCTGATGGAATGCAAATCTTCACGAAAAGTTCTGACATGGTTTAAATTGTCCGTTTTGTATTTTTGATCACTTACATAGAGCTAAGGACTACTCAACTTGAAGCAAAGCTCTCAGTTAAACTAAAGCATGAAACATATTCCTGGGAGAGCAGCTGCCTAAGAAAAGTCAGTATTGCATTAAATTCTACCTATGCTAGTAGTTGGAAAGCAAAGAGATTGCATTACTAATGGATAAATAAAACTGACGAATTATTGCAACAAATTAATTTTCAAAAAAATTAAACAGTTCGTATTTGAAACGTGTTGAAGCTCAGAGTAGGTTCACAGTAGATTTTCTAATGAAGTTATTTTTATTTTGTTACAGATGTGATCACTGGTAATTGGTGTACATTGTTGTTGGAAACTCAGCTTAATCTTGCCCTTGTGAAATTTGGAAGTGCTTGATGTAGTTGTGCAGCCTTGAATTCGCTATGCACTAACTAAAAATCCAGTGGAAGTTGCAGTGATGATTTCCCAGTAACCAGTGGCTTGTAGCTTGCAAAACATTTTTTTCTCTATTTCAGTTGTGATTTGCTACATTTTCCTCGCATCTTTTTTAATAACATGTAGAGGTCCCTTGTTGTTTGTGTATCATTGATACAGTTCTTCTGCAATCAAAAACAAAGAAGACAGTAGTGCTTTGAATAGAGGGTGCCTGATTGATAAGCTAGTTGCAGCCAAACCTGCTCTGGCTAATTGTCTTTCAAATGCCCTCATTAATCAAACACAGGAGTAACTCTGACAGGAGGGCTGTCACTGTTTTCATGATTTCCTACCACTCACCTCACAGTGTGAGACCTGGCTGCCTACCCAAATCATGGCCTTTAAAGCAGTTTTAATGCCTGCTCACTGCCGAGCACACCTGGCTTTGGTGGGATGGGGGCCTGCCCAACTCTGAGCCATGATCTATCCCACGAGACCAATTTAGCAGTTATTTAATGATTCATAGCTTGATGTCTGGAAATGAGTGCTCCACACGATAACATACATAAACAAATTTAATTAGTTTTTGCCTTTTTTGCATAAGTAGCCACCAGTGTATTAAAGCTGCAAACAAAACAGGTAGGCTGCCTGGAAAGTCATTGAAGCTGCTTAACAACAGACCTTTGTAAAAGACTATGGCGGTTTCTTTCAACTGCTGGTAGTCACTGATAGCTCTTTGGTCAAGTCCTCAAGTTGCCAGGGCTGCTTATTAAGAATGAGGGAAGCAGCTAATCTCAACTGTCTTCTACCTAGATGTTAGAATTACATATCTGCAGGAAAAACTGTCAATCTCTCATTTACTTCCCTTCGAAGTTAGAGAACATAATGTTTTCTTGGAATTGTTTTGAAAAGAGGTGTTTCATATATTTCCTGTTTGCAGTCTATTACAAGTATTATTTAGTACATATCAACCTGAGTTATTGTTTAGAGATAGGGATTTCATATAATTACATTTTTATTGAACATACATGATAGCATTGCCAAATTATTTCTGGTTGTGCATGCTAAAAAATAGGGCTAAATACTTAATGCTTAAGAAAGCAAATTGAAAGCTTAAGGGATAGAATTTTTTAACCTTCTTTTGCAACATTGCATAATTAGCACTGGTGATGTATGAAGTGTATGGGGGTTTGTTTCTCTGCTGTTAAGTGTTTTATATACTCTATGGAGCAGAATTCTAGAGTTGATAGTCCAGAATAATATCTTGTCATTCTCCTAAGCAATATAAGTGGCTATATTTTGCATGAAAAAATGTTGTATTTTTCATATATTCATATTAAGTGAAATTCTTACTTGAATAACATTTCAGGGCTGAAAATTATTCAGTGAAACACATACAAATGTCTTATACTAGAGGGTTCCTATGAACTCTGCACAGCAGAGCAATATAGGTGGTCTTTTCTTCTTAATTTGGGAATAGCTTCCACTCACCAAGTGCAGTATTTACTCCTGTAAGAGGTACCTTTTTTTTTTTACAGGGCAGTTTGATCATAAATTTCTCCAGATCTTGGTTTTAGATTGCAAAATGTCTAAACCAGACGCCCTGCTTTCCTGAGCATGCACAGGAAAATCTTAGCATAGAACATGTCTGTTCCAGGAATCCTGCAGTCATAACTTTATAAACATGCTTGATCTCAGACTTGTGCAAATGGGAAAAAAAACCTTGATTTAAGATGATATTCTGCTATCCAAAAATGAAATCCTGTCCTCAGGAAATTCAGTGGAAATTTCATTATTGGCCTCAGTGGGGCCAAATTTTATTTGTGTTGAGTTGTTGCCAAATTTGAAAGCAATTTAGACTGGGAGAGGAGGTGGGGACTAGGGACAAATTGCTTTTGACCTTTTTCTTTTGTAAATTTAACAGAGACTATTGGTTCATTTGTGCCAGTACCTCCCAACACCGGTAGGAAAATGTGTTTTCTCTGAGTCACTATTAATTTTATATCATGGCATTTTATTTTATTATGAGAGACAGTGTTCCAGGTGGTGTGATTTATAGGACATGTATACCTGAGCAGATACTGCCTCTTCTTTTCTCTCCTCGGTAACCCAAACCAAAGAGCTTTACAGGGTTATATTAAAAACCTGCTCCTAAAATTTAACTCACTTTATCCAAACCAGTAGCATGTAGGTAAACATTTCCAAGGGCCCATGATTAATTTTATGAACTCATTCAATGCCTGCAAGTTGTGCTCTATGGACACTCGTAAGGGTTTCTGATTAGTGTCACCATGCCCCCTATAAATCTATTTTCTTGGGACTTTATCTCTTGGTAATAAAAACTTGTCCTGCTGCGAAAGGTCTCAGCATAATGGCAGAATTATTACTATTCTCACTGCATTTGAAAAGTAATCCTTGCACCTTGCCCCCATCCTCTAGAAATGTAACCTTTTTCCCCCCCTTCTTCTGTGTATAATGCAAACCCAATACATTTTTGCTTGTTTGTTTTTGTTTGGTTTTTTTTTTTTAATTGAAATTTATAGGCCACCGGCTGTTAATGTATTGAGAGTATGAAGGGGAATCAAACCTAAATTCATCTATAAAAATAAAATTATGAGTAAAGTACTTGCTGGTCTTTTTTTAAAAAAATATTTGATGGTGCATTAGTGCTCAGAGAATGTAATACCTTCTTCAGGATCCAGAACAGAGCTGAGGGATTTGGAAATGTGTAGGAACAAGAGACCTTCAGACAAGGTCTGCCACTAACACTTCTGCCAAGTTCAGTTGTTAACTTTAATTAGGTAATCTGAATCAGTATACATACACTTCCTTTCTACTAGAGATTGGTGTGGACTGTACAGGTACAGCCTTGTAACTGTTGTCTGCCTGCTTGTGCTGATCCCTGCCAGCCTTAGCCTACAGGGCTCTTACTGGGCAAAAGGTGTCAGCTTCTGCCTCTGTTGGCTCTTTCAGGTTTGCACTCCCGAAAGCAGGATGGCTCTTTAAGATACAGTGAGGTATCAAACTTTGTGTGTAAGTGTATTTTTAAGAACTATGAGAGGTCACACCATTGTAAGACTTCAGGTACGAGTTCTTCAGACCTTGCTCTGTTGTGAACAGGAGCCCTTTCAGGCTTGGTCATCTAAAATTTTATATATGTTGAATATGGTCCATGTTTTGAACCATGGCAACAAAAAAAAAAAGTTGCAGAGTGCTTCCCTATAAGTACTGTTAAGTGCAGCATCTGGTTGCAGGTAATTAAGCACTATGGTGTTTAAAAAGAGCTAAAATTCACGAAGTGAATAGGTAGGTGGCCGTTCTGGTGCCAGTTGGATGTCTAGAGCCAGCACTACTCACAGCCTGCCAGATTCTGCTTCTGCAGGAGCTGGAGAGGAGCATCTTGCCCAGGTCAGCTGCACGAAGATCAGTAATCAGATCCCTAATAACTTGACTGACTGTTCTAGGTGGATTTTTGAGCAAAGAGATTGCACTGTAGCAACACAGCATAGAGTGATATTATAGGTTAGGCAGAAATAAATGGATAGAGTTGAATGAAGCTGATTAATTTTTTGGTGGTTTTAGCTGGTCAAGTGCCAAAACTTATTTTCTTTTATTTAGTGATAATAGTTGTGATATATTATAAATGGACAAGGTTATAAAGGAGCTTTCATTAGTAGTAAATAGAGTATTTCATCTTACTTTCCTTTGTTTTTTCTTGTATATAATTTTAACCGCTATTCTAAAAGTTATTTCATTAGCTTCAACTTCTTTGAAAAACAAGAAAAAAATACCCAAAACATACAGAAATGAGGTAGTGACATAATACTTGAAGGAACATTTTGTTTTTATGTATTACAGAAACAATGTTGGTAGTTCAGATCTGGTGAGAAAGAGAAGAGAATACATCGGTGGAGAAAGACATATATGGTAAGAATTTGTCATTAAAGGAAAAACATATAGGACTGTCATTTAAGTTAAATGCTGATGGATCATGGATTAGATTCTATCTGAGGGCTCATTTAGCCTTAAGGTATAGAGTATATCCCTGAATATAGTGCTAATGGTGAGTATTGCTTTAATGGATCATCTGTCCAAAAATAATAATTGAAAGGACCTTTCTGAATCTGTAACGTTAGTGTATCCCATGGGAAAAATGCATAGCTAGGAAGATCTCCATTATGACACGGAGATGTATGGAAAAGTTTCTCTCTCTTTTAATGATGTCCTCTTCTTTGTTTGTTTGTTGATATGAAGCTATGAAGGCTTAACACTAAAAATTGAAATTTCAGATAGGACTTTGGCAGAAAAAGGTAGTTACTGCTGAAAGATGTTTATTGGATTTTGGCTTATAGTAACTAAAATATTTGGACTGAAAGTGCTTCACTGATGGATTCAGAACAGTTATCTGGTGGAAGTCAGCTCTGAATAGGACAGAAGAAACCCAAGAGTTATTACTGCAGCAGAGTCAAACTAATTTTTGCCTTTTGTTTTTATTGTGTCAACTTTACATCTTGAAACTATGACTGATTAAAACAAAGGCATTGTTTCTTGAAAGGGACAGGATTGTGAAAGTCAAGTTGAATGTAATCTGGGTGCTTGGTGTGAAAATTTTAGTTTCAGTGAACAGATGCTAATACTTCAGAGGTGCTGGATTTGATCTCTGTAAATTGTGGGTAAAATTCAGATGTCTTCACCAAGATATCTGAAAGGTAGATATCAAAGGCTGGGGAGGGATGTCACCCTAGATTCACTTTGCAGTCAATTGAGGAAAAATGGGCACCTTCAGAGAGTGATTCATCTCAGCCTAAAATAGGCAGGTCAGACAACCTGCCCCCTGGAGATGCTTGTTTCTCTCCATTGACTGTAGAAAAGCCTACAGTGACAAACTCAGAATTAAATGTCTAACCTTTTGATGTCTAAAGCTAGGTTAGATGAATCTCACAGTGTGTTAATAAGGACAGGCTCTGCCAGCCTCTACTAGTGTTGAATAACAGCGTCTCGGGGATGCTCCTGCGGGGCTCTTTCTGGAGGGAATTGAGAAGGCCAAGTAAATTCTGAGGGGTCCCAGTCAGAATGATCCCAATGATGATTTTAGGGGTTTGTTTTCTTTTTAGTTTTATTTCAATCAGGGGGAAGGAGTGTGTGTGTGTGTAAATTTGGATTTTTGTCTTTGTTTTGTTTTTCCCTCTGAAGAATCCTAAAAGTAAAGGTATATTTTATTTCATTGAGTGGTAAAAGTTGTTGTGGGACTTTTCAAAATCAAATGGCTGTCTATTATGTGTTGTCCAAATTTCCTTTCATCATTTGTAGTTTTGCAGAGTGTAGATAGATGGTGGCTATACTGCTAGTCCAGTAAGTACAGAGGAACTGAGTAGGAGAAGAGGGAGTTTTTTTTAAAGGCTAGCAAAGTACGCTGGTCTTGGAGAGAATGTGCGAGATTGAAGATCTAGCTACATTCATAATCAAAATCCTTGCCATATTTCAGAAAACACATTTGTTTAAATTAAAAAAGTAAAAACTTGAGAAAGATATGAGAATGAATGATGGAGCTGTTTTATATAACACTTACTATTAACAGAGCTAATCCAGGAGAGAGATAATGTTACGAAAATACTGAGGGAAAAATTGTGGTTGTGTGTAGTTAACAAATTAGTAAAACAAGATCAGTCAGAAGACCCTTGTTTTAAAAGGAATTGCCCTGAGCATTCAGCTATACTGTGATAGAATACATTCAGCCTTTTAGGTCACTGGATGCTTTTCATGCTGAACTACTGTAAATACAAACCCATTTGAACATAACAGGACCAAGAGGGCTTTTCACTTCTTGCAGAAATCCCCAGATGTGGGAAGATGGAAGAAGTCCCACTAGAATCTATGACTTCTATTTTCTGTTGTTCAGAGCACCTGCCAAACATGTAATAATTAGAACTTTGTGCTTGAGGTCATACTGGTTCAGTGAATTCATACCTGAGCTGATGTTTTCAGTTACACACTGTTCTGAATTTTCTTCAGCCCTAGATGGGGCAAAGTGGCTCAATAGTTCAACGCACTTGTAACCTGCCTTTATCTGGGTTTTTATTGGTTTTTGTTTGTTTGTTAGTTGGTTTTTTTTTTTCATGTTTTGGCAAATACTAAAAATAGTACATAGATTGTCCCAAATCTTGAATGTACCAGTGGATTAAAAAAAAAAAAAAAAAACACAAAAAACAAAAACCAAAAAACCAAGTCTAAACAGATGTTTGGAAAGCAAACTTAACCTTTTATAACTTCTTGCACCTTCTCTTGCTTGTATGTCCATAAACGAAGTCCCTTCTCATTTAAACATTTAAAAAACCCAAACTTATCATGCCAAATGGTCTTTTAGTGGGAAGTATGTGTATGAGTTAGCTGCCTGTAACTTACCAGGAAAACAAGAGGAAAATGCATAGACGGCATCCTTCATGCTTTGAACCAGATTTGTGTGCTGACTTCAGTAGTAGTGGTAGGATCTCTAAACAGACAACATCAATGAACCTTTGTAAACTTAAATTTAGCCAAGCATGTTGTATAATACTCTGTATTCCTCTTCAGACAGTTGAGAAATGAGGTAGTTTTGAGCATGTGCTGGCAGTTGCATGTGTGTTGCTAATCCATCTTGTGTGTACAACTGTATTGACAAAGGAGGTCTTGGGCTTCTGTGAGGAGGTCTTGCCTTATTAAAAACACTCAAGAGAATTGTCTCTGTACAGTGGGCTGCTTCACCTACATTTGCTTTTCAATTAGCCCTGTGTTAAATCCTCAAAAATCTTCGAAGACTGTTCTTCACTCCTGTAATCTCTTTTCAATGAAAGTGAGTAGCCACAAAGAGAACTAGAATAGAATTCATTCTCTTCTGTGTAAAAGCTTTAAGAACTGATTAAAGCTTGACTTTTACACAGGTATGTGATAATATTGCTGTTATAAGGCACCTTTTGACCACACAGCAAACCAGCTGAAATAAACTTGGGCTCTCTGATTTCTGTTATTGAATCTATTTCTTATCACACAAGGCCTTCTTAATTAATAGGGAAAATCCTTCATCAGAAAGATGAACAAAACTGAATAGAACCGAGTATATTAATGTTGTGAAAGGGCAAACTTCCCTGTACTTCTGTAGTCATTAGCAATTGCAATCTGGAGGCAGGTAAGTCTATTGAAATGGAAACACTGCTAATAATGTGAGTGAAATTGGGGGAGGAGGTAATGCTTTCAGGAGTAGACAGAAGAATTTTACCTTAACAAAAAGTCAAGGATTGTCTTTCCTAGATTGTGATGGTTAGCAAGTAATGTTATATACCTATTTTTGACAAGGTTCACTTGGAATGTAACTTATTTACTTGAAAAATGTTTATATGGAAACATATAGTGGAACCTTCCTAACTACTCTAATTTTCAACACAGTGGCAGTCTTGAAGGTCTTCTTCCAGGGCTGCTAAAATCACAAAATAATCTATATTTTGGGTTTTAAAGAACATTTTCTGAGTTCAATTCCAGAATAATCACAGCATTGTTATGTTTTGGAAAGAATATCTATTTGCATGGGGTTTTAGAGGTGTTTCAGGGCCTGACATCCAACAAAATTTTTCAGGTTGTTGAAAGACTGGTTTGAGTAACTCTTTTAGAAGCTCAGTTAATGCAAGGGCATTGTAATTTTTGGCCTCACAGGATTGATGACATGATTAGCCTGTTAAGAAGGCTGTGACATAACTATGCAGGTATTTCTTTGCCATGGAACCTCCAGGAGTTAGAATATTCATCATTTTGAGAAAATACTCATCACTGTTCGATTCAACAGAAAGTTCCATCTTTTTTTTTTGGTGTTATCCAAATGTTCTGGTGAGAGAATTTTTTCTAATTCTCCTGTGTTGATTCAGTCACTGCATGATTATTTTCCCATAAATTCCTTTTGAAATTATTTCCATGTTTGAGTGCATTTATCTCCATCAGTTATAGCAAAGCACAGTGCCTAATATTTAGAAGGAAGAGTATTCTGGCTGTAGAAATTGAATGCTCAGACTTGACAAGGTTACCCTGGAAAAATTAGATATGGCATGGCTGCTGGCCTAATTACCTTGTTCTTGTTGATCGCAGTTTCTGTTGTTAGGAACAGACAGTGACTCGAGTAAATAAACACAATGGAAATTTTCTTGAAGAGACAAGACAGGAAGAGAAAGGGAATGACATACAGCTCCTTATGTTAGTTGTTCTAATGATGGCAGTATTTAAATGATGGCAGTCTTATTTTAATAATTTTCTCTAGGAGTACACTTGCATTAGTGTTTTACTTCAGGTGAAAAGTGTACTTCTTCTCACTTGCCCTGTCTTGGTAGTAGGACGAAGTCCTGGAAGTGTAAAGCCCAGCAGATCCATGGGAGGTTGGGGTGAATAATAATACAAGTCACCTTACTGCATGGGTACAAATTGTCATATATCATTCTCCCTGTGCTTAGCAAATGAACTCTTTGACAGACAGATATCTTTGTCAGTACACTTGGTTATCTTTACCCAAAACAGTCTTCAAAACTGTTGTTGCCAGTTGCAATGGATTGATATTTGCTGTACAGCAATTCCTTTTGTGCCTTATAAAGGAAATGCAGCATGAAGTCAGTTTCTGGTACTACTAAGAGAACATGTTTTGTTTTGTTTCAAACACAACTAACCTTGGTTTTATTTTCTTTATATTCTTCTCCGCATCTTACTGGATTAGACATTAGCCTGTCTCAAATTTATTTCCAAGTGAACTTTGAAAAAGACCTCCACCAACAAATTATGGGAAAAAGTTCGAATCCAAAGTTGAGTCATTGCAACATTTCCCTTGAACATCATTGCGTAATTTCTGTATAAGGTTGCTACTGCAGGTACTACTAAATTTTTTGGTACATTGCCATGATCTTAAATGAAGAATTCAGCTGAAATGTAATAGGAGTGCCTATAATTAGAGAAATGAAACTGGGCAAACACTAGTGATACAGAACAGAAACAAGTTTTTGGCTGGGAAGAGCAGTAAATCCTTTCAAAATAGAAGTTTTAGATATTTGATGACCTCTCAGTGCTAACTGACAGATAGAATCTAGTGCTGGGTAGAGCTCTTGACCACCTTTGCTTTTTTTGTAAAAAGGGAGAATCAATTCCCTCATCCACAGGCACAGTGTCAGTTGTGAAACATGTCGGTGTCACTGGAGAAGACCTGTCACCTCAGTGTTTAACTGAGGTGGTGGGGTGTAGAGAATCTTAGCACTGGAAAGTGTCTATGACCTTTTCTGCAAAGCAGAGAATTTTGATTACATGACATAAGTGAATATTTCTGATTTTTTTTACTTTTCTGATAATAATGGTGAGAAGTGAGCAGAATTTCTGTATTCTCCAGGAAAATGGGCAGTCTCTTTTTCTTGTCCAGCAAAGTCAGAGCGTGAGAAATTCAAGCAAGTGCTCAAGGTCAGGTTAGATGGGGCACAGGACAACCTGATCTAGTGGGTATCATCCTGCCTATGGCAGAGGGGATGGAACTCAGTGGTCTTTAAGGACCCTTGCAACCAAAGCTGTTCTATGATTCTGTGAAATTAGGTGCTTCCTATTGGAGTGGTCTTCATCAAGTGTGGGTAAGCATAAGATCAAGCTATCAGGCCTTTAACACAGGAACTTTTTGTGGGACCTCACTGTGTGTTTCAAAAGGTTTAAGTATGTATTCATATGTTCATGTATACTATTCTGTATATATAACATTTCTCCTTGAGTCTAGAAAATGAGCCCATAGTCACATATGGTGCAAAAGGACAGATTTTTAAGAGCAAAACTTCATAAAATTGCAGTATCGTTTTAAAGTTGGAATTGCCTTAGGCAGAAACATGTCACTTTGCTTTAGCTGATGCCTTTGTGGTCCATCATCTTAAAGAAAACACTCCTGGGCCTTGAAAATAGTCTGTCTGCAGCGGTTATTTATCCACTAATAGGATAGCTGAAAAATAGTGATTATATTCTTTTAGGTAGTGCTGATCTGTGATAGGAGATGAGATGCCAGTCAAATTACATCATACAAGTCTTTATAGAAATTCTTTCTTGCCTGCATTGATCAGCAATGAACTGACTGCACTGGCATTTAAGACACCCGTATTAGAAATTAGGACTAAGTTTCTGCTGAGATCAAGGAGTCGTGACAGCCACTCCACCATTTTGGGTATGTGTGGGCTAAGTTTGTTTAGATTTTCCTTCCAACCATATTTAAAAGTTCTTTGGGAAAGAGAAATACAATAATAGGCTCTAAAATTATCATAAGGATTAGAAAGCAAACAAATCAGACTCTCACAAAAATACCAAATTTGAAGACCAGAAATAATATTCTAGGCTTACTAAAGTCAGCGCTATTTTCGTGTTTTCAGAATTGACAAACTAGTATGTCATTCAGACTTGGTTTGAAAACTCATTTTGGATCTAATTTTTTTCCTAAATGTGACCATATTTAGCTGCAATTCTAAATCATTGTATGTTCTGGGTTGGCCAGAGAAATGCTAAGTGTCACATTTAGTTCCTAATGAAACTCTTGTATGTGTTTGTGTGTAGCCTGCAGTTTTACATTCTGTCCAGAGATGGAAGATGTTTGCTCTGACAAGGTCAGGTTGGAAAGGAGGCCACATTCTCTGAATAAGAAAGCCAGGAGGCCAGAGCATGCCATTTCATTAGACAGCCCAGGACTCTCTTACAGAAAAGGAGAGAGAATGAATGCTATGGAATTTAAAATAACTATTTCAGCTTTTCTGTAGCCTGGAAAATGTTACTCTTGGGCAATATTCTGTTAATGACCACTATTGGGCCAGATGTTCAGCACATGTAAATGAGTGTATTTCCATTCACTTAAGTGGAACTAGGCCAGTTTACGCCATCTGAGGATCTGTCCCCTCAGCTTTCTTTCTAAACCAGTGGTGATTTCAGATAAGGAGATGCAGTATTATCTGTCATATTTCCAGCAGAGGAGAAGAACAAAATTAATGTTCATATTTGCTTCAGCAGTGCGAGAACAGATTAAAATGTGACAAAGAATCAAAGTAATTCAAATAATCTAAGAAAGTGAAATATAACAGACTTGCCTTGTTTTGCAGTGGGTGTTTTCTCTGTCAAAACAAAACTTCGTAATTTCTAGATGGCTGGCTAGTTGTCAAAGCTTCTGAAACCACTTGGGCCAGTGGAGTGGAATAAATTGAACATATTAACCTGAAAAAGCTCCCAAATTTTTGTAACTGTTGTTGAGGTTATTTTTTATTTAATATTAAATTAAGACAGACTCATGCAGGGGCTCTAAGAAATGGGACAAGCTCTGTGAACTGCGTGCATTCCTTCTGCCTTTCTATTCTGTTCCCATTCAGCACTTATAATGGTAATGAAGTCTAATTACAAATGCATGTGACTGCCTGTTGTAATCTGTCAGTGTGTTTCTGAAAAACCTTGTGCCAGTTCAGTATTGGTCATTAGATAATAAGGATTGATAAAACGTAAGGGGCAAAATGTTAAAAATGCTACTATCGATTAGAACGCACCTTAATAATGAAACCATGGGCCTGGGGACGAAAGCCATGGATCATTTTGACAATTCGGCCTTAGATTGTGGATGAGACAGAGTGGGGACAATTAATCCCTCAGAGCCACAAATCACAAATAAAGTAGTTGCAGCTCATTACAACCTGACCTTGCTAAACGGCCTTGAAAACATAAGTGACCTTCTAGTATTTGAAAAGATTGCAAAGCTCTATTGAGAAATATTTTTTCTTTTTTTTTTTTTTTTTATTCTTGGGAACCACAGGACTTAATTTTAGCAGAACTATCTTGATGAAAGAAGCTTTTAACTTCGCCATCTTTCATGAACCCAAATTGCTATCATCTCATGGCAGTACTGCAGGGGAGTGTTCAGGAAAGATCTTAAAAGTCAAAAGTCTTGCTCTGTGCAATTAATCAGTGGAAGATTGTGCTACAATAGCTTCGAAGAGACAATAGTTTCAATGAACTACCTACTAATTTCAGTTAGGGCTTTTTTAAATATTATGGTATTATCGGAGCACTGCGTAATTACAGGAAAACATATTCCTTTGCACGTTACAGTGAAGTCCAATCCCAGAATTTGGAAATATGTTCAGCAAAGTATTTCCTGAATTCTCTGCATGTTCCCATATTTAGTGGGAATAAGAAGGCATGTATTTTGCATTTCTGTCCACTGACATGCACTGCAGATGTTCTTTGGCCAAGTGATTTGGGTGCCTTGTCGTGGGCTAATGCGTACGGAAATCACAAAGTATTATTGCATGACTAAGCAAAGATCCCATGATAAACAGTTAGTCAGATCCCCAAATATTCTGTTTAGAATTGAATTGTACACGAAGATCCGAGTTACTGATGCAATAGTCTACCTTAATTTGGTCCTTAATGCTGAGTCAGACGCACCTTCTTCCTGTGGTAGGAGGTGACACGCTTTCAGCTCGTTCCTGAGAAGAGGTAATGACCACAATCCCTGAGGTTGTCTTAACTGTGCAATGAGTTTGGAGCACTAATTGATATCATTGTGATTTGAATTAGTGCCAGGTGTGACTCTGCTTATTACTCCTTCCTTTCAATGTATCTGAATGCGATATTTCTAAGTGTCCTCATCATTCATGAATTCCAGCTTCTCCCCAAGTACTGCTCCCCCTATGCTAGATAAATGCAATTTTCCTTAAAACCCACTCTTTCCTCTGTAAATACTAGAGACAGAGCTTTCCATAAGGATCAGTGGTCTTTGCCTATTTTAGACAAGAGGTAGGGCCTGCTGTGGCACTGTGGGCTTTGTATTAAGAATGTTCTACCCACACACTTCATGATTGTGGTAAGAGTTTTGACTGTCATGACATCAATGATGGCTATGGGGAATGGAGGCAACAACTCCAAGTTTCCCAGTTCTTTGATGGTCAGGCAAAAGCATCAAGCTCCTTATGGCAGTGTAGAACCACTACAATAGATCGTAGGTTACTGAAGCATGCAGAGTCTGAGAAATGGCACTTGGTGCATAGTATTTTCAGCAAAAGTGGAGTTTTCAAGATAGCCCAAGAATGCAGCCCCATGCAGATGACATTGCAAAAAAATCTCTGTTGAATGTATAGTAAGCACAAATGAGCACTATGCATGATGTAAATGATTGCAGTCCACTGGCCATGTAGGGAGCAAGGTGAAGGAATCTCCATGTTGCTGCTGGAGTAACTGTGAGAGCCTACTCTCACAGCAGGAGTATTTAGGTATAGCTTTCACATTGTTTCAGCCTGCCATCACCAGGACTGAAGTTTGGCCATTGTAGAGCTCTCTCCTTGACACTGGGCTTGGATGACAGTGCTTTTAGCATTGGGAGTGACAGAAAGAAGGCTCTGTGGTACAATACGTTGATACTGGCTCTCCTTTTATTAGCTTGAAAGACAGATGAACAAAGTTAATTCCTCAGAAGTTCCATTCAATTATTTCAGTGTTAGCCAGGGAAAAAACTCAGCCTAACCCCTAGATGTAGTAGAGTTACTAATTCTGGTCAGAATGCATTTTCAACACCTCAGTGGCTGAGAAGTGACTTCACAGCTCGAGTTAACAGGACCTTCCAGTCAGCAATCCCAACTGCTCTCCGGAGACTTCTCAAGAGTTTCAGTTGTAGTAAGGGTCTCACAACAGTGATAGTCCTGGCCATGCACTTATAGGGACACACTAGGGCACGACATAACTCAATTACTGGACATAGAATTGGGAAACTGGAATAAAACGATTCCTTGTAAGAGGTAAATCATTCAACCATTTATTATGTATATCATGACAGAGTAATCCAGTACAGAAATGTGTGACCAGGACAACCAGGTTCTATTAACTCGACACTTCAAATTTATTCTTTTTGAGTGGCGATTTAAACTGCATTTCCGATAGCATCAAAGGTGGTTTAAGAATCAAACCAAAAGTTTCCTTTACCTTTCTTACTTAGTAGCTCCACTTAGTGGCTGATGGGATAACACACCATTTCTCTCAGTGGCTGTGTTACCTGGTCACATTCTCCTTCCTTCCATCCACCCTGCTGTCTCCTGCAGGTACACAGGCTGTGGAATGCTGTGGTGGTGTCAAAGACTGACAAGTCCACTAATTGCAGAGTGGGAAAAAATCCCCGTTGATTCTCAGCTGAGTTATCCTTGTAGCAAACCTTATGTCTGTGAATGTTCCTCTATCAAGTTCTTGTGTAGTTGTAGTTTTCTTTGGAAATTTGTGGGTCATACGGAGCACTGAATCATAGTAGCTCAGCATGCAGCCTTCCACCTTCATGGACAACAATCTTTCTGCTCAGATTCAGGCCAGCCTCCTCTGCAGGCTTTCTGCTGTTTGAATCGTTATTGTGCTTCTTTGGATTTCTGGCTTCCGGGGATAAATTTGTCTCCCTGTATACTGCCTGTACTGGGGAATGTGATTTTTAGGAGATATTAGGCATGCTTGAAGAATACTGTCGGGGATAAATTCTTCAGAGAAGCAGACAAATCTGGCTTTATTAAGGTGAGATGCCAATTTGTTCATCTTTATATAAAAGCCTGAAGTACTACTTCGAAGCTAAAAGTAGAAATAATTGAACCAGTGGACGAATTTTGGTGTTTCCATCATGTGGAAGCAGCAGAGAAGTGATTGTCAGCTGCATATATGAACATGAATAAATACTGGCCTTTCAAGGGTGCAATGTCTGATTTCTCCAACCAGGCAAACTCCTAATAGCTTTCCTTAAAAAGTGGATTTTCTGGAGAATGGACTAAGTGTTGTAGGTGTACATTTGGCATTTGTGTATACTCTGCCAATCCTTTAAGCACAGCTGTATATATCTTGCTGTCTAATACCGGAAGCGTTCAGAATATATTACATATGCCTATGTAATATATACAATATTTGAGCATTATGTAAGCTCAAGTTACTGTAATGAAAAGTAAGAATTTTCACCTTTGTGTTTAAGCACTTGTCTCTTTTGTAGTGTGCTGAAGCAGTGAGGTAAGGAGGAGTAGTGACTCCCAGGTCCAACGTTGTAACCATGCTAGTTGCTCTTTGGATCGTAGTGTCTCAGAGGAGCAGAGAGCTCACTCACAGATGGCTTCCCTGTCTAACTATGGGACCTTTCTGAGTAGAGGAGAAATAGAAAGAATTGATATACTGGGAAAAGGCACAATTCTTGTAGGTAGACCATGGAGCAAAGGGGTGCCTCTTTCTGGGGCATGCTTTTGACATATAGAAAATTTCCAGTATTTAACTGCAGCTTTTTTGTCTTTCTTATTTGGTGAACACCACATCAGGGGGCTTAGCTGCATTTCTAAATGCACAGGATCTGTTTCTACACAGAAACTTCACTGCTTCATTTGGTTTAGCTCCTTATATGAATCTGCATTGTTGATCTTGCTGTCCTATCACTACAGCATCCTCTGGCAGATGTGCAAATGGAGTCTTCATTTAGCACAGCTCTTTCACTATGACAGTGGCCTGAATACTCTTGTGAATTAGTATCTTGTTTTCTGCGTGTTTTTTTCTCTTTCCTCTGCTCAGCATTACCCCAAAATCTGCAGCTACTCTGGTCACCTCTCTGAGCAGCTGGTGTTCTACATCTTCTTTTGGCACAGGAAGGTGCTTCCACTGTGGCCTCACTCACAGATTGAATAACTTATACTTGCTGTGGACATTTGTCTGCCACTACAGTGGCTGTAATTTTTGTACTCAGAAGTAGGGCAACATGGGGTCTCTCTAGTGGGTCTTTTGAGCATTTATAAAGCCTAAATACCACTAATATCTGGCTGCAGAATAAGCACCTGCATGTTCTGGGTCTTTGTGTCTACAGAAGTTTTCTTGGTTCCCTGCAATTTTAGTAACTGCAATTTATTCATATTTATGCCACGAGTTCCCGAGTATCCATATCCAGTGAACATTACTACTTAAAAGTCCAATAATGTTTTTTACAGTGCAAGCCAAAGACGATGCTTTGGCTTCCTTTAAGTTGGTATACTGAGCATTGACTTGCATATTGGATTGATGTGATGTACCACATGGATCTCAGCTCAGGTCTAAATCATGTCAAATATAAGATCTTGTTTATGTAATTAATTTTTTTCTTATGTACGTCTACAAATGCATATACAAGCTCTTCTCTCCCCCTTTATATGCACAAGAAAAGAAGCTAATGGCATAAGAGTTAATGTTGTCATAAGTGACTTATTTTGAAACATTCCTTAGAGTTACTTATTTCAGTACTATCTGTGCTGAAATTCTCTGTTTTGGATGCCTGCATCAGCCCACTTCTGTCTGCTTGAAATGGGAAAAAAGAAATCTTCTTTTCAGAAGAAAAGAAGGCAAAGTAAATTTTGTGTGTTCTTGTGAGTGATTATCTCCATCACACTGTTCATCAGCTTCAATCTAAAAGTTTTGTGGAATCATTATCTTTTGCTGTTCCGATGAAAATCCATTAGGATAAACACTGAAAAACCTGGATTTCTCACTCCATCAGTAGAGTTTTTGTAGTAGCTGAATTCCCTGAAATTACTGACTGTACAGCACACACCAAGCATGACACTGAAGGTCTTAAACAAAATCTTGTCCAGGATTATTTTTCATAAATTTTTTGGCTACTGTGACATTGAGTGCTAAAGTTCAAGCTAATGTCCACCCGGAGCAGTGCAGCACATGCTCCTGGGGATGCTGAGGTGAGGAAGTCAGCTCCCTGCTCTGAGTGCAGTGCAGGCCAGCAAGACTGAAAGTGAGGAGGTGCCCTTGGGCTTCTGAGGTTCTCTTTTTGTAGTTGCTCAGACCAAGGAGGAGGAAAATCTCCTTAGCTGCAGAGCTGAGGAGCTGTGAAAGGATTTGGCTAGGACTGGGACCTTGAAAAGGAGCAAGAAGGACCTCCTGTGGAAGGAGGGGTGGGAAATGCTGCCACTGACAATAAGAGATGACAGAAAAACTGCACAAGTGTAGATATGGGTTGTGCTAGGAGGCTGAAAGAAAAGAGGTAAGATTTGGAACCTGAGGGTAATGCATAGGAGACAAATCAGGACTAACAAATAGGAGTAAGAAGAGGAATAAATACTGCTAGGGTGAATCGGAGCAAGCCATAGAGTACAGTAGTAAATAGAAGTTAGAACGGATTGGAGGAGTTTAGGGTTTGCATTTGCAAGAATATTGGCACAAGACAGTGTCTGGGAATGGGGAAGAACATGAGAGGAAAGTAGTAGACAGCCACCAAAGGGAGACCTGAGAGGGAAAGCCAAGATACATGATGCCCTGTGTTCCTGTGCTGCCCTATGTCCCTGGGAAACCCCGGTGCCTCTCAGCCCTCCTTTCAGCCTGCTCCATGTGCAGGCTACCATTTCTATTCCCACTCACGTGGCCAAGCCTCTGCTACGGACCATGGAGTGCCAGACCTGTATTTCAGTATCACTGCCACTCCATACAATAGATTTTTTCAGGCTTTCTTTTCTCTCCCTTTCTGTATTTTTTTTAACAACCTATGAAATTATAGATAAAAGGGTACAAAACCATGAACACTGCAATAAAACCAAGCACTAAAAAAAAAAAAAAGAAAAGAAAAAAGAATAATGCTGTCCATGAAGCCTTAATTGGGCCACCTTGTGTGTATACATTTTGATACTGTCTCTAATTACATGGTCACACACTGCTTTTCCCATGGACCCCTGCATCGTTCTGTGCTCTAAGTAGAAGGTGATTTCTGAATGAGTGCAGCTTTAAGTTGTTTTATTCTCTCTGTTGCATGGGTAGTCCCAGGCTTGCCTTACTGCATACTCCTCAAGACCAACACAGAATTACTAATTTTCTTGTGGGTTTTTCAATGCTACGTGTTTTGCAAATAAAAACATTTATTTTCGAAATACCCTTGCTCTGAGTGGTAAGACACTCTACTCCTACACATGGAAAGAGGGGATGCCGGGTGGTGGAGTCTGACCTAGCAGAGCCTGATGTTTGCCTGGCTCTCCACAGTGTAGGTCATGCTGTATGTTCTAATCAGGCTGCTCACTGACTCCAGTTTGCAGCTGATGGATGCACAGCCTCCTGGGACATGAACCTCTTTCTAGAGACACAGAAAGTGAAGATACTACAAATAATGAGTTCTATGGGAAGGTGAGCATGTCTTCAGTGGTGAAGACTAGCTGTAATCTGCAAGGGTAGAACTGCAGAGGGTTAACCCTGAGACCATTCCTTTGATAGCTTCATCCCTTGCCTTATTTCTCTCTCATCTCCTGGTGTCTCCAATGGGAGACTGATGATGCTGTATGCAGGCAGTCTCCTTTCGTGAGGAGGACAAATTCAGGGTGTTGGTTTGGGTTGGATGGTGTTGGGTTCATCTGGGGAAGAGGTTGTTGTGCAGTCAGACAGCATGTCATCACAGGCTTGTGCAGGATTGGGGTGGAATTAAGACTGTGTAGAAAATCTTAATTACAGCATCTGACAACTTCGGAGTGCTTTACTTTGCAACCCTAACGTTCTTCTAATGTAGTTTGTGTGTACACGTGTTTAACATATATTGCTTCTTCACTTATGAAAAGATGTTAACAGCCTGGACTCTTCAAATACTTTTATAAAAAATTCCAAATTTAGCTTTCAGAACAGGTTTTTGAAATCAATACAGAGAGAGCTGCTAACAGGAGGTAAACTACAAACCACAAACACTTTCAATAGGATAGCTCTTTTTATATAACATTTGATATCATTTTCTCAGCATGATCTCTACTTTCATACTGTGATAGCTTTTACCTGGAGTTTAGATGATTCATTTTTGTAGTGGATACTTAACTTTTATATGAAGAAAATGCAAGAGAAGCCAGCACAGCATTAAATGAACTATAGTTGCAGCATTAAATGAACTGCAGTACAGTAATAATGTAGAATGCTCAGATTCTTGCCTTTGCACAGAGTTGGATTCATGAATGCTCTATTGATCCATAAGTGAGGAGATATGGAGGTCGGGAATTTTTCTCACAGCTTTTGACATACCTAATTCAAATTTTAAAAGTTGATTAGGCACTCAGAGCTTGTTTAGAAATTGTTAGAAATCCTTATAGGATTTTTCTTGAAAATTGACAATGATTTCCAGTTGGTGTGGATCTTGGGGAGTCATGTGACTATGCTGGTGCTTTGCCCTCATGTTTTCTTTCTCTGAAGTTCTTAAAATGAATTTAGAAATCCTAATCTTACAGGAACTTCGAGAGTAATCATTGAGAGGAGGGCAAACTTTTTCTTTTTTAAACATTTTTTGTTTAGGATGATTATTCTTTAAAAAAACCTCCAGATTTTTGTGCGGTTTATACGGACTGCATGAAATTAAGTCTGTTATTTTAGCTTTTCTCGTAAATTATCACAGTAGTTGAGGCTTTTTATGCTAGTCTGCCCAGCTTCTCTTTTCACATGCTTATAGCTTCTTATGAACCATTTTAAATTGAAGCTTTCTATATATGATTCCCAACCAGTTTTCATGTCTACTTATTTCCAGATAATGAAAAAATGAAAAAAAACCCTAAAAATTATTGGTTTGATACTGTTGAAAAATAGTTTAAAGGCAAAAATTAGAGTAATTTTCCTTATTTTCTCTGTTCAACACATCCTCAAACTCTCCTTCTTTTCTTCAGGTTTCTGTTACACTCTCTTTTCCTCTTCAAGAAACGTACATGTGAATACAAAAGTGGGAAATGGCCTGACAGTCACATGTTATTAAAAATCTGTCAAACATGAGCCTAGTGATCAGAAATGTTCTCCAAGGAGTTTCTAGAGGGAAAGAACAAACTGATTAATAACGTAGCTCAGATATGGTGGAGCTGGATTCATATTTAAAGTTCTGGTAAAGATTTTTCTTTCTTATTTAGTTCTTGCTTTAGAAACAAATAATAAGGGAAAGCTTTCCACCTTACCACAAACCTACTGTCCCTGGCTCATTTCAAAACAAACAAAAAGTCTTGTGAGTCTTATACTGTTTTTATAAACTGAGGATCAACCTGATTCTATCAAACAGTAACTCACAGGACCTGTCTTGCACTTGGTCAAGATGAAGGTGTTTGACCCTTTCTACATTTGTCATAATTAAATATTGTAAAGCTATTTTAAAATGAATGAGACAATTTTCTGAGCATGACAAATTTTGCCAATAGGTGCTGAAAGTTCTACCCTGGAGTTTCATGCAGGTTTGAAAGCAGGTGCTGTTGATGATTATCTCCTGTACTTTTCTGTACTGAACAGCATACTGTGTCGAATCGATATTTCTTCTGCTCCCTGAGGTTCTTAATTCATATGTTCAGAAAACTTCATGTTTTGTATTCCTTGAGATACACCCTACAAAACCTCAGATAGACACAGAAATGCACATTAAAGGCCCCCTGCTTGCACCCCATCTGTATGAGCTTATCACCAAGAATGTGACTGACTGAGGTTTGCTTTACAACTCAAACTTTTTTGTTAGGCACTATCCTCCCAGCCTAGCTCTGTCTTGACACTCTTCTGTTTCTCCTGCTGGAACTCTGGAGACAGGTTTTACCTCCAGCATGTTTTACAGTGCATGCATGAGTGTTGTGCCTGACTTCTTCCTGCTCTGCTGTGTAAGAATTGGCTATCTCAACTCATTTCTAGGACGTTTAAATTATGCCTAACCTTAAGCAGAATAATGTTATTTCCAGAGCCTCCTAACGTAATTTTTATTTCTAATGGTGTAGGGTTCCTAGTCAGGGTCACAGCCTGGGCACACTAGTTGCTGTACAAACGTGTTATGACAGTTGCTCTCCAGAGAAGGAGCTGTAACTCCGAAGAAGATAGCTGACTGTGCTGCAGGGTTTCTGTCCAGTGATGTCAACTCTCAGTGCATTTGCTGAGGTTGGTGAAGCAAGGGTGATTTACCTGCTGAGGACTCCGATCGAGAATGCTTTGAGACTCAGATTTAGATTTATTTGTTTAAAGCAACAAAAATCTTCATGATCTTGTGGGTGATTTACACTGTAAATTTCTTGAAGGAAAACAATGTATTTCCATCAACTTATCTTTCTTTTCAGCTGTACAAATTCGAAAAGATACTTCTACATAACTGAAACCTGCCATATGTTTAAAACTATGAGGCATGGGGTGATGGTAAGGGGGAGGACAAACTTATAGGATGAGCAAATACTGGGTTTTCTGAGAACCTTTTGGGAAATGGAGCCAAGCACATATAGCTGCAAGAAATTACTATGTGCACCAGACTTAATGTTACAGTAATTTACCTTCCCCTTCACAGCTTCTCCTTTCCAGTCTAGCTTTCTGTGCTCTACTGTTGCATCTCAAAAGTGTATCCAAACTGAGTAGGGCTCAGGACCGGTACTCCTCCCTCCTCTCCTCACCATTCTCTTGTGATGGAGGATCTGTTCTCTTGGAATGATGTTAAGGATTATTGCTCTGAATGGGAGGTGCTCTGGGGGAGTGCAGTGTATGAAGAAAAAGTTGCTGTGCCCTGAGGCAAAAGGGTTGTTCTTATCTGGGAGCTTCCTGCTGCACAGCAAGCATGGTCCAACACAAGCAGGAGCCAAAAAGGAGCCTTGGCAGGGCAGAGACACAGGTGCCTGGGAGTTGGTCCATAGAAGTTTGTGCAGGGTGGGAGCTGCCTTCCACTGTGCCCTGCTCTGCTGCTCCAGGCTGCTTTTTCTAAGTGGGCACCACAGCAGAGCAGCTTCACAGTAAAACTGCTCTCAGGCCTGGGGATTGGAGAACTCCCTCTGTGATGTTTTTGCAAGAGGCAGGGAATCTAGTAAGAGTCAAAGGTGGCCAGAAGGCAGTCCCAAAGCATTTAGTGCTGGAATCCCTACAGTGAGACTTCAATCACCAGTCTTAAAGTTGAATAACCAGGGCAAGGACACATCCAGTGAAAACCTTAAGATTTAATTAGATTTTGTCATGTGATTGAAACTGCCTTTGATATGGTTTATTAACCGTTCAACCCCAAATTAACATCGTAGCATCATAAATTTGGACATTGGTCTCTGACCCCTCCTTTTTCTGTTAGGAAAGTTTTCAAGGGAGTCCACATCTTGCTAAGCAAGGGGAAATGAAGAATGAATAACGGTGTCTCGCAGAATAACTGCTTATACCCCAAGAGATAAGATCTGTCTCTTATTGCATGCAAAGATTCAGTAAATGATAAAATTGTGTGTTATCAATGCAAGGGTAGTTTGCCATGGCTGCGTTTTTTATTTTTTTTCCCCCAAGGTGGACACTGAAATGTACAAAGACTATTAATTGAAGAAGAACTGTGCCTATGTTTATAAGAGCCTTGTTACAAGGATTTGAATTGTCTATTATTAATCTCTTAAAAACCCAAAACCCAACCAACAGAAAACCCAAAACATAACAAATTCCGACCCCCCCCCCGCTAGATAACTATCACAACAGAGCCACAGGTAAAGTTACTGAAAAACCAGATAGTTTAAGTCTGAAGATCAATGAGACATATTCTACATATTCTCATAGTCCCAGGCATCCTGGTGAGATGTTGCAAAGAGGGCCAGGCACAAAGTCAAAATCAGATTAATTTCCTTTCATCTTCAAAAGTAACATGGTATCAACTTCACCTTGAGCTAAAATTTGTCCTCTGATCTGATAAAATCATTATTTTCCAATAAAATATGGGACAATTCTCCTACCTGCTCCCCCACACCTGCTGTGCACAGAGGCACTCTGTCTTCAGTTACAGCTCATGTGGAGTTGTACCTTAGTGTGAAAGCAGCTTTGATTGCAAGCAGACACTGCCACGTTACCTGAGATGATACCTCTGATTAACTGTCTCATAGCTGTGGCCTTAAAGGGCTTGACATCACAGATTAAGGGCAGTGTTCCACTTCCCATCTCAAACTTGCTGCCATTTCCTGACTGCATGCAGGAGTTGTCAATAGGAAGAATAATTATGTTTCCGTCATCAAGTGAGACTTAATAGAAGTACAGGAAGAACTGCTAGTCAGGCTGATTTTCAATCAGAATTAGAGAAATGATAGGTATGGGTGTTCATCCCTCCACTCCTCTTGTGTTTTCAAGTGCAGCCCCTCATCTCATCCCAAGGAAAACCCTTTCTCGGGCAGAACAGCTGACAGCAACTCTTTAATCTGCTGAGTCTGATCCCAACAGCATTCTGAGTGAAGGGAAAAAAACAAGCGTATTTGACCCTTGACAAACCGAGCTGCAGTATTTACCAGGATTTAAATTTAGTGTCTTTCAAAGGAATTAAGGATAAGCAGGTATTTATGTAAATGATGATTCTTTAATTTGTCTAATAGTGTTGGGCTTTTTTCCCCTTCCTTCTATTACTCATTTCACTATTTTTCCTGTGACATCCAGCTGTGATCCAGATTTACAATCAGGCTTTGTTTTTACTAAAGTTCATCAAAAGGTAGCATTGTATCTAATGGAGTCCAATAATGACATTTGTATTCTTCTGTGCGTAAAACTTACTTGAAATCATGCTGCATGCACAAGTTGAAACAAGTAGCTGAGGAAAGTAACAATAAAAATGACCTGAATTTATTCAATGAAATAAGCAGTCTGACATGTTGGAAAACAAAGAAGACTTTTGATTGCTGTAAACTCCTGCTTAGAGAAATTGCCTTTCAAAGTTCTTTTTAATACTTGTAGTGGGCCTATATATAAAGATTTTGTGACAAAGCACATATATGTTGTTACACATCAAACTGAATGTGTCTCCATATCCCAAATAATATCAGACATTATATCATATAGAGAGTATGTGCCCAAAACAGAGTAATAGGTATGGAACAGCCATTGTAACTAGTTGTATTATTGTAACAGAGGCGGCTGGGTTGTTATTTTGTGTTAATTTACCTGAATAACAAGAATTTCTTTGTTCTGGCCAAGCTTGCCTTGCAGTTACAGAAACTGCAGTTCAGGAGAATGTGTGACAAATACAGCTCCACAGTATCTTTTTGTAAACCTCCAGTTGCGAGACATATCAAGGGCTTGAGCTTTGCTGCTTATCTATTTTGTCCTGAGATGGCCCCAAGCACTGTCTGTTCAGGCAGCGGATGTGTTCTGGATCTCAGGGAAACCTGACCACACCCTTCTCCTGATTTCTGTCCTGGTTCTGCTGGTAAGTGGCACAGAACAAGCTCTGTAGGTCTCCAACGTCACAAGACTTTCAAAACAGAGTTACTTACTTCTTGCTACTTTAAAAAGAGCAAGTCAGGCACAGTCATGGTGCATGTTTTGGTCTTTTGCATTCTAAATCTGATTTGACTTTCTACACCACTTAGCAGTTGATGTGGGAGAGGAAGGTGAGCAGGAAAGGTCAGATCTGTGCTGCTGTTCCAGGAGTCAGTCAGTGGGATATGGCCGTTATATCCCGGGTCTAAGAGTTATGCTGAGCTTACCAGTTACTCATGTCATAATCATGCTTAACTTTTCAGCAAGGAGTTTGATTTTAATATCCAGTTTTGAAAAGTAATGTGACTATTAGTAGCAACTGCTCATCATTGTGCTAACGCAGCCAGACTGCTTTTCGCTCACTTTTACCAGTTTCAAACTTTAGTTTTCAGAAAAACCCAAACTGCTGCTGCCCAGAGAGATAGGGAATACAACAGAGGATATGACCTTTCTGAATGTTTTCTTATCAGGCAGCATAAGTACTGTATGTCCCACTAAGCTGCTTCAATAGAACCTTGTCAAGTTATCACATTGCTCGACATGTTGCTGATAATGAATACATAAAAGCTTTAGATATTGAGGACTCTGAGGAAATAAATAAGATTTACTGAAAAACTGTTCAACATATATCCCAGGGCCACTTTATTTTTTTTTCCATGTGGATTGTGTGCTGCCTTTAGTCCCTTAGATAAATAGAATGATGTAAGAGTTTCAGCTTCTTGAAATGTAAAGTGCAGATGTGAGTAGATAAATGAAGAAGGTAAATGGTCATCTATCTCCATTGTGGAGAACTCAATCACATTGTAACCATATCAGTCTTATTTTCCAAAGCTGCCTGATATTTTGCTTTTCTGCTACCACATGTTCCTCTAGCTCTGGTTGGTATCTGCAATATCTTTTCTTGCCCGGTATTCTTATGAGGACTGAGTGTTGGGAAAGAGTTTGTATTCATACTTGTAATTTTGCCTTAAAATAAATTAATTCTTGTGACTTTGAGGAACTAAAGAAAAAACAACAAAACCAAATGCAGTGGACAAAATGAGGATCAACAGCATTGAACCCTCATGTCACTGTTGGTAGAAAGTGGCCTTCAGACTTAGGTATGAACAGCCCTTTCTGAGAGGCTGCCCAGGGTTTCTTGGCTGGTTCCCTCCCCAGCAGGAGGGAACAGACAGGATGGGAAACTTCAGGCACTATTCAAGAGGAAGAGAGTGACTTACCCTCTCACTCTGTTTCTGAAATGATGCATTGGTAGGCACATAGCTTTGGAATGGCTTTGGTTGTTTGATTTTATGCTTTAGCTGGGTCTGGAAAGCTGTGTGTCTCCCATCTGTCCCGAAGGCAACGCGACACTGGCCGAGATTTCACATCTGCTTTATTAGCAGTCTACCAGTATACCTGGGCAATAAGAGCTGACAGTCTCCAGATGATTTGTTACAAATAAGCATCTGAAGTTTGGATGCAGTTTTTGATAGCTATCAAGGATTAATTCAGCAAGAACTGTTTGTGTGCCTTTGACTGCAGAAGGTAAATTAATACCTTCCGAATCTGATCTCCACAAATTCTAACTTGGAAGAGCTATAAATTCCATGACAGTTATCTTCTTAAATAAATACCTAATCAAGTATTTTTAGTAATCTCTACTTCAGAATTATGCATTCTGTTGCCTCTCTAATTCCTAGTTTTTGATGTTTAGACTGAATGGATCCACTGCTTTAGATAAGATGACTTCAAGATTTGCTTCAAGTTTACTCATTTAGTAGACTACTGTATGTTTAAAGCATAAAATAAGGAACTGTTATTTTCCCATTTTAAAATTACTACAAGCCCCTGCAGTTTACTAACCTGAGAAGAGACACCCATAGAAGTTCTTTATTTCCTTTCAGTGCCCTGAGAGTCATCTTTCTCCAGAAGCTGTGCTTTCATTCTGGGTTGCTGCTGTATGTAAAGAGGCAGGCTTACATCTGGTATATTGGCTGGTTGAGACTTTTTCTTGTGTTGAAAGTCATCTCTTGTATTTGACTGATCAGGAGGAAGTGGGAAGCACTATTATGGCACAGTGGCTCGCAGTGGCTGTAAGCAATGATATCTAACAATGCCCTGAGGAGCTAGTTAAAAAGTGCCTCACGCACTCAGGAAAGCGCTTTAATGTAACTGCATTAGAAAGCTGTCAGTTGCTTGTTGGGCAAAACAGACTTTTTTTTTTTGGTGTGTTGTAAGGATTATTGAAGCATTTGTCACACAGTAATTTGGAAATCATAATAAAACATTTCTAATTTTACTTCCCCCAGCAAACAACTAATGGATCTAGTGCATAGGAAGCTCAGACAGCATGCTATAGACCCATGAAATCTTGCTTATACTCCTAATTGGGAGGGCAGGGGATAGAAGCTGGAGCTATTTTTTTCTAAGTGTCCTTCCTAGAAACAGAATTTTCAAAGGCAGAGTTAGGAAATAACTTGGTATCTTTTCAGCTTTTCCACCACCTTAAACTCTTGGTATGTTTGTATAAATACACTTCAGTGTTGTTCAAATGACATGTTAAACGCTGATGAAGTGTGAGAACTCTAGTAGGTGACATAAATGTTCTCAGTACTCTCCCATAACAGAAATCTTGGTGAAATAGTAGCAGATGAGTAGAAATTAGACTTTAAAAAGACCTAAGAGGGTGGCAGGCAAGAAGTGCTTTGTAGAGGACATTGTTGAGCAGATCTCTGCAGGCCAGTGTCATACACAAAGAGAAATGAGTGATACTTAAAAATTAAAAGAAAAAAAATATTTCTTTTCCCAAACTGTTTCTTTATACTGGCTAACTTGTCCCTTTAGCACACTATGACTTCCTTTATGAATTCTCTCTGGAACTGGAGAATTAGAAATATGACCCAAAAATTGTGCACAAGATTTTTGTAGATATTATAGAGCTCATGTTAGATATCTTTAGGTCCAGATACCCAAAGATGGATTTTGATATTCTTCAAATAAACTTTAAATATAGATTCATGATTAAAAAACCCCACCAACAAAACACAAGTACCACACCATAAATAGCCTCACATCAAGAAAGGGAAAAAGTAATGAAGTGTGATGATTTGCTGAATTTCAGCCTTAAGTAATAGTTTAACCTGTTCACATACCACTGAAAATGTCAATTGTTATTTTTTGTATGAATTTTTTTGGAATTGACATTCCCACTCATCCAAAATCTCCCAGGCCTAAGGATATAGTAATGATGAAAGTGCATTATAAATCTGTTGAATGGGTTTGCAATTATAAATCCAGAACACTTATCTGCATGTGAACAGAAGCTGATACACTCAAAAATTTCAGAAAAAGTTCTCCTTTAAAAAAATTCTTCCAAAACCAAAAATAAAATTACTTTAACGTTGGAAGATAATTAAAAAAAATACTGATGTACAAATAATTTTTTTTTTGGTCAGCTAAAACAAAATCAATTTATTACATCATATGTTCAAAAATATTTACATGCAGATTTGCTTTCTTGGATGTTAAGATCAGGATGAAAATTTTCTTATGCTGTCCACCAATTACACTTACTGAAACAGCTCTTGATGAGCTAGGGCTTATATTGTTCATTGAGCCATAGCCTTGGTCACGATAAACTCTGCCAGCCTGTTTTTTAGCTAAGGGGGACATGAACCCTTAGCTTCAAAGGGCCAAGCATCAATACCTACAGCTAAATCTCCAAAAAACAGTCTATAGCACAGAGGACGAAATTAAAATCTGAGAGTGGGAACCCTAACATTTCTGACAGACACAAAATGGCTACTGTAGAAGAACCTTTTGTTTGTTTTAGATTCAGAGCTTTTTAGAACATTTGTCATTCGCATTGCAGTCCATCTTTTTTGGTATGGCATTCCAAGTTAGACTTGAAAAGCTGAAAAATATTCTCTTTCACCAGTTGCTTATGATTCTATGTTAAATATCACGATGAAACAAAGTGTTGAATACGTTTATTTGTTCTTCTATTTTCAATATATGCTGTTAAACAGTGGCTGTTCAGCTAACAGTGCAACACGTGACAGAATACAGGGAAATGGAGAATGAGAAGGAAGTCTGGACAGAAAATATCAAATGCTTGACTTTATTTTTGAATAGCAGCACACATGAGAGATTTCTTTAAGAGAGCATTGTGGCAAAGAGGAGGAGGAGGAGAGGAAGACAGAAGGCCTTGGAAGAAAGTGGAATCAAGTTTCTGAAAACTGCAGCCTTTACAAAGAATGCCCTTCAGATACAAATAACGTACAGGTTTATAAAAGACAGAAGTGGGTTTAGAATTAGGAACTCAGAATACCAGTGAGCATCCAACAATGAGTCTTAGCAAAGAAAAATACCTGTTGCTGTAGGAACTCCAGTTGTGCCTTGAAAGTACAATGGAGAAAGGACAGAAGCGAAAAGACAGGTCTATTCTTCTTTCTATTCAGGAAAGGACTGGCCTTCCCTTCTGACAACTGTCATCTCAGTTTGTGCAATGTAGCCCTTCATGAGACCTGGAAGGATGCTTGATGGTAAACTGTCTTCAAGAAAGAACAGTTCATTACAAAAAGCTTTAGAATTTGGGCCTCCTTAACAGCCTTTAAGATAAAAGGGACAGACCAGTCTTTCTTACGTGATTTAAGTAAGAGTGTGATCAGTGAATAGATCTGCAGGATGGCAACAAGGACAGAGATTTATATAAGAGCTTTAAGAACAGAGGTTTATAATTAATTAGTCAGCGGTGAATCGGTGGAGCATTGGGAAGGAGAAGTAAAGGAGAGACCCACAGTGCTGCTTGCAGGTTAGTCTGAAGTGAAAGCTCTTGGGGTGTGGGCCAGACTGACAGAGTTCTGCTAAAAGGAAAGAAAAAGCATTAACCTGTGTTCATGCCTGGATTTAATTCCACAAGACACTGCAGGACCTAAAGCAAACCAGTTGGGACCTAAGGTACATCAAGTAACATTTAACCAGTTGTATGTTCTTTTTATGACTTCTGTTTGTGAGGGAGATAAATGTATGTCTTAGGCAATAAAACATTTCCCCTGATTATAGCAAATGGTGTTTCTTTTCCCTCATGGGATGTAATAAGAATATCAATGTTTTATATGTCGTATTAAAAAAGCCCAAGTTTGATAAAAAATGAAACACATTTAGTAGAGTTGTTATCCCAGGTAAGGTAAAGTACCATTATACAAAGTCATAGGAACAAAACTTTGAGTACAGCAGATTCACTTACTCTGAATCCGACCAAACTTCTGCATACTGTATCCAAAACCCAGACAATCTTGGAAAGAAAGGCTAGTGATCAGGCTTTTGCAAAGACCACAAAATCTCTAAGCAAAGCCAGGTGATACCTTTTCTCAAAAGTAACAACTGCCTCAATAAATGCAGCAAATGGAATTTTAAATTGGGACACAGAGTTATATAAGGGGAGGGGTAGAGAGGAAAGCATCTGAGAGAGTGAGAAAACAGAAGAGAACCAGCTCAGAAAAATAATCCTGGGAAGTGTGTCCAATTTTTCTAACGTTTCTAATCACTAAGTTCTCCACAATTATGTGGGTATCTGTGAAAGCAGACTTTTTCCCCAGTAGAGTTCAAATAGTGTGCTGAGCAGATGTTTTTTTTCAGGAATGTAAATAAGTAAAATGGATATGCCAAAATATTTTCTTTGATGTGGGATAATAACACCAAAAGAAAGGGCTATGCAAGCTTGCCTTTCCCTTCTGTATAGTGAGCTGCAGTTTTCAATTTAGTTGTGTGACTTCTGGGGGAAACCATTTCCAAGCCTGCCATTTGCAGGAACTCAGGTCTTTTCCCTTGTGACAAATCCAAACTCTCCCAATGTATGCTTCCTGTCTGTGAAGCAGAGATACCTGTGCTAGTGCAGCCCAAACCTGCCAGCCTGGGAGTTTGCCTTAGAGGAGAAAGCCTCTCCCTTAGAGGAGGTGTCCCAAATCACTCCCTTAGGTGTTTTGGAGCAGGATCCTCACTTCTGGGATACCCACTGACAAGGCAAATGCTCTCTTCTGCTGTGCTGGCTGTTCTGGACAAGGCCATCCACTGGCAAATTCTTGTGTTAAACAGCAACAACAGAAAAACCAGTGCATGGGATGGGTGACTGCAACCTGCTGGGGAGTGCAGTGCGTGTGGGAACCCAAGGTGCCCTGGACACTTCTGCAGTGAGTGTTTAATTGTGGCTGTGCAGTAGGATAATGCCAACAGGTGGAACTGAGAGGGCATCCAGACTATTCTCTTTGTTCCGGGCAAAAGACTTGAAGAGAAACATTTCATCTTAAGTTTTAACACATAGATATTTTCAGAAAACAGCAGTGAAGGATTAGCAGTGGGTCTCCCTAAAAACAGCTCTTTGAGTTTTCTTGTTAACATCATACAAATATTATCTCTCATTGCAGTAAATAATAAATTGTCTATATGCTTCTAGGGGTGCATGTACTATGTTTGACCAGTTCTGCATATTCCTTATCTTCCCAATTCTGCTACCAGACTGACTCCTGCTACTTCTCAGGACATGGGTTTCCAAGCACCTGATTGTAATATATAGCTGTAAGCAGAGGTGTCATACAGAGTGAGGCAGTGTTTTCACTGCTCCATACTTGTAAATGGAGGTGTTTACTACGGTAGGTTTTTTGTTTGGGTTGGTTGTTTGTTTTTTGTTGTTTTTTTTTTTTGTTTTGTTTTGGTTTTTTTTTGTTTTGTTTTTTTTTAGAATGGCATTTACAGCAGGCGTGGAAGAATTTTTTAAAAATAGCATATTAGTTCAGTATTGAAAGAGAGCATGACATATTTTGGTGAGGGGCTGCATGGGATAAAACATGTGCAAAGAGCTGAGAGCTGGGCTGATGGCAGCCAGCTCAGGTTTGGCATCTCACAAAGGAGGGGTCCTTCAGACCTGCTTTGAGTGGAGTCCAGCAGGCCTTAAGAGATCCAAGCCTGCCAATATTCTCTCTGAAATGCTTTTTAAGATCTCAAATACAATATAATTTTTTTTAAAAAAAATGTATCTAATCTGTATTTTATGGAATATACGTGAAGCTCAAGAAACAGATTTAAGGCATTGTACATTGGCATGATTTATTTTATTTCATGTTTTATGTACGCACTGAGTTCAGTATACTGTGGTTTTACATTTGTGCAAGTTTACATTGGCTGTAAATGTGGCCTCAGAGTGTTTCTGTGTAATGTACTGAAGCTTCTCAAGTTGACAATTACCAGGATGTTTCTTGTGCTGCACTGCAATTGAGAATCACAGATCCTAGAAGATAAATTTGTGTAGAATTTTGTTTAGCTAGATGTTGCAAAACAGCTAGTTTAGCTTATCTCTTGTCACATTTTCTACTATGCCAATTGGAAAATTTTCATTTGCAGAAGCTTGCTCCTTTTCTAAAAAGTCTGTCTTCCATTTTTGTGAAAGTGAATAATTGTTTCCTGAAGATTAATCCCAGAAATGTTTATATTCAGGAAAGTCACTTCTGACCTCTGGTTTCATGGGATTTTGCCAGTGAAAAATGGAAAACCTTACAGAACTTGAAAATCCTGCAGAAGAAACCACAAAAATAAATTTTAATATCAAAAGATGACAGAGTTATGAAGAAGCATGGAGCCTCAGGTTTTTTGAAGTCACATTATTAGATCCTTTAAGTTTTGCTCAGCTTCATCTCTCCTCTCCAAATGCTAGAATTGAGCTAAACTAATTGTTATTATATTTTAAAAAATACTGTGTTTTCACATATACGTTTCACACGTCCTAACCTCCTTTTGAAATACTAGTCCCCAAAAACGTGACTGTGATAATCTGAACTCTAAGAGAACACACTCTGAATTGGAGGGTAAATGTATTTTACTAACGATAGTTTGCACTGCTGCTAAATTAAATATTTTTTTACTATTTTAAAAGATAACCCCATGTGTTAGCATTTTTGCACATTTAAATATCCACAAAAGTCTGGGTGACAAAACCCAGCCCTTTTAGCCCTATTAATTTCTTACGCTGTCTTTGGAAACGTTTTGTAAATTATTTACAGAATTAAAAAGAGCGGAATAGTTTTATAGGGCTACCAAGCCTGCAGAATTCACCAGGACTGCTTAAACTCTGAAACTCTGCCTTCACACTGTGCATGTCTATATAAATGTCAAAATAATGCCGAAGACTGCCTGTGACACCGTAGCAATGCCACAGCCACGGCAATAAAGTCACGTCAAAGACTGAGGGCTTTGCCGCTGCAATCGCATCAGAATCACAACAGATAATGGTCCATCTGCAGTCACAGCACACCACAGACACTTCACATTCGTAATGTATCACAGTCACCTATTAGGACGATCATAGACATGCCAGACTATCATTACTTACCCTCTAGTAAAATTTTAGTTGCATCACACAGTATTCATGTCATCCTCCAGATTAGAAGACTTTACTCAAATTTCCTCGGTTTTGTTCCTCTGTAAATAGAGTCAAAATGCCAGGTAGGAATATCCTCCTGTATAAATCTCTTGTATTATATGTCAGTTCTGGTTTAGTTTGCAGAAGAGACGTTTCTATTTCAAGAAGTTTACAGAATACTATAGAGATTTTTTTTTTTTTAATTCCCTGCATCCATTCAGGTTTTTTTTTTTTTCTTTTTTTTTTTTTCTTTTTTTTAGAGAAAAAAAACCTCACTGCAAAATATGTTATCAGACATTACATACATTATTATCATTGGTGTTGAAGTCCCATGGTATAACATTGACATTTTGCAATTTTATTCAGAAATTAAAACTAACTAAATTAGAACTAATGTTATGTCTAAAAATTTTGCATATTTATTAAAAATTAATATTTTATTTTCTTAGAGGTCTTTTAAAACATTTAGCATTCTAAAGTACCCTCCAGAATGTTTGGTGTTTTAATGACAGTAGAAGTTTCATTGGCTACAAGTTCTGGACTATCAGTATGATTAATATTTGAACCACGCACGTTCAGTGTAATTTAGGATTGCATCATCCATTTCTTTTTAAGTGCGTGCAAAGATGAAATAACTCCACACAAGATGTGTACAATGTACTCTGCCTCTCAGTGTCATCTGTTACAGGATATGTGCTGCCTGTGGATCAAGCAGCAACTGTGTTTCTTCAGTCTGTTTAAGGTTTTCTCTTTGCTTTGTGGTGAATTTATTTGAATCTGTGGCTGAAATTTCAGGAATTCAAAGGCTGTTCAGAAATCAGGATGAAACCGATTGTAACTGGTGCACAGAAAGTTATACAAGAGGAGCAGGATGTGCGATTCAGAGCTAGAAATTGCATTGAAATAGGGTACTAAGGAGTTGATAAGAAGAGATGGAAAGCATACATTTTCTGGGTTTTTAATTCGTGTTGAAAGTTACACCCTTGTAAGCTGCAATTGCAGAATATCACATATGACCCATGAGAGTTCCAGCAGGTACCACACCAATGCCACCTGCTTTAAAGATCAGCTCTATCTTATCCTTTCCGTGAACAGGCAGCATTTGTTTGCCAATGGCATTTGTGTATTTTTTTTTCCCCGCCCTTTCTATTGACTGCATAAAATTAAACTTGATTTCCCTGGCAAAGTGACATCCAGTTGAGAAAAACAATTGCAGTTTTGTATAAGGTTTTGAAATCTTCCTAAAAATGTAAACCAGAACTGCACGTCTGTTAGAGCTCCACAAGACAGACTGAAAAAATCCTAGAGAAAGGTCACCCTTCTTTACTAAATTACATGGAAGTCATTTTGTAGAAGCTGATTGTATTGTGTGGCCAATTTCGTGGTGTTGCTCTTTAAATCGTGTAGGATTTTCCATGAAGTTTGTTGTTCCGTGCAAAGAGCCCGGTTGTTGTTCACCCTGAGTGTGAGGGTTGCTCTCGCCCCACGCTCTGTTTCCCCATTAATGACTGGGTTTTCACGTCCCTTGCATCTGTCCCAAGGGAGGAGCTCGTGGGAACGAGGGGGCAGGTCATTCTCAGCGACAGGCTCCTGGCTCGGGATCTCGCTGCTGCCAGAAATCTGAGACTGAATCTGGCAAAGTTTAGGAAGCAGCGTTAAATGCACCTCTTTGTTCAAGGCTTCCACTAACGGCAGGCACAGGAATTTCACTTGGCAATCGGTATCCTGGCTACCCTTTTCAGGGTCCTTCTGTAGCTGTTTCAGTAACTAGGAGGGCCATGGAGCAATTTCTGTGGTGATTTAGATCAGAGGTACATTAAGTAAAATGGGTCCAGGTACTGCAATAATTTCTCTTGATGATTTAAATATATGTGTGTATATTGGTTGACTGGTTTCTAATTTAATGTTAAAAGAGAGCCTTTAGTTTATGTAATTTTAGAATAGTATAAAACCTGAAAATTCGCAGTGGAATAAGATCTGTATGCAGGAGCAGTTTGCAGACTTTTTATCATGGTGTGTTTTCTTTATTACTTTGGATAAGTGCTATAACTCTAAAGTAAGGGGAGATTAGAGATTTTTGAAAACAAAATTTATTGTTTAGCCTTAGGAACAAATGTGAGAATTGGGCATTTCATGTTAATTCTCCCTTATCTTCCTTCATAGAATATACTACGGATTTAGATGCTGACTTCTGTAGTGAAAATAAGGTAAAGTTTTTGCACAGTATGCATTTTCCTATGGGTGAAAACACAATAGCGTTTCAACACCGAGCAAAAGCTCTGAGGGTACCAGTGCCTGCCATGGGCATTAGTTAATCCTACCGCCAGAAGGATTGCTGCTTTAGCCCTTTTCAGGAGTGAGCTGATGTCTATCTCAGCAGGCAAGAAGCATTGCCCATAGGAAATTTACTACAATGCAGGAGTACATTGGGATCTAGGCATTAGAACAGGCCCTTGTGGAGGAGCACTGGCTTCTGTCTCCTCCATGTTCTGGTTGACTGTCAATTATGTTATTATTTGCTCCTATTTCATAACTGGTGGGTGCTGTTACCTATGCACTTAGTGCTTTCACCGAAAAAGCTGCTGCTGCTGAAGTTCATGCGAGTTCTTTTCGCATATTGTTGCTTCTTCCATATGCTGTTGTGTTTTGCCTGGCTCTCCAAAAATATCCCTTCTCAAAGTTGATTCTATGCAGTCTGAGTCCAGGTACTCAAAGGATCACAGCGTGAGAAACTACTTGTTTTAATCTGTGCTTGTCAAAGAGATTGTGCCCAGTCCTGCGGAGTTAAATTCTTGGTCACATTTGCCCACAGGCTGTGCTATTGTGGGTTTTTCTGAGTGAGGAAGCCTCATGACCAGGATACCAGGTTTATTTAAAGGGTCCCAGGTGTTTAGCAGCTGGGACACATCCTACTACATTACTCACTGTTGACTCACACCTTGTTGGAGACAGAATATGGTTCAAACTCTCTGCTAAGACCTTGAAACCTCTCAGTGGACATGTGTTTGCTACTTTGGGATCATGGCTTCCCACGTGAGTGTGACCTTTCATTCCCACTGTCACAAGGAGATAGGAATCAGGTTGGGAGCCTTGTGACTCTAGGAGGCAAAAGCTTTGTAAGAGCCCAGTGAGGGCTGCAGGACATGTGGCCGGGCTGGCATTGTCCCCTCCAAGGGATGGCTCAGCAAAGTGCAAGTCTGGTCCTTGCTGGTGAAAGAAAGATACAGAGGGACATGGAGTGTGTTGTCAATGTTTTTACCTACTTGAGCTAGCAAAATGCCATGACAGTGATGTTCCTAAATGACAATAGTTCTATTTCACTAATTTCAAAGAACTTGCAATGTTTTTCCTTTTTCATTTGTCACTACCTGTTTTAGGTGGCAATTTTTTAGTAATTCCTTTGCTGGCTAAGAATGGTAACAAAGCTGTTTATCTAAAGCAATCTGTCTTACAATGTAATTTTTGTTTCTTCTGAATTATCCATTTAAATTATTAATATGTGTTATGAATGATGGTAATTGAAGCATTTCATCACTACATGCTTAATCCTTAGATTTTAGATGGACCCTGGGGAAAGAGTTTACATCTAGACCTCATGGCATAAACACAGCCTTGCTTTAATTGCCAGAAATTAGTTTCATAATTTCTGTTTTACTGAGTTTTCTGTTTTACACACCTTAAGAAACCTTTGCATTTGACCAAAGTTTTCATGTGTGACAATGCAATTGTCTCGTTGCATGCGTTCTCTTCCTCTTCAATTTCATATCATTTCTCTAGGATCTCAGTCTAAAGGATTTTTTTCTTATCATTCTCTGGGCTTAATTTTGCTGTGGAAAATCAAGCTCTGTGCTCTTTTTGTTTCATACCCTGTCATTTAGAATCAGACAACAATAATTCTGGAATCGGAATGTGCTTTCTGTTATCTGGCTGATTTTGATGGATTGTCATGCGTCGGTTTGACTTTGCAGGGGTTGAATATAACATTAAAATGTTTTCAGCAGTTAACTGAACAAACATGCAATGGAAACTAGAGAGAAAGGTCACCAGCACAGTGTTTGGTGAACAAAGCTTTGCAGGTTTTTTGTAGGTTTGCTGCTTTTTTTTTTTTTAAACTTGAGAAAAGCTTTGAAATAGTGTATTGTAACAGAGTTTGCAGATCACTGAATTATGTACTGTACACATGGTTAACGATTTATGGGGCCATGAGTTATTTAATCTGGTAATGCATATGCTTTGTGCAAGAAGCAAGTGGATGAAAACTGTGGAAGAAATTGTTCATCCTTTGAATGACACACATTATATGCAGTGTTATCAGAAAATATGATTTTTTTTTTCCACTCCAAACTTGTCATTTCCAGTGGCCATTGTCTCATTTGAAGACATCAATTAAGCAAAAATGTGTAATAAAGAGTGACTTTCATGTGGGGTGTGTTAAACAACTGCAAGGCAAAATGGAGATATCTCAGGTCTCTGGCGTTAGGCTCTTGTGGTGTCATTGTTGTGAATTTTGTTGCTTTGCAGAAAGGATGCAGCCTATGACAAGGCACTTGGTTTTAATACCTGCTGAAACTGAAATGTGTTCTTGCTATAGAGGTTTTAATCCTAATGAATTGGAGGTGGCAGATAGCTGTAACGATGTGTTACAGCATAGGATATAAAGGGTAAGGATAACCAAGGAAAAAGCATTGTATTGTTCACAACAGTGGTGTTGGCACAGCATTCAACACACTGGGGCTCCAATTTTGGATTGGAATGTGTTGGTTACATAAAAATGAAAGGAAAAGAAAAGGAAGAAAGTGACAAGCACGATGAGGTAGGAACATAAAGGAATCGGTTAGAGGGGAACAGAGCTAAGGTGCAGATGAGGGAAACAAACCAAGACTCTGACAAGAGATGTGATGTGAGGAAGAATTTTGAACTGGTTTTGAAAAAACTTTAATCTTCAAAACTGTGTGGGACAAAAAGTGGGGAATGGAAAGTGAAGATTAGCTCTGACTCTACTAGAGAGAGGAGATGGAGGGGAGACCTCAGTGCAGTTACAGCTTCCTCTTGAGGGCAAGTGGAGGGACAGGCACCAATCTCTTCTCAGTGGTGGCCAGTGGCAGGAACCAAGGGAATGGCTGGAGGTGTCAGTGGACTTTTAGTTTGGATATTAAGAAAAGGTTTTTCACCCAGGGGGTGGTTGGGCACTGGCACAGGCTTCCTGGGGGAAGTGGTCACAGCACCAAGCCTGACAGAGTTAGAGGAGCGTTTGGACAATGCTCTCAGACACATGGTATTACTCTTGGGGCTGTCCTGTGCGGCGCCAGGAGTTGGACTTCAACAATCCTTGTGTGTCCTTTCCAACTCAGGATTTCTACGACTCTGCTACAAAAGGCCCTGTCTTTTGACATGAGAGTGATGAACATGATGGAACAGGATTTTGTCCCATTTACTGCATCTCAGTGTCCATCCCAGCAACTAGAGCAACAGATCAGATCAGACAGGATGACAAGAAAGCCTTTCAGAGTAAAGGCAGAGGCGTTATGTCAAAGAAGGAATCCCCAAAGGAAATAAAGCATTATTCCAGGCCTGAACCTTTCAATATATCCTAGAAGAGTGCTCTAGTGGACCCTTGAGGGCTGATCACACTCAAGAGCTATGGATATAGCTAGGCACTCAGCCTTCTGTAAACTGAGACAGTCTGAATGGCATGTTCTAGATGTGAATAATGTAACCAGAGCATTGCTGAGCACTTGTGCTTGTCTAGAAGGCCAGAAAGCTTCACTGAAGTGACTGTCACATACAGCAGTGACGATATGCTGCCTCTTCAGATAGATGTTCTTTTCCTTCTGCTCAAAACCTGAGGACAGTGCAGAGTTTTCTCCAGAGCTGCTGCCCAAAGCAGCCCGAGCAGCAGTGTGCCCTCCTGGGTAAGCAGGAGACGAGATGGGGCGATGCAGACAGGCACAGAGCCTTCTCCGTGCCTCAGTGTCCCCTCCATGCTCAGCAGAGCTTCCCATGCTCTGCTGTGCTCCCTGCACCTTTCTGTGAGCAGCTCTGGCTCATGATGAGCCTTTCGGGTCAGATTTTCCTCTGAAAGCTGGAATGCTCTCTGGGAAGAGAGGGAGATGCCTCTGCCTGTCAGAACAGCATGGCTGTTTGTGCACTTCTGGAATGGCTAGGCTGTCTTTCAGTTTTTCATAGTCTGAATTTTTTATTTTAATTTCTGAGAAAGGATGTAGCTTTGAAATTTTTCCCTGATTATGAAGATGCACAAGTCTCCCTTCATATTTCCAGCATCTGACTTCAACAAAAGTCCCCCAAAGTTTTCTAGTTACAAATCTTACTTTCGTGAATAATGGTGACTCAAAGCAATTTTAATATTCTCCATATCCTTCAAAGTATTGCAGCTAGGTCCATGCAACTAGCTTCAGAAAGCCATGTGAAAATGCAAATGTTTGCTTTCTCAACCAGAACTGAAAAATACCAAGTATTTCTAAAGGAGAAACAGAACAGTATGTTCTACTTTCCTTATGTATTTTATAAAAAATGCATATATAAAAAATGAATATAAATTCTTTTAGGAGAAATTGTTTCATAAAAGAAACATGAGTTTGCTTTGGCAAAGATGCCTATGATTTATGGTTCATTCTGTAAACTTGGCCAAACAATTTCCTTCTCCTTTATGATTGGAGAGCAGAGCTGTTGGGGGCAGGGAGTTACAGGATGGCATCTGTTCTTAGAGCAACAGAATTATGTTTATTCATGATTAGTTTATGCAGAAAATGCATCAAAGAGTTTATTTCAATTTTTGATAAATTTGCCTTGTAGAAAAGAAATATTTTTCTTAATTGGACCTTGTAGGAAAAATCTCAGTAATGGCAAATGCAAATGAGAAATAATCTGAATTTAAAGAGGGTTTTTTCAGAACCACTAGTGCTCAAAGTAGGGTGAGGCCACTGTCTTTGCACTTTTTAATATAATTGTGGCTTTTCTTCTCCCCTTTATTTCCATATGCATATTCCATGGTGGTACAGTAGTGGTTGGTTTAACACGTAGCTTCCTCATGTATCTTTACTGAAAGCAGGAGATAAGTTTATCAGTATAGTGCTCAGTAACCTTCTTTCCCTGCTTGCTTTTTAGTATTGAATGAGGTTTTATAAAGTGCCACCAACCATGCCAGTTTTCCATATTTTTCACTCTATGTAAATTTTTGCAGAGAGGTAGGGAGAGCAAGTGAAAGATTGACACTGGTATCTCCTGAAATGTTCCCTGGGTTTTTTAAAGCAGCTCAATTTTCCTATAGCTTTGCCAAAAACCTAACAGATGATGTTTTCAGGATCAGAGACAGGAGATTGAAATGTTGCTAATGTCTGTAGCACTTAAGTCATTGAATTCTGTAAAGAAATGTGCCATGATTGATCTGATTAATCTTTTAGATGGGTGGTGAGAGAGAAAAAAGCTTCTTCACCACGCTAAATTTTTGTATTTATATAACTGCTTTTTAGACACTGAGCTTAGGTGTCCCTGTAATATCCTGACACAGGTGACTTGTACTTGGCAATTTTAGTTGTATTGAGTACTCTGTGCCAGAAAGGACAAGTTTCCAGCCTGGCTATAATAGAAACATTTTTTTACAGCTCTCTCCCATGAGCAAAGTCCTGTGAGATCCTTTGGGGAATGTAAACCAGCATGGGAGACAGGCATGGTGCTACTGTGCAGAAGCTGTCTCCTTGCTGTAAGTAGATTCTCGACCTTAGCTCAAATGGAAGGTTCATTGCCAAAAAGCTTCAGGTTGTATCTCGTAATTCTCAAGATTAACTGTGATTGTGAATGAACAAGGATGCTGTAGCATGAGATGCTGAGCGGGAGAAGTTCTCATTCCACTGGCAGTGACTCTCCCATCGTGATCTGCAGCAGATTTGTGGGTCAGCCTTCATTCAGTCTAACAAAGCTAGAAGACCTGGTGCTTGTGCTGGAGGATTCCAGTCCTTCCTCAGCTTCTCACAGCTGTGCTGAGGCAGGAGAGCAGGTACACCCCATGCTGGTGCCACCAGTCGTGACACAATTGTTACAGAAATTCTGGTCTCCCTTTGAAACTCAGATAAGCAATCACCTGTTGGTTTTTTCATGCAGAATTGGGTCTTTCCGGACCTCTCTTGAAGCTTCAAAAGTGCAATACTTAGTAAGTTGAGCTAAAGATACTTTCCTTTCCATGTAAATTCCTGTAAGTTCTCAGTCTCTCTGGCAGGTAGAAGGCGGCAGTATTAATGTATCTGTGTACATACACATGTATACAATTAATTGTTTCTTTAAGCAAGATCATGGAGCTTTAGCAAGGATGTCAAAAAGCCAACATAATGCACTGCAAACAAGGAGCAGAACTGGTCAGGCCTTACAATAACACAGTTTTATTTTGGGAGGAAACAGGCTGAGAAAAAGATAATTCTGTCATTCTCTAAACTAGTCAAAGAGCAATAAATTATTTTTAACCAAAATTTAGAAAAATCAAAATATTTGATCAACTTTATTTGGTTTTCTCTCTTCTGAGAAACTGGTAAGTGAACACCTAGAACAACATACATGAATAATAGGCTTCCACAGGTTTGAGTTTCAACTGTTATTTGGTCAGTGCCTAGAATGCCATGCAGAGCTTACAGAACATTTACTATTACAATTAATTATATCATGTTGGAATAAATAATTTCCTAAATATACACTCTGTCATGGTGACCACTGATAAGGAATTTAATTTGATACTCAGCTCTTGGCTTCTGAAAATCAGCTTTAACAAAATTGTCGCAGTCATTACATGTTGTAAAGCCTCTATATTTCACACTTCATTTTCTCTCCAAATGGATGACAGCCTACTTCAAAGGGAAAGAAGTAAACCTGTGGTCAGAGTGTTCACCTGAGCAGCATGCTCTCCCTAGATCCCACATCTGGCAGTTGCACACATTTTGAATTCCTGCAGGTTTACAATTTAATTGGTCAAAAATCAAAGGGTGTCCAGTTGAACTGGACCTTATAACAGGGTCAGAGATTGGGGGTAATGTTTGATGCTCCACCTTTCTTGACATTTCACTGTTGCACAAAAATGGGAAAGATGTTTCAATGAACTTCCCGGGCTAGAAATGTTAACCTCAAATGTTCAAAACTTGTGAACATGAAATTTATATGGAAGAGAGTTTCAGAACCCTATTTGTGTGCCTGCTAGAGGCTCTATTATCAGAAGTGAAAATAACATGCTAATTTGTACCTTTTCACAGTCTGTAATATCAACCCAATTATTCAGATCCTCATTCAGCCATTGTGAATGGTTTCAGTGTGTCCAGTGTAAGACTTCGTCATGGAATACAATGTGGTAAACATACAAATATTTCAAACTCCAGTGGCAGGATCTACATAATACTCAACACTGTCTTTTTTATGACCAGTCCAGGAAGACTGGTGATATACCTTGTCACGCACACGTCTGTGGGTAATGCTCTCTGGGTACTTCCTCTGTTTTGTTTTGTTGGTTTGGGGGTTTTTTATTATTATTAGCTGGGTATTTTTGAGGGAAATGCTCAGAGGCAGAAACTAGGAAGTGTTTGAAACGAGTCCAAAACCAGAGTTGGTATGAATCTGAATGGAATATGAAGGTTTGTTTGCTGCCTCATTGCTTTGGATGGTTTGCTTTAAGCCACATCTTTTAAAACAGAGGCATCTTTTGGGTATATCCTGTTCACTGATCCCTGGGCAAAGTGAAATCTGTGTAACTGAGAACAGGGGCTCCAAACTCATTCCTCTTTGCTCTCCTCTTTTTCCCTGCCTATTCCCTTGGGCAGTGGACGCCACAGCTTGGTCTAAACTGAGCAGAAGGCAATCATTGAGACATGCTGAGGTTTGGAGGAACACTGAGCTTTGTCCCACCGTCCTGCTGCCTTTTCTGGTCCTGTCTACTGAGAGGGAATGCAGCAGGAGATTTTTGACAGAAAATTAGTGTTATAGTAGAAAATAGTATTACTTAATACTGTTAATCATTGCTCATGCTGAAAGTAGTGTACATTTTATGGAGCATGTGCCACCCAAGACAGACTGCAAAAATGGATTCAGTCTCTGGTGCTTTGGCTGTGTTCACTGAAGCAGACCAGAGATGCAGAACTGAGGCATGTGCTGTTTGCAGCTGTATTGCCAGTGCCTGAGGCATAGAAAGGAAGGAGAACACTTGTCTGCCTATAGAGAAATGGTATGTATGGCCCAGAGGAGCAGAGGTTCAGAGCTCTTTTGGAGATCTCAAAGTGCTGAGCAGGATATGACCTGTTCTTGCCTCTGTGACATTCAGGGAGGCAGAGCTTTTATAAATCTTACTTAAAAAAAGCAAGTTTGAGCTGAACAATGTCTGTTAGCATGAATTTCTCTTCAAAACAGCTGCTAACTAGTAAGGCCTGAAATACCATTTGATTGAATTAAGAGAAACACCATGTAATTAAAGACAAATAAGTCTAGAAAACCCAACTTACCATTCTGAGGCTAAGGCAAGGCACATAGCAAGAGTTGCTTAGGAAAATAAACCTAGCATGTGAGCTTTCCTAGATTTCATTAAAACAAAAATCATGTTCTTTTAAATACAACTCATTTATATGAAAACCATCTTGATTTGAAAAACTCTGATTTTCTACTCAGTTCTATAGTCTCTTCTCCTTTACTCATCATTCAGACTATTAATACAAAATCTGAGGCATTACACAGTAACAGATGCTGGATATACCTGTATTTATTTATTTTTCAGGTTTGTACCCAACACACTCGGTCATTTTCAAGTTATAACTGTGTTATTTGGTATAGCTCAAAAATCTAACCAACTATGAGATGGAAAATGCATTGGATAATGTTATCCTGTCATGCACCACCCTCTCCCCTCTTTCTTTCACAAACAGGCATATAAACTGGCACGGCCCAACACCATTATTCTGTAGCAGGTGTCAGTTGGGAGTTTTTTATATTTCAGGATCCCTTGACCTTTCTTCTGGGCACACGTACAATGTGTTAATGATGAGCAATGTCCACACATCAGCACTAATTCAAACTTGAGCTCTTCCAGAGTTTGAAATATGCATGGATAAAGTCTGTGCAGATGGTCCTGAATTTTAATATATAAAAGTCACACTAAAACAAAGTTAACTTTTAAAATTCTGCAATAAATCACAAAAAGCTGAATATGATCCTCTGGATATCTTAATTAGATGAATTTCTTTCACTTAATCAGACATTCAAAGTCAAAGGGACAAAAGACACTGCCTTTTTTTAGTTACTAAGGCCTGAATAATGGCTCAGTGGTCAGAAGGGTTGATCAAATTACTTGCTGTCACTTGTGTTTGTATTTGATCATATTCTTTTTCTGGAGAATAAATTGAAAATTACTTTCAATTTTTTTATCAGTCACAATCACAAATATTAATCAGGAATTGTAGTGACAGGACAAGGAGTAATGAGTTCAAACTGAAAGAAGGGAAATTTGGGTTAGATATACAGAAGAAATTCTTTACTGTGAGGCTGCTGAGGCACTGGAACAGGTTGCCCAGAGGAGCTGTAGATGTCCTGTCCCTAGCAGTGTTCAAGGCCTGGTTGGATGGGGCATTGGGCAACCTGGGCTGGTGGAAGGAACCCTGTCCAGGGCAGGGGAGTTAGAATTGGATGATCTTTAAGGTCCCTTCCAACCCAACCCATTCTTTGACTCTCTGATAGCTGTATTTTCAGGCTTCTTGCTGCCATGCAAGGATTCGGTATCATGGACATCTAGATGTGAATATTTAAGGAATGGTTAGTTTGCAATCTAAACCTCAAAGGTGGGCAATAGCAAGAAACAAGATGATCCACATAACCTGTTTTTATAGATATCTAGCTTGAGGACATGGGGTATCCTCTGGGCTCACAGAGGTGCACTGCACCTGCTGCATGTTGGTCAAAGCTCAGGCCCGTGGGTGTCCGAGCTCATGAAGAGCACATGAAGGCTGTCAGGCTGGAGCAATCAGACTCTTAAGGACTCCTGTTTAGCACACACAGATGGCACTTTTAAGAAACTTCACATATGGCTAAATTAAGAGGATTTCCTAATGAGGAAATTAATAAATGTCTGCTTCAGGGTTATCTCTGTTTTGAATTTCCATGTTTCTTCTCCAAACCTTCGAAGTGCTCCATTTTGTTTTTAAAAAGTGGTTTGTGCTGACAATCTCTCCAGATTTTTCTAGCTTTATTGGAAACAGCTGTGACATTTTTGCTGAAGTGGGATCTCTTTGGATTTTCGTGTTCAGGTGTTGGTGTGTTTTTGCTTTTGGTGTTTTTTTTTCTTTTTTTTAATTAAGCCAGAGGTAGAGCTGGAGCACAGAAACATCAGTTGCAGCTATAAACAAAGTTTTTAGAGAATGGGAAGGGAGAGAGCCTGAGCACAAGGATTTACATTGGGGAAGTATTAGGATTGACTCTAGGTGTCACTGTGAGCTGTGCCTATAATTCTGCAGTTCCATTTCCACTTTTATGCAGTGACCCCCCACTTTCCAGTCTTCTTCCTCCTCTCTATTTCCCCCATCTCTCTCTCTGTGTCTGACTCTGCAACACACACATGTGCATGCAGAGAAGACTATGACAAATAATAGCTAGAAGCAAGGAAATTACCGTGACCATTAGAGGACATGGCGTTGATAGAAATTAATAGTTACTTAATAAAAATGCTGGTTAACTGAATAGTTATGATGTGTGATATCTCATTTATATGAAGCCCTGGAAAGCAAATGAGTAAAAAAAAAAAAAAACAACTGAGTTTTCTTTTGTCCATTTCTGTATTTCTACAGGTAAGAGCAGAAGGCAAACACCAGCAAACAAGACTCTCTTCCAGTTTTGCTAATCTGTATAGGGCAGGGGCAGGGTTGGATCACTTTAGGGATTATAGTCTTGATTGCAGTCATGAGGAGTTCTGGCAGACTTTGAAACTGTACCCACCTGTGTAGATAATCACAAAAGCAAACTCTATCTCTTAGTCTTTTCTCTTCACTAATATTAAGTTAACTTCTCAATTTATAATTTAGACCGCTTTCCTATAAGATCCACTTAGAGAATACTAACTAATGACACACAGCAACATCATTAAACACTTTGGTGCCTCAGGGTAACAGAGTACAATGCATCCTGCAAAGTAGCACTTAGAGGCTGCATGAACATATTCTGTCACCTTGCAATCTTTTATAGCGTAGCCCTGGGAATGTGCAGGGAGATAACACGCAGCGGAATAGAACAAAGTCTGCAGGAGTCACACTCTCCTTAACGTGATGAATTATCAAGATGCTGTACGTTTCCTGGTTAGGTCCCAAACAGATGAACTTTTGTAAATGAGCAAATTTAAATGCCTTCTTATCACACATAGGCAGAATGCTGTTTTCGTGGTGTTACTGAGAGTCTGATGTTACTTTTAAGTGACTTTGTGCAATGATCAGTGCTTCGGTCCTAATTAGTAAAAGTAGTTAGCACCCTATATTTAAATCATAAACAGAAAAATAGGTCATCTAATATTTTAGTTCACCTCTTTCCCAACCTGAAATTATTCCTTGCTGTATATATTCTAACTTTTTTCCTATATCACTTTAAATTTCCTAAGCAACAGCTTGTATGACTTCATGCTCTTTTCTTTGGAGGTTTTTTTTTTTTTTTAAACTGGAATTTAGTAGGATTTCTCTGAAGGACAAGGGCAATTTTTAAAGCCTCTTTGTAGAACTTCATTTCCTCTTTGATTTGGATTCCCCTGACAGTGCTGAATCTTGAGTTTTTGTAACATCCCATAGGAAAGGGAAAGCAATCTGCAAAGTACAAATTCTCCTGGTGAATCGTGCTTGTTGCTAGTTGGAACTTCTAAAACGTCTCTCCTTGGTTTTCATCCTTGTCTTGTACTGTGTTGCATCCTGTGTGTTCAATATGGCGATGACTCCGAGATGCACCCTGTCACTAATCTAGTCACTCGTGGCTGCTGTGATTATCCACTGTCTCTATAAAATTACTCTTGGACAATGTCATCAGTGTAGTCTCACCCCTGAACAGAACAGCCCTTTTTACTCTATTTTTTAATCGGGATTAAGCAGTCAGATCTGATGACACTTCACACAAGTGTGGTTGTTTGAAAACATACTGTCCTTTCAATCACAGTAAGTGACAGTGTGCACAGTGTGCACTCTGCTGATGCCATGGCTGCCTTTGATGGCTGCTCTGACGTGCTTTAAGATAAATAGTTCAGAGGAAAATTCTTTACAGTAGCAAGCTACTTTTGCCAAATGGTTAGCTCTATATAGGTCTTTTTTCCCCCCTTACTTTTTTCTTTTAAAAGGAAAATATAACAGGGATTAAATTGGAGTAGAGTTGAGGAGCCATTTCCTAGGATGAACATTTTTTTTTTTTTTACTGGGGACAGGCTTAAATTCCTGTATATTTAGAGCAAAGAAGTGGGTGTGAGGAAATATGTCTAAGCTCCTTGCTCCCATCTCCATGCCCAGTTTCACTCTCATGGATGTTGCAGAGGCTTGAGTGGGAGTTTGGGATTTTTCAGTATGTGGGAGACAGCTAGTGTCAAAAAAAACCTGTTCAACTGAGTAAAGCACATGATTGGATCTCTAATTTCTTCTCTTGTGCTGTCCTTTGGATGATGAGATGGGGCAGATGAGCCTTATGGACTGTGTGATAGGGAAGAAACAGCAGCACTCAGCTGTGGTGGGGCCTTGTAGGGACGTTCCTTTGACCATGGAGCTCCCCATGGCTGAGGCACTACAGGGATTGGGTTCCGTGGGCTTCAGCTGTAAGGAGGCAGGCAGGGAGCAGGGACAGAGCACCAGGAAGCAGTGGGGATCAGTCAGGTTACAGTACAGAAGGGGCAGGGATGTGTGAGAGGCACCAACAGTGTGTGTCTCATCGCTTATGAGGAGGGACTTCACTGGGGAGCCACAGTAGATAAGGCATGGTAGGGGGACACTGACTGCCAGGTTGGGGGAGGAGGAAAGATCACTTTCAATAGCTGCAAGTCCTAAAATTTCAGGAAAGAGCCATCACGTATTGTAGGAGAGATGTAAAGGTCTAGAACATCTCTGCAGGTCTGGTGGGGTGTTGCACGGCTTTTGTAACACATTTGCTCTTTCCGGAGAGTTTCGGGATGAGGAATGTTTCCAGCAGGGCAAATAAAGAGAAAGAATCTTACTGGAAAATGGTGTTAATATTGGCAGAAATTTTCAGGAAGTGTTCCCCCCCCCCCTTTTTTTTTTTTCTGTAACGTTTTCTGGTGCAGCATGTAAGTCATGCAGTATTCAAATTCTCTTCATCTCAGATGATTCACTGAAGGTCAGGTCTCTTGAAGTAATATTTTCTTTCTTATCTGCACCTAATCAATCATGTCATATATAAAAATTCCAAGCAGTTGTATCAGTGCTTTAGCACAATGTAACAATATTAGACCAATCAAAATAAACTAATCACATATTAGAAATTATTTTAAAGTGATATGTTAAAAAAAATATACGCACAAGCTGCCAAATCAAACTGATAAAATAACAGTCATTGGTCATTACAATTTGGATGTAGTTGCAGGGTTTTTCTTCTTCTAGGATATTTTACTGGCTGGCTTCTAATATTTCTTTTAATGTTTGCTTTTGCCTGGCAGAAAATTATGCAAAGCTATGATTCACATAGAACAAATACAGATTGCAAACTATATAATGTTATCCTGGCCTGCTGTTTATAAAGCAATGAATATGTCTGCTAACTCTGTATGCCGACGATTTTTTGCAGCCAGGTCTATAGCTGGATGAATGACCTTTACTTTTTCTAATTATTATTTTACACAAGCAAATAATTTACCTTTATAATCATAAGCAATCATTGAGAAAAACCCTTGGCAGGTGCTGGCATGTTGTACTGTTCATACTGTTCAGTAAATAGTCTTTCTCTGGGTTGGGTATGGTTTTTGTGCCTTCGGTGTTGCTCTGCACAAAAAAACCGTGAATTAAAACTTAAGGCAAATTAACTCAATTGTATATATATGAGTGCGCAAAATGTCTTGGGATGTGCTAGTTATGGATACAGACCTGTTGGGGAAAGTGGTCTGATGGTTCTGACACAGCTTCTGCTCAAGAGCAACTGAAGAAATCCAACTTTTCTCGCTAGGGTGAACAGCTGTGTCAGCCTTCCACAGAGTCTTAAGACTTGGAGAAAGTCTGACTGTTTCTCAGTCAGTGTGCCCGGAAAGGCATTGGAACCAGTGGTCAGTTGCTCGGCCATAGCCAGTTAAGCAGAAACATGTGAAAAGGCTTGCTCAGTTTCTTCACTGTTTGAGTCTTTCTGAGCGTCTTAAGGGTCAGACTCTGTTTTAAAGCACTTACAATAGAATGGCAGGGACTGAATTGCTGACAGCATAGCATGCAATCTTGCTCAAGAAGTGTAGCGTGAGTGTAGAGACAACATGGGGTAGTTCAGAGACACCTGAGCTGTTTCAGCAATAACACTGAACTTTCATGCTTCAGCTCTTTCCGATACAGCTGCTTGTTTCACAAACAGGTGTCTAAAACTGCTGTGAAAGTCACTTCACCTGCAGACTGAGCAAAAGTCTACTGGCTTTTCGTATACTGGTGCAGTGTCAAGTAATAATGTGCACATTTTGTCTCTTGGGAATTGCAACTTGGGGGCCTGTTGTCTGTGAAAATGAGATCCATGATTTGGGGGAGCTGGGAAAGAAACCCGCCGGAGGCTTCCCTTTGTTCCACTGTGTTTTCCCTCTCTGTGCAGTTGCTAAGACTGCTTGCAAAGGGACTAATTCTGCTGTCTGTGTTACAGGATTTTTTCTATTTCTTTTCCATCCCAGAAACAAATTAATTGTTTTTTTTTTTTTGTTTGTGTTTCTTGGTTTGTTGTTGTTTTGGTTTTTTTTGTTGTTTTGTTTGTTTGTTTTTTTTTTTGGAGAGGGGGGTGGTGGTCAGGGGGGAGAGTTTGGTTTTTGTTGGGTTTTTTTTATTTGTTTTTTTTTTCCCCCTCCAGTGTATACATAGAAATGCCACAAACCCCATTCCTTCTGCAGAATCTGCTGCTGTTCTGCATTGCTGCATAAGAGTGAATGTAATAACCATGTGACATCTTGACAAGAGTAATTATACTCACAGGGGTTGGCAATTTATGTTGGGTAGCAGGTGGTATCATTTCCTGGTTAGTCTGTACCCTAACTTGTTATTATCTATGGCCATCAGCAGCTAGAGTGACACCTACAGAGGAGACCTCAGAGCTCGCAGCAGGAGCCAGAGTTGTTCCATTTGACTGTAGATGGAAGGAATTCCTACATCCCTCACACTGTGTGTAACATAACCTTTGATAACGTAGTAGGCAAAGCAAGGCATGACTCATCTCATTGACTTTCCCCTCTTGTGCATAACTTTTTAACAGGTTATGCTTGACAGAGAATGTGTTGCCACTTACTTTGACCACCATCATTATGCCACTGACTCAGTCATATATAACACACCATCTAAATAGCTACTGTCCCTAAGGAAATATTTTTTACACAATATTTCTTTGGCTTGGCAAGTTACTTCATTGCTTGTTTCTGAGATGAGCACCCCATTGTTTTGGGAGCTGTACACACATACAATTAGGGACAGAATCTTCCTCTGACAAGACTTTGCCCTTAAGAGAAGAGAGGCAAATGTTGCTTTCATTTTCCAAAGTAAATTACCAAAGAAGGTCAGGCAAAGGATCTGTGACAGAACGAGGAGCTGATCAAGCTTTTAGAAGCACCAGATACAATGGCCTAATGACACAGCCATGCTTATTTTCCTTTTCTTTTCTTTAGAATCCTTCTGAACTGTTATATTCTAGTTCAAGCAATTCATCACTCTCCTAAAACCGTAGTACAATCTCCTTAGTCTTGTGAATCTCTCTGGACACCTGAGCATATGTTGAAAATCTATAGTTGTCTTTGATCTTAGAGGTTTTTTTCAGCTCCTCCCATTTGCAGTTTTTACTTTTCTCACCTTATTTCTTCAAATTCTTCAATCCCTAATCCTTGAGATTCTTACTTTTTCCTTCTTCCTTCCTTTATCAACCTTGGCAATACTGACTTTTTCTTTGTAACTGGTGTCATGAACTTTTTATCTCCTCTCAGATCCCTTCCTCCTGTGCTCTCCTGTTCATTTTTAAGACATCATTTTCTGAATCGCCTCAAAACATAGCCACTGTTTATGTCATTCACTTATTTTATTAAGTGAGAAGCTTTACATCTGAGGTCCTGCAGGTTTGTTATAAACCCATTTACTCATCCAGAATCGATCAGCAGAGTTTTCTTGGTCACAGATCCAGGTCCACATATGTGACCCTGAATAGAAGGTGCTTAGAGAAGCTGTCCTTCTGTGTGGTTTCTGTGCTGATACATCTCCTCTGTGTGGATATCCAAGGCAGCTCCAAACAAGTGTCCTCTGTTGGTGCTGCAGCTCTGCCTAGCACCAAATATACGTGGCTATAGAGCTTAAATTACTCTGTAGGTGAAACTGCAGATTCCTTAGGTACTTGCAAAAGCTTTCCTATACACTTGGATTCTTGACATTTACCTTTTACAGCTGTCGTGATCCTTGATCTTTCTTTTAATCCTTGGGCTAAAAATATTGCTGAACATGTTATATATTTCATAGGGGGGCTTTTTAAAGCTTTTCTCAGTAGAAGTGGGGTTTTGTAGGTTATTTTTTAAAGAGAAATGACAGAGTCTTCAAAGATAATGGCAAAGAACTCACAGTGACTGTCATGGGTATCTTTACCTTTTTCCTTTGCAATGAGCAGATAACATTAGCAGAACATTCACTGTATTCCTCAGTCTAGGCCATAGAAGGCTTAGTCTAGTGTCATCCTTTCTGCTGATGTTAATTAATTGCTAATACATCAGTGACTGTCACATACTTACATAGGGTCTTACATCCCAAACGCTCCAAAAACATTTTCCAAAGTGCAGTGTAGGACAAGAACAAGGGGCATCAATAACTCACTAAAAGTATAATAAAAGTAGTGGCCAGTGGGAATTGTATTTCCCCCAGCAGGAAGACAGCCAGGATGGTGGGTTTCACACCCTACTCTTAAAAACAGTGCCTGAAGCTTAGGAATGTCCATGTGTATTCATGAACTTTTAATATTATATGCTGTTGAGCAGACCCAAGTGAACAATCCATGGCTGATCATTGCCAGGTTCACCACGAGGGTGAGATGTGTCCTGTACATGTTTCTATACATCTTCAGTTGTAGGAAATTAAATGCTCTTATGTGAGCTACTGAAGAGGAGAAGGATGTTATAATTTGTGATCAGTCTTATCCTGGAGAGTGGTATTGAATCTTCCTTTTCTTCAGTACAGGTTCTTGTGGGAGTAACTGTTCTTCTAGACTGAGAGTTAAGGACACTTGCCTGGGCATTGGGATGTGTTTGACAGGCACAAAGGTTTTGTGTTTGAAACCAAAATTAAATGTGCCAAGGCTACTCATTTGAGAAAAATCATTCACACACAGAAATACTGGGATTTCCTACAGGAAGGGATGGACAGTCTTTAGGAACGGAGAAGTGGAAACAGGAGTCAATTTCTATGAAGTACAGAAGGTCAAATGTAATTTTTTTTTCTATAGGGTCATTAAAGAGCCTTGCCAAAATAAAAAAGAAATGCATAGATATTTCACAGGACACCATCTTGTAAAATGGTAACGTAAAAAACAAATTGATCTTAAGATGTTTCAGATGAAATATTTTTATTGATGATAAGACAGTGTGAAGGTAATTGTACAAGTCCCAGATGTATAATTCCGGGCATTTGTGTTGAAAACAAAATGTAGAGATGCAAAGAGGAACCTGATTTTCTCCAGGAGAATGGAAAAGATTTCTTAGTGGAGGAAATAATGGAGTTTGATTTGCTTAGCTTAGCAAAATAAAACCCATACAGATTTTAGTGACTAAGATCAGGGAAGCAGAAAAATAACTGGTAATAGCAGTGGCTGTGAGTAAATGTGGACCCAAATGAGAAGACCACTTAGCCATTAGAGGAGCACATTTCTTGAATATCTTACCCAAAGATTTTCCCTGAGAAGATGGTAGTGGCAAACAGGAAAGTTGCAAAGTAGTTACATGAATTTGCTGCTGCTACTGGAATCTAAACTCAGTGTCCCAGGAGAAGCCATTCATTTCTGCATTCTAGTGCCATAAACAATTTTAGCTTAATTTAAGGAATCGATAGTTCAGCACTTTTTATTTCCTGTTGTCTTTTTTTTTTTTGCATACTGAATAATCATCTTGAATTTTAATGCCAGTTAATGCATTTTCAAAATAATTTCTGCCTTCCATAGTTCCTCAATTTACTGGCAGTAACTGAATGATCCATTCAGTGTTGTCTCATATTCTGCTCTAGTTTTCACATCAGGAGTACTAAATTCTGTCCCACGGTCAATGAAGGCAGTCTGAGTACTTACTGATAGTACAGTTCCCCAGAGGGACCTCTTGTATCTCATCTGGCTGAATTCAGCTGCTATTTGTTTTTCAGTTTACATTTTTTGAAATTTGATAATCCTAAGGGAATTAGTTACCTAATTCTTACAGAATTACAGTGTGAGTTGGATGAATAATTTCCTCAGACTTGTTTGAAAATCTGTGATTGTTATTCTAATATTATTCCTGCTACTTACTACATGTGTTTCCATAGCTAAAAATGTGCAATAAATAATCTCCTGGAATCATATTAATTACAAGAATATGTACTTATAGTAATTTATAAACAAAACTAATACCTGGAATAGGTTGTATAATTTTTTACAAAGTAAGACTGACTACTAAGAAGTCGAATACACTGGCTTACATAACAACTACAGATCAGTTGTAATTTCCATGCTACTGAACTTTAAATGAGAAGAGGCAAAAAAGTTGTGACAAAGGACACGTTTTGAAATTTCAATGCCTGATTCTGTAAATTGATCAAATAAAGGTGAATGGCATTTATGGAAAAGCAGGCTCAATTTCTCTCAGGTTTGTCCCCAATTAATAGTTCTTCAACATTATGGATGAGAATAAGAAATGTGTTTGTCAAGGGAATCATATTCTCTGGTAAGAAAGGAAACAGATGCCTGACTTGTAAGTTTGCATATCCCTTTTTTATTGCTGTGGGACTTACCAGTTCTAGGGTCAAAGCAGGATCGTAACTAGTGGGAATGGGTTGGAAAAGGAAGGCAGAAAGGTGAAAGAAGGATGAAATCAATAAGAAGGGGTTCAAAACATGTCTGATGAGTTTTTCTAGTAGATAACACTGTCAAAAAATAAAACTGAGCTGGAGGGTAACATGCTACCTTTTTGTCCAGTCAGTTCACTAGAAAAGACTATATTTGATTCAAATCGCTGTAGAGATCTAAGAGATGCTGTTTGCCATGATGTGCAAGAAATTCAGAAGGAATGAAAATGCTTTTAGTTAGCTAGATTATGCTGAGTTCTTCTCATTAGCAAGGGGACTGGCAGAATTTGATGGTCTCTCAGTCTTTGACTTTTCTGGAGGTTAAGGTATTTCACATCATTTGGTATGGAAATAGTTCTGGGCTCTTTAAGAGAGCATAAGACTGTGGATAAATTGCCACCATGTGCTAAGAAGCTTTGGGATAAAACCTTATTCCCCAAATAAGAATTGCCAACAGAAATTCCAGAAGGATTATTGCAGCCCCATTTTTGGGGGTGGTGAAGTGTTTGTGTTAGTTCATGTAGTTTATGAGCCTTCAAAAAGGCCTGTTGCAAAATGTTTGTCACTTAAATCACATTTTATGATATCACCGGGTAGCATTTTCAGGTCCAAGCAATACTTTGTTCTGGGTTTTCAAAGAGGGTGGTTAGTTTTACAAATGGCAGTGGAATTCTTCCCACTGAATTCGGGGTGTTTGTGGAAGCAAACTACTTGAGGTCCCCTGTCATCACTGCAGAGCCCAAGACACTTTGAAAACAGAACTCATATTACCTATAAAAGTACTTCTTTTAAGAAGAATTACCTTTGGAGCTCTTCAGAAAGTTAGGTTAGATTAGACTTTTGAGAGGGTTGGAGTCAGGCAAGCAAAGTCTATCACTGCCAGTTGAGTCCATAGAAACCCAAGGGATAAGGACTGGGGAGCACCCACCACACAGATCTACTTGCTGGATATATCTTAATATATCCATCCTTTATTGAAGAAAATACACTAGCCAGACTCTACTTGGCTTATGAATAAATCCAAGTCTTATATATCCTTAGATTATTTTTTTTCCTCAGTCCTTTATTCTTCACAGAACTCTGCTTCTCAGAGTAAAAGGTTAATGATCTTTGGGCCTGGGCTGACCCAGGATCAGAGCAGTAGTTTTTTTCCTCAACTGCAGTGGGAGGTGAATTCAAGGCCTGTTTGAAAACCTGGCGTTACATGCAGCTCAGGTTTAGACAGGGGAACCTTGTGTAGTGCAAGTCCTCTGTGAAATTAGGTGACTCTATGTTGAAAGAGGCAATTTTTTGATTAAAAGAAAAAGAATCTGATAAAAGCATGTGTTTGTTTTTGGAGAACAGCACGACAGTGTGTATCGTTTTTATCTGTCAACAGCCATCACCTTGTCAGAGTTTGGTTGCTGTTGATTTATTGCAACCTATGCGAATGTATAATTGGTAGGCTGGTCCTCAGATCTGAGAAGGAGAGGCACAAATTTGGAAGCCAGATGTCCCATGGTAATGCACTAAAAGAGAGAGATAATCACCAAAGAGCTGAGGAGCCCTTCAACTCATTACTCTTACATACTCTCTTAGCCTTAAGATTTATCAGTGTTTGTAATGAAAGCATCTGAAGTGAAAACAACTTATTAACTTCCATAAAGACACCACGTTCCACTCCCCACAAATAAATCCTTTATCATGATCTGCACTGCAGGAGTCCCAGCTTTTTAGTCAGAAATTGGGGGAAATTCTCTGAGGCATGCTATTTAGCACTGCTGTCCCAATGCCCGGAATGGCCTTGACAAGGAGAAAAGACTTTGGAGTTGGAAATTTCCTGGCAGAATAACACATGCAAGAAAGTATTATTCTCACTCATGGAGTTCAGGGATTAATTTTGGAGCTCTTTCACTGGGGCTATTTCTGTGCCAGTACCAAAGGCATGCAAACAGCTTGGCAGTGTAGTGTGCTCTGAACCTGCTTATGGCCCAGCCTTAAAGTCTTGCTGTCAATGGCCCTTCTGTCTGAAGGGCATATCCTGCCAGAGGGAATATGGGGCAGTAGTTCTAGTAGAGCTGTTCTCCAGCAGAGGTGAAGGAACATTAGCATTTTAAATATTGATTTGCACTTTTACTTCACTACTACTCACAGTGGGTTTCAGAGCATTTGGGTTTCGTGAGGAGGACATGGCTTTTCAAAGGTGATGCTATTAACATGGACCTCATTCCTGGTGTAGGGGAGCACATCTGCTGGACAGGAATGTAGGGACAGAAAGGCAGAGCTATAAAGCCCATGTGTAAGTTATCATTTGTCTTTTCCCTATAATTCAGTGGTGATCTGGAGAGAGGAGAAAGCTATATGTCATTAAACGAGTCTTAGTGGGTTCACAGACCAGGTGATGTACATCCTCTATTTGCCTCAGACAACTACATGTACATCTTTCTAATGTGATTAGGCCATCATACAGGGCACAGATCAATTTATTATTCTGCCTGCGAGCACCATGTTCCTCTTTAAAAAATTGTTACTCCTGGAGTTGGCAATTACTTTAAAATAAATTTACCCAAGACAAAATTGTGCCTCTTGGGTCAGTAAATGACTTCCCTGTTTTTTCTTGAAGAGACAAGGTGTTTATTAAAGACCTCCTTAGTTTACTGTGTTGGGTTTTTCACTTTGAATAATTGTCCAATTAAATATAATTTGGAAGTCCATGCTAACCTACTGCTTGCATTGTACAAGTAAGAATATTTCTGAAAGATGTGCATTAATAAATCCCACTGAGCCCTATCTCTTTTAAAAAATGGCTTCCTTTGTTTAATTTTTAGAATTCTTTCACAGGGCTCTAAGCCTTGCATTTGGAAATGCCGCTGTTTTCACACAAATAATTTATACAGTCCATTCTTTCCAATTCTGTAGAAAACATTTTTATCATTTATTGTAAGTTAGCTTATTTTAAAAATTATTTTTAACTTACTGTTCAGGTTTGGAACATGTTTTACAGTTTAGAACTTTACACATTCTATTTTGTGTGTGTGTGTCTAGGGATTTCTGTTCCTAATTTGCAAGGGGGAAATAACATGAAGTTAAGTGGATAAAAGAAAAGTAATTAAATGTAGCAATTAGATGAAGTACTAGAAATCCAAGATGGAATTGGTCAATAAGAGATATGTAGAAGGATAAAGGAAACTTATGTTGCCTGATATAACCTGTTCCATGGAGATATAGTCATGCATGGCCTAGCAGTCTGAGCATGAGGCTGGCAGCAGGACCTCTCACTTTGACTCAAGAACAAAGGACATTGTTTCTTTATCTACCAGGATCTAAGTCACTCCAACTCATTTTCTCATGTGGATGTAAGACTTTTATTCCTAATAGGAATATAACGAGTATTGATTAGGTAGTCAATCTAATTAATACAGATTGTTTTTACAACTGGGGAAAAATAACTAAACGTATGGGGGAAATGTTTTGCTACTCATTCAAATGAGTAGCAAAAGGTGTCATAAGATGAATTCCAGAAACTACTTTATGCTGTTGTAGTTACACTTTTAATTGTAATTATGATTGCTCTTATTGCATTAAACAAATATATATATATATATTTAATATAGGTAGGAAAAGACATGGCATTAAATTGGTATTAGGATGGAAATTAACTGTCAACTCTATCCTTTATGTTCTGGTTGCCTTCACCCTCCAGTGAAACATAAGAAGCTGGAAAGCTTATTGCCTTTCGTAGTCTATCAGTGCACAGAACACCTAATTAGTGTTGAGGTCAGTAACACAATCTGCTGTTCCTGTAAAGTTAAGATCCAGCAACTATCCATACACAAGAATAAACTCCTGCCAAATATTTTCAGCCTGTCTATCCAAAATAAAACCTAAGTTAATTGGTACTGGCCTCTTCACTGTGACACCCTCCATGGGCAGGAGGGTGTATATAAATACCTGTAGAAATCTCAAGTACATTATTCAGTTCCAGCTGAGATGGGGAGCTACATAACTTTGCTGAAAGCTGACTGTTATAGAAGAGTAGTGGACTTTTTTTTATCCAGTAGTTTGATAATGCAGTTCTTCAGAAAGGGTCCTTACAGATAAAATAGCTTGGTTGCATCATGGAGTCAGGAGGATTTGGGATAGAAGGAGGCTAGAGGAAAGCAACAGGAGACTTCAAAGGAGGTGAATTCCTTGCCTGAAAAGTCACATTACATACCTTTTTCTCCCTTTAACAACCTATGACGTGCAGGTCCAAATTGGTTGTGGCATTCTGTAGGTGAAAAGCCTGGTCTTTACTGAACAAAATGAAATATTATGCTTTACTTTGGACCAGGGGCCAGTAATAAGTGGTTGCTCTTATCCAAGCAGTACAGAGTCATGTTCTGTTGCAGTTTTGAGAATGGGCAGTAGGACACAGGAAGATTTTGAAAGAGTAGATTTATTTTTTTTGGGGAGGATCTAAAGATGAGGAGGCATGGTAAAGAAGTGAAACAGTAAGCAAAACAATCTCAAAGTCGAGAGTAAGCATGCTAGAGCTTTCACTAATTAGCAAAAAACCCCCAACAAACAAAAAAAAGAAGATACAGAGAGAAAAGGTCTAGCTATACCTATTTCACCTCCTTTACTGCATGCTTGCCTATAGAGAATCCCAATCATCCCTATTCTGCTTTGGAACGATGTATTGATTACTTTAACTGCATTTGCCATGCAGCTGGACTCAAAGTATATTCTTACTTCTGCAAGAGTTGTTTCATTTTCCAGTAATAATTTTTTATGCTGAATCAGTAGAAAGTAAGCCAAACAAAACTACACAGAAGGACCATGCTCTGATTATTTTTTGAAAGGTGGAACCCTGGCACCTTTGGAACAAAACCTTTCCTGACAGACAGAAGCAGCAATGACACCCCTTAAAAACATCCATATCAAACAGTACCTGCAAGGTTTTCATACATCCCTGCCCTACTCTGTATCCCAAAGACCTGGTTTCCTGCGGGGGGAAAAAGTGGAAACCCAAAGTTTGTTGAAATTTCACTTTTTGAAATAGTACTGCAGTGATAAATCAGAAAATTCAGACAATTTTTTTATCAGTGTTTTCCAGCCACATCTTATTTACTGTCTTTCATGAGCAACTTTACAGAATGCAGTGCTTAGTTCATGCCATGGTTACTCAGTTTATCACTAAAACCTCCCTTTCTTTTCCTTTTTCTACATAAGCAACTACTTTACAGGCATTTAGCTAAGTGTTGATAGTCTGAGGTTTGCAGGAGTACATGAGCAAGACACCGTATCTCTGTTTATGCTGAAAGAGTTCTGCATGAGCTGTTCTTATGTTAAGAAGTTTATCCAGGTTCTCCAAGTAAGTTTAGGTGGATTCTGACAGTACTTCGCTGAACCCAGCAGCAAGTTTCTTATTGGAAGTAGAAAGTACTTACTGGTGTCTAATGTCAATGAGATACACTAAGTAGTGACTGAGGAGTGAGGGCAGAGTCCTAGAATGGATTTTTGTAGGGCTGGGTGACAGTAAATTGCTATTGTAGACTGTAGATCTTCACTGTCCATCCATGTGTGGGGTATTGCAGAGTCGTGTGGGAACTAATAATGCTTAGCAGAACTTTTATCAGTGCCAGGAAGAAAGGAATTGGAGTACAGTTTAATGCACCACTTATTTCTCTTAAAGCAAATTTTGTTTCAGGGCATATCAGCTCTTCAGGACCACTGTTGTGCCAAACAGATAAGCAGTTTGTTACTGTAGACAAGACGGGTGCTTGAAATCCTGTGTGTGGTGATAATTGTTAGTTCTTAATGACTAGACCAGTCGACAACTTGTAAAATTCTTCAGTTTCCAAATTAACGCAGTCTGAGCCAGTCTAGGATAGCTTAATGGAGAAGAGAATGGAGAAAAAAGCCCTGTTGTTGCTCCTTCAGGTTGCACTTAGATCCATTTATACAAGGTACTGATATAATATTAGGTTCGATTATAATTCAAATGATTTTATAATAATTTTAAGCTCAAGTACAGATGGTGATTAGTAGCCAACAGATGCAGCAGTTCACACAGCAAAGTGCCACATGGATGATTAAGGGATCAGAGCATCTCATGTGAGGAAGAGCTGGGATTGCCCAGCCTAGAGAAGTGAAGGCTCAAGAGGGTCTTAGTGTTGTGTATAAATACCTGATGAGAGGGTGTAGAGACAACAGAGACACACTCTTCTCAGCGGTACCAAATGATAGGACAAGAAACAATGTGCATGAATAGAAACACAGGAAAATCCATTTTCACATAAAAGGGAAACTTCTTAGTGTGAGGATGGTCAAACAGTGGCACAGGTTGCCCCAACGTGTTGCTGAATCTCTGTCCTTGGAGATAGTCAAAATTCAGCTGGACACAGCCCCAAGTAATGTACTCTAGCCAACTGCTTTGAGCAGAGTGGGAGCAGATTAGACAGTCTCTAGAGGCAGCTTCCAGCCTCTTCTGTTATTCTCTTTTGTATCAAAGGTCAAGTTTCTGGTGTGTAATTCAGTACCAACTGAGGCTGACTAGGGTCTTTACATGAGTTTCAGTGATCATGGCTCAGCTCAGGCGTAAGAAATAAAATAAACAATCTCAGTAGAGATAAAAAGTGAGATAAGATCTAGATTTGAATTTGGGAGCAGAAGGTTCAAACATACCAATAAAAGTAAATGAACGGCTGCTAAAAAGATAATGTGAAAAGGTCCAAAACCAGACATAGAAGGTGATGTTAAAGGGGAGCAGTGCTAATATTTCAAATGTTCAAGGTACATCTCTGTGGTGACATAAAAACTGGATTCTAGATCTCTACTTATTCAATTTTCTTAGCCTCCTAGGTTTCTTCAATGCCAGCCTCTGTGCTAAGTAACACTTCTACTCTGCAGTTGATCAAGTGCATGAATTTTTAAAAAGTAGGTTGCTTAAAGAAATTTCCTGGGCAACATATCTGATAGTATGCTTTCAGTAGTTGTTAGATTTTCAGTCCAGTGTCCATTTTAAGTTCTTAAATGATAGCTAACATAAAAAAGAAAGTTCAAGTTCTTATTTTATATAAATTTACAGTTTATACAACAAAGCAGCTGAATATGTGTTTGCCATTAATAGAGTAATTGAAGGGTGAAGAGTCTGAAGCACAAGTCTTATGAGGAGCAGCTGAGAGAACTGGCATTATTTAGTTGGGAGAAAACGAGGTTCAGGGGAGACCTTATCACTCTACAATGACCTGAAAGGAAGCTGCAGTCAGGGCACTGTTGGTCTTTTCTTCCACGTAGCAAGTGTTAAGACAAGAGGAAACAGCCTCAGGTTATGGCAGGGGAAGTTTAGATTGGATGTTAGAAAAAAATTGCTTCACTGAAAGGGATGTCAAGGATTGGAGGAGGTACCCAAGGAAGTGATAAAGTCACCAACCCTGGAAGTGTTCAAAAAATGTGTGGATGTGGTGCTTAGGGACACAGTTTAATGGTGGACCTGGTGATGTTGGGCTAATGGTTGGATTCAATGATCTTAGAGGTATTTTCCAACATTAATGATACTGTGATTCCGTGATTAACCTCATGCTTGGTTGTAGACACTTTTTTAAACTGAGGACAGCAAACTTTGACCTGGTGCTAAAGTCTAATCACTGTTCTTCAGTTTTACTTTAGGACAAAGATTGTTTTAAACATCTTTCAGAGATTCTAGGTGACCTACATTTTCCTTGTCATGAATGTGCTGATGGGTATGTGGGTCGCTTTATGGATTTTCTTCCTTCCAAGGTGACATGATTTATGTTATCTGTTTATAGAAGTAATATGCAAGTCCATCTTCTAAACTGCTGTTGTTTTTCAAGTATGGATGATGAGACCATGGTAAACAAGTCAGTGTTTTATATGGATTTCCACTCTTGGACAGATGTACTTCCTCGATCTTCCTATGAAGGGTGAAGACATTGGTCTCTTATTTTTAATTTATGGAAGGTTTATGAATCATGTACCATAATGATATAAACTACTGACTCACAAAGATGCTTCTGAGAGTGTTATGCTTCACTGGGACAGCAAAACTGTGGATTACTGTTCTCTAAGAAAAGTTGAAAGACTTAGATAGTATGTGGACATGAGGGTATTTTAGCTTGTTGAATGGTTTAGAAATCGAAATGAATCAGCCAAACGCAGTACTCAGGAGGCAGTCAGGACTTGTACATTCTCTGCCTTGCTGTGCTATCTGCACTAATAACAAGATTTCTTATTATTACACTAATAATATTTCTGCTGTAAACTCATGTGCTGGAAATAAGAGACAGAGGTGAAGGTGACAATGGTTAAGAACTGTCAACGTGATATGGCAGTGGAAGTGGTTGAAATGTCTCTTGGATGCATAAGGTAAAGTCTTGCCAGTAGAGATGAGGAAAGTATTGAATGATCCTGTAAGACATGGAGCAGCAATACAGTTGTGGCTTCCTGTGTTTAAGGATTAACTGGATTTGGAAGCAATGCAGAGAGAGCTTAACCTTAAAGAGGAGACCGTATGCCTTGTCTTGTTTAGCTCTGCAGAACAAAAGCTGGGAGCTGGGAAGAGCAGTTTAAGTTAGAGGTCAGTGCTAGCACAGAATGAATGGGTCTAAATTAAGCATGAAAAAATTGGCCTGTCAATAAGAAGATTTTTAATCTTTGAAACAGCCTTAATGGGAGTGACTGGCACAAATAACTGAAGTAATTTTAAGATCAAACTGGTAAATTTGAGAAAGAGTTTCTATGATGTCCTTTACTATGAGAGGGAAAAGAACTCCCTGGTGCAGGAGATCACTGAGAGCCCTGAGTTCCTACATACTGGGTTATTGGGTGCATTTCCTTCAAAATCTGTTCTTTACACTTTGTTCCAAACTGGTGGTCTCTTGCTACCATCTGTCACTTGCACCAGGACTAAATTGTGTCTTACTTTGTGAGACATAGAACGTGTGATTTGAAAGTTAATGCAGTATTTGTTCAGTGTATTTGCATTTTTGTGCTTGATGCTAGTAGAAGATACAGCCCTAGATTCCTCCTCTGTGGGCTATGATTCACCTTCATTATAAATATTTCACATCGGCCTCATGTTTAATGATGCTGTTGTAAGAGGGAACATCTGGATTCTTTTACCAGGTGCTATAGCTGGATCTTACAAGTTGTATGCATTGCTTTTACTGTCTCTATTAAAAATTAAAACAGGGGAAAATATGCCTAAATTCTTCTGAACAGCCAATCTTGAAATTACTCTATTAGATTATTGTATAATTCCCACTACTGCGATATTTGAATAACACCCTACAATATTCATGTGTACTTAGAGGAAATGATGTACTGAAGAGATAAAGGATGTGTTCAAGGTTATACAAGAAGTCTGAGGAGAAAGAAAACCTGATTATGCCTCTATGCATGTCTGGCTAGTGCACTGTCTCCTGGGCTATTAGAAAAGGTGCCATCTTCTCGGTAAGGATGCTATTTTGGCCCCGGACACTGGTCATTTGGCTCTTCTTAGGGTATGATAATGTTGGTTCTTGAGATTCCTTTTGATATTTGGTTTTTTTTTTAAATCCAGAAGACATGGCTTCCTGCCTAACTGCACTTTTCATGTTCTTCATGCCTATTTCCTGGTTCTCTTTTTAAGTACTATGCTATAAGTAGAATGGTATTTGTCACTGAAATATTTACATGTGCTGTTTGTGGTGTTTCGTCTGCCCTCAGTGTTCCTCTGGACCTTCTGATCAGTGACTACACTGAGTATTCACAGAGAGAGAGAGAGCACACAGGTGATGCAGGGCTTAGTGCTAGCCTGCTGGGAAAGTTCTGACGAACTGCATCACTTACTTGGATGGATATTTGTGGGAAGAATTATTCTGAGTTATCCCCCAAGCTGTAGCCTTATGGATATCAGAATTACTGTGTGGAATGATGTAACTAGAGGCCAATATAAAACCCTATGTCAAGAAAGTTAGAACTTCTTCTCCATCTTCCAAGATCACATTTTATGTTGTTCAAAACTCATTTTAAATAACTGAAAACACAGTTACTGATGTCTAAACACATCATTAAAAAAGCGTTAAGAGCCTGCTGATGATGGTCTTGTTTTCTAGAATATTATGTAGTTAAATTAATGATCTAGACTTTTCTCCTTACATATAAAAGTGATGTGAATTTTATGTGGTGGAGGCTGAACGCTGAGGCAGAGCACTTTGCATGAGGTGTTGAGAACCACTGAAGAAATTTGACTCATTACAGCTGCGATGGTATTACTAGGGGATGGTAATAAGACAGTGGTGGGTTTATTATGTTAGCGTTAGTTTGCTGGTGCAGTCTGCTGATAGGTGTAGTTCAAATCCTTTAACACAAAACAAAGTCTTTTAAACCCTGCTCTTTCAGCAATTCATTTAATGAGGAGAAGTGCTTTGAAATTAGTCCTTGGATATCAGTGTCTTCAATTTACGTCCTCAGTGCAGTTAGCACTTAATATATCCCTTTCAGAAGCAGATTGTCACTGCTGCAAAGTGTCTGTACACAGTCTGTCTAATTCATCCACAGAGGTCCCACTGCATTTCAATTGTGTCTTTTTTGTTGCTTTTAGGAGCAAAGCTTGGGTTGCTGCACATTCTTGCCACCTTTTTCCACTTCACTGAAATCATTCACTTGATTTAAAAAACCCTACACAACTAAATTGATTCAGTAAATCCCTTTTTCATGTACAGTAAGTGGTTTGGTGTAAGGCACAGAAATCTTTCTACTTTTACACTTCCTTTCATTTCATACAATTGTCCTTAGAAAAGTAAGTCTATAAATGATAAAAAAAAAAAAAAATACAAAGTGGAGCCAAGTTAGAAGGAAAAAGTTTTAACTAGCTTTTTTGTCAAGCTTCAAACAATGCTTTCTCTGATTCTGACTTTCTCTTTCTGGCCACTGTCTGTTTACAGTCACTCATCATTAACTATATGTATTTATCAGAGTTTGCAGCCATTGCTGGCCTGTTTGATACTTCTCTTTTTAAACAAAAACACCCTCAGAAATTGATATGGTAGCCAAAATTATATTCATAAAAAAATTTAAGAAAGAGCTCCCAGCATTTAAAAAAAAAAAGAAAAAAAAAAAAAAGGAAATTTTTTTGAAGGAGCTGAAAAGAAAAAGGTCTTGGAATTACAAGCAGTTAGACTTGGTTTTTTTGCGTAATGACTCCTGGTATCCCACTGTGAGAAGACTTTCCCCAGCTTCTCGTCTGCATTCTTCCTCATTCCCTGCGGGAGAATGAGTTGGATTTGTCTGCCATATTCACAGCAATCGAGGTGATCCAGGTTGAAAGAAAATCAATAAGATGTGTCCATTTATGCCTCACAAAGGAAGAAAGGTCTAAAGAACAGACATGGGACGTGATTCAAGCACTAGAGACTTAATAAGACTTCTACTTGTGTTTGAAGGGGATGGTAATTTATATTTTACTTTGAACTTTTTTTTATGCTTCATAACTATTGGGATTCGGGCTGACATGGGAAGCAAGGAAAAGAAGGTTTGATGCTGTCTTAGAAGACCTAACCCATTTGGGAAGGCCATGCTCAAAAGTTCAAAAAATTTTGTTTTAGAAAAGATTAAAGAGACATCATATCATCGTACTGATTTATCGCTATTGATAAAACTGGTTTAAAGTATTTTGGATTGGGGTACAATAAAAAAAAGTCTTTCTTCGAGAACAGCTGCAAGTTTCTCATTATTGGCTGTCTTTTCTATGTGTTTGATATCATTTTGCTTAGAAATAGAGAAGCAGCCATAATAGGTACCCTGGTGCCACTTGAAGCTTTGTCAGGGCAGCTCCCCAAAAGTGGTTGTTGTTCCGCTCGGTGTCTGTCATGTCAGCCACCAGAGTCCTGCTGTCCCAAGGGTGTGCTCTGTCAGCCCTCAGCAAAATACCGTCTCTGCTTTAGTGTATGTTGTATTTCCAAGCCAATCTTGTGGTGAACTTTTGCAAGTGAGATGTAAGCGTGCTCTTATTCAGTAGGAATTAGGACCTGTGGGAGTTTCAGAAACAAAACCCAAAAAATTTAAAATAAAATAAAGCAGGACAGGCTGCAGGCATTGGGTCTTGTTATTGCAATCTTTTTGTTTTGTCATAAAAAGACAAAACCTAAAGGAGTAAATGGCCTCAAAAGTTATGTTTCAGCAAGGCATGAAATACAAGCTTGATGATTAATGAGGTAGTATGATTGCATGGTAGAAGAGGAAATATTCTTTCTTTTTCTTCTCTTCCAAATGTCTTGGCTATGCATTCCCACCAAAATGAACTCTCACACCAAACAGGCCCCAGCTGAAACATCTGAAATGGAGATGGCGTATCTGAGGAAAAGGAATTCATATTTTGAGGTCTTGACTGTTCTTCCTCAGTAGCCCTTTAAGAAAGTTTCAATTATGATGGTTCCAAAAAGAAAATTGTGCTTAGCGTATTCCACAGGATAAAGTTGAAGATGTAAAGAGGATAGATACAGATTTAGAGCCATACTTTAAAGGTATGCAGAGGTTTATCATTATTAAAACTGCCATTTGTTCCAAATTAGCCCCTTTTCACTAAATCTTTGGCAGATTTTTTTCAGTTTCACCCAGCTCTGAGTCTTTTCAAAATAAATTGAAAAGTTAGTTTGAGAAGCATTCAGACTATTAATGGATTTTTTTAAGGCTTAATTGGTATCAAACAAGATTTTAGTGAACACAGCCAAGTGTGCCCATTGCATTGTTAAATGAGATTGACTCACACCACTGTCCTTTACTTTCAAGAATTGTACTTAAATGGGGTGAGATCAGAATATCAACACAGCCCATGTAATGTGCAGTCACAAAGTTTTTTTTAAAGGTTTCCTTTGTATGTGTTTCAACACAGTGCTCTTCTGAAATGACCACTAATAAAACAATTAATAAATAAATAGAGGTGCTAACAAAGGGATTGTGCAACACTGAATGAAAAATCGATGTGGGCCAGGATGTATTGCCTGGAAAAGGAAATGTAAAAATAAATCCAAGCAAATTGGAGAGGGATTGGATGGACCAGCTGACTGGCCTGCCACACAGAAGTGAAATTATTCAGTTTACAGGCAGCAGTTTTGCCTTAGAGGAGTTGAGAAATGTATTAGTAGCTCATTTACATAACAAAGGAGGTACAAAATCAGCTCTGCATACAGGGGACTACACAAGCCTGCAACAGGGAGAAGTGTTGAGCGCGGTGATTGCTCTCCAGGCCCCTGTGACAGCAGCCAGCAAATGCTGTGACCGAGAGAGGTGTTTCACGGCCACGTAGGGCTGGCGAGCTGCAGCTCTCTGATGGCTGTTGCCTCTTTGGCTTTTACCAAACAAATGTAAATAGCTGTTCTGCTTCTTCAGAAAGTCTCGCCAGAGAGCGCCTAGTTTCTTGGCACTGCCTTTCATTTCCCAGGGGATGAAGTGGATTCCTCTCATAAAAAGCCCCAGTGACAGTAAGTGGGAGCATGAGGTTATTTGTTCTGAGGGGTGTTTCTATGCAGCCCTTTCCGGAGCTCTTGGCAGAAGTGTTGTAGAGTTGCTAGACCACCCTTGCTACTGTGCTGCTTTTGATCCTTCCTGCTGCAGCTGTCCTTGATGACCACATAGCAAACTCTTTGGAAAGAAGAGCTGACTTATGGTTTAAATCAGTAACTGAATAAACTAATGGTTCAGGGTCTGCAAATTGTGTATTTCTGTAAGCTGTTAACAGGTAGACAAAAATCTCAACAGTTCTACCTGTGACATGTGCAGAAGTTTTTATCTGAATGTGTCCCCAGGAGGAGAGGACTCCTGGAATTGGCATTAGAGGAGGTTTGCATCAGAAAGGGGAATGGTACCACCATTTCAGCATTTATTCGTTGGTAGAAGCTGTGAGTCCAGACATTCCAGCATAGTTTTATGGGCAGAGCTAAGTGTATTTTTTTTTTCTGGGTATTTAATTTTTTTTTTTTTTAAATCCTGTTGAAAGGAAACAGCAGTACTCTGAAAGGACAAAGAGACCTGTGTTACAGCAAGGCCAAAGGCTGGGATGGTGCTTTCCATGGAAATGGAAAAGCACCATCCCTCAACTGTGTGCAGTCACTGTAGAGAGCCAGCCAGCAGTGGTCTTGGCATCTGCTTTCAAATGGCTGTCCTTCCCAAACACAATTTATCAGGGGGAATGGGGTAGGTAGGACAAAAATCACTGTTCTAGCACCCACCCAGGTGAACTGCCAGCCCTGGCTGAGTGCACAAAGCCTGTAAGGGGCAGAGTGCTTGTGTGTCCACACCTGCGAGTGCAGAGTGTCTTCAGCTGTCCCTAAGGCGAATGTTCCAAGTGTCTTTAAAGGATCAGATATTTCGGGGTGATGCAGGGATTGCCGTGTTGAGATCCCGGCTCACAGACAGAGCTCTCCTCTGCCACTACAAACACAAAAAAGCAAAAATATTCAAAAGGGCATGCACAGAAGGAAAAGCAGGTTCAGTCCCTGCCTCGGCATTCTCAGCTGCCGTTGAAAGGCGGCTTCAGTTCCCTGAGGAAAACGCCCTCTCTGTGGAGTATTCATCCAGGAAGGAAGCTGTCGAACTATGTCTTGATGGTGAACCCTGACTGTCTTGTTCATTTTGGGGAAAAATTCCAAAGAAAAATTAAATGGTTGGGTTTCATTAATGGCTTTCTTGATCTTGTGCAGCATTTCTGCCCAAAAGAAGTGAAAACTTTACTTTTTACTGGATGGTAATGAATGGGAGATATAAAAACAATAAAACCCCAGACCCCAAACCCCCCAAACTTGAAGTAAATGAGCTCAGTTCTCCTCTACAGAAGAACTGTGAGAATTATTCTTCTTTATTAAAAAGAAATTCTCATTGGAATGCAAATTTTGATTTTGATTATCTGTCACGGCCTGCTTTGAAGTTTTTCAGACAAAAATAAATATCTCCATAACAGAGAGGATTATAGTAGTCTTGTTTAGAATCATCTGACTAAAAGTGACATCTAATCTCAGAATATATAAGGTTTTGAGGACACAGAGACTTTGAAAGAGCTTGACTCTCTTCTGTTTTGTAAATTTTCTATAAATGGTTTAATAAGGTTTTAGTTCAACCCCAGAAAAACAAGAAATAAAACATTTCCATCAACCATATTGTTGAAGAAATATAAAAGACACACGATTCAATTTAAATAAAGCTGTAGCTAGCTTATATCATCCTTATCTCAGTAAAAAAGTATTTTCTTTTACAATCCCAAATAAATAAATAAATATCTGTGACTTGGCTTTGAAGGCTTTGCTTGGATAAATCAGGTTTTGGCAGCTCTGTAATTCATGAAACAATACCTCTAGCTCTACCGGAATGGGAGTGGGATGTTTCAAGCTTTATGATTCTGTTCAATTCTGGAGCGTTAATGGGGCTATTTGTAAAGAAAGAAATATAATGAGTTATCACAAAACACAGCAAGAACTCTAGAAAGGGGCAGCCTCCCATCCATCACCCATTCTAGCGTATTCACAAAAGAACAGGGCGAGAAATCTTGTGAGGACGGTGGGGAATTTTGCTTTTACTCTAACCTGACTTTCACAAATTGTGATGGGCCTGGATCATTATTTTCTTTACAAAATGACCCCAGCCCGATCCTAAATTCAAAGTGTGAGAGTGTGTGACACAGATTTTTGTGGAGGTGTTTTTTCTACCTTCCTCTGCTTTATGCTTTGAGGAGACATTTCTTAATTAAGATTTATTTATGAAAATAAAAATATTATATTATTTTTTATCTGATGTAGAGGCTAATTCAGAATGCTGACATTGCCATATTTCTGTGGCACCTTCAGGTAGGGCTATTAGTAAAGTTACCTGTCATTGCCATTCTCTTCTCCTCTATTTTGGAAGTTTATGACTAAGCTTTGAAGTTCTTGTGGGTTCACACTGATATATGAGTTGGGTACCTGAGAGCAATTTTATTTTGAACACTTTTTTTTTTTTTTTTTTTTTTTTAAAATAGGCAAACCTACACTGGGCTGTGGGGTTTTTTTGTTTGTATTTCAAGTGGCAGAAGCACAGAGCCAAAATCTTGACTGGTGTCTGTTGCAATGTGTCTGCAGTCCTGTCCCCTCTCATCACACTCAGAATCCCTAATGAACCCAAAGAAGGCTTTTGAGTGAATATGGTTTTTAAGAAGGAGCGAAGGTTTTGCCCCAAAGATAATGAGATAATTAATGTATTTCATAGTGTAGTTCAGAGAGGGTGAAACAGCTAGGAGTAATGAAATGAAACATGCATACCAAAACAAAGGGCACAGCAGGAAATAGTCAGAAGTACATGATAGTCAATTTTCACATTATAAGCTTTTACATCTCTCCTTCTATATATCCTATTATAACAGGGCCTGTTGCTTATTAAAAAGGAAATTGAGATGTCACTAACTGTGGAAGAGCAGGTCCTCAGGCAGCGAAAATCAGTCTACTGCACTGAAGTCAGTCACACCAGCTGTGGATCTGACTCAGGATCCGTTAGGTGTGATAGATCAGTTTTAATCTGCAATCTAGAAGTCTCACTCTTAAAACCTCCTGTGTTTTGAAGGTTGGAAGACTAAGGGAGGGTCTTGTGAGCTTTGCAATGTAGAAATAAGTGTTGCTCTTAGTAACAGCAGAAGCTTTAGGAAGAGCAGAGACAACATCCTGCCTTCTCCTAATGCTCAGAGTGTGATGCTGGAGTGGGATCTCTCCAGAGGACCCTATTTACATACTCTACACTCCTCTTTCCATAGGACCATTTCCTTCAGGAGTGTATTTCCAGTACTAGGAGTATCTGGCTTTGTACCATCTGGCAGATATTGGCAAGGGAAAAAAGACCTTATAGTTCTCTTAGCTTGCCTGTAGGAGAAATTGTCTTTGTTATATACAAGGGGGGACATGAGGGAGGTACTGTTTTTTCAGCTCAAATGCTTTTTCACCTGAGCATGTAAAAACTTGAGAATTTCTTGCAGAGTCCAATGTATTAAGTATATGCACTAAGCCCTTTATAGAAAATGAAGCTCAAAGACTTTTACTGCAGCATCTCTCTGTATGAGATCCTCTGAGCTGATGCCCCTTCTCCCTGCCTCAGTAGTTTTCCCCCAGGTTAAACCAGGAAGCAGAGGGAGGCATTCAACCACTTATAGCAATACAGAGGAATCCTGAAGAGTTTTAACATTTAAGGCATATCTGAGATTTGACCCTGTGCAGCTGTATCTGGATGGTCTAGTTCTAACCCCACTTGGTCGTCATCCCAGGATTCACATTGTCTTTGTTCTTCCTTTTCCATCATGCAACAGACACAATGAAAACGTTGCAAAACTTCTGTGACTCCAGTGCTTCTAGGACAGTGCTGAGGCTTTTTCTTCCCATGGTGTGATTGGGTGGCATGCTCATTGATCTCCTGTGTCACAGAACTTCTGCAGATCTACAGTCCTGACCAGGAAATTTGTTAATGATGAGTCCCTTGTGTTTTCCTGTGAGAGAATTATTTTTTAACCTGGGCTTTATGGGATTATGCTCTATACAGTATAGAGGTGTATCAAGCTATACATGAGAAATTCCTCATGTGCTTTGACTCATGAGCTATACAGTAATGAAAATAGTGTCAGTTGTCATTCAGTAAGTTTGTGTCTCCATGGAAGGGAAATTCACACAGGAACTGAAAGGTTATAGCAAAGTAATCAGCATGCTGCATAATTTTGAGACAACAATTTTGTCACGTACTATAAGATCAAAAGCATGATAAAACCAACAGAAAACACTTGATTTCCCACTACAATGAAGCAGGGCTTGAGAGGCCAATGCACTGTGGTCTGTAGTGTTGTAATGCTCTGAATGTTTCTGTGTTTGGAGCTGGTTTCCGCAGAAGGACCCTGTGTTCCACAGCCAGCAAGGCCTGCTGCTCTGGATGGGTGAGATCAGCTAAGCGGATCCTTTCTTCTTTAGAGCAGCAATTTGAGATCTCATCTCCTTTCTTACTAAGGCCAAAATACTACAGTTTACGAAACTGTAAAATTATACAGGTTTTGAGCCTGTCAAGTATGTATTCAGTGTAGCTCATACTACCAGTCTTCATGCAGCAACATCTGCAAAACCTTTTATTTTTACTTCAGGAAAAAGATCATTTAGTTGCTGGTGGCCATCACTAAATTATTTACTGTCCATTTTCCCCTTCACAGCTAAACAATGCATGCTGGAATATATTTGCAGTTTTGCTGCCAATACCATACTCACTATAACCACCTGAAAGTAAATGCAGCTCTTAATTATTTTAGGGACTCTCTCAGTCACAGCATCTCATTGATCATTTTCTCAAACAAGGCATAATAAAGTGCAAAGAGTTCAGTCTCAGTACAGCGTTGGAAGGGACTCAGAACAGTCAAGAATCCTCTCCTGTGTCAGAGGAGGCCATGAAGACTCTGTTTGCCAACAACCAACCTTTTAGAGGTAAAGTTGTATAAGTCTAAAATGCTTCTGGCTGCAATGGCAGAAAAGCAAGACCTTATACTGAACCACCTGGTTGTACGGAGGAGTTGCTTGTAAAGCCCCATGGCCAATGAAAGGAGATTGTTCAGGTGGCTTTGAGAAGGAGGCAGGCAGGATTGCTTTATACATTATACATTTCTCAGGAAGCAGAAGTATATTAAGCCTACTGAAGAGAGATTTCCAAGTCAAAGTTATATCAGTCACATATATATATATATATATATATATATATTTATACATGGTGCAACTTCTCCCCCCACCACTTGCTTTGGGGGAAGAAGTTTTTTCTCATTTTGCAAGTTTTGAGATACTTTCAGAGCCACAGAGAGAAACCCCATGGGATGAGAAAGGCTTCTGATGTATTTAGAAACATTACAATGTAGACTTTAAATGTAGAGGATATTCCACTTCCTTTGATTTATGAGGACTAAAATGTAACTTCTGGCCGCAGCCAACATTTTAAGGCAATTGCATAGTACAGAGAGGAGTAAGAAAGTGCTCTAGCTCTTTGCTCAAATGCTGAAGAATTGAAGCTGCTTAGAGATGCTGTGTAGGAGTTGAGTCTAAATTGTTTAGCTTTTTCCTTTCAGGCTTTGATTGTCAGGGTTTTGAATCTGGTCTCTGTTGTAGTCCTTATGTTGTCTCTTTAGAGATCACAGCAACGCTCCCAAAGCCAACTTGAACAGCCCTTGGGGGAGCGTCCTGCTGTTTGGTGCTTTTCCAAACAATGCACAGTGACTGAAATGGCTTTTTTTTTTTTTTTTTCCCCATTTCCTTGTAATGTGCCTCTTTCCCCTCCCACAGTATGATAGATGATATGGATGGGTGTGTTTGAAGAGGTGTTTTAGATAAGGTGCGGGCTGCTCCCTGCGCTGTTCTTACCGGCAAACCATAGCCCTTATAGTCGGAGGCTGGACTCTGCTCTGGTTTGTTAGGGATCGGGTGAGTCCTGACACGCACCAGGCTCAGACACAGCTGCACATCAAGACCTTCCCACCTATCCAAATCTCAATTCATGGTCCAGACAAGCAGTACTTAATAAATCTCATGTCTATACTCTGAGGAGCATTTCTTCCTGGTCCATTCCTTGCCCAGAACTGCTCCTCACAGGGGCAAAAACTACTTAAGAGCACATCTCAACCTCTGAATGCCAAGCAGATGATACTCCTCCTCAAAGAACATTTACCCCCCTGTTGTACTCATACACATGGAATCAGCATCAGTGAGAATACTGTGGGGCAATCAAAAATCAGAATTAAGAAATGCTCTTCAGCTGTATAGAGGCAAGAAGAGGTTAGAAGGAGGATCAATGCATGGAGCTGGTGCCTGAGACATGGACAGTTTGCACTGTTCAAGGAGTGGTCAAATTGTTCTTCCTACAACAGCAAAGGCTGCTTCTTTCTTGTGGTTTGAGAAGTGGTGGCACCACTCAGCCTTCAGAGGAAGGAGGTCAGCTAGAAAAAGCCTATTCAGGGTGCAATAGGGAAGAAAATCCAACTGTCTGAGTAGCCCTCTTAGAGTCCAGGGACCTGCCACTCTGTCACATGAATTCTTGGCACAGGGCTAGTGTTGCCAAGAACTCTGCTTTCCTTCTGTCTATTGTTGCTGGGAGGATAGAAGAGAGATAAGAGCTGAACAGGGTTTTGTGTAAATGGTCCTTCCTTAGCGTCTTTCAGTTTAGCTTTCACTGACTGAGGCCCCCAAAGTACTTAGCATGAGTAAAGTTTTCAAAAGCATGAGTAATTTAGGAGATTAAAAGGCGTTTTCAAAAGTGTCGACTTTTCAAAGTGCCTAATTTCCAGCGACTTTCAATGAGGTTTGGGAATCTTAAATCATCTGGTTGCTTCAGTGAATAGCACTGTTGATTGCAGCGTAATGCATCATCAGCTGGTATCCTGCTTATGTCCGAGGTCAATGCTGAGTGACTCTGAGGAGCGTGTACAAATCCCCATCCCTGTGCAATGGCAGGGAAATTCCCTCTGTCCCTTCCTGGAGGTAGCTTTGAGAGCACAGAGCTCTTCTGAGCTTCTGGGCTAATTGCAGGGCAATACTGTGGGAGGAGTTCAGTCAAGCTCCCTTTTAAATTGCCTGTGTTTTCTTCAGGTTTTAATGACAGGTGCTGGATCAAGTTTTACTCTGACCAATTTGCCGTCTTTTTCGCCTTTTTTTATTTTGCTGTATAGAACTTTCACTCATGTCTTTGTTCTGTTTTGTCTAGGAGGCTCTATGTATCTCTGTATCTTTTATTAACATATGTAGATATAGTTTAGTAGACGAAAACTCTCTGTAAAAACTGTAGTTTCCTGTGTGTGCCTTTGGTCTTTGAAACAGTCACGTGAAGAACTAACTTAAATACCTTGCTGAGTTGTAGGCTCACAGAGGGAGAGATACACATGTTTAGAAGGAAGAAGGGTTCAGCATTTGCATTTGGATGCATGTCTTACGGCTTCAGAGCTCTTTAGACTCCCAAGTGAAGGAACTTCGAAGTTCAAAGCGGTGTGATTTTTGGCAGTTTTTTTTTCCTAAGACGACTTCTTCAAGGCATGAAATATTCTGCCCTCAGTGCATGTACATAACTCTCACTGGCCTTAAAAGAAGTTACATGCCTACATCAAAGGAAGGATTTACCCCATAATGATTCATCGGGAGCCTGACAGGCAAACACAACAGTGGAGAGCTCACATGCCAAAGCTCCTGAGCTAGGGGGATAGCAGAGTTCGGATCTCTGCTGATCAACCACGTTGCAGCTCTGGTTTTCAGTAGTTTTTAATTTTTTTAATTGTTTTAGTGGGGATCAAACCACATGTTATCCATCTGGTAGCAGAGGTGGTAGGAACCAAGCAGAGGAGATGGCCCTGTGACGTCTTACGTGGGAGCCACATCAGGGTCAAATTAAATTGTGATGCTTTTTCCCTGAAAAGTGCATCTCCTTATCCCCAGTGTTACACTGGAGACACAGAGCCACAATATTCTAAAGCAAATTAGAAATACCTTTTTATTAAATGTGATTGCAGGATGTCCTGGGAAGGAATGTGTTAATGACTGGTGATTGAATGCAGTGGTTTGCAAGCTCTAAGCAGCTTTAGTGTCTCCTACCACAGCCCTGATTTAAAATTCATAAATGCTAATCCTCCATAATTTACGGTTTAAAAAGCAGCCCCACTCACAGGCCCTGTGGCTACAGCTCTGTCAGAGTAATTATGCCGCCAAGCTGAAATTGGACTACTAACTGAGATATTAAACAGGGTAGGAAATCCTCTTCCCTGGCAGCCTACCCAATTATTCCAAATAAGCAAACAGATTAGTGAGTAATTTTCCAGTTAAATCTGGTGATTGGTGCCAGAATTGTATGTTAAATATTCAGAAGTAAATAGATTAAAGATGAAATGTCCCCTTTTCTCAAGCTTAATTTAGTGTGTATATTAAAACTTTTTAGGGGGAAAAAAAAAATCTTCACTGAAGTGCAATACGTTTGCTTTGAAAACCGAACCTTTCCTGGCTTGTTTGCACTTGGGGCAGTGCGTTCATTAGCTGGGGCACGTCGTGCCGAGGAAACCTTGGGCCACATTAGACACAGTATCAGTCCTGCTGTTCCTTTATCCCTCACCTTGGAGGAGCCCTCCTGGGTGGCAGCGCTGTGAGACTGCGCACAGCTCTGCTTGGGAGCATCGGGACAGCTCTGCGCCAAGGGCTGCGTGACAGCCGAGTGGTGCAGGGTGCTGGTGATTCAGTGCTGGCAGGAGAGGAAGGGATTTGTGGACATTAATAATCAATATGGTCATTTCTTATTCATTCTGGGTCTTGGAGTGGGGGCAAGTCTTTTTTTGGTTTTACATTCAGTTTAAATTTCCCCACTGATGTGCCCTGGTTCACGTTTTTTACCTTTCCAAACACTCCCTATAATCCAGTGTTGACTGGTACCCAAAACGGAGGGAAGGCAGGGGCAAAAGGAAGGAAAGCACGGACTGAATGCCCAACACACACAATTTTTTTGTACCTGGGCAAGTGGCAGGGAAGGATACGGGTCAGCTCAGGTGGAGGAGTCCAGGAACACAAGGAATAGGTCTGTTGCTCTGCTGCCCCACACCACAGGCTGTGCGTGGTCACCCCAAGGAGCTGAGTCAAGGAGATAATGAAGTTGAGGAGCTGTGATCTAACTAGATAGGTCAGGCAGCTGAAGGGTGCTGCTCTGCAGAAGCTATGCTGACACCTGAACCACTTCAGAAACAGTCCATGGCTCGTGGCACCTCTTGGAGGAAAAGGACCAACACGTCTTTTCAGAAGGGTCGAGGGAGTAGTTGCTGCACAGACCTGGGACCGGTTGTTTGCTGCAGGGACTATGATGGTAGACTCTGGGAAGCCCAGGCAGTGCACAATGTGTTTTAGGGCTCCAAAATTCTTTATCAAAGGAAGTTTGAGGGAAATGTTATGGCATTCATAGATTAAAGCAAGGACTTGTACTTATTTGCTGGAAACACACATGTGCATTTCAATATGCAACAGCACTGAGAAGAGGGAAGGAAGATGCATTTGAGTGACTGGAACAGTTGTAGCACCTGTCAGAATTTGCTTTCAAGTTTTTTCAAAGATCCCATGTAATTTCTAGTGTTTTAGTTTTTTTTCCCAGTAGATAAAAGCTTGTTCTGCTAAGCAGTGTGCAGTCCTCTTAGTTGGCAAGTGAAGTGGAAAGAACAGCACCTGCTTATCATGAGGTTGAGGTACCTTGGGGTCGAACAGCTTCAGACCTTCAGTGTTAGTTATAAGTTGGTTTCTTGGACAGGTGAGAGGAGCAGTTAGTTCTTAGGTCTGAGAGAGAGAAATGCAGTTTTTATAAACTTGCCAGCATTGACTTGTCTTGGAATACAGAAGGTGAATGAACCTCATCCTTCCTGAGAAGTTCCAGGTTTTGGGACCAGGTCCCCAAGTTGAATAACTTGTTCATGAAAAAGCCAGTGCCTGTTATGCCTGAAGGAGAATTTGGATCAGCCCCCTCTCACAGCTGGGCACCTGGACACCTCTTTCAGTGCGTTGAAGGAGGCAGAAACTTTCTAGCCACTGGCCCACAGATTTACTTTTCCAGTGGGAAGTGCAAGAGCTGCGAGTAGGTAATGCTGAACACATGCCTAGAAAGGATTAGCTGAACTCCTGCACATCTCAGAGGCTTTTCCTTCTGCTGCATCCTCCCAGGAGAGGCTTTTTCACCTCAGCCCTCTGCTGGAATGTGCCTTAAAGGCATAATCGAGCTCATAAAAATTAAGTGGTGTGCAATCGTTAAAACAAAACAAACCAAAAAGACCCTAACTGAATTTTGTTCAATAAATTCTCTAGAATCAATCCATTTATGTTTTTATTAATGTCAGAGCTCACAGGATGGTTTCCCTTTCTGTGTTTCACAAAGCTGCAGGGGCTTTTGTTAAGGGCTTTTTTTTTTTCCACATCACTACACATGGCGACATTTTGGCTTTGTATAGAGAAGTGTTAAAGCCAGAATCACTTTTTTTATTTTTTTTTTTAAGCTTGTGAACATCTTTTGGATCAAATCTAAGGTCTTACCTGGTCAAAACTGGATAGACTGATGGATGTGAAGGGATCCAGGATGAGGATGGAGCCCTGTGAGTGCCATTATGTTAATTACATAACACTAGAAATATAATGATATACAATTTCTACCTCTCTCATAAGCTCATCTAGTAGTGCTAAAGATGTGTTTTCTTCATTATTTTTTATACTAATAGTAAAAAACTTGGAGAACTTGTGGTATCCTCTCTGCTTAGATCCCTAACACACTCTCTCGCTGTCAGAATACTGATGGTTCAGTATGTACTGCACATTTCAGACCTTCTCTCTATTGAGGCAGAGCTGTGAGTCTTATTGCTTCAAAGTCCTCCAAGGTATGAGCACATTCCAAGAATCTCACGTCTCCTCTCTGCTGCCCTGTCCCTCTAACCCAGGGATTTTACAATTTTTCTAAATATGACAGAAGTCAGTTGAAGGATGTCATTCTCAGACAGTTTTGTCAGTTGGATCCCTTTTAGCAAAAGCCATTTAAATCTCCTGCACAATAAAAGAAAATGTTTTCAGTTAGTTCCTGATTCTTTCCATTTGAAATCTTCTCTGTATGTATACTGCTTTCAACTTGCCTGTTAAGCCTTTGTGGTCAGGTTGGGGTTTATGCACTTCTGGTTGATCTTTGCAAGGTTGTGAAAGGCCATCACTTGGGAGCTAGCAAGTAAGTGAACATGAAGGAAAGAGCTGGACACAAAAATTGCCATAATGGAATAGGTCAAGTATCCATTCACCAACTTTAGTTTCTATTCCTGCCTCTGAGAGTGGCACTTTCTGAAGACTCTAAGCAGTCTGGATTCATCTCATTGGTTTTGCCCATCATATTCACCTGACATTTGGTGAGTGAATAATTTATTATCAGTCCCTGGTTTTGTTTGTTCGTGATTCCCAGAAGCGCAGTGTTTAGTGGGTGTTACCAGTGAATTCTCTGTAGTAAGAGCACTGATAATATTTGTGTCCTTAGAATTGCTTATATGCAATCCTTTAAAAAAAAAAAAAAAGAAAGAAAATAAAGTCTTCCTCATAAGTTTCCTCAATGATATCCTGCTACAGTGAGTTCCAAAGGTTAATTATATGTTTTGCTCAAAGCTACTTCTCTAATAGGGTCCTCAGGATGAGGGTTGCTGACCCTTTTAAGCCAGTGAACTAAAGCAAACAGCAAAACAACCCACTGAGGCTGTTAGCTGTGGGTGGCTATTTGTCTTTCTTGGTTCCTTTTCATCGGGGCAGCCTTACTGAAATGACACGTAATCGAGTTTCCTCGCAAGAAGGTGACCAGACAGTCTCTGCTGCATCATGGAAATGGAGATTAAGGCAGCGCTTTCCTTCCTGGTTTCTCCTAAGTGTCAGTATTTCAGTTTTGAGAAGAAATTGTGCCAAAATCACCTTTCCTCACTGCTGGAGACCCCTCTGGTACCCCTGGAAGGGCTCAAGCAGCCTTGCCCTGAGTGGGCTCAGCTGCCCCTGGGTGTTTCCCTTGCTGCCTCTGAAGAGGTTTGGGGTCAGCTGGGAGGCAGGCCTGGGTGTTATGTTGCTGGTTCTGTCCACAAATGCATTCCCTCTTTGGTGTGTTTTAAATGCTTCTAAATGTGAATGTAAGTAGAAATTATTTTGGAAACTTGGAACAGAATGTCTTGAACAAGAGTTCCTTTAAGGAATAAAAAGCATATAGTTTAATCTGTGTTTGTAGCATTTAATCTTAAAAACCTGCTATCTTATGTATTTTATGTATCTGTTTCCTTGAGGAAAGCAGATAAGGGCATCCAGTGCTTTAGCAGCTCATGTCAGTTAAAATGAACCTGAAATGGAACACATGGTTGTAAATAAAATACAAGTGGTCAGGACCCACTCCCATTAGCTAAGATGCACCAGTGGCACTGTGAGTATTCTAAGAGAGCCTTGCTGGAGCTGGGATCAGCAAGGATTTCCAGTCTCTCTGGTGAAATTACCTGGATGCCAAGACATCTCAGACTTTGTGGCACAGATGGTACATGTGAGAGTGAGGTTTTTCTGTCCCTGTAGTGGTTCTGTAGTTATAGGAGAACAGAAAAGGCTGTCTGGAGTAGTTTTTCTGAACACATGGCCAGTCTCAGCCAAACCCTCTGTTGCTAACACACATGATGTAAAAGATCACTCAAGAGATTAACTGATGTTTGTCACACTGAAGAGACCAGCTTCATATTTCTCCTTGAAATAATCCTCTACAGCACTGTTGTGTCTGAGGGCTGATGAGGACAGGTTATAGGCTCATGCATCTCCCATTTAAGACACCCCACTGACCACGCAGGAAAAGAAAGAAACAGTAGTTCTGGTAGTTCTGAATTACTACCTAAGATTTATAAGGAGAGATGATATCTCTTAAATAACTGGGTCCCAGACCATTTAGGGCACTGCAGACTTCAATCAGTGCCTTGAAATGTATTTATATAAGCAAATAGAGCCAGGAGTGTTTTGTGCTATTAGGCCACTTCAGCAAATCACTTAAGCATTACTTAACACATGCTAAGTCCACTGCACCCAAGGCAAATTCTGGATATGATAAACTCTTTGTCCATAAAATGTCCCCCTCTGGACAATGTAGCACCACTTTATGGCTAAGGGTGATTTTGCATCTGTCTGTCTCAGCGGGAAAAAAACTGGTAGTAGAGGTGTTCTACTGTACCTGTATTGTTTGTGTGATTGGTTTGCTAAGTGTATAAATCTTAAGTGATAGAATTTTGTAATATACAGGATAACAATTGGCAAGTGTTGTACATTTATTTTCACAAGCGAGGGAGTGACCCATAACTCACATCCATCACAGTATATGAAAGCACAGCTCACTGTAGTATAGCAAGCAAGGAAATCATTCACACACAGGATGTTATTCACTTCAACCTTTCCCCTTTCCTGAACGCAGTCAGGATCTATATGTCTGCTGCTGCATGCTCTGTGTGCTGGCATAGATGTATGATGGCATCACAAAAACTGGAAGGGGAAGAAATGAGATAGGAACAGAAAGGGGTGTGGGTAAATGTTGTCTAAGCTGATAGAAATTTAAGTGGTCAGGCTTGTCAAGGAGAAGGAAAACTGCAGGGCTGAAGAGTGACTGAGATTAAAACTGACTTTTGGAGAAATGGGAGCTGAGATAATACCTTTCAGTTCAAAAAACATGGGTGAGGGCACAGGATGAACATGGGAGAACTGGAAATTAAAACAGTAAATAAAATGGAAATGTGTTTGATGTAGGGAGCAACAAAGTATGTTTCATCCTTTCAATTCCGGTCTGGTTCCTCTGTCATTATTCCCAAATTTAATACTGTACTTTTCAACAGAACCTCTATCCTGTAGCAATTTCTGTGAAAAATCTCCTTCACAAGATGGCCAGAGAAGCTGAGGAGAAATATTAATTTGGGAACTTCATTGGTGCTTGGCACCTAGCTGCTTTCCCCAGGCTTGCATACCCACTGTGTACTCTGCAGAAAGTCTCTGGCTTTTCCTCTGTTCTGTGTGAATGGTAAAATTAGCTTTATTTAGTCATATACTGACCACTGAGCTACCTAGAGAGATTGTGGCCAGACATTTTTTTCTAGAAACAGTACACAGCAGTAAGATGGGCCTTGTCCTGAATTTCTGAACAAACAGGAGAGGAAAAGAAGGAGGTATGGTTATTTCCCATGTGGAATGATTTCACAAATTTGCCAAGGGACATACAGGAATCACATGTTAGAAGGGAGAAATGTCTCTGGATTTCCCAAAACCCAATTTAGCAGCATAACTGTAAGATACACTTCCTTTGTGCTTGCATATACTTGTAGCAGCACTGCCATTGCATGGGTTATATGTGGATAGATGGTTTGGAAGATGCCCTGGGAGATGGAGGAGGAGTAGTCTACAAGGGTAGGCAGCTCAAGTAGGAGAGAAGAAGATTCTTGGTAGACAATTTGAGAGCTATTGACTTGTTTTTAACAGTAATAATTTTGCCACTTCTGACAGGGTGTAGTAGAAGCTTTTGCTCTCCACTCAGGTCCTAGCCTGTAGCACATGTTGCAGGTAATAACCCAGTACAGCTCAGACACAAGGGATCTCATGTGTGCCTCATAGTATGAGCAGAGGGAGCCCAGATATTTCTGACCTTGATGTTGAGGCAATTTTTTTCCTTGGGACTGACTTCTTTTGCAGTGACTGTAACCGTTTTGTCATCTGCACCATGCTCCCCTTTGTCATTGCACTGCTGGACTCACATCCTTGAACTTCGAGCACAAAAACTCCCTCTGGTTTTTTAACTGATGGTTTGTTTGTTTTTCCTCTTTGGTCGATGCTGGGATCAGTGATGTCAACTTGTTCTATTTGCTTTGACAGGAAAATGTTTTCAGAGTTCATTAGGATGGCATCAATTCTAACATTTGGCACACAAACATTTGATGACCTTCATGTGTGGGAAGAAATATGTAGGCAAAACTTCCATTAGTTTGAAAAAACACTTCCACTCAACACCGCTCCAATTCCTGAACTGCAGCTTCAACCAGAAGTTTTGTACAGTCCCTGTTTGTGACCTGCCAGTGGGCTCCAGACATGGAAAAACTTCATACTGAGTCTGGACTAAGGCTGCAGTTGGATACAACTCTCATTTACCTGTAAGGAAGGTGCTCCCAGCAGCCAGACACCTTGCTTCTGATCAGCTTGGCTGGTAGAGTCAGTCCAATGTAATGCCAAGGTAGCTGCATCCTGTGCCTCCAAGTGCAGAATATTCCTAATGCTTTCCTGGTAGTTGCCCTTGGCAAGGTGATTTCATTTGGCAACTTTGGGCTCATTTTCACCAATTACAAGGCTCATTAAAAGAGCTGGACTGTCTGGCATTGCTAGTAGTGGAACTCTGGGATTGTGTTCAGAGAAGGAATAGCAGGCATTGGCTGTTCCCTCATCAGGGCCATCTGCCCTGTGCTAACAGAGCCTCTGTCTCTCTGAGTGGGAAGGAAGGTGAGTGCTCATGGCTGCCATGGCCTCTAATAGTGAGGGGCCAAGTAATAGCAAGAATTTTTGTAGTGAAGAAACCTCTTCAATAATAGCTGGCCTGAGTCCACTAAACTATTCTCACACTGGCCACCATATAAGCTGCTGACACATTCTGGTTGCCACTAGCTGATGGGATTAGCAAGGACAAAGTAAAGTGAGAGGCAGTTTTTTTGCCACCATTTGTCCTTTGAGCCTGCCTGCTCCCTGAGCCTCAGAGCTATACAAGTATTGCCAAACTGCTCTGTTTTTCCTAGTGCCTGTCTCCAGCCCTTTCCTCTGACCTGTCTTAGCTGTTATTTACTCTTTTAGGATTCACTGTGGTTTTATGTTTTTCTCTCATATCCTGTAATCAAGTGAAAGGTGTCTCTGTGGACAGAGGGGATTTGTACTCAGCCTTTGTTTGATGTGTACTCTTTCCTGACGGTGCTGCCTGCTATAAGAAAAGCCAAATGCTGCCCAAATGTTGCTGTGCTCCCTTAAATTATGGATGGTGAATGTTTGTGCCTGCTCTCACTGTTGCTTTCTCCATACTTTTCTAAATGATACCTTTTCATGAGCAATTACTGAAATAGGCAGTCGGGACTGGTTTTTGAGGTGTGCCTCTTAGTGGCCTACACATAAAAATAGGAGACAGGAGGAGGAGGATGGCAGAGGCTTAATACCATGCCTTGCTTAAGAGAATGTCCTTCAGGTGAGCAGAATTCTGCACCTTGTAAAAGTATGACTTTAATTTTGCCTTTCAAATATGAACTAAGCAGGACTGTCAACACATACTGTGTTCTCCCTTGTCAAACCATTTCACTTAGTCTGTCAGCTGTAAACAGCTTAAGAGGCATGTCATTCCAGCATTATTATAGCACTTTTAGATTTGTTTTTAGATTGGCTCTGTATCTCTTCCTGCAAAAGGTGTAGATACAGAGATGATATGGGTTATTTATTGTGTCACTGGAAAATGCTACTTGCTGTTTCGTGGTAAGCATCGGGTAACTCCATTTCATGTAATGGGCACTGCAGAGTAATAATCCTGTAGTGCCATGGTAATACCATTGCCATACTTTGTCACATCAGTTGTGGCAGTGGAGCAGAGTATTCACTTCACTGGGGGTGTATATGCCCTTGCACTTCATGTGAAGTTGTTTTTTTATCCCCAGGAGATCAGAGAAACAGAATTAAGACATGTGGAGAAAGGACTATGATCAACAGACTCTGTACTTTTGGTTTTTTTAAAAAGTTGTTTTACATATTCAAATAAACAGTGTTTAAGCTGTTGATGACAGCTTAACTACTTCATCCCAGAACGTTTTGACAAGTGATTTTCAACATTTTGGTTTCCCAGGATTTTGACAATCCCCAAAAAGCATGAACTGAATTTATATGTCACATGTTTAATTTATTTGAGATGCATGTATTATGTTGCAAAAGGAATAAAGAGGGAGTTAAAGGACAGGGAGATGCACTTCATATTTATGCTCATCAGCTTCTTCACCGTGTCATTACAAGAGGAAAAAATGTTCAGAGATATGGAGTATGCGAAGCAGTCAAACTTTTTTTTTTGCGAACCTGTCTGGATTGTGACTTACACAAATCATTGGTGTGATTTCTCCTTGAGTTCACTGAAGTCCACAGAACCGAACCCATTCTCACTGCAGGGAGCCTTAGCTGCTTTCCCCGTTCTTGGCTTCTGCCATGTGTGTGTTGTCCCCACACTGTTGGCTCAGTGGAAGGTGGCACAAAGGGGATAAAAGACGGGATGCACCCTGTACCTTTCTGGGCCCTTGAGCAAGAAGTGGGGAAAAATACAAGGAGAGAATTGTTTTTGTAAAGCTCCTAGGCTACATAACATATTTGCTCAACAAAGTTTATATTTGAACATCATACCTAAAACCCATTTGGTTACCAATATCTAGTAACTTATAGAATTTGAATCATTGAAATTCAGAATTAGAACACTAGAATTAGATGTATTAGAATTATTGGAAAATCTTCATTTAACTTACTCAAAACTCAGGGTATCTCCGTCCTTTCTGTACACTAGAATGTCACTTATTCTATTGTGTAAGAGAGTTGTTTCCATCAGTACTAAGCAGCATGTGACTGTAATAATTTTTAAAGTAGGAGGAGCTATTTTATTTTACTAATTATTAGCATCAAGTTAAAGAACATCAGTATAAATTATTATTTGATAATAATGCTGTATAGGTACAAAGGAATCCCCATGCATTCTGAATAAAATTTGAAACTTTAACATTCCCAAAGCTGATTTTTTTCTCCTAAACAAGCACTATTTTGAGTGCTTTCTCCCCCTCTCAAAAAAAACCCCCAAAAACCCACAAAATACCCACAAAGCCCCCAAACTTACAGTTTTCATCTAATTGCAAGTATTTGCTTTTGAAGTATTAAAATTTCCCCTAAATTGAAAAATCTAACTTCAGTTAATCAAAGTGCTAACAGTGGAGATCATAGGTGGCTGTTGAGACATCCTAGAGACAGAGCCCCTGGCCCCAGGGTCAGGTGTGATTTGCTCAATCCCTTGTTAGTTGCTGCAGATTTCTTCTGATACCTTGTAAGTAGTATCTTTGTGATATTTGGGGGTTTCAGCAAATATTCAGTATCTGACTAAACTGGCTCTGTATTATTTGCTGGGGCAGTGTCATCTGCAGCCTCCTGCTTTGCGGAGGTGGAAGTAGAAGTGCCAGTTTAGGAGGAGGCGGTGCAGTAGTTCCAGGGACACCGAGGCTTGATGGAGAGGAAAAAGGGAGAACTCAGCCGGTGACATCCATCCATTCTTTAAGGTTTTTTTTTTTTTTTTTTACTGCCAGCTATCAGCAATTAATATTTTTGTTACCAAAGAGAAGGAGAGAGTTGTTGAGGAGCAGGATGAAGCTACACACACAACACAGCACTTTGGTTGGGCAGGAGGCTGTCACAGAGCTGTTCCCAGCACCCTGTTCTGATAAATGTTACCTTAATTGCAGTGTGGGACTGCCTGAGTAAGTTCTCCCCACGAGTCCCTGACACTGCAGTGGAGCACAACCAGTGGATGAGTCAGCCCTGCCATGCCTGCCAGGAATACAGGTGTCCGTGGAAGTTTGCTGGCAAGCCAAGAGCAGGCACCTTTTTTTTTGTTTTGTTTTGTTTCGTTTTGTTTTGTTTCCCCCGAATGGAGAGGGCGAAATGGGAGGAGACATGACAGCTCTTGACAGTGAGAAGGAGATAGAGTTGCCTGTGTCAGGAAAAAAATAGCCTCTTCTACAAGAATGAGTGGTTAGAAAAAACAAAAAAAGTAAGCATTTTCAATATATTATAAACAAAATTATCTGCCAAAAGGGCAAGATAATTATCCTAATGTGATTTTTGACCAAGATAAATTTATATTATTTTACAAACTGGGTAAGAATTTGAATCTTATGCAAAACCTAGAAATAAATCTAAAAAATATGATAATGTAATAAAATTGAAATTATTAGCAGTCCAAGTACCATACTCGAGGCAGTAAAACCCTTTAAGCTCCAATGGAAAATAGGCTAGTAAACTTGGAGTAAGTTACTCTACTTTAATCACTTGATAAATAGCTACAATGCTTGGAAGAATTGATAGTGTCATTATAGCAACATCCCTTTTTATAAACAGCCTGGTGCTGATTTGATTCTAATTGCTGCCAGAGGAACAGTATCAAAGTAGTGTTGCTCCAGCAGCATAACTGTGGAGTGAGCAGAAGGGGTATTAGCTGCCTGAAATGAAGAAAGCTCAGGTTTTTCAAAGGCACAGATTCTAATTCCGGGAGTGATGGAGAAGGCTGAGTAAATTCAGCAGTAGGATAAACTACGGAAGAAATGTTTGACAAAGAGAGAGCATAAGGTAGACAAAACAAGCTCTTCTGAGTTCACAAAATCGCAGAAAAACAGTGAGAGAGGTTGAGAGGTTTGAGCATGAGTGCATGTTTGCTTTCTCACCAGAAAGGATTGTCCTGCTGGGCCAGTGTGGCCCCATTATCAAAGCGCAGCTCTGACCACCCTGGCTCTCACCTTCGCTGTACCACAGACAAGGGGCCTCGTTCACAGCCCCCTTGTCTTATGTGACAATCCAATATGGATATCATAATTTTTTGCAAGCCTAGTATCAGATACCAGAGGCCCAGTTTTAAAGACATTCTTAATAATTAGAGCATCTTTGTATACTTGTGAGCACCGTGTCCGCCTTTTGGTGCCCATGAATGCACCTAAAAACGAAAGACTCCTTTTCCAAATTTCATCTTTAGCAATTCTGTTTCTACACTGCAATTCCTGGATTTTATCCTTCTTGTGCTGCAGTGCTGTGGAGGAGGTATCAGCATTATGCTGATGACTGCTATGAGGTTTGAGGGCAATAAATTTACATTTATGTGGAAAAAAGCCTAGCACACATGCTTCTAGGCTGGGTCTTCTTCCAAAAACTAACAAGAAGTTGTCTTATTTTGGGAATGGTAGGAAGAAAAGCAGTGTTCCAGAAGGAGGGAAGAGGAGGAACATGTTTAGTAGTTCTGTCAAGTTAGCAACAAACCCAAGAATAAACAGAAATGCAAAGGGGAGAGCTATTTATCTTTTTACACAAATCATGAGATAAGCTTCTCCCATAGATTGTGGACTAAGTGAAATATGTAAAATATCTTACTGAAGAAAAAATTGCTTCAAGTGGCACTGAATGGCTCAAGAGATTAGTGATGGGATAATAGCTTTTCTCCAGTTAAGTGGTAGACCAGTCCAAATCAATTCTAGGTCTCTAGAGACTGGAAGGTGTTGCTATCCTGTGACTCCTTCGCAGTTATTTGAAATGATTTTTTGGTCTCAATTCCATCCTTAGGTGCCAGGAAATTATCCCCAGCCCAATCAGCACTGAATTACCTTGAGCTAACTGTTGTATCCTCCCCCTAAAGATGCACAACCCTCAAGGCTTTGTGTACGAATGGCAGTTGTTTTATTTAGTGCTACATTGCTGGTCAGAAATGTTTTGTCTCCCATGGAACGGACAGATTACACAAAAGAAGAGAAAACTTGGGATATGATGCAATGTAAAATCATTTTTTAAATAAATGTAATGATTTGGTCTTTTAATGTGGATCCCTTGGGAGAGCAGGGCTGCTTTTGGACACTTTCAGCTACCCCTCACCTGCACCCAGAGCCTGCCTGCCTTCAGGCTCTGTTGTGACTTTCCCCTACATCAATGTAAGTCATGGACTAGGGCCACAACTTGGGAAACAGCTATTGGCCATAAGAAACAACTAGAAAATTCAAACTGGCGGCATGCCCTCCAGGTTTGTTTTGAAGCATCTATTTAATGTGTGAAACTGGACCAGTGAAGTGATGCTAGGAACATGCCAACTTACGGCAGCCCAGAGTCTTGCCTATCAATTTTATTCTGAAAGATTATAATAAGAAAAATAGCAGACATTGATTATTCTGACAAACAAGCAAACAAGTAAGAAGCAATTCTTACCAAGGTGAGGAGGATTTGGATCTTTTATTAGCTCTAACAGTAGGTCTAGAGCTAGTGAACCACAGCAGAATTCATATTATTCAATGTACCGAAGAATAAAGAGACCTGGAGTTATTAGACAAGAATCTCAGCACTTCTGTGTGTATGACTCCTTGGAAAAAACAAATAGGATATTATGACAATGTAAAGGTATTTGAGAATTGAAATCACATGTGTATAGTCACATTTTCTATAGAACTGATGCAATATAGATTTGGTTGCAATTGTCTTGCAGGAGAAATTTTATTTTTTCCTTAGCCCAGGCTGCTCTAAGTTTAAGAAGGCTCATCAGGGTGGAAGGCTAAAGGGGTTAGGGAAATAAGGCATGATAGAGGTGACCTATGGGAACTTTCATTATTATGTGGAGCCATGATGAGTGAAATGAGAGGAATTTCTCTCTGTCATGAAAGGCTGAAATGTCGAGGGAGCAATCGCAAATTAATCTATTAAGAATAAGCAAGAGGCTGAACAGCGTGACTCAAAAGGGTGGAAATATATGGAATAAGCTGCAGTGTAAAATCACAATGATTTCTAGACACGAACTTAAAGACATCCATCTATGATTTTTAATTTTTGCAATGAAACAGGGATTCCTGTATGTGTGTATACGTGAGGCAAAGTTTAAGCAGATTAAATTGGTCTCTTTCTATTCAGATACTCCCAATATTTGTAATGACCAGGCCTGAATGAGAAGTTGTATTCTGATTTGTGTGGCTTTAACCAGAACAATGTGTCAGGCATTTTCCCATTTGTAAAAAAGACATACAAATAAAATGCCTCACAGGCAGTTTTCTGTGTGGTGATTTTCCATTTGTGCTGTGACATTTTTAACCTGAATTGAATGTTTGTAAAAGGTGCTATTTGATGACATAGTGTAACCAAAAGCCTCTTTTTATTGACAGATCATGCACACTCAAGGCTGGAGAAATTTCTCTGTGTCAGACTGGTGAGATACAACCCCACAGCCGGAAGGAACGAACTTTCAGGAGGAAGAATGGTAGGTCCATATCAGTCAGTCCAATCTTAGTTTAAATTTTGCTCCATGATTATTTTTAAAGCGCTCACAACCATAGGATTTGAAGAAAGGAGTGACAAGTTACCCAACTGACGGGACCTCATGGTTTTTTTTTTTCTCTGTTCCCCAGCAGTGGCTGAAACTTTCTGGAGTGTTAATGCTTTGTCCAGTAGTGGCTGGAGTGAAATTTGACACAGGTTACCAAGTGCATTTTGGTGGAGCTGATCCAGTAGGAATTGCCTACCCCTCACTGTGGTACTTGGGAACCAAGGGTCTGTTGTTTGCTCAGTGCCCATCCCTGATGCCAGTCTTTAGGCCTCAATGTTAATCATTTCACAAAGCTCACATAGCTTCAGACTTCTACCTTTGCCAGCTTATTATAGTCTAGGAAGATGAGATGTGACTATGCTGAGATACAACCCCCAGTGATGGCACTTTATAATACTGTATAACTGGAGGATTGCTATTGTAGGCAGAGAAAAAGGCAATAAAGCAGCATTGATATCCTGCCTGCCCTCTTACAGGAGTTATTGAATCAAACCTACCAGAACTGCCAGACAAACAATTTGCAGCTGCAGTCTGAAGCCTGACAATGACACAGAATCAAAAAGAAATAGTTGGAGTGCATGGGCTTGTGAACTCCTCTGCGACCCACCACAGCAGGCTCCCTAGGATTGTTCTCCTCTTTCTGTCCTTTCCCTGTACAATTCCTTCTCTTTACCTCCCTTTTCCTCTTTCCCATTTTCTCTCCTACATCTTTCCATTTTCAGCTCCTCACACCTTTCCTTTCTCTCTCTCATTACCTCATTATTTTCTTCTGTTGCCTCCAATATACCTCTTGCTTCTTGTTTGTTTTTACTTTGTGAGTTCAAGTGCTCTCCTGTGTTTCTCATTGATTCTATTTCCTGAATTCTTTCTTGGTTTTGATTAATTTAATATCCTTCCCCTGGTTTACCATACTCTCTCCTATTCTCCTATCTCTGCTGTATGATTTTTCTGTTTCATTTCCCTCTCCATTTTATTTCTGTTTCTTCTTCTCCTGCCAGTTCTTCTACCTTAATTTTTCTTGAGCCATATTTAGCCAGTAGCTGGGCTCTATGTTGCTCTTACTCCTCAAATGTGAGGATTTAAACATTTCCTGTGCACTAGGATTTCCAAAGTGCCAATCCAGCTCAACTAAGGGGAACTGATGTGGTTTGGCTCTAATGTCTATGAAGAGAGATACTGCAAAAGCCAGCATAACAGTAGCACTCACCAGTACTCTCTGGCTCATGACCCTACACTCATAGTTGCTTTCAAAGCTTACCAAATTAATGGGTTCTGGATCAGACCCGCAAGTACCATCTTCTCATCAAATTTCTGTCCTTTATTTCAGTAGAAATCTCAATACTCTCAGTTTCCTGTAGTGTACAGTTTTGCTTTGGCTCAGGGGAGTATGGTTGGGTTTTTTTGGTAGTTTGTTTTAAAATAATTATTCTAAGGCACATATAATGTATGTAGGGTTCAATGAATAGAGGTCATACTTTCAGGCTCATATATATATATACATATAAATAATAATTCCTAGTTTTTGCATGCTCATAACGATTATCTACTATTTTGGGGAATATTTTTCCTTTCCCTTTCTTCTCTCCTAACCACTGTCTAACCATTACCCTTCTAAAATTTAGATGTGCAGTCTTCTAGATGGCTGGCAGGAAGGTTGATAGTACACAAATCCTCCTTTTTACTTCCCCCCTCCCCTCTCACTCATCTGAAGTTACAGGCTCAGGTTTTGTTACAGGATTGATGGTGAGGCTTTTTCAATTACTTTGGTTTTTATCAAGTTCCTTGGTTTACTTATTTCCTCTATTCCCTTTGCCCAACCACTTCCACTTAGAAATGCATCTGTTGCTCTTTGTGACAATATTCAGGGAGACCTTATAACAGCCTCCCAGTATCTAAGTAGGGCTTAGTAGAAGGCTGGAGAGGAACATTTCACAGGAGCAGTTAGTGATAGCACAAGGTGGAATGGCTTTAAACTGAAAGAGAGTAGGTTTAGATTAGGTATTAGGAAGAGATCCTTTACTGTGAGGGTGGTGAGGCACTGGAAAGGTGTCCCAGAGAAGCTGTGGATGACACAGCCCAGGAAGTGTTCAAGACCAGGTTGGAGGTGGCTCTGAGTAACTGGGTCTAGTGATCTTTAAGGTCCCTTGCAGCCCAAGTCATTCTGTGATTCAACGAATATTACCTCACTGCCTTTCAAAAAGTGGTTGATACTGCTCTTTATTTATATGTTCTACGAGAGCCCCACCACAAGGTGACCTCTTGGAGGGGGCTGCTGCCAGGACCAGCTCCCAGTGCTCCCCTCTAGGCACACCAGGGCAGCCCCATTTCTGCAGGACTCTGAAGCTGTGGAAGCCATCTGAGAAGGGGATCAGGGTGCTCACCATTCTGTAGCTGACTACTAGCAGGCTAAGGAACCAAGTCGAGAACAGATCTCACTGACACGATGCCACCTCTCCTTGTATAAAATTATGTATAATAGAAACACAAGAGAAACTCTTCCTTCCTCTTCTACTTTGTCTGCTTCCTTCTGTCTTTCCAAGTACTGCTCCTGTGAAATTCAGTGCTGGTGAAAAGGGAAAGAAAATCGCTTCCTATATAAGCAAGCCCTTTCTCCTCTGCTTGGATTTTTCTCCTTTTGTCTGCCTCTTTATTTGATTTTAAACCTTAGACTCCTTGAAGGTTTTCTGTTAAGAGTTTGAGCACAATTTGGAATGGGGGGAGCAGTCAGAGCATTACCTAAAAAGTACTGCTTTATTTTTAGCTAATGGAAGAGGAGAGCTGATAGGATTAGGCCTGCAACATGAGTACCTCATGCAGACAGCTACCAACACATCAACAGGGGAAGGGTTAAGTACGGTTTCTTTCACTTTCTTTCACCCCTTTTACACTCTCCTGCTTCACCTTCTTCACCCAGTAACTGACACTTGCAAGAGCAGTGCAAATTCTTGGGCATGTTCTGGTACTGGTCAATACAGGAGTAAATCTCACAGTCCCTCCTGCTGTTTCACATTTGCCACCTGACAGCAGTGGTTGCTCAGGAAGACCGAGGGGTAAGGTTTTAAAGCTTCAGACTGGGTTTTAGCCATGTGACAGCTATTAAAGCAATTGGGAGCCAGGTGGCTAAAATCCAGTGCAATTCTTTGTAATGGTACCCCTGAGAGTGCCCATCTCCTTTTAGCACTACTATTGATTAGGCAATTCTTGACTTTGAGAAACAAAATTGGTGTGTGCGTCAAGGTTCTTTTCCTCAATTTGGCCTGGTTTGAAATTAATCGTTCATCTTGAGCCATTATTGTAAGCAGCTTTAAGCTTCAATAAATTTCAGTGTGATTTGAGTTTTCTGTCATCCTTCTCTATGGAGGCCTGTTGTTTACTAGTCTTCTCCTGGACATCTCCAGAGCTGTTTGGCCTTTATCCTCATCTCCCGCATTGATCCTGTTATGTTGTCCAGTGTGATTGTCCAAGCGCAATAAAGTGCTGGGGACTTTATTTAATGGCTGCACACAGTGCACAGTGGGCAGCACTGAGGCCAGTGGGTACTTGGTTTTCAGTAGGTACAGTGCATTTTATGAGGTAGACCATGTTATGTTTTAGCATATTGTCCAGATCCTGCCTCTGCCTTGACTGAAAAGATCTGGTGTTCTTAGCACATAAACTATAAGCAAGTTCCTCCTAACTTCAGAAACTCCTAATGAGTATTTGATATTTGCTAGGGGGTAAAGTGCCACACAAAGGTACCTGAATGTATACTTCTGTTTGTGAGAAGGTAAAAATAAATTTGTAAAAATAAGGAAGTCTGTTCCCCAACCCTCTCACCTTTTGCACTTCCCGCCTAATATATTCCCTGCTCCTCTTTATTTTTCTAAAGTGTGGGAAGATTCTTCAGCATGTCATGTCATTATTTGTGGAGAGACAGGGCAGGCTCTGCATGAGGATGTGCCTTTTGCTTTGGGAGTTCAATGCATTATATTTACTTATGTGGGTTCTCCCATCTGCTTCTTTTGGGTGTTCTAGAGTACTCTCGTGAACTGTTAGGTAATGTTAAGTACTGCCACAAGTGACTGTCACTGAATAGCTTTCCCCTGCAATAAAACCTAAAGTGAAAGCTGGACTGGACCTAGATGGAAAAAGCTCTTGAGCCAGTCCGTTACTTCAGCAGTCAGGTAGATCTAGAGTCTGCTGCTGTGTCACTTCTCTCAGTGCTTCCCCTTTCTTCCTTGTAGCCCTCCTACTACTCTCAGTAACCAGGCCAGAGAAGAGGCTATTTAGCATTTCTGTGTTGCTAGAAGACTTTTGTTGGAATGTTTGGGTGTGGGATGAGGTGTAAACAAGGGAATTTGAGATGGAAAGAAATTCAGAAACACTGGCTCCAGAAAAATGACTGCTTCTTATTCCCATTTCTGTTCAAAATGGAATAAAGCATTTCCTCAAATGTCACAGTCAACCAGGAAGTCCTTCACCTCCCTTGCCAAAGAATGTTGATTTAGGCACCCCACAAGTGGTTTTATAAGACATCCCTGTCTGTGTTGAGTTGGGAGATTGTCAAAGCCCAAAACATTCTGCTTGAATAAGCTGTTGTATTCCAATGAGAAGATGTTTCATCTGAAATTTCATAGTCAGTTCTACTAAAAATTCAGCTCATCATGAGCTTAGTGTGAAATGAGATGCTAAGATTACATGGACAGCACTCCTGTTGGACTGAGATGGAGCTCCAAGAAAAAGAAATCTATGTACCCTCTCTCCCATTCCAGTCAAGTTCAATGGAAGTTTTTCTGGAAGGATATTTTTGGAAATCTCAGCATAATGACAAATTTCAAGCTCTGTTAAATACGTGTGTTTGTGTGTGATATATGTGTGTGTATATATATATATAACAAAATCATACAGAGCACAATTAGTGCAGAAACATGAATATTGAAAACTCTGAGGCAGATTGCCCAAGCCTGTGTAAAAATATGTGCACCTTTGGTACTGGGGGCCTTGCCAAACTAATTAATGAAGCATATGCAAACATTCTACTTTGCAAACGTTCTTTGTATTTCATTAGATTCTCAGAAAACAATATGGGGAATCTGATAAGAAAATGTATTTGATCTTTAAATTGTTGTTGCTGCAGCAAAACACATCTCTATGCTGTTTTACATTCACAGCTGATGTTATGTCACAAAGTCTAAGATTTGTAAAGAGCTTTATATTTGTACTAAAACCTCTGTATTAATTGAGGTTTGTCAACCACACATCTGAAAGTGATGGTTTTCCACAAATACTTTAAGTGAATGTAGCTTTTGTGCATGGAAATAAACCAGATATTCCCCATGTAGGAAGCACTTGCCACATGGGAGGTACTGCAGACATAAAATTGCTGAAGGGCAGAAGAAGAGCTCCTTCCAGAGTTCAGCGAGTGGGCTCACGATCTCTGACTCTTGCTCTCTTCTGCGATGTTATTTCAGTTTTACAGATGGAAACAGAGGGCCAAAGAGGTTGGGAGAACAGAGCCCTGCTTTGATGGTGAGAGAGGAGAATGTGGGTGTAGCGTTCTTCAAATGGTTTTTGATTCTTTTGTGTTGTGCTCTCCTTTTGAGCCAAATTGCCAGTTGGTTTTCCAGACTGGGAAGAGCAGCAAGGATCAATAGTGAAAGGAGGGAATTAATACCAAATTTGATTTTACCCATAATGCAGTCCTGTTTATTTGCAAAGAACATAGAAGGTTCCATTGTCTATCCTGAGCACAGGAAATATTCCATAATGGTTGATGGATTTGCTATCAGACTTAAAGCATCCCTGAGCCTCCTCTGCTCCTGTCTGTTCTTTCTGGATTTGTTTTTTGCCCCCGACTTATGTCTGTCTGAAATCCTTTGTCCTACCAGTTTTGAAGGTAACCCTTTGGTTCAAGTGCTGCTTAAAATGTCTTGTGATCTCTTTGTTTTGGTTAATGACTCCTGTTGCTTTGTATAGCTGATTTCTTAAAGGACCTTATTTTTTCTTATATCCTAAATAACAGGCTGTAAATGTGTCCACAGATGTAAGCAAGGCTTCATTAACTCTTTCACAGGAAAGTTTTTAAGTATGTTAAAGTATTAATTACAATATAAAAGTGAGAAACAGTTGTGTCCAGATATTCTGAGCTAAGATAAAACATTGCTGCTTCCCCTGACCTCAGTGGAGCAGAAGCTGTTGTCTATTAGCAGCCAGCAGTGTTGGCCCCTGATAATTGTTTTTCTTGCCCTTGCTCCCTACTGAAACAGTTTTGGTCCACACATTCAAACACAGGCTCAGGAGGACTTTTAAATGGAAAAAATTAACAAATGGGTATCACCTGCCTAAAGAACTGAAGTAATTTGCTGTGACCAGAGGTCTGCCCTCCTCAGTGACACAGTTTTTTTCTCCACAAGCACCAAAATTCATCAGTGACCTCTTTGGTATGCTGCAACTTTTATAGCATTGAAAAAACGAGTGAGTCATAACTGATCTACTCAAATTGGTTTCCCATCCTCAAATCTTGATGCATCTCCCAGGAAAGCAGGCAGGGGATGCTTCTTGATAGTTCTGTCAGCAGTTTCGCCCAGAAATCACAAAAGATAGATTCCAAATAGATCCATAAACAGAAGAATTTTCCCAGAAACGCTGGGGGCAAACAGCTGGGACTTCTCTCCCACTTTTACCATGAAGATAAGGAGGAAACGTACCAAACTGCATTAAACACTCATGGCTTGGTCTTGCTGGGGGGATAGTACCAGGTGATTTTGCGTCTTCCAGTGTATTGGTGTCTCAAACCGTGGAAAGAGGAATGACCAAGCAAGGTGACAAGGCTGTTACACCAGACTGTTTCTGAGGCATCCAGCTAAAACCATGGGAGGCAGTGGCTAAGGAAGGAATGTGTTTAAGATAACTGTGGTATCTCCCAGTATCTGTACCATGCTGTGTGTGCATGTCCCTTCAGAGGGCCCAGGAGCTTCAGCTCAGTGTAGCAGAGTGCTTGCGGCGGCATCCAGGAACATGTCATCCCCCAAGTGGAGTGCCTTGCTGAGGAATGTGTTTGAATGACACATTGCAGTCCTTCGTGAGGGAGTTTTAGTTTGATTTCCTGTGGAATAGAATACCCAAGAACAGAGTAAAATCAGCATTTGGAAAACATTCTGTCCTTCTCTACACTGATTTTCCAAAGCTGCTTTTCACTACATGCCTAGAAGGTCCCATTCAATTAGGAAATGTAGAAGTGCATGTACATGGTTTAAAGCTGTGTATGGGAGGCTGTTCTATTTTCCAGGCTCTTAAAAATGTGACCACAGAGGATATCAACACAGATTTGTGGGATCATCTTAGAAAAGGTTGAATATAAAGTTTTGTTTGCAAATACATATGCCATCAAAACTTGATTTACCAGTGCTCTTTACCATTTGATCAGATAAAAGAATATTAGCTCTTAAAAATGAGACACAAACTGAATTCCCTTTTCAGTGCAGTATATAATAAGACTGTATTTCTCTGGGCTTGTATAGCTCTTTTTGTCATCCAAACAGACACATGCAGAAGTAGCCTTTGAGCCCCTTCCTACTGTTTCAACATGACAGTTGTTTAAAGCAGCAGAGGGCCAGGTATAAAGAGGGTTATGAAACTTTGAGATGTCCTCTGGTGATTTTTGCTTCTGTGGTTTAAATTTTCCTGCCTGCAGCTATTCCTCTGCTCCACTGCTGGAATTAACTCCCAGCAGCCAGACAGTGACCTGTGCAACTCTTCCCCAGCACCTCTGATGCTGTGCCCTGACATGGGAAGGCAAAGGCACGTGTTGCTCTGCGTGGGCTGGCAGTGAGTAGTTGGGACAGCAGTGCCTGAGACCTCCACACTCACATTCCCAGGAAGCTTTTGTTAGGAAGGCAGCTCCGTTTCCATATGGAGGTTCTGTTCAAATCAGAATAAATCCCTCATTTCTTATTGTCTAGTGTATTGCAATGGAATAACATCAAACTTGATCCAAAGTTCACTCCACCAATGTTTTCCTTTCAGCTGCACTGGGCTCTGAAAGAAATCCAATAAATAGCTTATGAGCAAAATTATATAGAATGATCGACATGCAACTGTCATGCTGCATTTGTCTCATGTTGTTAGTCATTATGAAAACCTGCATAATTCTGGAGCAGGACAACAGTTTCCACACTGCAAATTGCAGATTGTGTTTGCCAGCCCACAAAACATCACGATATTTGTTTTGAAACTTTACAGTGCTATCAGGGGTAAATTCACTTTATCCATACAAATAGCCCCATTGAGAAAACTTAGATTACACATGCAAGGAAGAGTAGGCAGAACTTGGCTTTGGGCAAGAGAGAAGCATATCTGGCTTTCTTCTGTGGAAGTGAGTGAGCAAAGAGCTGGAGAGATACATTACTGGCAAGTGTGCCACCAGGGACTCAGGGAGAAAACGTTGGGATCCAATTGAGATAATGGTACTCTGTCTCCCTGAATTCCTACTTTGCTCACCTTCCTACCTCAGTCATTTAGAAAGACAGCTTTACTGCAGATTTCATGCAAAGCACAACATCCTTCAGTGCCTCTCTGTGCTTCCACAGATCGAATTTATTCATGTTGTGAATGAGCTTACCACTGTCAGAAACAATAGCCCCATTTTTTGGAGATAGAATCATTGGAAAACTAGCTTGTATGGCTTATTTTTTTCATTTGCTTTATCAAAAGATTTTTAAAGTTTATTTTATTAATAAGTACTGCAGACATCACTGACTTTAGGCTCAGTTTTAGGTGGAAAGGGGGTTTTTTGCATTCCACCACCTATCTTGACAGACTCTGTGTGTGCCAGAGGCAGTGGTCTTAACCCTGGATCAAAACCTAATCTCTCCTGCTTTTGTAAAACCTTTCCCTGTAATTCTCTCCCTACTAAATTATATTCTGTTCTTTGCCCTTGAATAATTTTAAAATGTATAGAATAAAGTGTGTGTGTGTGTGGGGGGGTGTTCTGTTCCATTGAGCGATACCTGGTAATCAAAATACTGCATTCATATCTTGCTGCAATGATCTCATTTCTATTGGGACAGCACTCCTGTGAGCACAGCCTCGTGTTGTGTTCATCCTGTTACAACCAGATAAACTCATAATGTAGACAGATAAGAGCTATGCTCATTAATCTATTAATTACCTATTGTCAGTTGTCAATATGTTTCGCTTGATGGGAAACTGGAAGATTAGTTTGTATTGTGAAGATGTAGTTTTTTGTTCTGTATTACTATTATTTTATTTTGGTGGGTGGTATACTACGAAATGACATTCAAGCTTGTGGCATTTCACCCGAAAAAGTAGAGCTGCCTCATTTTTAAGTTTCTAGCCTCAGAAAAGTGCTATGCCCCAAATGGCTGTAAAATAAAAAGCATATTTTCAATCAGAGGACCCTGAAAGAGCTGTGACTGTGTTGAGTAACACGTTTTTTATGATGGGCATTCAGGACATTCTTAAAATCAACACAGCCTGAGATACCCTGATTTCCCGGGGAAACTGAAACTCTGTGGGGACTTTATTGTTCGCTGGAAATTTGAGACTGATTTTGTCTGTGACTGGAGCTCTGGAGCAAGATTTTATTATAATTGTGTGACCTTTAATACACCATGAAGAGATTTCAACTTCTCTATTTTTCTAGTCTATAACAAATCAAATGTTTTACTATAATGTACAGTCACCAAGTTTACACCTTAAGAAGGATGATTTTCAAGGGCTTATCTCTACAAAGAACAGTGAAGCAGAGAGAGTTTCGAAAGAAAAAAAAAAAGAAAAAAAGAAGGGAGAGGAACATCACAGAAGCACTTTATAGACCTATTTGAATCACAGCTTTAAGTCATTTATATCACGGCCAAAAAGCCCATCCATGTGTGCGTTTAATAATGATGGCCAATTCTGAACAGAGACTGGAAATTTTCCTCTCCATGGCATGAAGCAAAAAAACCCCTCACTGTTTCTGAGTTGGTAACTTGACCTGTTTGAATTATTTTATTACTTGTGAGACTGTCAGCCAGGTGGCCAGCATTTAAACTCTGAGGACAGATCTGGGGACTGATTTCTGTGCAACTACCATAGTTAAGAGCAGCTGATGATTAGGCAGCTCAGGCATTTTCTAGGCACACTTGGGCAGCTCTGTCTGACAAATAGCAGCTCATCCATGGGGCAGTGATTGTCATGCCATCCATGCACAGGTTTGGAGGACACAGGCAGATCTTCCGTAGCTTTCAGGATGTGTATTGGTGCTACATGCCTTGGCGTAAGAACCCACCTTCCCTGTTTTCTGCCCTGACAGAGGAAAGCACTTTATTCCGTCAGGGTAGACAAGATGTGTTCCCTTCTGGCTGCAGTCACTTCAGTGACAGGTATAGGAATCCATTTGCAAGATCCAGAAGTCTCTGTTATGATAATCAAGGTTGATCTCATAGAACTGAGTTTAATCAGATGCATTTTTCTCATGATATGTGTGTGGGGCCAGGCTTCTATTACAAATTTCCAAGGAAAAAAACAGGCATTACTGAAATGCATGTGGGTCCTTTAATATCCAAAGAAATTCTGTTTGCTCTAGCTATTTTTACTCTCTGGACTTCTTTCTTTCTGTGAAAACTTAAGGAGGGAAATATATTTAAATTAAATGAAATTACATGAAAGAAGAAAGGATGAAAAAAAAAAAATCTCCCTTTCCACTAAAAATGTGCCAAACCCCTTTAAAGTGAGGAAATTACTTTTCTCAAATATCATTAATATTTTAGCTTATTTTCCCCCCAGTTTTGGAAAGCCACAGGCATTACGATCTTACTCTTTCTCATCTTCTCTAACCTTCTTCAGAAGAGAAGGCATTTTGGAACATGGCACAAGAGCAAAAGGTAAAATAGGAAATAGAGAAAGAGAAGAAAATCTGTGGCTAGCATTCAAATATCTGTATTCACTGGACACCAGTCAGATATTTGTATTCAGAGCCTCAAAGGTAGAAAATGATAGAAAGGTGTGAATGGAAGTTTAATGCTTTGAAAACTTATTTAAGAGTAAATGTGATCCATTTAAATGCCTCAAAATAGAAAAATTCAAAATATGGGATTTTTTTGCATCTTCCTGTTTCAATACCCTTTTTCTTTTACATGAATATGGCTGAACTCAGGGGACCCTACACACAAAATACATGTCATATCCTTTCCCTAAGTATTTATTCACTGATGAGGACTGAATTGCAGAGAATAAATGCCTCACTTCGGGAGGAAATATATGGCAGAGTCTTGAAAGGGAACCAGCTCTCCCAAGTCCAAGATGAACACCTAAGCCAAAATCTCACTCTTTCTTATCACAATTTGTTTCTCTTTCTTTCCAATACCTTCTTTAAACATTTCTTTTGTTCAGTTCATTGAGGTCAGTGGTCTCAGCTTGTTGCAAGCACCCCAGAATTTCACCCTTTATGTTTTTTTTTTTTTTCCTTTGTACATTGTCTATATATTGAGTTGCTAGCTCTGCATTTCTTCTTGCTCCCACATCTTTCCCTGCTGTGCAGAAGGTGACAGCTTCAGGAGCACAGTGTTTTGTCATTTTTGACCTGTGGGATAGTGCACACCCCTTTTTAAGCCTATGTCCCATTGTAAGTCAGCCCCTTTTGATCCAGACTCCATCCCCTTTTATTGACCAGCTCCCCTATTTCCACTAAATGTTTCAACCCTGCTGCCTGCTCCCTTTGTGCTTTCTTTAATTCTCAATATTTCTGCAGCAGAACTGAGCCTGCCATCAGTTTGCTTAGTGGAGCAGAAGACAAAGCCAGGCTGGTGCTGGTGCTGATGAATAGGTCATCAGTGACAACAACCTGTGCTGCAGAAGTTAGCCCCCACTGACACTGTTTTCAGTCCGCTTGAATGGAAACTCCTGGGAGTCTTTCTTTAAAGAGCCCAGGGGTGAGGAAGGCAGGAAAAGGGAAAGAAAAAGAACAAATAATTATAGCAATAACACTCCAACTTTCTCAGTTGTGCATGGACTTGGCTAATTGAAACGAGAAGTATTTTGGGTACCTGTAGATATGGTAGGTTAAGAGATTGCTCTTTTTTACCCACTGTGACCTCTGCAGTGGGGTGCAGTGGCTTTCTGTATCTCTAGATAGAGATAGATAGATTTCTCTCCATTATTAGGTTAGGTGCTGTCACCTTTAGAAACAAGATCTCTATAAGCCCTTGCCCCTACCAAAAGAGTTATAGCAATGATGAGAAAGGGAAATGTTCCTTGTACGGGTTATCCAAGGAAGGTAACATCCAGTGTTGCAGCTCTGACTTCTGACTGAGCTAAACCTACACCTCTCTGGAGACTAATGCAGAGCTGGGACTAACTGCAGAGCCCTGCCTACCAGGATAAGAGAGAGAGGGGCTAGGAATGCACACAACAAACCCCATCTTCCAGTGCTTCTGGAATACATGTCCCTTATCTTGAGAAATTTTCTAATTAAACAATTAAGGGTTTTTTTATCTAAACAAAGTCCATTTTATTTAGACAAAACTGGAAACAGCAGCTGTCTTTATAAGAAAATGCTGAGGCTCAAACTGCATTCGTCTTGTAGGGCAAGTCCACTTGAGTTATAGAGGTGGGAAATTATATGTATAAGTGAGGAAAACATTGGTTGTAATGAGCAAGACTGAAGAAACAGCTCTTTATTCAGAAAGCCCATGGTTTAAAAGGTAGTAGGCAAATAGTTTTAAGAGGTTTGCAACACATATCCAGACAGAAATTAAAACAGAAATGCAAAAGAAGAGGTAGATGCTGAAAAATTTCAAATCTAACTTTTTAATGTAGTGGACTTTCTTGCAAACTTCCAGATAATTAAAACTTTGTTCACAAATTACATAATATAAGTAGGGGGAGCTGGTAAATATGGAATGCATTTTATGGAAAAAAAAAAAAGTCATATGATTTTAATTTGGAAGAAGAGGAGGAGAAACACCAAAGTAAGAATTCAGGGACCAAGATAAATTGGTTTCTGTTTCTGAATTACAATAAAGAACATGAAACTAAAATTGGTCAGAACTGGTAGAAAACACCACTGAATAATTTTGGGGGATTTTTTCTGTATGAGTGTCAGAAGAAAACCTAATCACACAGTATATATAAGTGTATGTGTATATTTCTTGTGCAAACTGCTCCAAGTTTTACACAGGCTGTTTACCTTAGGGAGTTAATTTTCATATAACACTTTCTGGTTCTGCAAAAACTTTGAGGTCTCCTAATAAATTTCACATAGCTGACCTGTATGGCAAGAAACTTGTTACTTAGTCTCACAGTTTGTATTTATGCAGAATAGTGTCTGGGTTTTTATTCAGTAGAAGGCCATTTCTGTTAGAAAAAGGACCTAAAGATTGTGATGATGGGGATGCCAATAATCAGAAGAGGGAAGGCACCAAGTTTTGGAAAATAGCATAACTTCCAAATCGTGTAGTTTTTAGAAATGATTAATGTTTTGGCAGTCTGTCTTAGTTGCAGAGTTTAAACATGAGCATTGCCAGGATGGATTGATTTTTGTTTGAGGAAAATGTAGCTGCATCATATTGCATTGGTTTGCTTTGTGGTGTGTCTACCAGCTGATTGTGGTGTTGCTGTAGCATGGCCTCCTCATCTCCCTGCGTGAAGCCCTCTGAGGCATGAGCAGCTCCCAGCCACCTTCTCAGGACTCCTCAGTAGTCAGAAGTTGTGGCTGTAGCTCCATGCTCAGCTGTGGTGAGACAAGCACACAGAGGACAGAACTCTCCATCCCCCTACAGAGGTGCATGGGGAGGGTCAGGCTAGTACAGCTGGAGCTGGACAGCAGCAGGCAAAGGCAAGAGTGCACATAGCTGCAAGTTTGTGTGCCTTTTGGCAAAGCAGCACAGGCAGTGGGCTGGCTTAACATGTGGCCCTGGCAGATTTTCCCACCATTCATCACATGGATAGAATATAGAACCATAGAATCATTTGTGTTGGAAAAAGATCTCCAAGACCATCAAGTCCAACTGTTAACCCAGCACTGCCAAGTCACCACTAAATCATGTCCCCAAGTGTCCCATCTACCCAGCTTTTAAATACCTCCAGGGGTGGTGACTCCACCACTTCCCTGGGTGGCCTGTTCAAATGTTTGAGAACTCCTTTGATGAAGAATTTTTTCCTAACATCCAATCTAAGCCTCCCCTGGCACACATTGAGGCCACTTCTTCTCATCCTATTGGCTGTTAGTTGGGAGAAGAGACTGACCCCCTCCTTACTACAACCTCCTTTCAGGGAGTTGTGGGGAGCAATAAGGTCTCCCCTGAGCCTTCCTTTCTCCAGGCTAAACACCCCCAGCTCCCTCAGCTGCTCCTCACAGGACTTGTGCTCCAGACCCTTCACCAACTTCACTGCTTTTTTTTCAGACACTCTCCGGCACCTCACTTGTAGTGAGAGACCAAAACTGAAAACATGGGTGTTTATTTTCAAATTGCTTTGAATGTAACCTGAGTCTTAATTGCTCTCTGTGATCTCCTGTTGTTATAGCTGACCTGGTGTGCTTTCCCAGCTCTTGTGGTTTGTCCAAGACAGTGGATTTTTCTGTGGAGTTGATTAATTTTTGAGAAATTATTCTGCTTAAATGATTTCAAGGTCTTGAAGATGTCAGGCATATGTTTACATACTCTGGCACAAAAATCTCCTGCTTTTAGGTTCAAAAACAAATCAGAAAAAAAAGTAAAATTATGTGGTCAAGTGAGAGTGAAATGTTCCAAGGTCCTTGAAAGAACATATTTGATCCAAATGATCAAATCAAGTAGTCTTCTGATTTTTAGTTATGAACAATTTTAATATATGTCAAGTGTTTTTAATCCAAATTTGGGGATGGAAAAGAATAGAACCTCAAAAACTTTCAGAAGGAGAAAAAAATTGTTTCTGTTTGAGTTCTCATTATTTATACTACTAGAAAGTGCTTACAAAATATTGCTGTTCTAATTTGTAGCACTTTACACCTACTTTGCATAGCAATAATGCAAACACAACCTTATAAATAAAGATAAGAATGCAGAACCTCTTTTGTAGAATTGGGACCCTAATTATTTCAGAAGGAATAAGGAATAAGAAAACTAATGCTTTTATGTATTTTTTCAATATTTGATAGTCTTCTGTTATTATTGAATTGACTAGGAGTCATGTGATCATCTAGTTTCATGTAAGAAATACTTTTATTATGTTTGAATCCTTAAAATTCTTGTTTAGAAAGGAGTAATTCTGGATTGCTTTTATGAACTTTCAACTAACCCAGATTTTTTACAACAAATCAAAATTAGCACTATTGAACGTGTAAAAAAAAAAAGTTTATTTACATTTGAAATACAGACACACATTGAAAGTCTGTCTCTAGGAGTCCTTTTTGCTACTGGCATATCACTTACACAGTGAAAATTACTATTCCGCTATGGGCAGGGATTAACACTCACTCCTTCCACTTTGAAATACGCTTTTTGAAGTATCTTACCAAATACTGATACCTTACACAAAAACTTGGAAGAATGTTCTATTGCATAGGATGATTTTGAATTCCAGGCACTTCATCTTCAAGTTCTTGATTTTGATTTCATAGTGTAATGATTATCTTTTCCACCATCCTTGTGCTAGGTCATAGGTGTAGTAATCACAGCACACCAGTGTGAGTTCATAGGAGTATGTGCATAACAATTTTCAGAGCTTCAGGACCTTCATGAGGCTTCATTGTCCACAAACATCCCAAATAAATAATTGCCTAAAAGTTCTCATATCTTTAGCTAGTGCCATTTGAAACATAGTGCTTTCAAATCAGAATTGATTGCCTCACTACAAAGGGTTCCCATAACAGTGGCAGAGATTCATCCTTTCAAGGGCATTCCTTTCTCTTTTAAGTTCTGATAGGGGTAGTACATGATATTTTTAGAGGCCTAAACTCAATTGGTTTATCTGTGGGCTAAACACAGCACTTAGAGAGAGCAGGCACCACCTTTGGTATTGTTGATGTCCAGAGACAGTTTAATAGACAAGTTTGACTGGATCTTTGTTTGAAGGACAGTATTACCCCATCCTTGCTGTCATGTAACTTACCCTTTCTGCCCTCTTAATTTATACTCATACTGCCCCCTTTTTTCATATTAGAGTGATGTAAGAATTCTAAGAGAACAGTTACATACCTAGTGAAAGAGCTGAAACCATTCCATCTGTGTTTAGAAGTAATTTATTAGCCAGAAGTGAGGAGAAACCAGTACCCTCTGTCCTGCACCACTAGGCACAGACCTCCCTTATATGTTCTGTAGACAGCAGGGCTAAAATGCTGGAAAATCCCATACAGAAGCTATCAGTAGCATGATGGGCAAAGCAGACTGCTCTAGTGGTACCTGCTGACCAAACGGAGTAAAGATGAGGTTCTACTGAAATTTAAAAATAATGAACTAAGGTGAGAATTCCCTGCAAAACTACCATCTGCATTTAATGGAGGGTATGTGGTTGCACAGCTTCACAGTTATAAAATTACCCAGACAGTATGAGCATTCAGTAAATACACCCTATTGCACCAAAGCTGCATTTACACGTATGCGGTGAAACCTAAGCATTAAAATGATCCTATCAAAGCTTTCCAGAGCTGCAGAAATGAGATAATCTTACTGAGTTCCTCCACCCACCTGCACAGCAGCAGGCTTCTTCCACTGGACTTAATTTATAAGTGTTGACAATCCTGGTTCTATAGAAGCAGAGTTTCATGGGCTTTCAGATGACTGTACCTTTCTTTGTGACTGGAAATAAAATTTGTAGAAGTTAATTTTCTTAATTGCACGCCCATTATGACTTCATTGGTGTCTCACAGCAAAAAAAAGTACAATGCTATCGAGGAATTAATTATTTCTGCTGCCCTCTTGATTTTTCAGTAAGAGAAGCACAACTGTGCTGAATCTTACAGATAGCATCTGATACCAAGAACATGTAGGGAGCCGCCAGTCATGCACAATTTTTGCTGAACTATAATGAAAGTAGTATGACAGCTTATGGTGTGTATCACAAGGCTAGGACTGTTTTGTTAAAACATTAAGTTGATTTTTTTTCACTTATCACAGTAGTTCAGGTGTATTTCAGTCTTTCGCTGTCCTTGTCATCCTCTTGATTTGCTGAGTCTGTTTAGTTTCATCACAAAATTTGAAGAGGCTAGTACTTTGGTGTCACTCCGGAGTACTTCTGAAGACTGCAGGAGTTTTCTTTTGAATTTTCAGTTCATTGAGCTGCAGATAGATGTTCTTTCTCATCTGAAACTCCTAATTTCCTTACCATTGGAGGAAAAAAAAAACCATTTAGGGAATTAGTTTGTGGCTTTCTTCCATTTGTTCCACATACAGCTGCTCATCAACAGTACAGCAGCAAGGAATCGGCACACAGCTACAAGTGCGTGTTCAAATAAAGTGTATTGTGTGCTTTTGTTCTTGTGTTGTGCAGTGATTATGGAAGGAAAATATTTTTATCGAGCAACTAAGAGCACATTAACGCCAGTGAAATCTTTTGCCACCTCCTACCTTCTTTGCAAGACAGTAAACAAGGAGAGAAGTCACAGCAGAGTCACTGTGTATGAGTTGTGCTTGGTGTGACTCTCCTCTGTTGTTTAACATTCCTAACTCCTTGTCTGGCATAAATGGCCACAACTCTGGTGTCTCCATTCACCTTCCCTTGTGCTGTAAGGGCAGTGATATGTTTGCAATAGTCTCACAAAATACATGTTGGATAGTATTTAAAGAAAAATTCCTTGATTGTTAATTATAATAATGCTGAGAATCATAGAAACATTAAAGTTGGAAAAGGCCTTTAAGGTCGTAGAGTCCAACTGTTGAAGTGCAGGAAACTGAAGAATGAAGATGCAAAGTAAGAGCCTGACATTTTCCACCCAGACCCTGCAGTGATGATGGCTGGCTGTGAATCAGGCCTTAGTTCTGGGGCAGGGAGGATTGGTTTGTAGTTACCATATGACAGCTAAAAATTCAAGGTAATTTCCGTGCTTTTGTAACAAGTTGCAAACAAAATGCTTTAACTTCTTCGAAATTTTTTGGGGAGTGAGGAGAATACTTTCTCATTTAACTTCTAGCCTGGGAAAGAGAGAAAAAAAAATTGAACCTAAGGAAATTATTTCACTTCATGTATTTCTAGGATAACTTTGTCATTCTGACTCTGTGTTTCACTTCATTCTCTGAAATTTGAAGGGCAATTTTCACTTTTTTCTTTTTTTTTTAAAAAAATATGATGTGCTATGCTTTCAAAAATGGCCATGCTTAGTTTTTGAGTCACACAGTGCCAGAGTCTCTCAGAGAAATGTGCTCTTTATAGAATGTGTATTTATTTTTCTTTTTTAAGAATACCATATAAACCATGAAGTGAATCTCTTCCTGCCTTTCCTCCACTCCCAAAAGTGGGGACCTGGGAGTTACAGTATGGAGCACTCTATTGTGGCTCTGTCACTTATGCAAAGAGGTCATGGATCATGGAGTCTGGAAGACAAAAGGTGTAGGGCACTCTGCATTTGTGAGGAGAGGATCAAAACAAATCTCCTTTATCTAATGCAGAACCTATTACTGAATCAAACGTGGGGACATGAAGGGTCCAAGTGTGCTTTTAATAATCTGTGTTACAAACAGACCCTAATCTGCACAATTAAGCTTCTTGGAGTTGGCAGGATTTTGTGCAGTTGGCAGTTTTCCCCTTGAATAAAGGTCAAAAAGAGAGGAGTGAATTAACCGATGAATACCTTTTTAAAGGTATTCTATAATTCCATTGAACGCTAGAAATATTTTCTTCATTGCACTAGTGGCTCTAGGGAAGAGTGCATTCAGTGTCCTAATTTAAAAGCCTGCCTATTTCAAGAGTAGAGGCAGGCTACACAATAAACGAAGGAGGCAAGGGGAATAGGAAACCTCCCTCTGTCACTGTGGAGGTGGGAGCCGGGTTGTCAGCATGTGTCCGATTGCAGCCCGCCCTGGGGAGCTCTGCTCATGTGAGTGTTACCTTAGAGGTGCCCTTTTTAGCTATCCCTGACTGTTTTCTAGGTTACCACAAGTATTTCCAGCACCCTGGGAGAAATGATGGGGACCTTGTGTACTCCTTCCTGGGAAGATGTCTTCTTATCCAGAATAGGATTTCTCCAATACAAATGCATATTCTCCTTCCTGAAGGGAGATAGCGCATATGCAGTTCTACCCAAATGGGTGGTGTAGGGTTGCTCTCACAGTAGGATAGCCCCTTTTCTTGATTACCATAATGAGAAAGTGTTTTCATTTAAATAGGAAAATGCTTGAATGGTTTTCTCATCCCTTGCCCCTCCTCTTGGCAAGCAAACACAGTGTTGGGGCACTGGGTTTATCACAGGCCAAAGGGGGAATTCTCCTTGGAGCCTCTTGTTAAAATGTTGGCAAGACATCACGGAGCAGTTCTAAAGACCTCAGGAAGCCCCAAATTTCTCTGAATTTTCCCACCATCAGTCTTAAATGTAGTTGCCTCTTTGGCCTTGCAAGCTTTGGGAGAACATCAAGGTATGTGCCTGCAGCCACCATAGTGTGCTCATCAGCACAGGGGCAGCCCCGCAGGACAGGAAGGAAAGTTGATTGGAGAAGGAAACCACCCACGTACTAATCCTTTTGTTTCCCATAGTTATTTTTCTCTTCACCTTTTCTCCTTCACAAAATACACTTAAGGGAAAGGCATTATTTGCCAGAATCTTTTCTGGGAGAGTGAGCTGGAGAAGCTGTGCTGCCTTTGCTGTACACAGATTCTCAGATCTTTCAAAAGCCTCTGTCCAGCTGCCTCGCTCTCGCTGCCGCTGTGTGGTGCGGTCTGACTTCCTTCATCTTTTGTGTGTTGCCGCTACAGTGTAAAATCAGGGGGAAATAATTTTCCTCCACTTACAGTTCACCATTTTGGGGCAAGTTAATTCTATTACCACTTGCTTGAAAAGATGTTTGCAGAACCAAGGAGGGAGGCAGCAGAAGAGAGGTGGATTTTTTTTGTGTGTGTTTGCCTGGAAATCAAACAATCTGACCAGTCTCCTTTTCTCTCTTTTCTCCCCACTCCCAACCTTTTTTATCTTTTCTATTTTTACTTAGGTTCTAAAGTTAAGTGTTTACTGAATATAATTTCAAATGACAGTTTAACTTATTATTTTAACCAAAACTGTAATAGAAAAATATTTTCCCAGCGTTGTTAAAATGCAACTCGATTCCTGCTCAGTTACCCACACGGTAAACAAGAATGCGTATTTGCTGTTGATGTGTGGAATATATTTTTTGTTAAATCAGAGAATGGTTTAAGAATTAAACTAGAAACAAGATGAGGGAAAAAACCCCTCAGAGCTGTAATCAAACATCCATTCCAACAGCTGAAACATGTTATTACATCTTTCAGCTGATTTATTGTACCCAAAGAGATTTCATAATCATTTTCAGTATTAAAACAAGGGGAATAGAGGCACATTTCAATAACAATGATTGTTGTTTGGAGAATGCCAATCATGTCTAGGAGTGTTATTTACATCAGACAATATGTAGATATTGTGCCTCCAAGCCTGTTCCTGTTCTGTTTTGTTCTTTGACTTACACAAATGAATGCTAAGAAATGTTGACAACGAGGTTCAATAGCTAAATACAATAACCAGGGTCCTGCTGACTTCCTTTTGGGAGGAAAGAAATCTTTACCACATGTGTAATGCAACCTGATGTAGAGATAAATGCAGCTATAAATGTCTGAGCTATCTTTGGTATGAAAGGTGGGGAGAAATTGAGTCCATGTGACAATTTTAATTTGTATTCACACATTAGCTATAGCTAATTTAAAAACAATTAAAAGGCAGGAATGAGAAAAGCAGATGTGGAGCAGTGGAATGTACTGCAGAGGAGCAGGCTTCACTTTGTGTTATTTTCTAACATGCAGTTTTATTTTTGCTGGTGTCTGTCACAAATCCTAAAATACCATTACAGAGTTAGCAGATGGTTCCCAAGTATTCATACCTGATAAAGCCTCCTGGGTGATCAAGCACTGAAAAATCAATATATTTTTCAACTTTCAATGGCAAGCTATTCAGTTTCATTACATCTCGCTATTCCTCCATGGCTACTGTGATATGGACACTTACTTCACCATTGCATTAAGCTCTAATCTCCGGGCTGGCTGATACAGGCAGTTAATGAATAGCTAGAGTACCACCTCGGTATGCTTCACAATTCTTCTGATCTCAGTAGGATGTTTCAAGTACTGTGATCTTGTGTTTAGTAACACCCCAGTTCTTCCCCCTCTTTTTTTTTTTTCCACACATGCACAGACACCCCTCTCCAGCTGTCACCTTGCTGAGCTTTGAAAGGAAAATTCAGTAAATACACATTTTAGCAGAAATATTTTGCTGTGACATTTGACTCTTCTAAATAAATAATATCAGCATGTCACAGTAAGTCAGATTCATGCCCCCTGGGTGACCATAGGAACCACATTCTTAAATCTATCATTTTCAATAAAGTAACAACTACAGATAGGTCTTTTAAAAGTCCTGCTTTGGTCTCCAAACTATGTACACCCCCCAAAAAATAGCTATGCTTACTGGCTGGTAATGTTTTCTTTGAATCATGTTTCTTTCCTCTTCTCCTAACTTAGGCTTGTGGTATGGGAAAATTAACTGGTAATAAATGACAAAATGGTTTTCAGCTTTGTAATTATTGCTGGTAGCTGAGTATCAGGCTTTGCCATGCATTTGAGCCTTGATCAGGGTACATTTCTAACACAGAGGATCTATTTGTGCCCCAATTTGCATGGAAAGGTAAGGGCAGGTAAAATGCTAATGAATGTGTGAAGTATGTACCTGCATATGGGCACCCCCAGAAACCAAAGTATACTATAAACTTTAATTATCCATTAGTGTTAAATATTTCACTGAATTTTACTATTACAGTTCGTTTGAGGTTGCTGTGAGGGTTTATTGGCTTTGTTTTTGCACATCAGTCCAAGCCCAGTGACACAGACCAGGCTTATTTCACGTGCACCCAGGCACCATGACATCAGTAAGCCTGGGGCATCCAGAAAACCTATTGAGTCTGATTAAGGCATGTCTTGAATTTCAGACATAGGTCTCGATTCAGTCAAAAAGTGCAGGAGATGAGAGCCTCTATTTTGAAAATGGAAACATAAATATAAACCACACAGATATTTCCTCTTTCTTAGCTGCATGAAGGGCAAGAGTGAGTCTGCATGTTCCATGAGAGTATGGAGAAGGTTGGTACTAATTAAGAAGAGCCCTTTCCATCATCAGTGTTTGTGCCAGGCAGCTCTCAGGCAGTCTGTCTCATCACTGCTGTCCCCCAGAGACCCCTTCCTCCCAGAGCAGTTAACACAGCAGCGGGAGGAGGCCAGGGCTCCACGCTGCCAAATGATACACGTGCCTGAGCAGCCAGGGCTCCTCGCTGCCGACAGCAGCGCTCTCCTTTGAGGGTGTCCTCTGTGATGTCTCAAAATTGGTACTTGTTGTGCTGTATTTCATGTGTCAGCTCCTGTCCCATGAAATGCCATGGGTCCAAACCTCAGCAGGATATCCTACGGTAAGAGTCCTTGCTTTTGTTGTGGAAAAGGTGGCTTTCAAATTTTTTAGGTTGGTGGAAATTCATCATTAAGGTCATTATAAATTTTTGTCCGTTCTTGATTTGGGCTGCAGACATTCAACCTGTGCTGCCTGGCCATGGGAACCAAATAACTTTGTAGCAAAAGACCTGTGTCATCTGCAGGCAGTTTTATTAACATCTGAAGCGCACAATTGGGCCATGTAGGACCCAAGTCCACGCTAGAGCCCTTTCATTACCCTGCTACATGGCTGGATTTATGTTGGTGGAAGTCCTGGCTAAAAAAGCTTTTGTACAATGATTAATTGACCTTAACAAGTTTAAGGATGCTTATTTGCACACAGTTATGAAGTGTTGCAATATGTCACAAATGAGAGCGGCTTCTATTATAAACATAATGGCATAAACAGTGAAAGCTGGTTATATTTCCTTAAAAGTTCATTGCAGGGAAATGGGGAAGCTTGAGAAGCTAAACAAATCCAGGCAATAATGGAAATGTAGCATGAAATTACTTCTGTAAACAACAGCCATTCATTATTTGAACATTTTTCATAAGAGAGTCAGCAGACGAGCGTTGATGTTAAAGGGTGTGTGTGGAGGGGGAGGAGGAAGGGGGGAGATTATGAATTTTGAAAGAAATCTTCCAGGGTTATACAGACAGATGTACATCTATTTAAAAAAAGAGGTATGTAAAGCACTGATTGATCCCTGAATATTAACAATCGATGCCATTTTCTTCATTAACTTCTGAGTGGAGCACAAAGAAAGGTATATTTGATTTAAGGGGAAGAGAAGGGAGCACTATTTAATGTTGATTTGGTGTAGTGAATAACCCCAGAGAGAAATGTAAATACCAGGCTGCAATAACATGACAGCACACTAATCATATTTACAAACGATATTAAATCTGTCCATTGTGCTTGCCTGGCTGCGGATTGGCCCGACTGTAATTGTCACTGTAACCAGCGCTGGCTTGTGGGAGAATTTAACTGCAATGATATAAGGTGAGTGCTAGGCTTATTATTACTTTATTATTACCCGGTTTATGTTTATTAAAACAATTTGTCATGCAGAACAGGAATGGGAGAATGGGAACATTAAATCGTGCTGTACTCAACCTGAAGAAATGAGTTACAATAAAATTAATGGCAGGCAGGCCACAGCTGACACTTGTAGCCGTGTGGAGCAGCTACACACTGGTTCGTTTCATTTGCTGATCGTTTCTTGTTAGGGTCACGCCATTAAACTTACATATTGAGAACTACTGAAAATCTGAGGCAATGAAGGTAAAGTTTATGAAGCAAAAGTGGTTTTTTTTTTTCTGCTGCTAATGCATTCCTTTCAATTATTACAGAAATCAGGAATGCAGATTGAAAGTTTAAATCATACTGAGTTATTAAAGACGTGTGTTGGAGTGAATGTCCTTCAATTTTACAGAGGCTTAGAGAGCTGAGAAAGAGCTGAGTTTAGGCTAAAGTGAGACCATTCTCTAAAGGCTTTGAGCAAAGAGAACAGCGAGAATAGTGGTCATGAAAGGTCTCATAACAAGTTTAATAAAAGCTGCTTTATTTTCTTTCCCTGGAACTCAAGGGGTCCTTATTTGATATCTTCAAATTTATTTCAGCCCAAATCTTCATTATTTTAAAGTAGAGGCAGGAGGCAATGACCATGGGAATAGTATTGAGCCTCTTGGAATTCAGCAAAGAGGCACAGTGACATAAACCCCTCTTGTGACACAATTACGGAAGAAATTAAAAGTGTCAGGCTCTATGTACTTTAGCTGCATAGAAGAAATCTGGCCTCCTGATGAAACATCTTTGTACATGAAAAAGTAATACCCTGCCCTTGTTTCCCATTATACAACAATGTTAAGGAGTCTTCTGGGGTGATTATTAGGGATTTGGGGAAGCACAATAAATGCTGAAGATTAAATCTGAGCACTAGCAATTAGTATTGAGGGAGGAAGAGCACTCTTTCCCCCCCTTTTTCAAAGTATTTATTAATGAAGCTATTTAAAGAAAACCTAGCCAACTGCTGAAGCTAGGAAAAGTGAGCCTTTCATTTCTAGCAGTTTTATACTTGTGCAAGTCCTACAAAGTCCATGGGGTTATTCTTGATTTATACCAGTATGAGCAAGTAGAAGATCAGGCTGTCTCTGTGGGACTTTTTCCCTCTCATTTTCCTTTTTTTAAACTAAGACAGTTTTTTAAGTCTTGGAGAAAGCCTTCAAAGGGTGGATTCAGCCACATGTTCTCTGCCTGTGTCCCCAGTCGCAAGGTCTGGACCAAGTGTCCAAGAGCCCAGCATCCAACCACTGCAACAGAACATTGGAATGGGAGCTGAACTCTGGAAAATCCAGTTTGCTGAAGTGAGTGAAGGTATTTAAAAGACCTTCTTTTAGAAATCTGTTTTGCCCTTTTGGTTTTCCAGTAAGGGGAGTGGCAGGTGGTTCACTTGCACAAGTACCTTCATGTGCAGTCTCAGTGGTGAAGCTGTTGCAATCACAAAGGCCACTCCAAACCTGAGAAAAACACACGGTATGAAAATTCCCTGTCCTTACTTAGCACTTTCTCGCAAACTGATCAGCTCCCTGAAATGACAGCCACTTCTCTGAGAGCGCTGGAAGGTTTATTTGTGAAGATGAAAAGGAGACACCAAAGGGCTTGGCTCACAGATTATTTTCCCTGCTGAGGTCTAGTACAATAAGAGTAATCCACTGCGATGGCAAGCACTCAAGGTGGACCTGTGTCTTGCAAACTCAGTGACTTTGGAGTGGTTCCTGACTGCCTTTTTGATGTGATGCTGCAGGTGCAAATGAAAGAGAAGTGATTTAGGGAAACAGGAAAATGACCAAGGGTGATTCTTTCTGTGACAGCAGGCTCTGTGGGTGGTGGCCTCCTCTGACAGACAGAGTAAAGATGTAAGGAGGCGAAGGTCTGTGGGCTTGTATCATCTGAATATGGACAGCCAGCTGCTGTAGTAAAGCGTGCAGTGGGAACATAGCAGGCAGCAGATACCCACATATTGCTAGCTTTAAGTCCTTCTCTGTGCCCCCTTTTACATTAATTCAAAGGAAAACACATTTTATTAAAACACGTTGACCTGTGTTGCTTGCTAAATAGGCTTTTAAATGTTGCAGCAGAGCTCTGACCTAGTATTTTTAAAAGCAGGATTTTAACCTAATCTTCCATGTTAGTTTGGGTTTTTTCTTTGTAACACTCAGTAAATGTAGGGAGAAACCAGTTAGTCCTTTATTCCCTTACATGTAAAACCCACGAACTCTAAGTAACACGTACTCTGTCAGTGTCTTGCTGAATTGCAGTGCTTATTATATGTGCAAACATCCCTCTGACATGAAGGACAAGGATAAAGTATAGAATTTGGAGTCATATTTATCACTTGGATTATTAATAATAATAACACTTGGCATCTTTACAGCACTTTACATTTTCAAAATGGTGCATAAACATTAACTAAATGGTAGTTAAGTGTGCATAAATGATATTCAGAGCCATTACCCTCTACCACGCTGATGCAGTCGCTGTGGGTCTGCACTGAAACGTGTGTACTGCTGCTTGTTAGAAAATCTTTACTGCTCATGTGAAGTATCAGTTTTTCCTGGAAGAACCAGACTGACCATTTTTCATTTTGTTTCACATGCACCCGAAGGCTTTTGTCCATATTATGGATTAATGGTCTGCAAAATTTCAGTTTATTGGGGAAAAAGAAGTTGTTGATTTTACTTACAGGAGCATAAAAACAAATAAAAATAAAGTAGAGAGCTCAGAAACCAGAACACTATTCTTGGTGGTGTTTTTTTTTTTTTTTTTTTTTAAATCACATCTTAGTTTGATTCTTACCACAGCCATGCATCTTATGCTCTGTTTGCTGACTGTAGGGTCTGCTTCTGCTCCATCACATACATTCAAATGCTGGATACTCCTAGGGTTGCATGCCGTGGACCAGCCTGGCCCTTCAAAATCTCCTGCTGTGCTCATGCCTGCATCAGTATTGCCAGAAAAGGTGTTACTCACTGGCCATTGAATAGGAACTGCAGAGGATCCATTTATGGCCCACTGTTTTCCAGTGACATGAGAATTTTCATGCATGATTCTCAAAGAAAATATCTGTACTTTCCTTATATCTATCCTTCCCCCCAAATTTGCAACATACCTTTCTGTAACCACACTAGTTTTTATTGCAGTAATGTTTCTTTTTTTATGGCTTTAGCGCCTTTCTGCCATTTCAGTAAAACAGAAAGTGGGGAAGATTTTAGAAGCATCTTGCATGCTTCTCAGTAGCTTCTCAGTTTGTACCTGAAAACAATTTGCTGTGTACCCCCATCAAAGAGGAGCAGAAATCAAGGGAATTGTCAAATAGCAGTTTTAATGCTGGATTGCATCAATGTAATCCAGGAGCAAGCAAATAATTCCACTGTTATTTAATTAAAATTTTTAAGACCTTATGTCTTTGACCTTGTTCTTCGGCTGAACACATAAAAGCAAAATGGGTTGCTACCTTAATCTCACTCTGTGCCATTGCCCTCTGATGAGACAATCCTCTTGGTACCTCTGATGTGCCATTGAAGCGAAGGGAAGGACTGCGTGCAGTGCTTGCTCCTACCTTCCACAGTGAGTCTACCTTGACAAAGTTCCTCTTGCTGTCTTTAGTCTTCTCCCTGGAGCATCTAGCACATCAGGACAAGAGGGATCTCAGCCCCACAGCTTCATTTGGGCCTGTTAACTGTAACTACTGATGTCGTTTACAAGGATAAACCCTTAAAGCCAGGCCAAGGTAGACAAAGAAAGAACACTGGAGTAATTCCCTTTGGACAGCAGAGATTGGTGTTCAAGTTATTGAAAATCTGTGTAACTCATTTTCTCTTTTGTCATACTTAAAAAATCCATGAAGTTTGGCTGAGTGCAAACAATAAGCTTTTATAGTTGCTGCCCTGGTTCATAAATGTGTAATCTTCTGGGACCATCAGAAAAGCTTTGGTACAGCAAATTAAAAGTCTCTAAACTTTCCTGTGTCTCCTTGGACATTTTCTAGACCTGCAAATATCAAGCAGTAATCAATATAATGCTGCTCTAATACTTTAAGGCAAACTGGAAGCTTCCGAGTCAGAGAGCACAATGCAACTTTCTCATGGTTAAACATGATTCCTGCCAGGGTCACAGAGGAATAGTGCCCCTTGGCTGGCACAGGGAAATCAGGAGAGCCTGAGTTGCCAACTGCAGGGTGAGTTGGATACAGGTATGTGTGCTCATTACCAAGGCTCACAAATGCTTTATGTCCCATCATCAACTCCCTCATTTTGGCAGAAGTGTCGGTAAGCTGAGCCCAAAGTCCATGCTGTTCTGCAGGTTTTGTGATCTCCTGTTTCCTTCACACGTGTCTGTGTTTGCACATTTCCCTAACGAGCCAATTAGATTGTAGCCAACAGGGTGACTTGCATATTCCCTCTCTCCTCATTGTTTTAGTACAGTAAGGTAGTTTAACAGTACTCCCTTAGTATATCCTTTATTTTATCTCTGAAAGAATTGTGTTATTTTTCTTTGTGGCGAGGCATATGGTATTCAATTACAGAACATTTGCTCTCTCATATCTTGTCAATGAATAACCTTATCAGTTTAACAGCTTCAGTGAGGAATATTCAGTGTGGGCCAGAGAGGGTGAGAATTACAGTTGTATTTTTTGCCTATCACCAAGGAGTAAACATTTGCATTATCTCCCCAACTTAACGATAATCATACCTGAGTCAAAAAATGACTTTGCACTTACTGGTAAACAGCAGCTGTGGGGTGGGGTGGGCTGGGGGAAAGTTTAGTGTTTGCTACCACTACCCAACTCCTCTCCTGTTGCTTGAACCATCACCGCTCCACAGTGAGCCAGGAACAGATTCCTGCAGTTGCTCCTGCAAAATAGACGTGTGCAGCAATGCTGGTGGGCAGTGCTGCTGACTGAGTGTCCAGCTATGCTAATGAAGTATGGACTCAGCTGGACCAGAGTGTCCAACCATGTTTTCCTGCTGAAACAGCTTGGGCAAACCATACCCATGTGCTTTTGACCCCTGGGCATCCACTGGGATGAGGTGGCAACCTGGTGCCTGCCATTTATGGAGCCAAACATCCCAATCCTTTGCTGAGATACTGAAAAAAATGGAAGGAAGTTTTGCCTGTAAAAAAATTCCCTCTAACTTCTAGTCTATTTCTAATGGCTGCTTATTTTTATAATAAGGAGTGCTCTTTTCTCTAGCGTGGCCTGTTTCAAAGCCCATTTACATCAACATTAAAGCTTGCCACTGACCTGGTGGCCTTTGGATCAGGCCCATAGTCTCCTTATCTTCTTCCATATTACTGGCACACCTTTACCTTAGGTCTTGATTTCTGTGGAGCTCTTTAGGTCAAGCTCTATCTCATTGATGTGCTCAAGCTTAAATTGATTCAGAGAGAAACTGACTGTTCTTCTAAAGAAGTGGTCATTTTTCTTAAGCGGCTTCTATTTTTAGATAAAACTCCTTGAGGCAGCAAGGCAGCGTTGGGGCCTGGCTGGCAGGAGTTACCATGTGCTTTGTGACAAACCCCTTTGGGGTACACTGGGGCAGCTGGAACGGTATCCAAGGATACCCCATCATGCCCATTGACAGGTTGGTATCAGGAAAAACATATGAGATTTTTTTCATTCCACTATTGGAGAAAGATGTAACAGGGTTCAAACTCGGTTTAAGTTTGCAGTTGGATAGGTCCTAATAACACTGCCTGTCTTCCTGAGGAGCTTAGAAGTGCGTATCCTTTTTTCCCATGGAGACTTTGTTGCTTGGATAAAATTTCAGGGAGGTTGTCTTAAATGCTCTGTGTGTAATTACAAGATTGGTTTAACTGTTTGGGCAAACTTCTTTAGCACCTTTTGAGGAGGAGGCGTGTCCGGTTTCTGGAATCCCAAGCAGTCCCTCTGCCAGGTGTGAGCCCAACAGGAAAACCACTGCAATTCCTTCCTTCCCTTCTGCTCTTTTCTAGCTTCTCCCTTTTTTTTTCCTGTAAGCATTGTTGGGTGTGAAAGTACTCAGTTGAATGTAATACAAATTCAGGTCCTGGGAAAGAGAATCATCTAAGTCACAGAAAATATTTTATAATGCGAAACATAGACCTAATTCTCCTTGCACAACCCCTGTGCTATGGGGCAGTTGTAGGGGCAGTGGAAGGTGCAAAGCCTTGACATGGCCCTGTGGCAGGAAATGAGAGGGGCGTTTGGTTCTCAAATTCCAATGCACTTAAAATTGAGAAACTGTAGAACTCATTGCTTATGACAGAGTTATAATTTGCTTTGCTTTTTCTGAAAACTAATAGTTTCTCTAAGGTCAGGGAGGACTAAATACCCATATTCACAGTTATTTTTAAGAAATGCAATATCTTGTTCTTTGGCCAAAACCCAGAGGGCACTACTGGGGGCTAAGGAGGAACACTGACTCCAGGCCAACTTTTCAATAGATGTCCTAAGCAACATTTCACGTAAAGTGCCTCCAAAACACTTCTTACTGCCCATTGGCAGAGAAGATATACCTACCTGTACTCTGAGTAACAGCCCCTTTTGTTTTAATTACTTATTAAATTAGTCTAAATTAAAAAGTGTCAAAGAAAAGCCAGTAGAGTGAACACTAATGCTGAGGACAGATTTATGTCAGTACCTGACCTTCTTGTGAGATGGAGTCATAGCTCAAAGTGCCTGTACTATACCAATGCGATTAGGCTGTTTTGTTGGGCAGTGCCATCACTTGATTATTCTGTGAGAAATTTCAGAAATACAGTTGCTTTATGAGCCCGACTTCTATGATGATAAATTTTCAAAAGCAAAAATGTGAATTTAAATTATTCGTATTCATGTGAGCGTGGTAGAGATTTTTGGAATTGCTGCAGCAAGTTATGGATGATGCATGAAATGAAAAAATCCCTGCCCAGTGCACAAGGAATACAAAAAGGGTTCTGCAGCCAGCATTGTGCTGTACTGTGCTATGGGCTGTGTGCTCTCGGGGGAGAGGTATGTGTATTTTTTGAAAAGCACCCAGCACATGCACAAAAGTAAACAAAGGACAGAGTGAGAGAAAACAAAGAGAAATACCCCCTGCCACCCAGGAGCACCTACAGTGCAAGACTGATGCACTGTTTCCTGCAGCTGGCTTTCCAGCTCCCCAGAACTGCCTGAAATCCTGCATGTGTGGGGCAGATTCTCCTCACCTGAGGGTACCTGGAGCAGATTTTCTGTTGTAAAGATCCACTGAGGCCAGTTTCAGCTGTTCATATATATACACCTACTTATATCTATATATACCTATATATCTATATCTTTGTGTTGCAAAAGGAATGGGGCAAAACTTCTCCCGTCTGTTTTGTGTGTCTTTCCCTGGCCCAAGAATACCATGAGACAAATAGGTTAAAAAAGTCTTATCTGGAGTCACACGATCACACCCACAGTGCCCCATGTGAGACAGTGTTTCAGTTGTTTTTATTCTGACACTGGTCAGGTAAAACAGCGGGTGTCCAGGAAAACCTCTCTCAAAAAATGCCTGCAGATAATTGTTTCTAAACTTGATTCTAGCATTAGAATTTGCCAAGTTGTCTGGTCTGCAGGAAACTAGAGCAACTGCTTTTCTGTGGCTGCACTCAGCATTACCATCTTCCAGATCTCAATCTTCAGTCACTTATTTAAGTGATTGCATTCTTAACTTAAATAGATGGTATCTGCAAACACTGAATGTGATCTGACTTTATCTTCCAGGAAAGTTCAGATTTAACATCTTTTCTAATTGTCTAATGAACTCTTATGCATGTGCATGCATTTTTGCCAGAATAGGAGTACGTATAATAAAATCCTAAAATAATTATAATCTCTTAAAACACCTTCAGAAGTTCTTTAATGTCTACTGCATTGTGTTTATTTGTTAATTTTAACAATTTTAAGACGTCTGCATTTTCTGTTTCATACAAACCTTACATGGGCCCTCCCATCCCACAACTTCATGTCTTATTGTGCTGCATAGGAACAGTTGTACTAGGCGATCATTTTAGGTCCCTTTTAACTGGAACTACTCTATTCTGTCCTATATTAGTGTGTGGCCACCATGACATCAAATAACATTTAGATTTTGCCTTTAGTGCTGGGTACTTGGTACCAATGATGTGTGTGTTTGCTCTCTGTTCCTGGACTTCAATGTCTGTTTTCAGAACATGCTAATTCATTTCTAATCTTGCAATGCAGTTTGTTGAAAACCTCCTGCTGTGTAAATAGATTGAGACATCTGACCAAAATCTCTGTTTTATCATAACCTTTGCCTCCACTATACATTTGCCTTCCAGTATTCTGTTTATTAAAATACTTTGGGGTTTTATTTTTAGTCCCCCTTGTGTATTGTGCCTAGGATGACTCATTTAGGAAAGGGACACTGCATTCTTACCACTTGTACTCCTTTGCTGAACTTGGGCACGAGTGCTTCCACACTTAGTGCAAACAAACCCAGTCATTTCTCACCAAAGAACAAAAGCCAGACCTCATTTGTGTTTCGATGGGCGGTAACAGAGATATCATTCTAGTCTTACAAACCCAGGCTTCTCCATATCTTGAGCTAGAGGGCTAGCATTGAGGTTTTAATGCATAGAAAAAGCATGGTAAGAATTAGAAGCCTGAGAGCATAGAGCTAGGTTGAAGTCTATGAGCAGTGAGCAGTGGCAAGCAACAACCCATGTATTACATTTATAATTAGCTGCATATTGTTCTTTTACTGCTTGCTAATGTTTTCTTTTAGAGAAAACCATAGATTTTATTAATGCTGCAAATGGTCAGGCACTTTCCCACAACTTTGCTTTGACCTGTCTTTTATAAAAAAGTGTTCTGTCTGTCTTAGTCCATCTGCTCAAGCTTCCTATCTGTGTGGATCAAGTGCATTTCTCTGATTAATAGTGTCATCTGGCAATTGGTTTTATAGTCTGTTCTGGCATAGCATGTAGTAATGTGGTCATATTAGCCCTTATAAAAGCTTTCTGAAGCTGCTGCAGCAAGGGAACCAGACCAGGTTAAAAAGCAGCATGTCATTCCTGTTGCACAGTGATCTACCAAGTCTACTAGCTTTACACTACTTCTTTCCTTTCACTGAAAACTCATAGCTTGTGTTTTTCTGTTGGCATTTGAGGCTGATGTTTCCAATCAGTGTCTTTAACTCACGTGTTTCCTTGGGACTCAGCCTGTTGGGCACTGGTGTATCATGGACAGAGAGAGAGAGACTTGCTTGAGACTGTCAGGGCTGGAAGTCCTGGAGGAGGTGTTGCACTCTCCTGAGCTGCTCCTTGGCAGGTGGTGTCGCTGAGCACAAGCCTCTGGTGTCTGCAGGATGCTCTGGTGCATTGCTATGGCACCCCTGTGGATTGATCTGTTCATCTTGGCTCCAGTGCAGAGATTTTTGCAGTTGCTGTGTGTTTGGAGAGATGGGCACCAACACTGATGGCACCCTCCACACTTCCTGTGTTGTGGCCAGGTCCTGCCAGCGGTGTCCAGATGTGAATCATTCAACTGGGTTAATTTACTTCATGTTTGCCAATGGTCAGTCATGCCACTACTGGTCATGTGATATCAGGCAGGGCTCTATCATGTGTCACAGCCACTGTGTGTTGCCTCTGTGGTTGCTGCCTCTTGTCACATGCGAGCCTTCCTTCACATCCCTGTAAAAGCTATCTTTCCTCTCCTTGGCACCTTCCAGAGTGTGGGCCCCGCACTGATGTTGGCAAAGCAGCCACACCACAGCGGTCTCAGGTACCTCATGCCACAACACATGTAGTGGTGCGAGGGGAGTGCTGTGGTTATGTGAGTCTTCCCAATAAATGTGTTCCTATATTCACTAACATCTGTGACCTGTAACTGCTTCCTTAGAAAGGGGACAATATCCCCTGGACCTGTTTTGCACCTGCTTTGTGTAGGAGTAAATTGCTTGTACCTCTGCCTACAGTGTGTGTCTCAGCACGGTCTGCACTGGATGTGTTCTTAAAGCACTCAGAGCTCCTGAGGGTTAGCTAGGAGAGCAGCCATCTCATACCCATGCATTTCTATAGGCTGATGAAAACTCAAGCCATTCAATAGTTAATTAGAAAGTCTCCAGTTACAAACTGAATATATTTTGGAAAAAGTTACATTTGTTCTTCTCAGTGAGAGAAAAAAAATAAGCAATTCAAATAATTTTTAAGTTCTATTCCTTCATTCATTAGAAGATTTAGCTTTCAAAATCCTAATTAAAAAGAACGTTCTGTGTTAATGAAAATGTTCTAATAATTTACCTTATGAAGTTAGTTAATTTTTTTTCCAGAGCGTTTGGCAAGAAGAGGTCTCCTTAGTGGCTTTGTTCATGTTTATATTATTTGATTGCAAAATTTGTGAGACAAAAGAGAGCTAAACTCATTCTGTGGTGCCCTCCAGTTAACTGTTCAGTTGAAAAATGACCTTCATAACTAAGTCCCTTGCCTTTTCATTGATATCAAGGAGTTACAACTCTAACCTGCAGTTGAGGAGGTGGCTTCAGTCTGGTAAACCATCAGAAATTGCATGAGCACCCCGTGGAGTGTAGATATTTATAGATATCTGAGAGGAGTACAGATAACTGGATAATTTGAATCTGAATCCTCAAACAGCCTAAGGCTTTTCTGCTGGCTTTCAAGTCCAGCATCATCTTGCATGACATTTAGTCATTAAAAGCTGAAGTTTATTTCAGTACCTATTAATTCTGCATCACACACAACAATATTGCAAGTCAGAGATCACAAGAGGTGCACATAGGTTCCTCCAGTGGTACAACAGCAAGAAAGACAGCGCTTTTTGGCTTGAGGTTATGTTAACTGTGAAACACATTCATTTATGCAACCTTAAGATTCAATGTAGAACTCTCTGCTGGTGTAAATCAGGGTGACCATAAGTCAGTCATGTTGAGCTCAGATATGCTCACAGAGAACCCAACCATTAAGCAGTTTTGCACCTTTGGTTTTGTTGCCTTCATTTTGCCACCAGTCTAGCTCTGATGGGGTGGATTTTAACATTCCAAATCTCTCAATAGGCAGAAATCGCTATAAAATCTTTATATTCTTACAGAAATATATATCTGGAGTGTAAAAATGTTTTGGACTTGCTCCAAGGACTGGAAAAATAATTATTAGGGTATCAGGGAGTCATAGAAGTGTGTGCATTGGAAGGGTCCTCCAGAGGTCATACAGTCTTCCCTCCTACACTGAGCATGTCTGGTCAGAGCACGTTCATTAGAGCCGTGTCCAGTTGGGTTTTCACTGTCTCCAAGGAGAGACATTCCACAGCACCCCTGCACAGCCTTCTCCTGTGTTTTTGACCTTTACAGTGGCAAAGCTTGTCCTAATATCCAATCAGAATGTTCCCAAGTCCTAGCTTGTGTCCATAGCCTCTTGTCTCATCACTGTGCTTCTCCAAAGAGAGTTTGACTCCTTTTTATTTGGTACCTTATTAGGTTGCAGTACAGAATTAACACCTCTGTTTCACTTTCTCCTCTTCGAAATAAGCAAACCCAACTGCTTCAGCTGTTCCTCACCTTATGTTTTCCCAGCTCTGTGGTCATATTGGTGGCCTCTGCTTTACTTGCTCCAGTATGTTTATTTTCTGTGCAGGGGAACCCAGAAATGAACACCACACTCCAGGTACAGCTGTATCAGTGCGGAAAGAGCGGGGAGTCCTGACCTCCCCTGCCCTGCTGGCTATGTCCCAGCAGGCACAGACCAGTGTACAGCTGGCTGGCTGGCTGCAAGTGCAGCCCTGTGGGCAGCTGGCTGTGTTGGCTGCAGGGACAGTGCTCACTCCTCTCTATGTGCTGTCCATTTGCTGTTTTTTCTGCAAAGAGGATTTTTATCCCTTTGGCCCACAGCCTGTACTGGTAAGTGGGCTTATTCCATCCCAGCTGCAGAAGTACTTGGGTTTTGGTATTGGTTCCAGTAAACTCCGTCCTCTACATTGAACTAATTAAGAGCAATTTTTGGAGGTGCTTATACTAAGGAGAGGCAAAAAGCCTTCTTCAGCCCTTTCTGTTATTCTTGAGGATGTGCTAATATTTAAAAGGGAGCGTCTTTCTGCAATACTTTCTGCTTTTTATTTGCTTTTTCATAATACTGTAGCGGTCAGCTTTCACCCACACTACTGCTTGTAAGAACTAAGTGCTGTGCTGGCAAGCTCAAATTTTCAAACAGAACACGCACATCAAACTGTGGGTCAGAGCAACACTGTGTTACGTGTGCAGCTGCTCACAGCCAACATCCACAGATCAGACTTCAGATGCAAAGTGTCAGGAAAGCACTGGAGACTCCTCACCATCGACCTATACAGGGAAAGAATTGCACTATAAAATTGAGACTCATTTAAAGTAATGATCAAATCTGAGGAAATGGCAATCTGTATGCAGACGTTCCACAAGCTAAAAAAAAAAAGCTAAGTTCATGGGTGAATTATTTGCTGCCAATTATTCTCTCAGCTCTAATATTGAGCTTTAAATATTTAGTTAGATCCACTTTCAACCTAGAATTTCAGTTTTCATTTAACATCATGAGTGATGAGATATATATATATATATATGTATGTATGTATGTATGTATATATATAGGACATATGTTATTTCATTACATCACCTTTGAATGAACTTGAATAGTGAATTGTCTGCCTCCTTTCTGGTAGATTTTTGGACAAGGTGTAAGACTTTTTTCAGTGGATTTTGGTAGTTGTCTGAGTACCTCTTTGATCTGAAAGTGACCCTGCCTTGTTGAAATGTGGGCTTGGCTAACTTCATGGCAGGACTCTTGGAGAATTACAAGATGGCTGTAAAGATGCACTAACCCTTTTCAGGACCTAAATTAAGCTTTAAATCAAAGCTAACTAGAATGCCACCAAAGCTTTTCCATTAAGACTGGCTTACACACCCCTGCACTGTGATGCACAGAAAACATCATAAATTTTGGACCCAGACTGAAACCCTGAAGCTCTGTCTTAACTTCAAAGTTCATGAAATGCTTCTTCACTACCAGTGAGCAATTCAGTATTTGTGTGAATTGCTTTTTGAGTGTGAAGGCAGATGCTGACCTGGAAGGCAGTTGGCACTGGACAATTATCACCAGAAACTGAATCTCAGCTCTAGTCTGGCATTTTAGTTATCGGTGTGCAGGAAGTGCCATCATTTTAAGGCAAAAAAAGCTGCAAGCATTCAAGGGGTCACTTTCTGTTAGAGTAAGCCCTTCTTTGTAATTGGCACATACAGAGTATGGCAGCCTGAGGACAGGCCATGGCTGCCTGCTTCTTTATATAACAATTTATATACTGTTGTACTTAAAAGCGAGTATTTCTGTGGTTTATAAACCAGATGCGTGGAAAAAAATAGAATTATATTTTTCTTTAGTCTGTTTTCTTCCTCACTTAAGGTAGTGGTGTGGACATACACAAGCAATGAAGTAAGACCTGTCTGTCTCCTGAACGTAAGATCTGCTTAATCATAAATTAATGCTTGACAAGTGAGAAGAAAGGAAGGTTACAGCTATTAGCAGCCTGGGGCAATATCTGCATGTGCACTTTGGCATCAGATCACAGTGGCTTTTCAGAATGAAACTGGTCAAGGAGCTGAGAGAAGAGTTAGAGCTGGTGTTTGCAGGGGAAGGGAGAGGGATTCAGCCAGGCCCCTGAGCGAGACAGGGGAGGATAGGGCAGTATATCTGAGCTCCCTGCTCTCAGAGGACAAGATGGCCTGACTAATTCATGAAGATGCTTATCAATAACTGCTAAGGCTGAGCTGTGATGAAGAATTTCCTGGAGCTCCATGCACTCCTGTTCAGAAATGCGGGTGTTAACATCATTGTGAAATACCATGATGAAACAGTCCATCACGCTGCCAATGCGTGGCTTTAAAGCTAGGGCAGGAGAGGAAAGAATAACGCTCCAAGGAACAGCTTGTCAGCTTGAGAGCCTTGTGTGTGCCAGCTGGATTCAAGTTCAAGTCTGGATTTGATCCACTAATGAAACATCATCCTCCAAAAACTACTGGCTGAAGGTGGCAGACCTCTGGAGACCTGCAGGGTTGATTGGAAAGTTGACTCTCTCTTAACTATATGCCCATGTATATGTCAGTTAGGAAAATGAGTCAAATTTTCAAGTTTTCAGTTAAAAAAAATCATTAGGAAAAGCATTGGCAAAACAGCTGCAATTTCCCCTCCCCATTGCCATCCCCTCAGTGAAATGGTAACAGTTCTGTTGATTTGAACAGGCTCTAGGGTTTTAATCCTGTCTTGGATTTACTGAGGCCAACATACTGCTCCCTGTGGCTCTTGCATTTAGTGAAATGTTTAAGAGTGGAAGAATGTGACATTTTAATAAAAAAAGCTGATAGCATCTCTAAATTTTCTGAAAAGTCTGGGGTCAGTTCCTATGTGATGATAGTTCTGGACTGACGCAGACATAATACTTCTGCCTTCCAGCTGGGAAGAAAAAAGGATTTCCATTGAAGACACATAGTTCAAAATCCATTACTCTGTCCCCAAAGTAATACAGAAGTGTGCCTCAGTGGCAAACTTGTTTCTGAGCTAGGGAATAGAGGAAGAATTTTCTGCTGGAACTTGCAAGGCAGTGAGAGTGTGCGTTAGGTAGCCTTCAGAAGATCCCTTCTACAGCAGACTTGCAAATGAATCCCCCCTTTCCACCCCTAGTTCCCCACTCTTTGCTCATATAAATATTTAAGTAATTACTTTTTTAGAGCTCTGGGAAAGCTCTATCAATTGCTTCTATCAGAACCTATTCTATTAGCTGAGCAACTTTCTACCATTATAGCAGCTTTTCACCACTTTCTATTTCATTAGCATTCATTTTCTTTAAACATATGACAGACTACCCACTGGAAATGTAGGCATCTGGGAACATAAAGCTAAAAGCTGAGGCTTGCTTCAGTGCTTGCCAGCCCACAGAATTTTATTACCTAACCTACCTTTACCTAAATCACACAAAAATGACAAACCTTTTGATGCATGTAAAAAACCTCTGAAACAGAGTTAAACTGCAGGCTTGACTGATGCAAACTGACATAAAGCATCACAATGGTGCACATCAGAGACAGATGTTTTCTCCAACTCCAGTTTAGTTGCGTTTTTGCAGAGTGCGCTACTGATTTGTTAAATGCACTGCTTGTAAAAAGATTTGGGTCTGGAGTTCAAACTCAAATCTCCATGAGTAATTGGTGAGCTGATGGCATTACTCTCACAGGTGGAAATGGGTAATGCAAATTTTAGAAGCAGCACATCTGTTCTTTCAGCTATTCGGATATGAGTTCTACAGGAATGACCGCATTAGCAACCTCAGTGTCATAACTGGAGGGACACAAATCAACAGCATTGGGGATGCTAATGTTGGAGAGTTTGAAAATCCGAGCTGCAGATTCACACATACCTGACTGAAGCTGGCTTCTGCTCACAGAAAGTCTGTTATAAGGTCCCAGGGTCAAAAGGTTTACCAGATGAAGGACTTCGGTAGAAGGGAGTCCTGGTCTCTGTCAGATAATGCAAAAAGAAAAGAGCTTTGGCATGTTTTCAGTAGAAAGTGGTCCTAGCAAAAGTTAGATACATTTCTATAACTGAGTGACTCAAGTGGCTCTTGCTTCCCATGCAAAAAGTCCCTGTGAAATCACTAAATTGAATTAGTTGATTTTTGGGAGAAAATCACATGGGTTACTTCTGTTCATGATGTTCACCAAAAAACCGCCCCCCAGCAGTTTGGGGACTTGTTGTGTTAATATCTTGTTACCTAAGTAGACAATGGACAAGAAGATACACAGCAGAGTGATTGACTCCAAATCACTGTCTGTAACGTTGAGATTTCAAGTCTGCTGGCTAGATGGATGAAATGGCCTGTCCCCATGCTGCTCTGTTAGTTGAGATACATGGACGTCCCCTGTGGTCAGTTGTCAGTACTTTTGGTTTTCTTTCTCTTGCAAAAAACCCAAATGGGAAACAAAAGTAGAAGTTGCCTCGTCCCATATTAACCTTAAGTCTTCTGTTTTGTGACATGTTACAGGCTGTCAAGAAGGTTACATTTGTCAGCTGTGTACCCTGGACATTCCCTCTGGTACTCAGGTGGAAATTGTGTAGCCTGAATGTAAACATTTCAGAAAACCTCTGAGATGTCAGTCTTAGATGTGCTTTGGTTTTAACATCTTGCCCTGATAAAGTACAGGGACATTCATAGTGTGTTGTCTGGTATCAGCCCCTTGGGACAACACCACAACCACCACACCCTGTATCTAAAACAAGTCTATGCAGTTATTAACCCAAAATCAGCAGTTTGTCAGTGGTTTAATATCCCTGGAGGGATGTTCCAGACACTTTTGTAGCACATGCTATTTTTGATAGTACAAACTTCTTTTAATTATAACAAGGTTTTATTTATCTAACAAATTTTGTATATATTCCTCAGAACTTCATACATAACATTTTCATAAACACACACACACACACATGCACAGAACTCTATGATGCTATATTGCATAGAGTGCTTAATTTTTATCTTTTTTTGCACATTCTTTTGTCCATAGTTTTGTTGTTGTCCTGTGGGACCCATTTGGGTGATTTATTCTTGTTCACAAAGGGAATAGTAGCTCCTGTGAGCAACTCTTGAGCACCCCATGGAGGATACTACCTTCCTCTTTGACCCAGCTCCACCCATGGCTGTCCAGCACCTCTTACAGAGAGAGCTCTAAGCTTGCTAAAACCCTGCGAGTACTAATGGATGTATTAACTGGTGCTATACTTGGCTTTCTAGTGGAAATCTAAGCCCATTTCCTTCTTAGTTTTGCATGGTATGATGAAGGAAAAAGTATCCCCAAGTTCTTTTTGTCTTAATTGTGTCCTGTCAGCAGGCCAGCATTTTATTCTGCAGATGCTCAAACTGTCATTTATTGTATGCAAATGTATCAGTATATTGTTTCAGATAAGTAACCTTAGCACAAATAAATTGAATTTAATTGGCATTAAAACTTTTAATTCAGGAGACTACATGAGACACTTAAATGTGTTGCTAGTAAGAAAGGCAGAGATGATTTACCAAGTGATAAAATGAAGCATGTACTCCTATAACAAGACGTTCTTTCCTGAACTGGACCCGACAAATTATCTTTTCATGTGTTGTAACCATGTGCCAAACCTGAATTTTGTACGCAATGTTACATCATTTTCAGGATAGGAAGATGGCTTTTTAATCTCTTTTTAATTCTGTATCTGAAAAATGGCTTTATTGACCTGTAGTTACTAAGTAATAATATATCTGATGTGCTCTGTGGTCCTGCTTACTCTCTGTTGTTCTTCTGCAGAAGTGTGATAACCTCTGAAGAAATGCAGTATGCTAGACAGCAGTAAAAGACTAGTTTTACCTGCTCATGTAATAGTTTTCAGACACTTGTATTTAAATGACTGTTTATACTGCACTCCTCATAAGGTAGTTAAGACATGGTATGTGACATTAAAACCTGTGGGCACCTTTATCAAACTTTACATCTAAAAGGAACACCCCCCCATCAAGAGACCTGTATTGCTCCCATGTCCTAAGCAATGCAATGAAATCTGAACACCACAGCCATCCAAATCTATAGAATATGATCATATAGCAAGAGAGTCAAATATAAAAGAGCCTACCAGAAGCTGTGGAAGGGTGTCCCATTACATAATGACTGGAGCATTTCCATTACCGGAAAACTAAAATGTCAGAGAGAATTCAATGGCAATGTAGTCAAAGTAATACTCGCTGGAAAATAGGAGCCATGGCAATATCCACACAGCAAACTGTGTGAGATTAAGCAAGGGCAAACGAGTTTTTACAACTCAGAAGAAATATTGTGGAGTCGCAGTGATTAGCTCTCTAAAAATAGCTACTTATTGCTCAGCAGCAGCTGGGAAAGCATGGAGAATTTTCCGAATTATTAAGCAAAGAGAGAAAACAGAAGAGAAAATATTTATTCCACTGCCTCAATTGGTGGCACACACACGTTTCAGGGGCTCTCTAGTTTTCATCACCTATCTCAAAGGGAAGCAAGTAGAAGTCAGTGGAGTGCGTGCAGCCCTGCATCCCGCCTCTCCCTTATTTCAGACAGGCCCATATGGACACCTTATTGCAAAACGGCTGCCCGACGGTGCCTGCGAATAGCGGTGTGCTCTGTCACTCTGAAGGAATGTGAGATGCCTCCAGCCCAGCAGCAACCTGCTTCAGGTGTGTGGGTTGGGCTTTTGTGCAAGAACAAACTTCCAGCCCTCACAAGCTTCTTTGGAGTCTCCCAGTGGGCTGGACTTCTGCCACTGAGCATGGCAGCAGCTTCCCTGTCTGCAAGAATTCAATGGGAAATGGAGAGGCACAGTCTTGGACAGGAGTGCAATACCTATGGATGCTATAGAGTTAGAATATGACCTCCAATTGGTACTTCCACCCATGTAGGGCCAAGACTCCATCTCACTCAGTGAGCCATGCCCTCATTTCATTTCCAACCCATCCATTTTGAGCAGAAATGGAGATGGACCAGAAAAGGCTGCAGGGTTGTTTAAAGGTACTTGGTCTGGATTCAAGGTCTGGCTCAGAAAGGTGTTTAAAGTTTTGGTTTTAAGAAACAGAGAGAGTGTAACATAATTCTTGTACCATTTCCTAACAGCTGGCCACTATGAGAGAGAGGATACTGTGTTAATTGGATTTGCTGTTTGATCTAGCATGGCAGTTCTTTTGCCTTTAGCAACAAAGGAGGAATCGCTTCTTAGATTTCCAGTGCATGTTTATACATCCTGTTGACATTTTCTTCATCGTCCGCTGTCTCGTGATTTTATTTCAAAAGCAGGGTAGGGCTGTGGTTACACATATGCAGGAATCTGTACATCTGGGATCTCTCAGGAGGTTTACGATGTCTTGTGACAGTGTGTGGCTTTGGTTTAGTCACCTGTGTCTTGAGCCAGTCCCTTGAAAATTGATGGGAGCCTTCTCTGTGATATGAAAAAGCTGAGTTCTTTGGCCTGCTTAAACAGTGGGCGTTATTCCATTCATCTCAAATGGATGTGGCCTGCAACCCCAAAATGAGGAATGGTGGTAGCTTCTAAATTATTTGCAATGATGTTGTGAGGCTTAATTAATTGAAAGGAATAAATTGAAAGGAATTTAAATGGAAAGGGAGATGTAAGTGAATATTCTGATTGTGTGGAAGAATCTTTTAGTTCAGTGTTGAAATAAAAGGGTCTAAAATGTATTCATGCTCCTGGAAAATGCTGAAGGGTTAAAATGACCTAATTCAACATCAAATAATACACTCCAATATACATTAAAGCAGGTAGATTATTTTTTAAACAGTACTATCCTGCTAAGTGATGCACTATGCTCTATGATAGACTGGTTAAAGCTGTAAATGTCATTGTTAAAATGAGTATCTTTAACAGCTAATATCTATTAAAATGAAGCACTTAGGAACCAGAAAAGACAGTTTTAAAGTGTTAGGTTCCCTAAATTATTTTTGTACAATCAAAATGAGACTCTTAGGGATTAGGTGACAGAGTGGATTAATACATTACCTTTCTGGATGGAAGATTTACCATCATATCTTGCTTAAAAATACAAATGAGCTAGAACTGCTGTTCTTCAGGTAACCAAGAATATGTGTTTCTAAACTATATTTTAATAGAATTGATTGGGATTTTCAAGGGAAGTAGATGAGGACTTTGCCTGCTGCTGCCACGCTTTGACTAAGGGTAGATTAGGACTTGGGTTCACACATTGGATTGTTCCCTTGATGAGCTGATAAAGAGATTTATCCTTTTTATATACATCCATTTTCTTCCAACATCATCTTGTGACACACCTACAGCACAAGTTGTAAAGGGTTAAACTCAGCAAGTGTGAATAAGGCTTTTCGAAGCAAGCATGGTCATGTAGTAAAATTGAGGAATATATAGGTGCCTACCAGTACAGGAAGGTGCAAAGGAAAAGTGAGCTCTAAAGAAGGACGTTCCAGTAGTTTTGAATTGAAACCATCCAACTGACTTATCAACATGCGCTTGCTGTAACTCTTCTGGAATTGTTGCTCTGGCTGGATGCAATGGAATATTTCTTTTGTCTGGTGAAGACAGGACATTTCTTGGTGCCCAAGATATGATACTCTGAGTCAGCTGTACCCCTCAGTTCTGCTAGAGTTGTTAAAGACAACAGTCCTTTTCTCAGGCCGTTTTTACCCCTTACTCCTCTTTTCATTTCCCTGCTTGGATGCACCATGTCACCCATGAGTACATACCAGCTGTCTCGTCCTGCTTCTTGCGTTTTAGCCAGCATCAAAGTTGTGCTCCCAGGCAAGAGCCCCTGCCTTGATCTGGGCTTCTGAGTTCACTGTGGATGGAGAGCAGAGCATAGCACAGGACACGGGGATGTCTCTTGATGTCTTCTAGAAAGGATGTGAAGAATAATCTACCTCTTGAAGCTCAGTCTGTTTCCAAGGTTGTCTTTGGACAAGATGTCATGATGCAGTTGGCAGATTGGACCACAGGGCTAAGTGTAATCTTGCACTTGAAAAATTGTATGTTTATCTTAAAAAGCAAAGATATTACTTCTTTTTTTCTTTCTGCTATGGCATTAAACACCCAGAGATGACATAATAGCATTTGTTCTCCCGCATGTAGTTGAAGGGATACTTTGTATATATTTCCTCTTTGAATAATTTCTTAGTTGGTGAGGCCTAACTTCAGAGACACCAACTGTTAACAACTTTAGGGAAAGGTTCCTTGTCCTTTTCACGTATGAGCTGATAATAAATCCTTAAACTATTCCATGGTTGTGATGCCATACGTTGTAGGACCAGTCCTTCAGTGCACTCATTTTTTGTCCTGTAACCTTTCCCTTTTGGCACGTGTATCAGGCTATTGCTATTCTGTCTTTTGGTACAGATGAAGAGTACTACTGGGAAAAAAAAAAGTCTTCTGCTTCATTGCCATAAAGAATTTGTTGTTTTTATGAATTCTTTGATTTTGTGAGTTCTTTGTGAGGTTTTTTATTTTTTTTATTTTCAAAGACAAGCTAAAGAGAACCTATTTCGTTGAGCAGAACCTTAGCAAAGGGTGAATGCCAGAAGGCAAGTGGTGTTCTGTTTTTTCCAACAGCAGTTCTTTGTCTCCCAGTGCTGCATGTGTTTGTGCACACACCTTGTTTTGGCATGAAGTGATCCAGAATTTTTCTTTGTGCATCTTTCTCCCTAGGATGATGTGTTGGTGCCAGGAGTGTGATAAGTAGACAACATCTTAATATGCAGAATCAGATTTTAGAGACTAATAGCAGCAACTTCCTGAGAAATACCAAGGTTAGATAGACTAAAGTTTGTTGTAACTCTTGTTTTTCATAAAAATCCTCATTCATAACCTTCTTAAGCAGTTGCATGTGAGATGATGGGTAACTACTTTGTTGCATTCTGCCAAAGAGCAGAGAGAAGGGTCTCTGCTCTTCTTTAGATGTAGCTCTGCAGAACGAAGGAATCCAACCTTCTGCAATGATTCTCCATAGAAAAAGCTATATAACTACATGTAAAACAGGAAGTTTCTGCCATGGAGCCATTAAATATAGTTAAGTGATTACTATTTCATAGTAAAAAATTAATTATTTCATGAAAATGTGACAAAGTGTGGCAACAACTCATAGCGTTGTTGCCCTTTTTTCTGTCATGGGAAAGTTGGAGCGTAGACAATGTCAGGTTGTGTCTTTCCACACACAAAGAGACAAGTTTGTTTGCAGAATTAAATTTAACTGTCAGCATAGCAGTGGTACTTCTGGGGATCATACGAATGAACATAGTGACAGTGTATTACTCTAATTTAAATTGTAAGAATAAATTATTTTCCTATAAATTCCACATCAAATGATGCATTTAGACACCACTTGGCAGTATTTTAGAGCTCTGAATAAGTGGCAACCCACACTGCAGTTTCTTTTAAGCACCCGTTTGAGTATGTCAGAATAAGTTTTCTGGCTAATATAAAATTATTTGTATTTCACATTCTTAATTGATGCTTTTAATTACTCTTCATATAGTTTAATAGTTTTCATATAGAAAACTGCTTTCTGTGCAATAAGCCAAATCTCCAATCTGCAGCAAAACTTGCTTGAGTCAGGTTTCTGCCAGGCTCTGTGTACCAGCCCCAAATACTAAATTATGTTGGCACTCTTACAGTAACCAAGGGAATAATTGTGAAGGCGAAGTTTGTTGTAAGAAAACCAAATTAGGAGGGGAAAACAACATCACTTAAGAGAAATATTTAGTATGAACTAATCTTTTTGGTCCTTGTCCTCCTATAGTAATGACTGTTTAACCATGTAGTATAATTACTTAAAACACTGTAGTTTATCCTGTGTAGATTAATCTCCTGCTTTATTAGAATGCTAAAAGGCCAGTCTTCAAAGAATAAGCAAATTAAAGCTCTGTCTTGCTGTTTACAATGCTGGGGTCAGATCACTGATATCTACCAGCTTTAATGCAAAGCAGCCATAACCCCCATTTGGTTAGTCAAACAGTTAATGGCTATTTAAATCTACAGGGGTCTCTTCAGTTCCTCTTGTAGTCACTCATTGGGCCGTTGTAGAGTCACATATCTCCCCTCTGCCAGCTCAGGTTAGTCACTAAGCAATTCCTTTTGGCCTTCAGCAGGAACAGGTCCTGCTCAAACATCACAGTACTGGGTGGATGTCCTGTCATTTTTTCTGAAATTGTACTGACAGTGGGAGTTCAAGTTGCTTTAGACCTTCTGCATGGAGATGAGGCTAAAACTACTCTCCTGAAGCAGTAAAATAGAGGGCTGATAGCATTTGAATGCTGTTGAGGGGCTTGATGGGCTGGGACGTGTATTTCTGTAAGTGACAAAGGTTCCCCACATCTTTTCACTGGCTATCATAGGTTTTCCTCCCTTTCCTTCCTGTTGCCTCTCTGCTCCATGATAAACAGATTCAATACACCTATTTAAGGGAGCAAAGTGTTTTCTAAAGTGTGTTCTTCGCAGACAGCCAGGACTAGCCCTGGGTTCTGCTGGTATCAGAGTGTAAAATTCTCACCCCAGATTTCTAGGACGTGTGAGGCCCTTTGGGCTGTCTCATATGGCCTTTCTGCCAACCATAGGAGTCAGTCTGAGCTGGGAGGGGTCGGTGCATTTCGCACTGGTCAACCTTCTGTGATTTTTACCCCAGGGCCTTAATGGAGTTTGGGCAAGGGTTCTAGAGTTCCAGGACTTGGAAACAAGAGATTTCATGAAAGCCTTTGCTTGAAAGTGTGAATAAATAAAAGTACTCAAGGACCTCAGAAGACAAACTAAAGGAAGAAAGCTGTTGTGGTTTTAATATTTTTAAATATAATAATTTTAAAGGCAATTTCATGTAGTTATTTTGTGGAATCTTGGGTAACTATTTTACACTATGTGTGGTTGGTGATACTCCATTTTGAAAAATCCACAAGTATTCAGATAATTGTGTGGATTCATTTCAGCTATCATGGTAAAAAAACCTTCCCACTCAGGCTTTTTCACAATATTGGTATTACCTCTTAGTCTTGGCCAGGCCAAAGATACAATGAAAATGGCCTTTGTTTCTGTATTGCAATGCTCAGACTTCCTGTCCAATCCAAAGAAGTACAGGAAAATAAACAAACAAAACAGGGATCAAATTTAAATGCACAGCATGCTTGAAACTTTGGGTCTGTTTTCTCTGCATTGCAATTTAAATGTAAAAAGCATGCTTCCCACCCAGAGGGGGGGTAGGGCCAAGTAGGGAACCAAAACAGGGATACTCTGCTTTCTATCTCTTGCACAGATTTTATTGCATGTTTGTTCTTTCATTGTTGTTTTCTTTAGCCTAAAATAAAGATAAACTAGACAGAAAGCAAAGTGGCCAGGCGCCACTGCACAAGTATAATTAATTCACTGTTAATGTTTCAGACATTGTTGCAGCGTACACTGGAATTGCTGGGGCGGGGTGGGATTAGTTTGAGCTATTCGTGTACAAACTACAGGAGAGTCACATTAAATACCCACTCTAATTAATGTTTTCAAAATGAGCACCAAAGGGAATAGTAATTGTACAACTTCCCACTTACAGAAAAGTGGGTTTGTACTTCTCCTTCCCAAGTTCACACTGTGTTCTCACCTCAAAAAGTGAGGATTTGAACATATACTGTGCCATGACCCAGAGCAGAATGTGCACAGCCCGTTCCTAAACATCGCTCCACCAGATTATATGATCACCTTGAAAACAAAGATGTGACTAAGCTCAGGTTCAAATCTGGGTATTTGCAGACGCAGAAAAATTCATTATCTCATCTGGTCTGCAGAACTGTGGAAGTCGAAGGGTTCCTTTTGTCAAAAGAAAAAGGGTTCAAGAAACCAAAAGACCAAGTTCTGCAGTGTTTTAAACAAAAGTGTAGAAAGGAAAGGTGATTTCTGCCCAAAGCTTGGAAATAGTCAGGATCTTTTAAATTGAAGAGCACCTAATGTAAAGAAAAGGTCTCAACCATTAGACTATTTTAACAGCTAGAGAAATGAAGTAGTTTTCATACCTCCAAAAATATCTTGGTGCACAATTTTCTGCTGCCAGTATTTTCTGTGGGAGAGGAAAGCCGTAAAAGCCGTGACCAGATACGTAATGATACTTGGTATTTATTACAAACCTTCTTAATTTTAACTAAGTCTTCCTGTGAGCATTGAGTTCGGATTTTTCAGACTGAGCCTCCAATATTTTATATTTAGGCCATGAGTCTCTCCAATATTATATATTTAAGCCGTGTGTCTGAAGTATAAAATAGCCCTTTGTATGTTGAGTCTGAAGGCAGCTGAAAGTGTGCCTCTGCTGGGCTAGGTGTTATCAGCCAGATACTGAGCTGCTTAGTGCGAAAGAAGCAATCGATGTGTAATTGAAACACCTCTAAGCTGAGTTTTTAGGAGAATTTACAACCTGCAAAACTGTTCCTGTTGCAGATCCTTTTTTTGTCTTTTCTTATAATCGCCTTTAGGGAATGACCTTACCACCATCAGCTAAAGGAAGAAGATTTGAGTTTTAAAGGCAAGCAGAGGTTCCTGCATTTTGGCAATTTTTGGGGTGGGAGGCATTGCCATTAAATATAGTTTGTACTATGTCATCATTTATGCAAGGTGACAAAATCCACATTAAATTTCTGGCAAAACCTGGTCTTCTGTAGAACACTATTAGAGTACTTATTAGTACTACGTTTTTCATCATTGATATAACCCGAATATCCTAATTTATGACCATCTGGTCTCCAGTCAAGAACAGCCCATATGATCAAAATGCAGCTTCCCTAGATTGCTAATACATCCATGTGACTTAAAGAAGATGACACAGTACCCTGTAAAAAGCCTTGAGCACCTCTAATGGAACTTTGAGATGAGAGGGTTACCCTTCCCTATCCTGGCACAATGTACCCAGCAGGGCCAGTCATTGTATCTGCTTATTCACTGGTGTTTGTTAATGGTAACGTTCATTTCATTTAGGATTTGATTTGTTTACGAACTAATAAATATGATTTATAAAAAGTGCGTGTGGTTCACTAATTACTGCACATATGGCGCCTTCATTTTGGAAAACTGGCATTTGCTTTCTATTATGATTATGTCTCCGTTCACCAGTGCTAATTAGTTTGATTAGACAGATAACTTTAACCACTATTAGGACTAGATTTGGGGAACTTTGCATGCAGGGGAATGCAGGGAAGAAGGGTTCATCACCAGTGAAGATAGGTCAGCAACAGGGAGTTTGTTCCTCATTAAATATTTTAAAATTAGTTTTTGTTTTGTTTTCCACATAGAAGAACTGAGAAGCATTCACATTTAGCTACTTACAAAAATCCAATTAAACACAGTTGTTTAGCATGAATTTGTTAATCAGAGTTAATCTTTCCAATGAATGCATAATTTGGAATCTGTGTCTAAAATGTTCATTTAAGGATAAGGATATTACAGACAAATAAAATAAAATATAAAATGAGATTCTCTCCCTTGGAATTGACTCTCAATATGGAGAAATATTGACTGGTTTGTGTTGATTTTGTCCTGCATGCTGAGGGACAGAAGTGAAATTGGATAAAGACTAGGAAACACCACATGAAAACCAATGCCACCTGGGGTGGGCTGTGTTTTTCCCAAGAGTCTCTGAAAATGTTTGAATAGTGTCATCCAAACTCTTCAGAATGAAAATACAAAGAAACAAACAAACAAACCCTCCTATTTATTATTCATTTTAGGATAAAAATAGTTATTCAGGGCAGCAGAAGTTTGATATTATTTTATTTCTTCAAATGGCTTCTCTACCCTAAAAAAAAAAAAAAAAAGAGGTGCTTTTTCTTTACCAATATGTTAGAAATGACAGTAGTGCACTAAGAAAGTAGGATGTGAAATACTTCCTTTACAAAGAAGACTGATAATCAAATGAAGTAACTGTGGATGCTTGCTTAAGATGACCACTCATTTCACTTTGGGTGATCACCTTGTATTCATCCAGTTTCTGTGTAATTAATTGGTTGGTACGAGAGTCAGAATAGTGCCCTGCTATGGATGCATAGTCCTATTGCAACTACTGGGTCTCTCCTTGCTGTGTTAAAGTGCCAGTGCCATTTGTTAGTGGCCCTTTTATTTTTTGTCTTTCTCCGTTTTCAAAGCAATTTATAAGGGAACAGAAAAGTTCTTTCCCATCTAAAAAGAATTGTGGGAATATTGAAAAAGACATAAAACTGCTATTGAAGGCTGAACACATAGAGAAGCAGTAAACTAGATTGTTGCAGTATTTACTCTCTCCTTGGCTCTTCTGGAGGATGCCTCCTGCCATGCCTTTCAAAGAAAACCCCAGACAATTTAAATGTCAGAGTCTCAAATTTCAACATGCATCATTATTGTTGGAAGCATTTGCTCCAGGAAAAGTTTTAAAATTGCCGTTTCTGAATCTTAAAAGAATGTGAACAGGATGGCCAGATTCTGAGATGGTATAAATTGGCAGAGGTTCCTTATTTCAATGTAGTTTATCCTGTTTTACACCAACTGAAAATCTGGCCCTGGAGAATGAATATTTATGCCATGCCAGAGAGGTTTGAAAACCCTTTTTTAAAATGAGAATGAATAAAGAAAGGACTGGGATATGCTCTGTGCTGATGAACCCAAAGCCAAATATGACCTCCCCTTGACCTTTTATGCATTTAAGTTGAAAAAGGCCATTCTGATACATTCCACTGGAGCTTAAAATGCCTATATTTCAATTCCAAAGGTCAAGCTCTCTTCTCAGTATACTGTATGACCCAGCCTTTGTCTGCTGCCCATTGATGTTGCCTGACTATGCTTCTTATATCCCATTGACTGTTTACTGTTTTTTCTGGCTAATGTAAGTGAAAGAGATAATTCAGATGATTCTGAGTTATATGTCAGTTCTGATTCTGATTATGTCTCCTGTGTTCGGTGAAGATTTGGTGGCTTCAAACTCATTAAGTCTCCAGGAAATTTTAGGTTACTACATTAACTATCTCTTAATCAATGTATTTGTCTTAAATTCCATTCAACCCTTTTTGAAGTTTTCTTTTATAACCATGTCTAACTCTAAGACCATTGAATTAAGCATTTTTTTTTCTTCAATCCTGCTGTTTCCTTTTACCTTGTGACAGTTTGGGATACCTTTTTTTAAATGCCCAAAATGAAAGGGAACTATTTCCAGGAATAATGCTTCATGCAGGTTTTGAAGCAAATCGCCACATACGGAAGTAAGCACAGCTCCATAGGATGAAGGGACAGGAAATGACATTCAGTGGAGGTGTGTCAATTTACATCATCGATGGTCTGTCCAAAATAAAAAGTTGGTCAGATTTTTGTGGCTAGCAAGGCATGTGTCTGCCTACCTTCCTCTGGACTTGAAACAGCCACTATACCTGGTGGTTCCTATAAAAGGGTATAAATGCAACCCCATCAAACAGGTTGACAGGCCTTGAGTGTAATTTCTGTAGGTAGAATCGCCAAGTAATCATCATCTCTAATAATCTCTCCAACATTTTTATAGAATGATAGTTTATTATAAAATCTGTTTTAGCAGACTGTCTATTTTTACCCTCTCCCCTTGAAAATAAAGTCAGACATATAGGAACTGTAGAACATTTTTGCAAGGCTGAGGGAATGCTCCTACATAGTAACATAACCAATCACAAGGATCTTTTCACAGATACATTGTAATTCCTGTCAGTTAACACAGCTTAGTGAATCATTGGTGATGAAACATTTACTAAGGGCACTAAGCTGACACTGTGCTACTGTTGCCTTACTGCACAGTCCTCAACAAACCTGGGCCAGATGTTCTTGACCCACCTCTTGGCCATATTTAGGTTTCCCTTCAGTGATCAAATGAGAGGGAATCCAGTCCAACTGGAAAGATAAGACGCAGACTCCTTCCAGTGTGAGGAGAATTGATAAGGAGCAGATCAATACATAATCCTCTTCAGTGGGCAGCAAGGCACACACTTCTAACAGTGGGACATCCCCTCCTTTTCTGCTTCTTCTAAATTGCAAAATTTCTATAGTGTGAAGACTGTAACAGTGCAATTAGGTGGTAGAAACCAAACAAATATAATGGTAGGTAAAAAGGTATATATATGTCTTGAACAAAGGCAAAGCATAGTATTTTTCTTTAATTTCATCCTTGGAAGAGGCACTTGGGATTGACGACAATTTCAGCAAAGTGGTACATATCCAGGATACCAATTCCAGCCTGAACTGGAAAAATTGAAAGCAAAATTAAAAGCAACTGAAATTTCTGGGAAGTGTCAGGCAGCATCGTCAAGCATTACCAACTGCAATTATAATGAAAGCCTAATAGGTTCCTGACCATGGAAAACCACTTGGACAGGCACACCTACACACAGCTCATTCAAATAGGTGGAATTCTCTTAAAACCAGTATAACTGCAATTACATACACTGTCAGAGTGCTTGGACCTTGGTACATTTCTCTGTTTCAGCTATTTGTTCAGCTATGAGATAAAAACTGACTCACCTTACATTTGTACCTGCCAAGTAGCATTGAAAGGACTATTTGTAACCACAATTCCTTCCCAGCACTCAGAGAGTAAATACCCCTGAACCAATTGTATGTCCAGCTCTTGATGTCTCCATTCATGTTTCTACTTCCTCTTGAAGGATTCATCTGTTGGTTACTCACTCTGTGCTCAGCCTCTGGAACTCCGGAAGCCTTTGGTGGCAGCAAGCAGCCTGAACCGCCTTTCTGAGAACTCTCCATCTGTTTTATTTCAGGTACTTCCCAGGCTCTGTCTGCCAGACCCCTGAATGTCATATTAGAATAGTGACTCCACCTGGTTCAGCCTTCCTGAAAGGGATGGAAGACAATGTAAGTGCTAATTATCACTTTTCTTTGCAAGCTGAGATGATTTTTGCATGCTACTGTGATAGGAACATCAGCATAAGCACCACTGAAAGCTCGGTGGGAAAGAGTTTAAACCTGTTTTTTTACTGGTTTTGCTCCCAGTGCAGATACTTTGTGTAGAATCAGGTTAAACAATATAAAGATTTATTTCCCATGACCACCCCCAAACTCCTGTTCATTGTGAAAGGAAGATGTTTGATGATTGAGTTGATTGCATGAGTCAGGGAAATAAGGGTAAATAATTCTTGTCCCTTGGATTAAGCAAACTACTTTTTTGAACTCTGCCTTGCGTTTGTGTGAAGGAAGCTATGATGGGTTTTAGTAATTGTTTAATTGAGGGAGTTGTTTAACTTTTGTTATATCTTTCCCTTAAAAAGGCAAAAGACTCCTTGGATTTACTTGTTATTATTTCATAGCAGTCATAATGTGTGACATGTTTCCCAATCAGAAAGTAGATTTAGGAAAAGAATTATGTGATGTTAAGCCTGCAATACTCAGACTGGACTCAGAGATCCAGGACTGGTCCTGAATGCTCAGGTCCAGCCCTCACTCTTACGCTTTTAAAAAAAAGGAGCTCATAAGGCCATGACAAACAGTTGATTCTGATAATGGAAAAGGAGAAAAGATACTTTATGAATACACATAATTTGTGTAGGCAACAGGGCAAAAAAAAATTGCATTAAAAGAAATGCACTTAAATCTGAATGTGAGGATGCTGAATCCTTCCTCCCTCTGAACAACCTGTAGCAGGAGAGTAGATGATGTTTGGGGAGTTTAGCAAGTTTTTTGTCTGCCTGTTATACGCTTATCCTGTCTATTATTTTTCCTCTTCTACTTTGATGTTATTTTCCAGGCAGTTTTCATTTTGCCCTTCACAAATTGTGTTGTGTGCACTGAGTCATGGACTTGTGTTTTCAGAAAGGTTGTCAGTCATAGCTATTCTCATGCAGGAATGATATGATTAGCTCTGTTTTTTACTGTAAAGTATTAGTTTAACCAAAGTTTGAACACTGTGAAAAAAGAAGTATCAGTGGGTGAATGTGCCAACTTAAAAGCAGAAATACTGTGTTGTTTGAATTGTTTCCTTCCTTTGGGATTGTGGGAAAGGACAGCAAAGAAAAGCAACCCCACATGTGAGAGATTCTCAGGCACTGACATAAATGGGAGTATCTTGATAGCCTTCAGTCTAACCAGTGCCTGGGGAGGCTGTGAGAACAGGGCCCTCCACTGCCCAGTTATCTTAGAAACCTGGTCCCGGGATTTCCAGCCTCACGGGGTCTGCCTGGGATCTCCCCTGCAGGCTCACTTCTGTCTGGTTTGGGGGGTCAGTAAGAAGCCTGGTTTGTGGGTGTCTCCAGGGCTTTCTCCCAGCAGGTATCACACACAGACCTGCAGTGGTGAGGGCTGCCAAAACACAGAGCAGAAGAGGTGGAACTGCCTGGGCCCCTAAGAGAATCACGATTGCCATATCTTGATGTGTCTCAGTACTGCCTTTCTTCCACTCTCTCTTCTGTATCTGAAATTTGATTGGTAATCGACCAATATGGGCTGAAAAAGTGGTGTCAACCTGAGCTGTGAATTGACCTGCTTTTGTCAGTTTGTCACAGTTTTATTGCTGTTTTAGCACAATGTGTGCGAGTTAAAGCCCAGCACTTTTGTCACCTAGAGAAAAGCCTGGCAGGCTGATGTCCTCAGGAGCAGTTTCCAAGCACAGAGGGGGCAGGGGTTCCCTTTCTCTTCACCAGCTAGTCCAAACTTTACATTTTCTTTCTAGTCAAGGAACAACCTAAAGCCAAAACAACCTGCAGGTGCACTGCCTCTGTCTTTGCCCCTATCTCCAATACTTCCTGGAATTCACTTGCAGTGGTACTTAATAAGATTTCCTGAGAGTAAGTCCAAAATTGTGTCCTTTTCTAAAGGTGACCATATTAGGTTCATCTCTTTGTAAATGTTAAGTTTATTACAGGAACAATAGGCCGGATTCTTTAAATCAAAACATTTCAAATGTAGGAAATGAGGAATAAGAGAGAATTCCGAGGCCTTTTATGAAAGACTCATCTTAAAAGCAAATTCAGGTTTCTGCACAGCAGCAAATAGATCAGGCAGTTCACCCAAAACCTAGCTGAAAGGTTGTGTGTTTATGTCTCTTATTTATATGGTGATTTCAAAATAAGTGTTTTGAACAAGCTGTGATATTTTATTTGGTTTCCTTAAGCTAAGAGTATTGCAGTGTCAGACTCTGTTTTCTTAATTGATTATAACTTTGCTGTTCTCATATTGCAAAGCTTATGATGAACGAATAATGTGTTGCCCAGTGCCTGGCCCAAAATTTGGCTTAGAGTACCTTTTTCATACCTTTTATATCTTTGTTTCTCAGACAAATATCTTTGCTGTTGCTTCAGATAAATGAATCATTTCCAGCAGCTCAGGATGCTTGAAAATAGTCATAATCCAGACAGCATGTCTGAGTGACCCTACAAATAGCAAACATGGGAATGTAGCTCAGCATGCATAAGCAACGCTACAATAATAACTTGGTGTGTGCAGTCCAGCAGGTGGGAACAGTCCAGAACTAGGTTGCTAAAGGCACTGTTGAAGGTGTCATGGAAGTAACAGCTCTGAGTGACTTCAGTTTTCTTAGTTTTACATGTGCAAATTCCCCCTTTCCCCCCTTTATTTCTTTTTTTTTTTATATGAAGCAAATACCATTCCCTAGTTTGCAGACCTGTGTTATTTTTCATCAACAACATCCAATCTGTTGCTAAACTTGTTTTTCTGGAAGCTGTCCCTATCTCTCCAGCTCAGCTCCTAACTCTTACCCATGTCTAAGTCATCTTGCACCTCACTGCTCCTCCAGCTGCTCTGCTCAGATCGTGAAATAGCAATAGCCTCAACCCCGGAGTGTCCTGAGCAAGCCCCAGACATTATCAGGTTTGCTCTTTAAAAGGGATAAAGTAAAGCTCAGATTGTGTGAGACTCTGAAAATTATGAAAATGTTATTGTTATTTCGAAATGTTATTCCCATATGTTCAGGAAACAGAACGTTGATCAGGTTATATAATTGACTTCGCAAAAAATACCTGCTCGAGTAGGTAGAGTAGGGTGGGAACGGGAGGGGTGAGGGAGGCTGGGGAAGTGGATAAGCATTTATGTTCTAAAAATAATGCGACATTAATTTGATGGGAGGAGAAGCGAGTTGGAGGGAGATGCTGCGGGCGAGATGGTCCAGCGGGGCCGGGGTGGACACCTAGTGGTGGGCAGCGCTGGTTACAGGGGCTGGAGCTCTGCCTGGGGAAGCAAACTCTCTTCCCGGAGACGGCCACATCCTCAGTATCATCCGCATCCTGGTTTACAGCCCTTTGTCCTGCACACCCTCCCTAAGAAGCCCAGAGACTCATTCCAAACAAGCTCAGGAAAGGGGGAAGGAAATATTCCCGAATAAACTGTTTATACTCTTCTAACCTGGCCCTCAGTTATTCCCCGTCATTATGTCCTTCATGTTCACTGCAATGTATGTCCTGTAGTGTTTGATTTTTTTTGATTTTTTTATTTTTTTTTATTTTTAATAATCTTAATCAGCGATTTAATTGTGCAGCAGTTCATTTCCCAAAGAATTACATTTGTCCAGAGGGCTGCTGTCACCAGGGGTGTCACCTTGCTGAGATATCCTGCCTCTAACCACTCTCCCTGAAGGACTTCTCTAGCCTCCTTGATGTGTCACAGTCTCTTGAGGATGTAAGTAAAAAGTTGCCAAGAATTAATATAGAATACTTAGTAATAAAAATACTTAATATCCACGTAAGCCTCACCTGAACAAATGCACTAGTCCAGGCTGGAAAGGAGACTGAGCAATAATTGCATGCGGTGTGGCAGTTGTGGTTTAGATTGTCCCCTGCTCATATCAAATCTCTCAATTGCAGGGAAAATATTCTGCAAATCTTATACTCCCTTCTATCTACCCCCACCTGGACAAAATAGAGTATTTGTTCCTTATACTTCTTTTTGTCTTTCTGTCTTTCTCAAAATAAAAGGCAGGACCTATCCAGTCAGATGCAGTGAAACAAGAAAACACTCAGATATTTTAATACCCTAGAGTTACCCCTTGGCAGATAAAACGACTAAAAATGAAATTTAAAGCACATCTGATTTACCTGTTGTTTGTGTGACTCAAATACCTATGTTTAATTTTGTCTATGGATTGGAAAAAGTTAATTTCAAGCCTTGTTTCTCTTGCTAGCAGCAACAACCTTTTAAACTGAGTATTACTGGTGAACCATATAGAGCTGGTTAAAAAAAATGCTTTTCAGTTCCACCATGCAGTTGTTTGGACGACAATTATGGCAGCTGAAGTTTAATCATAGTGTTTGATAGCTCATTTTCTCAATGTCAACATGAGGCACTGTTAAAAAAAATGAATTCTTTCATTTGATAAGCTGGCTCCAGAGCACTGGGCTCATTCAATAGGAAAACTCTTTCACAGGGCTGCAGCGTGCATGGTTTTTCTCTTTCCTTATTTTTTTTCCTTCCCTTTCCTTTTTTTCTTTCCTTTTTTTTTTTTTTTTTTTTCTGAAAGCCACCCAAGAAGAGATTAATCACAAGGGGGAAACTCAGCTTCACCCTCTAGCTGCAGGTCGCAATTTTTATTTGTATGGAATTGGCTTTTGGAAAGCTGAAGGCTGCCTGAGGGCAGGGACCTGATATAAGAAGAACCTGAGAATGAAGCAGCAGGGATTGATTAGCCTACTTCATATCCCACACTCCATAAGCACACTCCAACCGCAATCTAACACACCGCTGAGCTGAATAGACAAGAGAAATTGGATTCCTTCCTAATATTTAACCTTCAAGTCAGCTCCAACAGTTGTTGATATGTTGTTCTACCAGCAAGTAACAGTCGCTTTTTTATTCCAGCACCCACCCACACACATATATATACAGTTTTATAAGTTATATGCTATATATTTACATATTTTCCATTTTCAATCTGTTTCAGAGTGTGGTTTACCTAATCCATTTCAGTAAAAGTTTCAGGGAAGAACAAACTGACCAAACAATTATGCATAAAATTGTAGTTAGGGAAGGGAGGGAAAGAGAAATAAAAAGCAGAAAAATCTCATTGTCTGTCTCATACCTTTCAAGGCCTTTTTCACACAGTCATTTTTATTTTACCTGTAATTTTCCCAGTTCATTAATTGTAGGAATTGCCTGGATTGTAGCTAGTGGTATGTATGCTGTGGCACCGCCGTTCTTAGAGGTTTCATTTTAGATTTTCATATGTAAATGAGAGGTGCATTTTGGGAATTGTTTTCTTTTCCTGGAGTTTGCTAAACTGACAGAAGGTACTGCTGCATCATGAGGGTCAGCCTGTGGAACCTGGGCCATCCATTGCAGTGTGTGAGACTTACACCGAGGTTAGAAGCCAAGGGAGCAGCATCCCCACTCTTTGGTACCTTGGAATGGGCTGCCCAGGGAGGTGGGGGAGTCACTGTCCTTGCAGGTATTTAAGAAAAGACTGGATGTGGCGCTTAAGTGCCATGATCTAGTAGACAAGGTGGCATTAGGGCAAAGGCTGGACTCTGTGATCCCAGAGGTCTTTTCCAGCCCATCTGATTCTGTGATCTCTGCTGGGAGCTCTGGCAGAGAGGGAACAAGGATACTGCCACTGTGCCATGGTTGGTATGGCACGCTCCTGGGCCCTCATCAAGCCCTTCTGAAAAGCTCCCCCCCTTTCCAAGGTGAGAGAAAGGTCAAGAGTTGATGCAGAATGGCCAGAAAACGGTGATTACAACAGGGTGTTTGTGAGCCTGGGGCTCAGAGAAGGTTTCTGCCCTTGCAGCTTGCCAGCAGAGAGGGGTGTTGTTTCGGAAAGGCTGGTTCTGGGGAACAAAAACCCTGGTCTATAAAGATGCCCACCTCACTATGCCAAGGCCTGGCATAACAGGCAGACCCTGGCAAGCTCCTGGGAACACTGACAAGGCTGCCTGGAGCCTTGCTGACCCACCCAGGCTGCCTGAGCAGCTGTCACTTTGTCTTCTCTCTGCTGGGGTTGTGGAGCTCCACGCATCCTTGGCCTCATTGAGCTCTCCATGTCTGCCCAGCTGGCAGGCTACAAGCTGCCTTGGCTTCCTAGCCCCCACAAGGGCTGGGATGCCACCTGTGCTCTGCCATGCTCCCCACACACTCATCTGTACGTGTCGAAGTGTGTGACACACTCCCCATGGGGTTCTCCAAAGGGGAATTTTCTAAAAAGGTCTGTCCTAGGGAAAATTCACATTTCTGATTCTTCATTCGTGGTTGGAATGAAGACAAAATGAGAAATTGAGATTTTTCTCAAAATGGTCATTTTGATTCATGCTTAGCTGCACAATTTTTACTCTCTCTGAGAAACTGAGGTGCCTTTGTAGGGACTCCCAAGGTTGCCACTGGCTCTGTCTGTATTGTGGAACACACTTTGCTTCTGCCTGCTCCTCCAAAGCCAGTCTGTACACCTCAGAAGCACACCAGGCCTCACTCTTGGTATGTTTTCTTCACATGGACCCAAAGCTTTTTCCTGATGCAAAACAACATGGTACAGAACTTGCAGCTGCCACAGCAGTTCTGTGTTGTGCAGTGGCACAGCAACACCCAGGGGAAGCTCAGCACAGGGCACCACCTCCCACTCTCTAAGTCAGGTGTGGGCACCCCTGTGTGTGCATCCTCTTTACTACTATGGCCAGAAAGTGTACCAAGTTCTTCTTTCCTGTTTGCAGAAAGGACCAGTGAGTAGTTTTGAAGCCTTCTCACACAGCACACTGTACAACCAGCCCAGATCTTCCAGAACTGGGCAATGTCATTTTGCAACTCCTTGTGAAAGAGGTTGTCTTAATAATACAGAGGGAGAATATGCTGCTGAAACTGCTGCAAGCAAAGTGAAATTTTCATGTAAACAACTTCAAATATTTTTATGACCCATCAGCTTGAGTTTTATAAGTCAATGTATGAGTGAATACACAAAGCTTCCCTCTTTGTTTGCATATCTTGCCTCTACTGAGTTTTAAATGTTCATGCTATGTGGACAAAATCCAACTCTACATCTGTTTGTGGCATATGTAGGCAGCATCATCTCCAAGATTTTTTTCATGTCTAGTTGAGTTCAGTAGCTTTGTGAAAAAGAACTCTCAAGACCTGAGCTAGCTTCCCTCTACCCAGCCTGTTAATTTCCCATCCAGCCTTGAGATCCTCTGGATTTCTTGCCATTTCATGTTCAAATCGGGCAGCAGAAAGACTAAAACTACCCCTCCCTAAGCAGAGAGATACATATGACACATTTCCCACTCGTGAGGGTCCAGATGATAATTGTGCCTGTGTCCCCCTGACCACAGCAATGTGACTTTTCAACCTATGGATCTGGAGACTTTAACTCACAGAATAATGCCATTATTCTTTGAAATTAGTAGGTAAAAGCTAGTAAAAATGAACCAGTAAGGACTATTGAGTAATTTAGGTAGGCATTAATGAGTCTGCTAGTTATGCACCAGCTTCACTAGCTTCCCAGGAAATCCTGGATAAATTATAGAATCATAACTATGTTTGGGTTAGAATGGACCTTAAAGATCAGCTAGTTCAACCCCCTACCATGGGCAAGGACGCCTTTCATTAGACCAAGCTGCTCAGATTTCCATCCAACCTGGCCTTGAACACTTCCAGGGATGGGACATCCACAAATTCTCTGGGCAACCTGTTCCAGTGTGTCACCACCCTCACAATAAAGAATTCTTTCTGATATCTAAATCCTACAAGCTTCTCATAGAACCACATTTCATTCAGGGTGATTTCAGTACTTACTCTACAAAATCTATGGATCTCTCTATCCCAAGTGTCTATCCCGGGTCTTATCTCTCTATGGTTTGCCCTGACGCTTTAACACAAAATTTTACCCTGATTTCTTTTACCTCTGGTATGAACATACTGGAACTATTACACAAGGCCAGGCCTTGCTCACCAATTTGATTATTTCTTTTACTGATTAGGGAAGAAAGGAAGTGCAGGGAAAGACAAAATGGGTTTTGTTTTAAAATACTTTTGTGATGCAGCATTTGACAAGTGATAGAGCACTATGGCCTTCATGATGGAAAAGAGAGATTTACCAGCCTAAAAATATTTGTTGGAAACAAGCTGATTTTGATCATGATGTTTGTAAAATGATCGTTATGTTTCATTTTTATAAGGCTGAAGTGCTTTCATGGGATACAAAGTGTTTGGTTAAAAGGAAGCACTGGGACTATATCCTAAAAAGTTACTTTGATATAGTTAGGTATTTTCATTTGTTGGAATTTTCACTTTGCCTGAAATTTTTGACTGTTTGTTCTGAAGTGGGACTTTCCTGAGAAATTAAAGCTGTGGCCTTTGATCAGCTCCAGTCATACCGGTTGTGATTCACAGGGGCACTGATGGCAGTAAACAAAGCAATTCCCTGCCCTGTGCACTGGAAGAAGCTTTACCGTTGCATTGGCTTTTTAAATGCCCTCACTCTGTGTGTGTGTGTACATATACATTTTATATGTTACTGTGTCTCTGACTTGATTCTGCACATTCACAACAATCTGCTGCTGCTAATAACTCCCCATGCTGTGTTAGCGATACCTGCCAAGTAATTCTGGATCCTTCCCCTGTGAGCGTGCTTTCCTGATGGCAAGTACCTAAGACTGCAGGTTATAAAAAAAGCCATTTTATTAAGCTAAAATATAAATATGTGTTTGTGTGGTGATTCCAGCATATTCCAGCATGCTGGCAATGGAGGAGGAATGAGAGTAGTACACGGGGGCAGCAGAAACAGGGTTTCTCCTGAAGTGCTTGGGAGACATTTTAAACATCTTCCCCTTTTGATATATATAGTTATTAAGGTGCTGGTTGCAAATTTTTTAACTGGTGGTGTCTCCTGATATTTCTAACAACTTAATGAATACTATGACAAATATAAATAGAGCTTCAGTAACACAAGTTTCAAGTTTATATTAAAATGGAACAAGGCCCTCAGTAAGACATAGCTCCTGGAAGGCTGTGTGCTGTAAAACCTCATTTGCCTGTACCCAGGAGCTTAGAGCCCAAACAGATGAGAAGGATTTCTGTCTTCATTTTTACAAATGAGAAACTGAGGCAAACGAGTCATGAGGTGCTGTGTCCAGATTGCATGGAGACGCTGTAATAGAGCCAGAAAATGTATTGTGCTATCTTCCTGTCAAAGAGATGTGTTGCTTTCCTGACCTTACTGTTATGGAAACCTTGCGTGAGGTGAGTAGCCTTTCAAGAGTGGGATGCCAGACTGTATTTCTTTTTCCCAAAATAAATTTGTCCGTGCCACTAGAAGCTCACCAGTAATCAGGAAATATTGCTTTCCAAAGAGGCAAGATTCTTATCAGGTGGCAGCGCTACGTGCCTGCATGGAGTGGCTGGAGCTGGAGTACGAGAGGCGAGGGTGGGCAGGCGGCAACTTCTGCTCTTTGAAAAGTCCCTTTTTTGGGCATTGCGAATCCCCTGTGCCATCATCCCCAAGTGCCAGCCATCTCCAGCGCTGCTCATGCCTGTTTCAAGCCAAGTAGTCAGGGAAATGGTTGTATTCCCAGTATTGCTTGAATTAAGCACAGGTAATGATGTCTCTGAAAAAAAAAAAAAATTATAAAGTCAGGCTTGGGTTGAATTTACCACAGGAAGATATAAAAACTAAATGTAAGTAGAGGGGAAATGAGAAATGCACAAGAAATAAAGTAATAACAATTAGATGAAGGGACAAAAATGCCACGTTTGGCTGAAGGAAGCCGTATCCGAAGCAACATCTGACGGTTGGCCCTAATCTCATCAACACCCAGGCCCTAATGCTGGCACTATCCCATAGTGCGGCTGAACCCTGTTGAATACAGGCTACAGCTTGGCCAGGGCAGCCTCTCCCTGCTGGTAATAAATTGCTCTACAATGTAATTCAGTCATTCTAAGAAGCTTAATTTATGATTTTGCAAAAATTGCCACTCTCTTCTGGGTTTCAAACTAACTTGAAAGGATTTAAGCATAGTGTTAGTAATGCCACTTCTGTGGCAAAGCCATAACCATGAAGGAAAACAGAATTAGGAAATAATGAGTAAAACTCTGTGTAAAGCAGGAGAATTCTCCAGAAGCACTGGTAAGAGCATGTTTTATTAGATATGATGATTTTCTGTGCTGTTTATTCAATCACAGCATCATCTCCATCCTCCTTTTCCTCAGCTCCTCTGCAGTCACTGTTACTTCACACATTGCTCAATGGAAATACATATATATTTATTCACCCTGACCCAAAAAGTAAGTTTTGTGGCATCTGTATCAACTTGCTGTTGTTCAATGTGTTATGCCAACATTCAGATTCAGCATGCGAGCCGTGTACTGACTCCAGCAAAGAGTGGTTTTGTTCAGTCACAAATCGTTCATGCTGACCCACCCACATGCCCTATTGACTGGCACGGGGGCAAATATGGCCTTTTTGCTGCAGACCTTACCAAAAAATAGGACTTGGTCTCTTTTTGTTTCTTTATATCCACTATTTTATTCTTTCTGTTGGGTTTTCCATCTCTCAGTGGAATTTTTTCTTCAAAGGTTCTGCTTCATTATGGGACCCTTTGGTCTTCTTCATCTGTATCTTCATCCACATAGATTCCCACAAATTACTTACTCTTCATTTATTCATTCCTCTCACTTTTATCCTATTCTTTTAGCACCTACCTATTCACAGATGCTCCACTCTCTCCTTTCTGTACAACCATTTCTCATAGATGATGCACAGTTCTTGACCCACAACATCTTTATTTAGTTTGAATTCCACAGTTCTTCCTAACGAAAGCAACCTCAAAACATTTGCTGCTTTTTTCACACTGATTTTTTTTTTCTGTATGTTCTCTTGCCAAGACACATCTATTTGACTGGCCCTATTTCTTTACACCTCTTTCCAAGAAACTAGTGCAATTTTCCCTTTGAAATTAGCAGTTTCTCTGTGTCCACTCATTCCACCTGACTTCTAGTTACTGATGAAATCTGCAAGTAAACTGTGCTGGACTACAGGACATCTATTTTATCAGACATACATATTAGACTGTCTTCCTCTGCGTGTTATTCTTAAGAATGTAACCTCATTCTACTTAAGAGGTCTTTAGACCCTGTGCCAAATAATGACTACATTACATTACAATTACATATCCACACTTTGAAGAAAACGCTGTTTCTGTTGTGAAACTGTTTTCATCCAGTCTAATGGTTTTTATTCCCTAGGAAAGTAAAAGATCAGAATGCTTCTATTAACCTTGCTCTCCTGAATGTTTGAGTAGTTAAATTCTAGGTCATTATATTGATTCACAAGGCAAGAAGTAAATTCTGTGGTTGGTAAGTATCTGCCAGTTGACTAGGCTTTATCCAATTCCATCTTGCTCCTGCAGCAGCATAATATTTCCATTGCAGTCACTTTATGGGTGCAAATGATCGCATCTGCATCTTGATTTATTCCTTACTAGTTGGAAATATGCAGTGTCAAGTATTCAGTGAATTTTGCTAGGTCCTAATGAGGATTCAGTGTAACAGGATTTTCTCCAGCTTCAGTCTTGTAGAAAAGTTTTTCTGCATATCTGTCTGTTCAAATCAAAAAAGATACAGTGTGCTGGTATATAGTATATTTTACTTCCAATAAAGTTTTAGGCTATGCTAAAGAAAAAGACTGTACACTTCAGTCCTACCCCTTATACCACTGTGGTATTGACAAAAAGAAAAAAAAGATGGTTGGGAAGGTGAGGATTAACTCCCGAGTCTGGCTGGGAAGATGGAAAGAAGGGTTTTTAACTCTCTTGAACCAGAAGATCAGTAAAAAACAAAGGGTCAATAGCAGAATTTAGGGCTCAAAAAGGCTGTTCTGAGTTGTTCAGTGCACAACAACCCATATATTTAAGTGGTTTGCTAGTCTAGTGTTACTAGAACATATTGTTTTCCTCCCTAAATCCTTTCTTTTCTGACTTATATGTGTTGGAGAGAAAGTGAATAGCACCCTTTTTTATGGCACTGAAAGGCCCTGTCTAGATTGATAGGACCCACAGCAGCCTTCTTGGATAACAGGAATTTTTTTGTGATGGCAGTGTCTGACCCTGACCACATTATTCACTCATCCAGGCGTTTGTCAGTCCAGGTGTTTCAGAACTGGTCCTGCTGCTTGTTTAAGAGTGAGATGCCAAGAGGTGCAGTTGCTGTTATGAAAAGATATCCACTCAGTTGCTGAGTTAAAATCAGATTGTCACTGATTTAAAATTCTGATATTGCTGTCCATCATACTAAAACGTGATAATAGTTCCTGTAAAGTTAGTAACCCTCGTGCTTATGCAGTGTTATGTGGTAATACTCCTGACCAGTGTAAGCACGGAGATTTGGTTATTATGTAGAACAGTTATAATAAGAAATATGACTGCAAAAGCAAAGCAGTCAGTTGAAATTGGTCTATAATTAAATGCTTAGAAAATTCTGTGCTTAGCTCATTTTAAAATCAAGTGCTTCTTTGTAGCAATTTCCTTTCTTTAATTACAATTTCCTGTCTAGTTTGACATTTACAATGCAATCTTGGGGGACATGTTTGTGATTTATTATTCTTGCTCCTATCAGGATATCACTCGGCAGAAATGAGTTTATAAAATAAGAGCTCAAATTATTATGGCCTTTGACCAATAAAGCTGGCTCATAATTTCAGGCCTGAGAAAAGATTAACATTTTTTACAATCAAATGCAGAATTACCAGTGGGGGACAATTTTGAAAACTATTTCAATTTTCTGAAACATTGTACATTTTTAATAAGGTGTATATATAACTGGTTATATACTGGAGCACAGGCTTAAGAGTAGAAAGAGCAATAGCGAATTGTAAAGAAAACTTGAAAGGAAGACTTTAACATCTAACATTGTTTAGCCTCTTCCGAATGAAATTGAAACTGCTAAATCAACATTACTTGAAAATTACCTAATGGAAGAGATATAACAGCTCAGACAGGTTCACAGCAATGCACTCTCCCTTTTCTGTAGCATTCCTGACTCCACAGGCTGGAGGAGCTAGGGGAAATTTTCTGGTTGGATTGGTTTTTTTTCAAATCTTACTGAACAATTTTTTTTCTTGGTTATTATTTTTCTTCTGGGGTCTCATTTAGAGAAACAGATGCCCCTGCTAAACTGCATAAACATGATCTATTCTGCTGTCACTGCTTTTCCAATGACTTTCTTTGTCCCCGATTCAGGAAAATGTCATTGTTCAGGACAACACAGAAGTCAAAATGAATTCTCCGTGACTTGTGCAAATGTTCCAAGTTAAATGTGAACTTGTCTGTAAGACAAAGCAGGCATCCTGCCTTGTGCATTGTGAAGAGTGGGTTCTTAAAAGCTCGATCCAAAGTGGTAGGTGTGTTTTTTGTGTTAATTTGATGTAATGTCAAAATGGATGGCCTATAAAATTATATTGAAGGAGAGAGAAATGGTATTGGCAGGAAAGAAAATCCATATCTTTGGAGATCTTTAAAACAGCTCGTGTACACATTGCTAGGAGGTGCAAATGTTTAGCACCTCTCAAAGTCAGGCTGCTTTTATTTAGATGCCAGCATATAGAGTTAAGAGCCTATTTTTAAGTACTGTGAATTAAAATGATTATTTTAAAGAATCTGTCCTCCCTCATGCCCAAGATGAGAAAACATGGTATTAGTTACTTTGTTTTAGTAAGGCAAAAGTGAGAAGTGGCACAGCTCTGACTCCAAATAGTTCCCAACGTCAGGGCTAGGAGTCCTGCCACAGGATGTCAGAGCTCCTGGGCTCCAGCTCAGCTGCCTACACCGTACTCATTAGTTATAAGCACACAAAATTTCTGTCCTCCAAAGCAGTCTCAAATGTATGTGGGATGTATTTTAACTCAGGGATAGGCTCAAGCATCTCTCTCTAGGGCACCTGTCTCCAGTTTTAGTGGGGAGGAAGGAATATGGAAATTGGATACAGCCATGGAAAGGTGCATTGCTTCCCTGAGCAGGGTCTGTGGGACACCCTGCAGGAATGAGGGGCTGCTGTCTTCCCAGAGACAAGGCCCCAGGCAAGTCCATGGGCTGGTTAAATTGTGCAGCTCTGAGGGGGAAAAGAGGAAGGTTAAACCTATGGAACTGCACCCATTTGCTAAGAAAATTATCTGAGTAGTTCTAAAAAGTAATATGGTGTCTGGAGTCGATATTGCTAGCAAGAAGAGGAGGAGAGGAAAGTTCAGTGAGTCATGAGACAAACATATCTTCATCCTCCAATGTCAAAGCAGAATGGAGGTTTGATGGCTGCATATGTTTGACTTTGGACTGTGGCCATTAATGACAACTAGAGAGACACTTTCTCCGACTACTTCCATTGCTTAATTATTTTCTTACATAGTTACCTTGGGATGGAGAAAGGTTTGTTAATCTTCTTCTCTGCATCTTAAGATAGAAAACAATCAAGAATGCCATTATTATCTAGTCTGGAAAGACACACACTATGAACTTAAGTATCTTCTAGCTCTAAAAAGGTTTTATGCAATCATAAAACTTCAGAGTTTATATAGGAGCTGCACATGCCAGTACACATCTGCCAAAAGTCACCATTCAGTCAAACTCTGAGACATAATAGGTCATGCTCTGTCTCCTCTCATTAGACCCTGGCTAGGAGGCCAGTACTGGCACTTCAGTCCAAAGGTTTTTAAGTTTTTCTAAACTGATAGAAAAGTTTTCCCTATTGAGTAGGATTCAGCTCAGAAATCTCAGTATGTTCTAATTTGACTCGAATTCCTAAATTGAAATAATTACCTTTCCAAAATCTTCTCCCTTTTCTTTGAGGATTGTGTTATGCTCTTTAATTCTGGGCTGGGTGAACTCCCATACAGAAATAAAAACACATTTATGAGAGGAGGCTCTTCAACTGATGTGAATCAGCAAAGCATTGCTGGTGTCAATGAAATCATGCTAGTTTATATATGCTGATTACTTGGCCCTTAACATAACAAGATTTTCCTAGAGCTGTGTGTTTTCACTCTGTTAGATCTTTCAATCCACATATGGATTATATGTATATATTTTACTTATGCACAGATGTTTTAGGCCCTGGACAGAAATAGTCACTTGGGTGCTGGCAGAATTCCTCTGTGCTAATGTTATTCTTTTAAAAGTCACACAAGTTACAGTTTCAGGCACAGCCAGTATCAAATACAGCAGCACAGCTTTGCTTGGGAATGTACCACAAACAGAGAGAAAGAGGAAGATCGTTTTGCTGAATGATAATTCCCCCTTGGCATCACCACTGTAACAAGATTGCCATAGATAATTGTGTAATAATTCCACTGTCCTGAGCCACAAATGGCAATTCTGTGTTCATAGCAACCGTTTCTACCTAATTTCACTGCAGTTTTATGTTTCCTGATAGACTGAATTTATAAATATTTGTAGAGTTTCTCATCCAGTCTTACCCACTACCTCTCATGTAGCATCTAGAGTTTCTGCTGTAGAAAAAAAGATAGTAGAAATACCTCAAGGCATTGATTCCTTTTTAATATCAATGTTTTTCCAATGCCTGTGGAAAACAAATGTAAAAACAGTTTGATGGGAAAACAGGCATTCTGATGTTGTTTCAACCTTAGCCTAGGATGCCTTCAGCAACTGTGATATATTAGGAGAAGAAGATTTCCAGCATGAGGTACTTTGAAAATCCTCTCCTATGTTCTTTATTTATGGACTTATTTGTAAATGGCCTTGTTTCCCAGAATATGAAGTAACCAGCACTCCTCATTATTTTTACCTGGACCTTCAAGATTAGGCCTCCTCTCCCAAGTAGGGTTTTATAAACTCGTATAAAGGCACACTCTGCAATCTCAAGAATCTGTGCTTTGTTTGTGTTCGTAACAGTGGAACAAGCCACATCATCTAGCCTGGACACAACACTGATTAATTCTAACTCCTGAAGAGAATCAAAGCCTTAGCAGACATTACCCTCTCAGAGTGTCTCTTGGGTGTGAGCCCAAGTACAGAGATGGTCCTTTTCTTCCCTCGATCTCACATGAAGTGTACCTCATCTGACTCTCCTTGAAATCTGTGGGGGCTCTGTCATTGAGTCAACAGTAAGCCCACAGTTTATTATTTGTAATATATTTCTTATTTGTTCAACCCGAGCACTCCTTTTGGTGTTTTCTGGATAAGCAGAAAGTTCAAGAGGAAACCTGATTCCAGTCTCCAACTTTTTTTAGCATGGATTCCAACCGTTTCTGATTTACAGGAGTTGGAGTTCAGAACTAGGCTCAGCATCCTTGCTTCTCTGTTTTGACTCTGCTCACCAACGAAGAAATGCAGGAAAGAGACTGGTGTGCACGAACAGCAGCAGTATTGGTCTGTGAATTTTTGCACGTTTTGCTATTTCCTAATGTTTGCTTGGATTTCACATACTGCCCAGGCAAGATTAATTGCTTGCACACTTCTGAAAATTCAGTCCAATGATCTCTTTTTCTGTTTCCTGGAGTGTGTATGCTTTTGGCTGCCAAAAATAACTCCGAGAGACAGGTTACATGGAAGCTGGGATTATCCATAGAAAATAATAGTAGTACTCTCATGCACGAAGAATGAGCAGGCTGCCGATTGTAATATGTTTAAAGGGTCAACAGAAATCTATAAGTGGTCAAGAAACAAGACAAACATCGGCCACCAGTCTGATGGGAAAAGCAACATCCATTAAGTCCATTAAATTTAACATTGAAATCAATGTTTAAACCACAAGAAGTAATTAGTGTAATTCATATTACAGACCTTTGGATTTTTGAAACCAGGTTTAATTATATTGAAAAATGACAGCTTCATTTGCCTTCTATGAGTAGGTTACTACCATGTTCCCGATACTTTTATTAGGGCTGGGTGCCGATATCAGGTTTTTAATGACATCAAGCAAAGTAATGTTTCAGCCATTTGAGGAATAATAAATCAAGTTAGATTCTTTTTGAATGGAGACAACACAGATCAAGTGGCTTTTAAATCATTTTCCTTTATCACTGTGACGTAGAGCTGTTCACTTGAAACAGCAGCTCACGGGGAAAAAAAAAGAAAAAAGTGAAGTGTGGAGTGATATTTGGATTCCCTGGCTCCCTTTGCCATCATGAATGGACAATTCATGAGCTACCTCTGAGCTCTGGAAAGGTATCTCTGTAATCCTTTGCCAATACAAACTCCACATAACTTTTACAAGGTCTTTCATTAGCAGTCTCAGATTTGAAGAAAGATGAAGTGATACCGCATCTTCTGAACTTAAAGCCTTTCAGTATTGATGAAGGTGTTGACAAGGATAGCAAATGTGGTCGTGAAGATGCACAAAAAAATGTTAATTTTCAGAGTATTTTCACTGCCAGTTTTGAGGAAAGTAAAATATTTATCTTATTTCTATCTTCTTGATGTGCTTCCACATGCTTTATTTTTCTCTTCTTCCTTGAGCCACATTCCTTTGCTGCTTCTCTTTAATTTGGGATCTTTTATTTATGGGATGAATTTTTCACAGCTATTAGTAAAGCTCATGGAAAACCAGTGATGGCTTCTCTTTTGGCCTCCATTAATGTAAAAATATTGCATGGGTATGCAAATAATTGATGTTAAATTTAGTATTATCTCTTGGCCTGGAACTGCTTCTGGTTCTGCCCTGTATTTGGTGTGGAGGAGGAAATTTCATATTCCTGAGCAATGGGCCTCCTTCCTCAGTATGCACATGCAGAGAAATAGGAATGTACATGCTCAGCCTGCATTTCTGAGTGTGCTGAAGCCACGAGTGTGCTGTGATTCTGCTTCTGTGTACCTGCTGAGCAACACAAAGTGTCTGAGTGTGTTACTGAAGATTGGGTAGAAAACCATCAAGGAGTAGGATAACTACTTGGATTATCTTGATGTGTGGTAACTGGTAACAAATGTAAAGCAAAACCCACTGAATTTAGGTAGCTTTAAATTTTTTGAAAATATGAAACATCCAGATTCTGCCTACATCAGAGGAAATAATTGAGAGAGATACAAATTATGTGATACTTCCTGACAGATGCCACAAGGCCTTGGATCTCTTGTTCCCTTCCCATCATGGAGGCCCAGGCAAGGTGGTATTTACAGGTTTGTCTTCACAGTAGTGCAGGTCTGGGATGTGGTGGAGCAGTGAGACCCCAAGAGAATGCTATGCCAGGGCTTCAAAGCCAAAAGATAGAGATGCCAAATAAGAATCCAGGAAATATACCAGGTATCACTGCCAAGAGGGTGATGAGCCATATGCAGGAATGACACCATCAGCAAGCCATAGTGGTGTTGGTGCAGAAGGCAAAGGAAAGTAGTGCAGTAGTAGAAAGAAAGCAAGGCAGATGTGGTATGATTTGAACTATGGGATCATTTTGTCAACTCTTTGGGTAAAAAACATGTTTAAACTGGTATACAAGACAGCTCAGCATCTAAGACTGCACAGTACTGAAGCACTCTGTACCACCACTCAGAGACATTTTGCTGACTGTGGGGATTATGACTGCAGGTACAAGATCTCTTCATAGGTCATGGGAAAATGTCTGTGTGTGAAAAGAAAGATGGAAGGAGAAGATTCCAAACCTGTAAAGAGATTTGCAGCACAGATTACTCTTTGGGCATGTTGATGCTGTATGGATAGATGTACACTCATCATGCCCATGCTATTCACTGAAAAAAATCCTTCTCATGAGGGATTATTAGCTTAGGCTTGGTGCCAGTGCAATCACATGGCTTCTGTCAGATTGGAGCGTGGGCAGAGCTTGCTCATGGCTGTTTGCAATATGTGGTGTAAACATGCTCAAAGAGTAATAGCAGGTGGTAGCAGAGGAGGTGGATAGAAAGGAAGACTTGGAACAAAAGATGTTAAGCTTCATTTGCTGTATGATGAGCCAAATTCATCATTGGTGTAACACCCTGAAGTCAGTGGAGTTACAATAATAAAATTAGTCCAAAGAATCACATCCGTCCCTGGCACTCCATGCAATGCCTTTGATCTGATGAGGTATATGTCATGGCAACATCTTGCCTGCTGAACTCACAACCTGATTCCTCCAGGGTGAAACATCGGGGAAAAAAAACCTCACAATGGCACTGGGAAATCACGAGTTGAGTTTTAAATGTACATTTCGGTTTGAAATTCTGGCAGAGTTTTCTTTTCTTCCTGCATATTTGTCCCAAATGGTAACATTATAATGAAATCTTTGGCCACACATTCAGTGCTCAAAACGGGATTAATTTCTTTCTGTTTGGCTAGTACAAATAATTGCACATGAAGAGTTTGTGCAATAGCAGAGGGGGTTATTTTGCCTTGGCAATGGTTTTGTCTGGAGAAATGGAAGAAACTGAGGTAATATGAATATTGTATTTAGCTTTCTCCATCCACAGAAGAAAAACCAGTGTTTCACTTGGCACTCCCTACTTATTAAAGTGCTCTTTTGCATCGCTTCCCAGTTTCAGCTCTGAAACTCCCAAGCAGGCCAAACACAATTCTTCTCACCTCACTCCTCCTTCCTAAAAGAAAGTCTCAAAGAAAAAGCCAACACAAAATCCAGAAATACAAACCAAATATCCCCCAAGAATCAAGTACATTCTTCTCTCTTTACCATTATTGAGTAAATGCACTCAGAAGTTGTATTAGTTAAGCCAGATCCTCAGCTGGTTTAGGTTTACCTGCCTTGAATGATTTCAGTGAAATTGTCTCAATTTACAGCAGCTGAGGGTCTGGCCCTCATTAGTAAAGAGTTTAAATAATACAGGATCAACCAGCCTTCAGTGCTATCTCTGACACTGAGATTTGTGGTCTAGAAGGCTGAAAAGGCTGTTTATCTGACGTGATAAGATGCAAGGGATGGGTGCTCAAGGACTTCTCTGCTGTGCAGCTGATGCTCAGAAGGGATTTTACCCCTTGGGCTGCCCAAAAGCATGCTTTTTGCATTGTTCTGTAAGAGGCATAACCTACTGCCTTCCTCTGCACCTCCACTCCCTCTTACTTGTCCTATGGTAAAGAGGGATGTTGCAGATTGCAGCTTTGCTGTACAAAATGTTCCCTGGGCTTGACATTCCACACCTCTGGGAGCAGAACTGTGCTTGGTGCTCTCCGTGTGCCCTTGGAAGAACAAATTCTGCAAGACCACAGCCAGAGTTCCTATGGAAATATGGATTCTACAGGTATGCCCTCTGTGGATTCCTCTCTCCTCATTCTTGAACTCATGATAGAGCCTCACCAAAACTGGGTGAGGGACAGGTCTTAAAGCTATTTAATTCCTGCAAATTTGTGGACAAACATGGAGACAAAGAAGGAAGGAGGCAAAAGTCATACATACTCACTAAACTTTTTGTAGCCAAGGAACCTAGAGGCAACATACCTGTCTGATCCTAGAGAAATGAAAAACAACCCTTTTTATTATCATTTCTGTTTCTATTTATAAACTATCTGCTTACCAGGCAGTTCAAGCAGCTTAAAAAAGCACTGAGGTACAACAGAACATGTAATTTGCAAGTAATATATCAGACAAAAAGTAGTTGATTCTTTCTGCTCTTGAAATTTCTCTAGCAGATCAGAATGTTGTTCTATGCTGGCTTTTTGTTCAACTATCTTTTGTGAATTTTTCTCCCTGTTTCTTTCAATCCCACTGGGAAGCAATCTGATGCAAGTAGCCCACACTGAACACTGTGGTCCCACCATGCCTGGGCAGGTGGGTTATGTGTTTGGATGAACAAGGAGGCAAGTGCATCTGGCTCAGATTTCACCCCAGAATTTCAAATTCCTTTTCTGCGAACACCATCCATATATGAGACTGGGAAATGCATTTTGCACAATTTATTGTTATTCTGATTTGTATTGTAGTTGTGCAGAGTGATCCTAGACAAGACAGGGCCAAGTGTACTTAATTAAGGTATAGACTGTAATAAAGACCTTGATAGATGCAATCTATTTGAGTTTACAACTGAGACAGGTAAGAGAAAAGGAGGAAATGGAAGCACAAAGGGGTAAAAGGACCTGGTCAAGGTCACATCTGTGTAAGTAAAACTTGATCACTCGAACGTTCATGGCAAGTAAATATGAAAGGAGAGCAGTTGGCCAAAGTAAATTCACTTTAAAACCCGAATGAAAATAATCAATAGTATTCACCCACTGTGTCCCAGATGCCTGAATCAATTTGATAACAAACAGTTTGTTCACTTTTTTTAGTTATTTGTAAAGAAGGGGCTTGATTGCCAGTGTGCCTAATTCCAGACATATGCCAATTCCCTAATGGTAATGGAGCTGCACTATTGCATGCCAAGACTGAGGCAGATACTCAGCTCATTCCTGCTAGATTTTTCCCAGAAGATCTGCAGTCAAATCCCTGTTTAACGACTATCAGACAAACATATGTGCTGCTTCGTGGATCCACTTTCTATTCAGGGTAAACACGTAACAGTAGCTCGGTTCCCGAACTGCGGCAGTCGCCCTGTTTGCAAGCACAGGCTTTAGGCTGCACATAGCACGCAAGTTCAGTGGCACTTGGGTGTTTGTTGGGAGTCATTTGTGCTGTGGCACCTGGGATTTCTTCCCCTTCTTAGGAAAATGGTCTGCACCTCATCTCTTTTGCAGGAGCTGGCTTTGTTACCTGACCACCTTCTGGAAGAGGCTACAAGAGGGCTGAGCTCAGCAGAAAATCTCTGGGCACAAAGAACAGCTTCCTTACGGAAAACATGAGGTTGGTGCTTCTTGTCTGTCAGCTCAGGCAGTCTCCCTGGACACGGCGACTGGGCAGATGTGAGAGGCACAGAGAGCCTGTGCAGAGACATGGGCATAGATTTTCTACCAGTCACTGCCACAGCCATCCTGCAAGGGCGTCTCGTGTAGCAGACAACAACTGAAACTCAAAAAGACTGTTCTGGCAATTGAATTATTCCACAGCTAACACTGAGATCAGCTGAGGACAAGTACCTCAAAAACAGTGGGGCCTCTTTGTACTCAGTGTTGATTTGGCCTATTCTACATCACCTTCCTTTCCTTCATTTTCTTTTAGCAAAGGCTATATATTACCTTTGGGCTAACAGATTATGTGTATTATTTTTAATTTTTTTTTTCAATTTCCTATTACTTAGATTGTGTTTACCTTTGAGACAGTGAGTTCTGCTTACAGCTTAGCTGAAGTTCTCAAAATATGCAGACTTTTTCAGTTGTTGTTCTCCCAAATGCAGCAAGAAATTGAATATATTTTGGAGTACTCAGTATTGGTGGGACAAATACACCTTTCTGGAAGTTATCTATCTTAGTCTACCAGATGAGTGCTGTAAAAATCTCCAGAGCATGTAATGTTGTGAATTCATGAATGTTGATCATTTGGTCCAAAACATCGGCCATCAGATATTTCCCGCACTTAGTCATTCTCTGCAGAAGAACTATTTGTTAGGTCTTTGTAAGTTCGTATTCCTTTGCCCATCTTGCTAGAGTCTGTAGTGTTGTTTTTCCATCATCTTTGAAAATTAAGTCATTGTGTCAGTGATTCTTGTGGAAAATAACACACACATTTCACCCTCTTTTGGCTGTGTTGCTCAGGTAAAGGACTACCCTTTGCTGAAAGCAAACCAAATCATGAAGGTTTGGGCTAACACTGTTGCAGAAAAGAGATATTTTTAGTGCTGAAACACCTGGAGAAAAAAGTCTGATACAGCCTGAACAGTACAAACTTTGGACTTGCATGCTCATCTTTAATATTGAAATTTCTTTCCCTTTGAAACTGTTTCATTCTATTCTCTGTCTTTTATTCTGTGCAGGGGATGATTAACCTGTTCCTGGCTTTGTCCACTTTTGTAAACTACCACTGCTTTTGCTGTTTCCTGTAAGAAAGCAGGGAGTTGCATTTTGAATATGTACCATGTAATTAAAGTGTATAACATACTGTCACTATAAGCATCTTCCCTGTTAAACATGCATGGTCATAAAATATTAAGGGAAACTAGATCAATCTATTGAAGATACTCAGATACAAAAGTGTTTTTTTGTAGGTCGCAGGAATGTATAAATGAACTTGCTGCATATTGTAGAGCTCTGAGCTGTATGACCATGCCCATCAAGTAACTGGCACACAATTGAATCTTTACATAGAAGAATAAAACTTGGTGTCAAATAATGCCTAAAAGCAAATAGAAAGCACCTTGTCTCCTTCAAATGGCATCCTCCCAGGAAATGCAAAAAAATCAATATATTATAGTAGCTTATGATCTCATTTGCGTGATTCAACACAACAAAATTTCAATGACATTTCTTTTTTTCTGTGACTGTAGACTTGTCTTTTCTCTCTGAATGGCAGTCCCAGGTTTGGAATTTTTTTTTTTCTTTCTTTCCTCAGGACCATGCTGTGGAAGGCAGTCTGTCCTGGGGAAAAAACATATGGTGTGTTAAGCTACTAGAGATTAACAGAGGCCAAGAAATTCATGAATGCCATGGATTCTACAGCTCTAGTCTGGGGAGGGGACAGACCTGTGCCATATCAGGCTGGCTGGTCTACCCCCTGGGACTTGTTGGATTGTCTCCTACCAAGATGTCTGTGTCTTTGCCTTGTCTATCTGATGTTGATCTTTCACAGAACAAAGGCTGTACTTTTCTTTTAAATTACCTTACAGCTCCCTTATACAGGAAGTGTAGATGGCATATATTTTCCAGTCATATCAATTTTTATGTCTGTCTGAATGGGATTATTGCTTGGGCCTCAGAAGATGTTATACTTATTTACATTTGAGTTAAGCACTGATCATCCCCTCCTTATGGTTTCAATGCAGAAAGAAGGTGGTGGTGGCAGTGAGCAGATAAATCACAAAAGACACGCTTCATCTGCCTGATCTCTGGTCTCACTTCTGCCCTTAGAAATAGTGCAATAGTTCAAGTTTATAGCCTTTGTGGATTAGAAAAGTGCCCTTATGTTGTTGAAAAGAGAAAATGTCCTTAAACAGTGTTATTGACAGTTATTGCTGTTGTAACACTGAAGACCAGGGCTCATTGTGCTAAGTGCTGTGCAAATGTATTTTAGAGGGCTTCCCTGTTATAAACAGCAATATTTTTGTTAGAATCAGAAGGTCTTGTTATTCCTATGGCTCTCTTTGCCCTATTTCGCAGCTCAAATAGCACCTGGTCAGTCATGTTTTAGTAACAGTCAGAAAAACCAACTTAAGACAGACAAATTTCTGTCATGTGAGTACTTTATATCTTCTTGATATATCTTGACCATGTCTGGAGTTTTGCTGTCTTTATTCTATGGACAATTTTCCACACTCCATATTTTCAAAAAGTAACTGCCTTAAGCAAACAGAGTGAAGAAACCTAATCAGGTTGAAACAAAAATTTGAGGTTGTCTTATTTTTAAAACAAAATATTTGGATCTATAGCTTTTGGTCTTTTATAGCTATTTGGTCTTTTATAAAAAGTACATGGCCAGATTAATCTCGGACTAACTCATTTAGAAGGCACTACAGAAATAGTGGGATTGGCAGATGCCTATAACTGTATTTTAATCAGAAAATGGAGTTCTTTACTCTTTCTGTAGTTCTAGTCTAGCGATACAGATTACGCTTAATCAACAAACACCTAAGGGCAGAACAATGCTATAAGCATCCTAGAGTGGTGGTGTTGTGGAGGCCTGAAAAATCAGACATGCCTTCTATCCCTGTGGGTTTTATTGGAACATATTTTCCTTCCTGCCTTCCTTTCTTACATGACTACTCTATTTACACATTGCAAACTTCTCAGTCTTTAGCTTTGGTAACACTATTGCTGATGCCTTCATCCATTCATGGTCCAGGGCTCCTTTCAGTCCTTTGCAGAAATGCTACTGCCTGGCCAATTATTTTATTGTGTTGATGTATCTTTTTATTTCCCTTATCTCTTATCTCACAATAGTCTCCACTCTTTCTTTGGTGTGTCCTTTTCAAAACTGAGAGTTCATAACTAGGTCAACTTCAATACGAAAGGTGAATGTGGAGTGGTAGTCTGTGCTCAGGAGCCCCTTTGCCCCTTACAGAAAGAGTCTCTCACATTTCCTCAAATTTAATCAACATCTAATGGCCTTATTTATTAATTGCTAAGCTGCTTTCTTCTGGCGAGCTAGCAAAGGTAGCTCACATAGTAAGATGTTAATATTGTGTGATGAGGCACAACTTCCGAATGTCTGAATCTGTATGTTGCTCTTTTTGGTGGATTAGGACCACATGAAACTTCTTCAGTAATATCTCTGTTTAAGAAATGAGAGTCTGGATGAGATTTTTTTGGCCATAGAGCAGATTTCCTGAGTGCCCTTGGGTGACTCAGTTGCTTGTCTTTGTTTCAGTTCGGTCTCTGCCAGGCTGATGTAATATTACATGCCTAATATAGGTGCTGAGGAAATAAATTAATGAACGCCTCTGAAGCATGCAGATCATTGATGTATGGATCAGTTCTTCTGAGAGACACCAGCAGAAAGCTTCTGGGGAACAGAGGTTGGCTTGCCAGGATGAGAGTGAGAAAACTGTCAAAGAAGTGGACTGGTAAAAGGAAGCAGGAGAGAGCCTGGAAAAATTAGGGCTGATACAACAAAAGACATTCATTACTTGTTACAAAAACTCTAAAGAAATCTGAAATTTGGACATTCTCTTCAAATTTGGACACTTAGAGCTCTTAAATAATCTACCAAATATGAGTGGGAAGTCTAAAAGTCTAAAGAAAGACCTCCTGAAAAGCACTCAGGCACACAGGAAAAAATCTATACACATACAGATTCACTTAAGCCCTGAAATTATATAAGCACTAAACAAGCCCTGAAAAATGCACACAAACATAATCTAATGAAAAGCTACATTGTAATCCTTCCTCTATGAATTACAGTTCATATACAATAACTGCCATGAATTGTGCAGGGAATGTGAAAATATAGGTACCTATTCAGATTGGAAGCCATAAAAAAGGAACCTCTAATAACAAGTGGATCCTTAAATTTTTTTGAAATAAGTAAAATAAGAAAGGGACCAGAGGGAGTGAAACGCATAAGGAGCGGAAAATCTTGAACCCATGCTGGCCTGAAAGAAGTATCAGAAAGAAAGAGCTCCTTTAAGTAAAAAACCTCCCAAATTAGACCTTTGTCTGACCAATTCAATAAGAAAGGAACAGAGAATAAGGAAAGTCATTCAAACGTATTCATTAAGTTGCCAGAGAGATGTTTATTAAAGAAACCCTCATCTTGATTCCTTTTTTTGGGGAGGAGGAAAAAGAAGAAGGAAGGGAAAGACTTTTTTTTTTATTTAACACTAATTCTTCAGAGGCATTCTTCCTATTATTCCTTCTATTTTGACTTAGTGCATTTGAAAAATATGTTGTCTTTTAAATAGATTTATTCCTTTCAACAGCATTTGACATCTTTTGTCAGAAGTTCCTTCATTTTTCCAGTTTATTTCTTAACATGTATCAGTATAAGTGGCTTCTACTGTATTAATTGATGTGTTTGTGTCTGTTCAGAGCAAATGCATTCTCCTCACAGGGATTTTAACAGGCATTTGTTTAAGTGGGTTTTGCTTTTCTGTGTCTATTTCTGCTTGTTTTTCTGGTAGAGAAGGAGACATTACTAACATGCAGCCGACATAATGAGTCCCATTAACTCCCAATTCAGCTTGCTTTTTGACCACCTCTCTTTTAATGACTGTACTTTTCTTGACTGCAAAGTTTGGGGAATAGGAAAACTGTTCACTCTGCTGGATTTTAATACATGTTTACATCCTTCTTTGCAGAACAGCACCACCTCTCATTTAATGTTACTCTTAGCCTTAAAAAAGCAATTGGCAATAAGTAAATGTGAGTGTGTGTGTGTGTGTGTGTGTGTGTGTGTGTGTGTGTGTGTGTGTGTGGAAAAGTGTGGTGCAAACCAGAATTTCTACAAAGACTGCTGAGTGTTTTTAGAGACTAAGCAGCATTTGTGTTCTAATATTTTAAAGCTTTTCCATTGATCTCCTGTTAACTGAGAAGCAAGAATTAACCTCAATGACAGTGCTAGTAGCTCTGCAGTCTATTTTGGCCTGTTCTTTAAGTAAAAAGAGCAACCTAGATGAGAATTTTGTGCTTCACTGGATATTGAAAGATGAGGCAATAAACTGCTAAACTTGAGTAATCACACACTCCCAGAGGAATGCCTCAAATGGGGTTGGTCAAAAACCTTGAAATTCTAGCCTTCTGCACACTGCCTGGGCTTTAACATTTGATGAGAGTCATTATAGTGGGGGACTGAATACAAGTGTCTTCTGATTACAGACCTTCCATTAAAAGTTCCCACCAGTGTGCCTTTCCATAGAGAAGCGTCAATGGGATTAAAATCTCAATTCACCCCAGTCAATTCTCCAGTAACACGATTTCATTAGAGGCAGGCAGGGAGGAAAATGGACTAGAAAGCACTGAAACAGCTGGTGTATAAATTATAAAGTGTACTTTCTACTAAGTGAACACACCTTCCGCTCAGCCACATTACTAATTAATGTGTAGGGTAGCCGATTTTATGTAAATTGTATTCTTCCTCTCTCCTGTGCTTTGGTTAACAACAGGTTCTTCTAAATCTTGGAAAAAGAAAGATTATGCAAAGCTATCATCATATGAAAATAACGTATTAACATACTGCCTGTGAACTGTATCCAATCAGTTCCTTTTCACTGGCGTGTGTACAAAACAATTAAAATCAAATTTATATTGCACTTCTTTAATATATTCTGGCATTAATATAATCAACGAACAAGTGTTAAAAAGTCTTACAGGCCTATTCTGCTTTAAAATGATATGTTTGTTCTCAGGGTTAGTGGATATTTTCAGGTTCTTTAAAAGGGCACTAGAATAAAAAGTTCTGGGCATAAGAACACACCTCTGGCAGCCATCGGCTGATGTGGAGTCTGCCTCATTTTCTAATGGCAGCCTGTTGTGTTAATTTTTTTATGTGGTGTCTTTACTCCTGGGCTCTGTCAGCAGCTCTCCATTGTTACCTGCAGCATATTTGGTTTTAATTCTTGGATGTTGCTGAATAATTGCTTATAAAGGTTACGAGACCACTGAATTATCTGGGTGACCCGCAGGCTGGTTGGGCTACCAGCTGTTCTAGTGCCAGCCAGGTACACCCACACTTCCAGCAGCTGGCTCTCTGCATGCCTGCCAAGCCCCAGCATTTCATCTGGAGACTGAAGGATAGCTCACATGCCATGAGTATATCCTTATTTTCCATGTGTCATGCTCTGAGGCTACATTTTTGTCTATCTGTTTTCCTCGCTGCTTTTGGCATACTCTCAAGCGATGTCGGTGAGGAAGAACCAAGATACTGTGTCACTGCTCTCAGAGGAGCAGGCTAGATCTCAGAAACCAGCAAAGTGGTGGGATCAAAATACTTTTGGTCAGTCTCAGGGCTGGACTTTCTATCAGGAGGTTATTTATTCTGTTCTTAACAATATCTGCATCTCCCCAGGAACAGTGCCTGTCAAGCACCTCCATCCCAGGCCTTCTCTAACTTTGCTGTTTCTTATCACCTTTAGGTGCAGGTAAGCCCATTTCTTGTCCTACTCACTAAGGACACAGAAATGATTACTCTCTTCCTTGAATTTCCTTTTACTTATTTTGAGACCCTATCCTGCCTCAGACACGTACACAAAGAGACTAACACTTCTGCCCAGCCAAGACGATTCTTAAAACCATGACCATGAATCTGGAAATGATTTTTCCCCTCCCCTGGCGGTGCTGAACCTGTCTACAAAGACATATCCCTCTGAGGAGGGCAAAAGAGAACATATTTTCTAGGAGAAATAAATGACTCAGATCCTCATACCATTTCTGAACCTTTTTCTAAAGTAAAACTACTCTTTTTGCCAAGAGGCAATTGAAAATAAAGACCTTGTGTGCACATGTATGAGCAGGGTAATGTTGCAGAATTCTAGTGTGTTACAGCCCTGAGACCTCCTCTTGCTTTTAGGATGAGAGTTCTTTTTCTTTAACTTACTATTGAATCTTATGATTCTGTAAGTGAGAGGGCAAGGGTCTGTACATGCTCTTTCCTTGCCCACTGCACTTGTGCAAAATTAATTTTGGCAATGCCTTTCCAGTCATGGGAAATGTACTGGAGAAGTCCGTGACTATGCTGCTAGGGTACAGGCCAGCAAACTGAGTCCATAAAATGGTTTCTGCAGCACATGAATTCTTTACAGTGGGGGGAGGGAAGTTGTGACAGAGACAATTTGTCCACTGAAAACTAAGCTGAGACCATAAGCTCACTTCAGTTTGGGCCAGAGGATAGTAATAAACCATGGAGAAAATATCAGTGCCTTTCCATTAAGTGACCCCATGTCATCCTTATTTATGACTTTCTAACAACAAATTTAGCCAGATGGCCTACGTGATTGGCATAATTCCAGTTTGAAATTGCAGATTTGAATTCTTGAAAGTACAAATGGTTGTGCATTTAAATATCCAACCTGTCAGGACAGAAACTGTAGGATAGTTCTAGGTTATGGTGTGAGTGATAAAAACATGGCACCTGAGTGGGAATTTGGTCTGAAAACTCATTATCAAAAATTGCTTTTTAGGCTTCCACCATTTCTTTATCCTCCTCAGCCTTTTGCAACAAAGCTGTGAAATGAAGGTGGATGAGGAATGCAGAGGAGAGAAAAAATGCTAAGATTCATTGCCAAGTACTTTCTTTTGTCCCTCACTTCTTACTAGATGGTTGGGAATGGAACCAAATCAAGCAGCTGACTGACAGTGTACCTTGTACACTAGATCAGACCTACTGCAACATTTTCCTCCTTGATCGTGTTGATGGCATAAGTGGAATCTGCAGACTGGCCCCCAGCCATGAGGCAGAGGACAGCATCATCTGTAATTCTTTATAGCAACACAGGAGGTGCACATTCCACCCTTGGTCACAGTGGTGGAAGCCCATTAGCTGGGGCCGCTTCAGTGTCAGTGAGAACTGAACATAGCCAAGAAGGTCCCTGTGCAGGGCCACAGCTTACCGTAAATATCTTCCCTGATTGCCCAGCACTTGAGATAAATGTCCTCTGTCTCACCCTCTTCAGTCCTAACTCACTGTCAGATCCTTCTCCACTGGCTGAGGGACAGCTTGGTGCCAACTCTCCAGGTCTGTCAGGACTTGGTAGTGCTGCCGGGGTGCTCTAACTACTCAGGGAAGGAAGGAGGACAGACATAGCAGACTACCCAGGTTTGCTTTCTCACTGACAGCACCAGAAAAAAATTCTCTGCCGTTCTTTCAAAAATACTTTGCTGATGAGCCCTTGCCAAATAGGGTGAACAAAAAAAATCTCAGGATCCTCTGAAGGTGATTCTGCCAAAATGGCCTAACAAGGCTTAACAATGGCTTGTCTGGTCATTTGCTGTGTTGCTCTTTTTGGAGGGAACAAGTGTATGGAAAGGTAAGTTGCAGTTGTGATTTTCTAGGCAGCCCAAAGTACAATTAGAAATAAGAAAAGAAGCTTCTCTTCCTTTCAGTAGTGTTATCAGGAAGGTTGAAAGCAGACGAGTAGGTTTCTTGGTGATTTGGTATTGCACGTCCTCAGTCAAGGAGATTCTGGCATTCCTGTAATTTTTACAAGGTCTTTTTTATGTTGCTGTATTATTTGTATTGGTGCTTGTTGGACTCGTGGGAAATTGTCCCGTTTGTCTTCAGTGGATACTGCACAAGACTCAAAAGGAGAAACATGTTCATAAAGTTTGTTAGGATTCGATATGTAATTTTTTTTTGTGATAAGGAAAATGAAAAAGATAGCTGTAGTTACATTTTAATTACATTTATTGAATATACACATTGTCTGGGACCTAGACTATCTCTAGCATGATAGAAGACAGCAAAAGAATGGGATTAGAGCAGATGAAGAAAAGATCTCAGGCCTAAAGAGTGATACAGGGAGGATAACCAATCACAACAAAACCAAACTGAAATGGGTGAAGTTTTCTGGCTTTAGGGGATGTTTGTTTTCTTAACACAAATTGCCAGACATAGATTTTAATTTCTGCATGTATTCTGTAATTACTTTTGTTTCTATGTGACTGTGAAATTGAGTCTTTTGCTTCTGCTGTTATCAGGTCACTTCTGAAAAAGAAGTGTAACTCAGAGAACAGCAATATTATTATTATTCCAAGGCTACATGTTTGGGCAATTATGCAAACATTGGCTTACTGTCAGAAAGTAAAAACCTTTCCCAAAATACCTGGACCTTTGAATTGATTAGACTTGTCATCTCTTCCTTTGAATGCCACCTTGTGAGAGGGCCACCTCCTGCCCAAACCCACACCTGAAGACTCTCCCTGAGGTCATTTTATCACATAGCTGTTCCAGATGAATGGTGTTCTGCAGTGGATGCTGTTGCTCCTCTGATCACCGAGTACAAGGCTTATGTATGTACAGTTCTGCAAACTTCATAGCAAAAGTCAACTCAGAGACTCACATGTTGCAAAAAGTGTGAAATCTATCATGAGCAGCATTGCTTCCCTGAAGGAAGGAAGTACAGTTTCTGTGACCTAACCTCAGAGACATCAGAGACTGATGTCCCATTTCCATCATGGTTGGAAGTTTAGAAGCACAGTTCATATGCAAACAGCTGACAAAAAAAGGCTCGGTGGAAAAAAAAGCATATAAAGTGTAATGATAATAAATTTAACAAGATTTAATTTTTTTTATCTCCCTAAGTAGTCTTAATGAGAATAAATGGTTTATCTTTTCAGATCTGTATATTGCTGCAGTAATATACCTCCGGGGAAAGGCTGCAAAAATTCTGGCCACCTTCTAAATCCCTTACTGAAGATTCACTTGGGAAGAAGAAAAGACACAAAATGTTGTGCTGGCTCTCTAAGTGAAGGTAAGTATTGTCCTACAGTAATGCTGCCCAAATTTCACTGCAGAAGCAAACCAGTGTTAGGTCAGCCAAAGCCTTCATGATTTTTATGAAGGTGAAGACCTTTTCTCCCTTTATCTGTTCTTCTTGGTAAACAGGCCTGTATAAAAACAGGCCTATATAAAAAGGATGGCATTAAAATCCTTTGTTTTGTGGTCCCCCCCTGGATACACCCTGTGTGTGTGGTACTCAAAAGGGCAAGCGTGTCCCACAGGGAGGAGGAATATTCAGCATTCTACAAATGGCTTTGAACCAGCTGCACATCACAAAACCACCCTGCAGAGCCACTGGGTCTAGGTACTCTTGCTGGGACAAGTTCATCCACAAACTGTATGGGGAGCTGCTTAATTGAGCCTCATTACTTCCATTTCCTACTGACACTGTGCACCCTGTGAGGTGCTGCTCAGGCATGTGTCAGGGGCAGGGGGTTGAGCAGCTGCAGCTTCTTACCATGGAAGTGGGAGAGTGAGAACAGTGCCCTAACCCAGCACTGCTGCCTCTGCAGTTGGTACCACTCATGAGGAGGAGCAGACTGCTAATTTGACCCCCTTACACAGGGGGATGCACGTGCCTTGGACAGCACAGTCTACTCCTCTTTTGGGCCTTTTGCCACAGAGGATGGTGCACTCCTGACAAACTGCCACCGGCAGGTATTCCCTTCATCCCTTTTGGATCTCTAGTAATCTATGTTTTGCCCTTTTTAAGAAGGGTTCATGCTTGGAAGCATCTCAGCTAAAATCTCTCAAAGAGAAGTATGTCATTTTTTTAACAGGTAACATAAACCGTCTGTTTTCTTATTTGGGTTGTGTAACCTGCACACCAAGATCAGTCAAGAATCCTTCCAAAGCCTCCAGCTCTGATTCTGTTTCTTCAAGCACACAAGATCACAGGTAGACAGCCTTGCTGGTCCTTTGGAGGTCCTGAATCCCTGCTGAGAGCTTTGTTTCTATGACTATTCTTATTTCCTTACAGACATTCTTCCAGTTCTTTTCTGATGGATTGTCCTCAGTTTTCATTGTTGAAGAGGACCCATTATGGACTTCGGCTCCTACAGGTAAATACATTTTATGTGCCACAATATTTCCAGAGTACCACAAAAGCTGTTAGAGGAATTAATCACTTTTTGATTTCCATGGGACAGTGGAAAACATGTGAGAGAGAACTTAGGCAATGATATCTGTTATTATCACCCTTCTGAAACTCACTACTGCTGAGCGAAAATGAGCTTTGTGAAGGTAATCAATCACTGGCCACCACATGGGCTCCCTCAGTATAACATTAAGGGTAAAACTCATCACTTTGAACAGCATCAACACAGTCTTGGGTAACACCAATTCTCACTCACCCACTTGTGCAGAGGAGATGAAAGAGGTATCTATTTACCCAGGATACTCTGGCTTTGCGTTTCACCACTCCCAGCACAAGTAATGACTTGCTGGACGACCATCAGACTAGCCAGACAACAACTTCCTGTGCTGCAACGTGGTGTGGAGCTATTGTAGCTCTGCATGAGTAAGAAGTCAGACAAATTATAACAACCAGCATCACAGCAGAAAAATGACAAAAAATAATACCATAGTATTGCAGAGAGTTCCTTCCTTTGCAGCTGCCTATAGTCAGGTAGTACGCAGTCAATTCATAGAATAACAAATATTTCAGAACATACGTTATGCCAGAATGTTGTGTTACTCCCCAAAAAAATCCCTACAAAAGTTCCCCCACAGGAAGTTTTAGGTGAGGGATAAATTCAGAGAGATGGTGGTGTCCATTGTGTTAGACTACACACTGAACATTTGGTAACCCAGAGATAAAAGGCATGAAAGGGTCACGTTTGTAAGCAGAGGAGGTTCCTTGCTTGGCAGTACCTGAGAGCAGAGCTAGGCTGGTCAAGGCATTTCTGTGTCTGTCATCTCTGCTTATGTGTGTGTAAAGGTGCCCAGGTGATTTCCATGGCACAGGCTTTGCAGGCATGCAATTGCTGCATCCCGTCACTGGAGACTAAGAAGCAGTGGCAGGTTATCACAAAGAGAATTAGCTCATGTATTTTGACAGGTGAAGCTAAATAAAATGAAATAATTTGACAGGAAGTGAAGCAAAAATGCAACAAAGGAATAGACTTGCAGGAATATCAGGTTACCAGAGGGGAGGGGGAAAGAATTAGGATGAGAAACGTATATACAAATAAATATAGAGGCTTTTATAAATCTATTTTGACCTCAAGAGTTTGACTAGTTCTGAGTTCCTTGTCTCTTGGCCTGTTTGGGTAAGGAAGTACTACTACCACAGTAAGCACTTCCACTTTCTAATGCGGAGTAAGGAAACTGCAAGATGTCTTGCCAAGATCTCTTTCAAATCTGAACCAAGTGTGAGGCAACAAAGTAAGAAGGTCTGCTTGAGTTTGGAGAGAGTCTAAAATAAGAGTTCTAGGAATTGCAAGCTGCTCTATTAGTCTCATTTCAGACCCATGGACTGCATAGGTTTGTGGCCAAGAAACTGCCAATTGTGACTGCTGTTCCAAAGAGAAGAAAGAGAAATGGTATACGGGGCACTAAAAGTAACCAACAGTGGATTTCTTAGCATATAGCCTTTTCCAGTGTGAGCGCAGGCAGCTTTCTGCTCTTAGGAAACAAGGGCAACTTTGCCACTAGTATTACCAAGTGGCTAGAGACCTTCTTGACACTGTGTTGCTGAAAAAAATATAGACAAGCAAAGGAGAAAATTCATCCAAAATTACAGCAAAGAAATGTATAACTTGGCATTACAAAAGGAAAAAAAGTATAAATTACACAGGAGGCATGGAAAGCAACAGTGGGGTTTTCTCATTAAAGATGCTGACAACATAAAAGTAGAAAAGGCAAAAAGGCAATGTGTCAACACAGCTGTAACTGGTCACAGCAGTGATAGCTGGCCTGTTTCTGAGGACCACCGTTGTGATCCCTGGGAACAGTGTACAGATGTGTGGCAGTACCCAGCCTGATTAGGTTGTACCAGCCTGCAAGCCTCCAGCCAAACATCCTGCCTTTTAGTGGTACACGTCCCTTGGCTGCGCACAGCAAACACAGGCCATCTGTGAGAGAACAGGATCCTCCTCCTGTGCCTGGGCAGCGGCACCGCCCAGGGACTCTGCTGGACCACAGGCTGGCATGGAGTCAGCTCCAGGGCGACAGGGGTTATAGCACTAGAGGCAACTGTGAGATTTGGCTGTGATACCTCGATACCCAGAGCCCTTGGAGGTTGCCTGGAGAAGCACAGTCTCATGTGTCAGTGGCACTGAGATGTACAGGAGACAGGCTCTCCAGCATGAGAGCAAGGGGGAAGGGTACGTGTCACCAAGGCAGCTGAAGAGATTACGGGAAAATGAAAGGAGAGTTTAATGTTGTATGTATTTAGCCAGGCAAAAGTGTGATTTGGAGAGCTGGGCAGGGACTTACAATATTAATAGGTTTGTTTTCTTTCAGAGTGTTTTTTGAATCTGTTTTGTTCTGAAAATATTGTGTGTTAAACACTTTGTTGTTATTCCTGCTGTTTAGACTTTTTTTATGGATGCATGGGAAAAATCTACTAGTTATCTTCACTTGGATGAATTGTTAGCTGATGTTAACATGAAATGTAGGCAGAGTCCTGCAGGAGTCATCCTTTGCTGTAAGTGTTCTGCCTTATTAATCACTTTAAAATGTTTCATGGCTCTGAGATGCCAAGATCTCTTTCACATCTGAACCAAGTATCTGAAGCAATGAGGTAAGAAGGTGCACTTGAGCTTGGAGAGAGTCTAACATAAGAGCTCTAGGAATTGCAAGCTGCTCTCTTAGTATCATTTCAGACCCACGGACTCCGCAGGTTGTGGCCAAGAAACTGCCAAAATCCAACAGAAGGGATGTTTTCATTTGGAATTTGCCACAACAACGTGTCAGGTACAAGAAACGGTGGTGTGGAAACCCTGAAGCCAGGTGGTGTGCCACCTTATCCCCCACACGGCATGGACAAGTGGCTTCTCTGCCTGTGTTACTCTTAGAGGTGGCACTGACAGCAGTGCTCCAGCCCGCTCACCATCCTTCCTGGCTGGGAGCTTCCTGCAAGAGCTTCTCCTGACAGCCCATGGGTAACAGCAGCACAGACTTCAGGATTGGAACTATGGGCCCGTTTGCAAGGGGGGAGAGTGGTGACCCGTGGGAATGCAACACTGGTAGCAAAATGCATGGGTGCTAGTCAGGAACTCCCTCTTCCTCTGTGATTCTGGGTGTTTCTGAGCCAGGTTTGGCAAAGGGGAGGCTTGTGGAAGTCAGTCTCCTCAAGGACACAACAATTAGTCAGTTTTTGCCAACAGTTGACTAAATTTATACCTGTGTGTGCTATAAAATTTGAGCTATTACTGGCCAGATTGTGTAGGAATGTGGAGATGGAAAAGGGGGTAATTTCTGTCAGCCAGGATTAACTAACATTAGACATGATTTAAAACAACCAAAACATTTTAAGTGGAATTTGCCTGACACAAACCTCAGTCTCGCCCTGATGTGGAGACACAAGGCACTGCATAGCTTTGGGGAAATAAACAACCAACTGCCCTTAAACCCACTCAACATGAAAGGACTTGGCTATTCTTCCCTGCACAAGTAGACATTAAAAAAAAAAGGACGATGACAAGATAAAGTATTACAAAAATATCCACTTTCAAGACCTGTTGTCACAGCTTGACTCAGCTATGAGGGAAGTACCCTTGATAATATTTCTGTGTTCAAACACTTTAGACATTTATCAGAGATATTGATGTGGAGTCAGGTGGAAGATCCTACTTTGCTTGCCTCAAATTTTAGGCCAACGGTCTTTGCAATTCTGTTCTTGCAATCCAGCCAGGACATGCCTTGTTCCTGACATGGGAATCTGCCCCACTATTACATCTATACACAGATTGGTAAGCCAGAAAAGTGAAGAGCACAGGAATTTCAAATTTAACGTGACTTCTGCTCTATTACTTAAGGATCGTTTGGCACTGTGTCTGTGCATTTGAGCAGAAAATTAATGGTTAACTTCGCAACCATTCTTGTAAATAGGCCTCTTTTTTTTTTTTTTTTTTTTAACCAAATTATACATCTTGCAGAGAAATGAAAAGCAAGAAAATCAGGATGTCCACGTTTTCAGATGTTCTAAGTGAGCTTTTGCTGTGTGGGAGCCATAGAAACACACAGACTTTTCCTCCTCACCAGCAGAGCTATTCAGCTGGAAGTTAGGCTGATTTCAAACCAGTTTTTGCCTAAGACTGCTGGTATCTCCAGCCAAGACCTCCTGGAGGGTGCAGGCTTAATTATGAAATATCCTCCCTACAGCTGCAGAACACCAATCCTGATTCACCAGAATCCAGCGCCTTTATTTGGTTATAGAAACTATTTTTGTATCTTTCAGTGTTAATCTAACCCTGACCTAAGCTGTATGGTGGACACACAGTAGCCATGGAATACATTTTATGCCCTTAATGTGCCTAGTCAGAACCCCTCTTCTGTTTGACATACCTCTCTACAAGCCTATCAGCCAGTGTAACAGTGACTTCAGCGCTATGTTGCTGTTTCAACAGGATATGAGACAAATTTTTTAAATCAGGAAGTAATTTTTCTTCCAAGGGAAGAACATTCTGTGGCAACAGTCTCCTAGTACCTCCTACTTCCTTCCAGTAGCATCATTTTGTCAACACAGACAGAATTTTGTACCTCGGAGAGTTACTTTGCTGGATGGCAATTTCACCTAAATCAGTGCCTTCTGGGAAATTTGGGCTGGCCCTTTGGTGAAGATTGGAAGGCAGGTGGTACTCTGTATTAGCCAGGATCCAACTGCTCATTCTTCAGTAGTGAAATAATGCCCACCTCTCACTCAGTTGACAGCCATTACCTGTAGACATTCCAGTTTTGTGTGAATTGTGAGGTCTGTGGCCCTGCAAGTGGATTTCAACATTTGGAAAAGACTTAAGACTAAATTAGGCAGCACAGTGAAAGGATTTAGTTTTCCCAGAAATTCCTGTGACTTCTGTAACATTTCTACCCTTACTGCTTAGACAGAAATAGCTTTTTAAAGTTGAGGAACTTCTTGAGGGTTGAATGTGACTGAACTGAGAAGAAAAAGAATATTCTTTTTTTCTGGAAGTTTTTCCAGGGTTCTTTTTTGTTCTTTTATGGTAAATGTGGAACAAATCATTGCAATATATATTTTGTTTAGTACGCTATAGATGTGTTCAAGTCTAATTAAAATCTGAAGCTTTTATATTATTCATACTACTTACAATAAGAGAACACAGTATCATCAATGAAAGTGATTTGAAGTAAATTCTTCAGGTCAAATTTTGAATGAAAACAGAGGATAGGTATGTATTCTTTTCAAAAAATACTTCCAGCTCTCCCATAATCTTAGGCACTGAGGCCATTATAAAGGAGAATGAGTTTTGGTATGCAAGTAGCAGAATGGACCACAGAAACAGTGTTTTTCAGAACTACTCTGGAATTATATTGTAATTTTAAAATCTATACACCAGAATTGCTTTCTCCCCCTTAATCCACGCTGTAATTTTCAAACATATAAAAGCTATGAGAAACTTCAGCGCAAGGTAGGAGAACGCTCTTTTGAAAACCTAAGGCCTCACTTGTATTTACAGTAAAACCTTTTCACAGTTCCCAGTAATATAAAGAGTTTCTAAGTTTATCTAGTACAGCCAAGAGGCTGATAGCTTCTTCTCTCTACTCATCTACATTTAGGGATGGATGAATGTGGTTTTAATGAAACAGAATATTCCAAATACTAATGGATGTTAAATTGCTTATTCTTACCAAGAGGTACTCCAAATAGCACATTTGCCTCAAGTATATGATATAAAGTGATGAGTTAATTCATGTACTTGTGTCAATTGCTTCAAGATACTGAGAATTAGCTGCATTAGTGATTTTTTTTCCCCCTTTACATATGAACAGGAAAGTGCATAGGAATGGAGATCAATTTAAGCTCTACTGCGCAAGGATGGGAGAAATCTGGTGGATGGTCCTACACATGTCATTAACAAGGTTAGTAAGTTCTTTCTCTTTGCATTTTCTTGCTATTCCTTGTATTTAGGATTGAGGTATTTAAGATTTCTGGAGCAGTCTGTGGCAGAGAAATTTCTGATTGCAGTGAATTAACCCAAGAAGAGTTTGTCTTCAGGACAGTCACATCAACCAGAGCTTGGAAATGCCTCCTAGTCACCTATACCAGACCAATGCTCAAGTTGCTCCAAGGATCTCTTCTCCATTTGGACTCCCAAATCCACCTGCATCATGTCCTGGAAAAGCAAGAAAAATGTGGGGACGATTGCACACCCCTGATATATCAAACTTCCCTGGAGATCAAGGGCCAGAGCACAGTGTGATTCCCCAGCCTCAGGGTTCCTCTGAAGAAGGACAGAGCAACAGGTGGCAGCTGTTAATGTGCTGAATGTGGCTTCCCTCTGTGTCCGGCCGTTGAAAACAAAGCGAGCGAGCGGATCCATGCCAAACACTTTGCAAGCACGGAGCCTACACAATTGGGCTCCACCCACATGCCTCACATGGGAATTTTCTCCCTCACCAGCTGGGTTAAGATCACAAGATGGAAAAAAAGAGGGGGGGGTGGGGGGGGTGGAAGAGCTGGGGTTGTTTTCTTTCCATTGTGGCTCCTGAGCTGAAAGTTGCTTTGCAACAGAATAATAGAATAAAAATGAGAGTGAACATTGCTGATGGCTCAAAATCTGGCACCAAAGTTTATTTTTTCTACACAGTCTGAGCCTGAACAGTCTTGTCAGACAATGTCAACAGAGGTGAAAAAAAATGACGAAAATCATTGAATCTAGTTCGGCTCAAAAATGAATAAATGTACCAGACAGGGTAAGTATATGGCCATTAAAAATGGCATAACCCTGACTGAAAACTGAACACCCTCATATGTGTTTTGTACTCTCAAAGGCTTATCATGCCAGCTGTATTTTTGAATGAGCTAAGTGTCTACTTCTATGAAATGAATGTGAGTAGGCACACATAAGCTTTCTCATCAGTGTCCATACTCATAGCTGGGCATGTACTGAAGTCTCTCAACTCAGCTTGTTACAGCTATCTCGATGCAGAGCCTGAAAATGCCTCTTCTCCGAGACCAGACAAACGTGAACTGACAAGCACTGTATTTTGCCCTTAAGGCTCCTGTCCATGGTGATGCATCATCAGGTATTCTTTGTAAAAAAACTCTGCCCCCCCCCCAACCCCACATGTGCTTTCCTCTTCCCTTAGTGCTCACCTAATTTGGAAGCAGGTACAACTCGTGGGAAACACTGAACTACGCGCCAGCACCAGTGTCTTCATTCTCAGTTGGGAGATGTGTGGGTTCAGTAAAAGGCAGGTAGGATTTGAGAGCCCCAGCCTTAGAAGAGAAGGGGTAGAGACCCACAACGTGTTGGTGCTGCTGCATGTGCCTCACCCAGGAACCCATGGAGCCTCCACGCCTGTCACCCATGGAAATCAATTTCCTGTTGAATGGTGCCTGTAGTCAAGAACTAGATGCTCAAAGTCCCATTGTAGCCTGACACAATGAAAATAAAACCCGAGGACAATACAGATGCTGATGTCTTTACTTGCTTTGATAACAATGACACCAGTAAACAATGATGTTTAAGTGCACTTGCATGGTTCTTAAATTAAAAACAAGATAGCCAAGGGCAGTGAGAAGTCAGTAGCATTCCTGAGATTGGCACATAGAAGGGCCTCACATACTTCAAGCTGGAAACAAACCCCACAGTGTGGGGATGACCACGGTACCTTTGTAAGGGGGTGACAGCTTCCAGGCTCTCAATTCTGTTGTGATTCCCATTTCACAAAACTCCATTTACATAGTCACAAGAGCAGCATGGCTTGAGGCTGGGGCATTACAACATGTTTGATACAGGCACCGAGACCTGTTCTCTGTGGGTGCTTCAGAAAAGAAAGAAAATGGAGTGCTAAAAAAACCTCTCCCTGCTTTTCTCCTTTCATTTTACAGAAAAAAAGAAAAAGCTAAAGGCTCTGCTGGAGTGACTCCATTGACTCCCATGGCTTCCATGGGCTTCAATTTGCAAAACAGACAGAAGAAGAGAAAACCCTTCCTCCACCTCTCTCCCCTGCAATTCTTGAAAGTGACATCTGTGCAGTGCTGCAGGAAAGATTACACATCTTAGTCTTATTTTTTTTTACCCTGCCACTCCCAATTTACTCATGCCCACTATCATAATATTAATTTTTAGCAAGGAGGAGTAAGGAGTGCTCCCCTGGGCCAGTGTG